>OW388250.2:1250000-2500000 GCA_936450705.2 Protodeltote pygarga
GTAAAGCCATGTGTGAAGCCTATGGGTGATGGGTTGTTGAAACTCTAACACATCTGATAAAGAAGGAAAGGAAATACATCTTCCTTGAGCAATACTTCAGCAACTCGAGTGCTAAACCATCAAAAGGGAATTAAGGAAGACCAAGGCAATATGCAAGTCCATGATGACAATTTAATAACAATCGCAGACCTATTTATTTAATTGAGCCTGCAATCCGCAACACTTGTCATAGACAACACATCAACCAGGAACCACGCCTCACCGGCGACGCACAATGAAAGCTGTGCGTTCTGATTAAACATGAACAATGGGCTTTAATACTCGCATGATTTTATTAAATTACCGACATATTGCAGCAAAATATGTTCATTGTTGTATGAGTAGTTAGATTAAAAAATAAAGGCTTTATTTAAAGCAACAAAGACATAATGTGTTTTTATTATATGCGCGGAATATTTCTGCACGATATCATTATGAATGCGTTTACTCTAGTATTCTAGATAGGTACTGCGTATGAGGCACGAACAAGGGCGCCGGGCGTAGCAATGATATTTTTCTAGGGGAGGCCTGACTTTTACTATTACTGTCAAGTAGGTAATATAGAAAACTAAACGAAGCATTCTAAGGTGGGTCAGGCTCAACTGTCCCGACCCCCCCGAGCCCTCTTTCTTAGTCTGGACGGTCCGCCTCAGGCTCCCAAAACTATGGGGCACCCAAATTTCGATTAGGCGTATTTTAACTTCTTTTATTACAAAATTTTCTATTTTTACTTCTTTTAATAAAAACGTCTACTTTTGACTCCTCAAAAATGGGTCCCTGGTCTCCACCAGAGGCCTTCACAGGCTTAGTCCGCCACTGACGATAAAAAATATTTACTATGACGTCTTCTTGACTGATCTTTATCGCCTAACCTTAGGAAGTAGGCTTTGACAACAATACTGAACTATGCACACATTTCAGTCCATAATGTAAATGAATGTAGCTTACATGTAATAAAGTACGTCAATAGAATCGACCTCGATGGCTGCGACCTTGAATTACAAGGACTATTCCCAGACTGTAGATACAATTTCGGAGCAAACTACTTTCATATATAATGAGCAAGAAACCAAATTGAAGTCTTAGAAAGTGTAATATCAAATAAAGGCTAGATGTTTGCTGTTGAGTGCATATATTCAAACCAAAGGACGCATCTCTGATTTCTTTAAGCCATGTGAATATCAGACGTATATTTGACACGTATATTTTTTTAAAGTAATGGCGCGACCACATATTGGATTCAACTTTGCGTCCAAGCTTGGCACTAATTTGTAATGGCCAATATTAACTACAATTGGCGTCAATACCAACTTTGCACCAAACAATGGAAATAGACAAGCGCAATGGACCTGTTCAGTTGACTCATAAAGCTGAAGAGCTTGCAAGTATGTTTGAAAGTGCTAATCCGTAAAAGAAAACGAAACGGACCGATTTGTTTTTTTTTTTTTTAGTTAAATTAGTTAATTAGTCCATTTATTGCGGACGGTATAGGCAATACAGGACACAAAGGAAAATGAAATTTCTGTAGACGACGCACGTCGCGAGCAAATAAAACTATCACCCACAATACAGAACAAAATCATGTAAAAAATAAAGTTATTCATCTCCCAAACTACCAATTTATTCACAATTAAAACTCCCACTAATTTCCTGTACAATATATTAACATCCCCATCTGAATACACTCGCTAAACTCATTAAATTACCGCCCCTGTCGTTTAGGGGCGGAATTCTTAAAACGGAGCGGGTAAGGGTAAATTACACTAATATTCAAGGTCGGGTAAACTTCGTCTCGGGTAAGGAATGCTGTATTGTTTAATTATAGGATGGGGTGGGGGAGGTTCCCGGCCCCATCCTTCCCGGTGAGTCATAGTCGCTGAAATTGCATTTACGCTGTTTCAGGCAAACATGAGTGTTTGTAAAATAATATTTTGTGAAAGCAGGTTGGAGTGACTCATATCATATTTTAACTGATGCGTAATTTCATTATTTTTTGTGATTGACATTCATACATATTCAACACATTTACGACGTATTGAAGATAGTTAATTAACAGCTAATTATACGCTTGATTAGTCGTGCGGTTTAACGAAATTATTTTCATAAAATGGTTGCGCTTTACAAGTGCTGTAAACAGAATACTTATGTTAAACTTAAAATATTAATTGAAGTCTTATGCGGCAATTTTTACTGTATTGTACTAATGTTCAGCATTGAATAAAATAAGATTGCTTTCCTTTTCTGACTTATTAAATAAATATGTTGCATCTCGTACAAACACTGCCCATTTACGATTTCGATGTTTTTTAAAACTATTATTATTATGGCATTGATGAATATTTATTTATTACTTAATTTTTAAATTTAATTATAAATGAAAATATTATATTGCTAAAAAAACTAAAATAATGACATGTTATTTATACTTACCTATTTACAAATAAAAATTACAATTTCAATTTAAGGAACATTACTCAACAAATTAGTCCAGTCAATAAAGTAGTTATAGAGTGCGTGAGAGGGAACCTAAGTAATTTCTTCAGGAATGTATTTGGGGTGCTTAGGCGGAAAAAATACTAAAAGTCCTGACGTCTAGGAGGGGAGCCGGAGGGGGGAGGGGGGGACAAAGGTCCCAATTTTAGGTTTTTCGCAAATATCTCAAAAATGGTGCGTTGTAGCGAAAAATAATCTTAGATGAAATGAAAGCTTATAAAATTCTCTACAACTTTGATCCTATACACTTTTTCCATACTCCAACCGTTTTTGAACTACATGCTCCAGAAATGTTGAAATTTTAGTTATTCAGCGTGATGACCATTACCTGATGCGAAAATTATCTTAAAAAAATATTGTAACATAAGCTGGGAGTACCTCCACGTGGTAAAGGCGGTAAGAGTAAGAAATAATAATATTTTAATAATTATTATTATTATTCCTATCCATATTCGAACTACAGGTTCTGAAAAAGTGACTTTTAACCAAAAAATTTTTCTTATTCTAATCATATTTTACCCTCTTAGATCGTGAGGGTCCCGCCAAAAATTCGAACTTTGTAGTTGGACATTTTTCCTCGCCCTTCTCAGGGGTAGGTGGTTCTTGCTGAGAGGGCTCTAAATCATCCTCACTGTCTTTCTCGATGTAAGTCATGCTGTTAAAACATTTCCCTTGGCAATGAAGGCATGCAACAGAACATTTTAGCATTACTTTTCAGCATCCACATTTGCCACTGCTACAATCCTTGGTGCAGCGACAAAATATTGTTTTTAGTAAAACTTCGGGTGCTGGTAAATCGTCTGTTGTTGTTGGCGCTTAAGATATCGCCTTCATTCTTCCACCCCCACTCTTGAGGGCGCAGCTCATTCCCGAGCCAATGCTGCACTTGGTAGTATGAATGGTAGCCAAGAATGATATTTAGCGGTACACGTGGAGGTAACGTGGTGAAGACGGTAACAGTAAGAAATCGCGTTTTTTATAACAGTGGATGACTGAGTTGAGGCGGGAAAAACAATCATTATATTGATAAGGATTGCTTTTCGCTCAACATCTCTAATGCTCATTGTAGGAAATGCGATCTTACTGGCTAAAACTCCCATTAATATAGTTTACATGGCTTCGGGCTTATGTTATTACAAGTTTTCATATTTTGTTTGGCCTACCCAGTACCCGGTAACGCAGGGGATCAGCCACAAAATATTATTTACAACTTTATTAGTAACGTGATTGGGTTATCCAAAATGAATAATACTAATAAACGTCCTGTATGTGACGAGGATGTCGAAGAGTGGGGGTGGAAGAATGAAGACGATATCTTGAGCGCCAATAACAACAGACGGTTTATTGCGGACCCGAAGTTTTACTAAAAACAATATTTTGTCGCTGCACCAAGGATTGTAGCAGTGGCAAATGTGGATGCTGAAAAGTAATGCTAAAATGTTCTGTTGCATGCCTTCATTGCCAAGGAAAATGTTTTAACAGCATGACTTACATCGAGAAAGACAGTGAGGATGATTTAGAGCCCTCTCAGCAAGAACCACCTACCCCTGAGAAGGGCGAGGAAAAAGGTCCAACTACAGAGTTCGAATTTTTGGCGGGACCCTCACGATCTAAGAGGGTAAAATATGATTAGAATAAGAAAAATTTTTTGGTTAAAAATCACTTTTTCAGAACCTGTAGTTCGAATATGGATAGGAATAATAATAATTATTATTAAAATATTATTATTTCTTACTGTTACCGCCTTTACCACGTGGAGGTACTTCCAGTTTATGTTACAATATTTTTTTAAGATAATTTTCGCATCAGGTAATGGTCATCACGCTGAATAACTAAAATTTCAACATTTCTGGAGCATGTAGTTCAAAAACGGTTGGAGTATGGAAAAAGTGTATAGGATCAAAGTTGTAGAGAATTTTATAAGCTTTCATTTCATCTAAGAACATTTTTCGCTACAACGCACCATTTTTGAGATATTTGCGAAAAACCTAAAATTGGGACCTTTGTCCCCCCCTCCCCCCTCCGGCTCCCCTCCTAGACGTCAGGACTTTTAGTATTTTTTCCGCCTAAGCACCCCAAATACATTCCTGAAGAAATTACTTAGGTTCCCTCTCACGCACTCTATACCCCCTTTTTAGACATTCGTTGACTGGACTAAATGCATTTTCGAGAAAATGCAATTGTTTGCAAATTACGATTTACAAATAAATTGTAAAAACGCATTTTTTTCCGAGTAACTTAGCACGTACAACCCTTCAGCTGTAAAGCTAAAAAACTGTAGGGTGAAAAAGAAGGGATGAAAACATGTGAGGTATCTTAAATAAGTGTTGGAATTTCACTTTTCCAAGTGAAAAGGGGCTTCAAAAAAACAAACATGCGCCACAATACAAAACTAACAATAACTCACTTACAAGGGGTGAAAACTCTTGACCCGTCACACAAAAGGTGCTCACAAAACCCCGGGGCTGTGTATCTATGTAAGGGATCTCGGTTACGTTGAGAGTGGAGTACCTAAATGGGGTGATGATAATGTAAGGAATTTCTCTGTATCGCTAGTGATTCGACATAAAATAATTATGAGGCGATTTCTAGTAAAAAATAATAATTTAGGGTTCTTTTAAAATCTGTAAAAAGAAATCTATTATTTAATATCGAAATTCTTATACATTCAATCGTTACTGATCATATTGTGGTGATCTAACTCTAGTATACGGCGTACTGGAAGATTAGCTGTCTAAGTTTACAGTTAGAATAGATTGCTAATACGGTTTCGTTAATACGTAGAATGAAGAGTGAAATCGACTTACACAAAATTACTATAAAGCAGAGATATATGTTTTTGTCAAGCCTGCAGATCCGCCCTCAGTTGTTAATGTAACATCAATAATTATATTTTTTTTGAGAGAAGAAAATGACAACGACGCACGGCTTCTACTAACTACAAGACGTGTGAGTGAAGCTTATCAGAATACTAAAGAAGTATAGGAAAGTATACATATTTCCACTTACCTCCATAGCAATCTAAAGGCAGAACAAATCTAAGAACGCTGAAAAGCGCAACAAAACAGTATTGCACCACGAGCAAGATAATTATTAAATGGGTCCGCTCCTAATTAGTGCTGTTCTAATAAAATAGGTATGGCGAAACGCTAGACAGAATAAAACTAGCGCCTGCCACAAATTCCCCCATAAAGACAACTCCCGATGTTTTTTTTCCAGATTGCCACAGACTATAGGTACTACACCAACAGAATATAAAGTGCAGTTCGATTGTTTATTATGTCGCAGACTCACAGCTGCAATACTGGGACGGGCAATATATTTACGTACCCAAATCGAAATATGACAGCCTCAAATATTTATGGCTTTCGCATTCGCTATTTTTTTTACGCAATCAGTAAATTGGTTTCGAACAAATTCACGTGAATGAATATGAACACTCTATTTAATATGAGTGTCAATGTCTTTTTATACTGTATACTTATTGGTTGTCCCATAATTATAGTAGGCAAATAATTATAACAATAATTCAAGAAATACGAAACATAACAAGTAAGCTTCAGACTGTTTTTCGTAATTATGGTGCCAGATATAATCCCCAACTGAGTCTTCATTTCATTGGTGTACTTAGTAAAGTTGATACAAGCCAAAGTTTTTGGCAACGAAATTGAAACATATCCAAATGGCTGTCTGCTGTGAATTTATGTTTTTTCTAAATTATTGAACGCAACTTTGAGAAGAATACTACTGAATATCATTTGGGAAATTACGTTTAGTACTTTCCATGGAGCATTAAGACAACAGTCTTCAATCAACGTAGCCTAACTGTTATGACATGGAGATGTGGAAGCTCACAGTAAAGCTCGTCCGCCAAATTTACTCAGAATGCCATGGAAAGGGCTATGCTCAGAGTTTCTCTGAAGGTTTGAATCCGAAATAAAGTAATTTGACAGAGAACTTCCTCTTTTTTTCTAAAATAACACAGGTTCATGGATCCAGTTCCAGGGTACTAAAAATAACAATATATGATTGTTATACTACTACTTACTTATAAACTTGACCTTCTTCGGTTGCTTGGTCCTGGGTTTGCCGACTGGTTTCTTGACGGGCGCCGACCGTCGGTGAGCTAGGGATAAACAGAGGTCGTCAGCGGAGCCCGAGACCGCGACCCTTGCTATTGCCGCGGAGACAAACGAACGCTTTGGCTAGATCAGTACAAATCCATACACTTTCAAGCCATCCAAAATTATGATCATCCAATTACCTCTCTTAAAAACAGTATAATCCACCCTAACCATCAAATATTGATGGATAGCCTCTAAAAGTTGATTGCAAAATACCATCAAAATTCAAGCCTTCATTGCCAAGTCAACAGTCCCCCAACATCACTAAAGTACAATCGAAAAACGATTACGGCGGGTCGATTCGACCCGACTAATGTTTATTTGAAGAACATTCGGACCCAAGTTTTAATGAACCGGTATTTGATGCTCGCGTGACCGTCGGAAACCATCGATTCTAATAAACAAACAATCGATACCAAATGTCACAATAGATGGTTAACAGAACATGGCTAATGGCTGACATAAAGTAGATAAAGCTCCATTTTAATTAGTAGACGACATGCATCACAGCTTTACTTAAAAATTTAACGATGAATATCTGTTTCCAGAAAGTCTTTTAATAGCCACATGATTACATGAGTCACCTGTTATTTAACTCTATTTGTGTAAAGACAAAAGATGAATCATATCAAAGCACAACAAAAGGTGTACAAAGTGCAAATGAGTTCAATAACCATGTCACCATATTATTATTTAATAGCCTATAATGAGAAAAATACAGAATTATCTGCGTAATGTACAATTATTACTATAACAGATTTTTATTTCTAACCGTAACTATTGACATTAATATCCATTATAGCAAAATGGCGTCAAAGTTTGAAGAGTTCCAAAACTTGAAGTCGCAAATGAATAGTCATTTATTAGATATTTGGGCTCCAACTCATGTTGTTGGGGACGTCGGTAATAGTATCGAGGTAATAACGACGACACGACGTCGGGAGATGAGGCCGCTACGTGAGGGGAATGTCGGAGTGCCGACAAAATTCGCCGCAAATACGGATAATCCCTCACGGCAACGCTAAGTCCCAGTTTACACAGCAGACGATGCTGAGACCACGCTACAGAAACCGTTAAGTCTACTTAAAACTTTAATTCTCGAACAATTCATGGACAAAGTTTAAACAAGGTGGGGTATGTAAAAAAATCTTTAGTATGTCTGGGGTAATTAATGCTTGTGGTCTGAAAACTTTTGCGGACACACACATGGAACCTTTTGTGAGAAGCTTAGAGAGTTGTTTAATACAATCGAAAAAGTGATCTGGCTGAAAAGACGAAAGTGGTGCAATAAACACTTCAGTAGTACACTATCAGATATCGAAAACCAATTATTTTTAAAAAATCCGTGGAAACAAACTTGGACTGGTCCACAAATTTAAAATTGCTATAGCATACCTTGCAGAATTATAAGCAAAATTGTAGCGTAGAAAGCACCAGCTACATGGACCGATGGCCCTAAAGAAGGCAGCTGGGGTAGAGAAGATACGGAAGGCTGAAGACCAGACGTTGCGGTACAAATTCAAGAAGACAAGGACATACCAAAGCAATGAACTCTGAATCGATAGGCTGAGTTGATTCATTGATTGACGATCCAATAAAATTTTAATTTAAAAAAAAGTCGTCTCCCTTCGAACTAGATAATTAATTTAATAAAATCCAAATTGATTTAAACGAAACGAATTCAAACTATTTCTGATTAGCACGAAAGCCTCTAGAGGGCTATTTATTAAAAGCTAATTTGCTTTCGAGTAATTCACGTCTATTGAATTTACGCCATGAGATGCTTGATTCCTCAATTCCAAGTAATTTTGTCTCTCATCTACCATCATCAGAATATTCACAAATTACCAGTTAAGAGAAATCAGTGCGGCAAACCGCTCGAATCCCAACTGATTTACGTAACCGCAGATGTTGGTTTGGTGCGAATGAAAAACCTAGACTAACTAAAAGTGAAACCTCACTAGAATACAAATAGAACGTGATCTTTGGAATACTGAAGTTAGATTTTGTTAAGAAGTTAGAATTTATTACTTGTACGTTAACTTTAAAAGAAGGAAAGTTAAAAGATATATCTCAAGGAAAATCCTAAAAAAGAGTATTCAGTTTTTCTACGAAATTAGTCAATTCTACTTTTATCATCAGCCGCATACGCATTATGGAGGATTAACGATAAAATTTACATGAATTGACTCACAACTTCATAAGACTTTCTAGAATAAAAACCGAAAATTTTACATTATACCTAAGCATATCTAAGCCGGTATAACTAGTACTTAAGAATTCAAATCAATATCGTTTTCATCCATATTCAAAACAACTGCAGCAGTAGGTATAGTATCGTATAAAACGGCAATTTAATGAACGTGCATAAAAACAATAAAGCAGAAAAAAGTATGGTAATCGAAACAAACGGGGCTGTTACAACTGAAAGGTCGACGGGCAGCCCCCTTCGGCGCCACACGATACAACATGAAAAACCTGATAAAATATTTAAAGGCAGACTTAAAACCCACGAGGGGAGAGCTGAAAGTAAATTTACTACCTTTGGGAATTTGAGCGTTGGCACATACGAGTGTTTTAAATACGACGCAAATGCGGTGGTTGGCGATGCAGAAACAAGAGACATACTTCATGCAGCATTGAGAACATTCCAGAATAGCGGAGACGGCACCGACGTCCTCTTTACGAGTTACGCTCATTAGGAAAATGGGCATGACTTTGTGCTCAACCCCGTTTTATAGCGTTCGCCGCAAAAGTGTTATTTTTAAATCCATTCAAACAAGCGTGGACTCGAGATAGAAATAATTTAAGTTCAGAGTCGTAAAGCAGTCAATGTTGCAAATTCTAAGTCAGTCGACTTGTGTACGAAATGGTTTGGAACACGCAAACATTGTAAGCACCCGCAATGCATCAATGTGGCTTTTTCGTAATCATATATGTGACTTCAACGAACAAAATAATATTTAGGCAAGATAATTCTTCCTTCGGTTTCGTAAGTTACGTTATCCCATAACATGGAAGTAACATAGGTTATATCCCATGCATGAGATGAAACGTGTGTTTTATAGCATTGTTGAACCCTCATACGGGATCAATAACGTCTGTCGTCTTTACTTCGAATAAAAAAAGCGTAATATCAAGTCTCATCACGTAAAAGGAATATTTCGAATCCTTCACGACCCCTTACACTACAATCCACTTAACGCTCTCATCATAATGAATAACAATGTTTTTATTAAACAAAATGACATGGTAATAAAGATAATCAAAATCTGTAATCCTGTCGCACCCTCCAAAAAGGGTGCCTGGACTTGTTAAGCCAATTAAACCCTGTTATAATCGTCCCCTAAACAATTATGTGATCTCGAACCCCCATTGTCACTTCACAATGCCGTGTTTGCTAATCCAAACACTGGAAATGTATGTGATAAACATTACGTGACATTTTAGAACGAACTAAATTTACTAGTGCTTTGTGATATGTGCTTACATATCAGTAAGTTCGTTTTTGTAAATTTATTTGCGTCTCTTAGTAATATGTGCAAGAAGAAAACAGCTATAGACATTCCTTAGGCTTTTTATTGAACAATTACTACCTTTTTGAAGGCTTCTTGGAATATAACATTTCCAAGGCCTTTCATCGGAATGGTTCGTAAAGTCCATGTTTTATGATCTTTGAAGCCATGAATTCGAGTTGAAAGTCGTAGTAGGCTGTGAATCTCAACAATAAATAGAGCTTAAATCTATCTATGTTAAATGCTAATCATATAAAATATGCCAAAATTGATCTGTTACGTTTTTACAGCATAACGCATCTTGATGAAATTTTATACAAAGCGACTGAACCTTGAAAAATACAGGATTCTAAAGACAGGATACTTTTATTGTATAACAGGCGAGGAAAACTTTCAGCTAGTGAACTAACAAGATTTCAACAATTTATGACGAAACGGGAGAAAAATTTGGTTAATTAACAAGCCCACCATAATAAAACAATACGAGGTCCTCAAATGCGTGAGTAGCGACGCATAAAATACCAAAACATTTTACAAAGGGCCTACTAAAGTGATTATGTCGCGATTGCGTGACATTATTTAATCAAGCCGACGATATTATGTGAAAACAACTATTTTTCCAAAATCCCGAGTCAAGTATGTTTGAATGGCCAGAATGTTACGGAATTCAAATTACGTAAGTTGAACGAAAACATTTTCTTCAGAGGTTTCTAATTTTGGCTAAATCAGTTCAGACAAATATTAAGCATGCTATGCGCAGACTACTGGACGTTCGGAATGGTATCGCGATTCGTAGTTGGTACAAAATGGTGGACATTATGCAGTAATGTTTAATCAATAGTTGTAGTGAGGCCGGCAGGCTGTCAGATATCCGTTGGAAAATTAGAAAAGCACGAACATGACTCAACGCTTACGAAGCACCGCAGCATCCACAGAACTGGATGAAATTGAATCTAGTTTTAAAACATCCTAGTTAGAACATTATAAAAAGAATTAGGTATAAGAGAACCTTCCTCATGTGGTCAATATGTCAAAAATTTCAATCATTTACATAACTACAAATCCGCATCAAGACATAAGCAAAACAAGCAACGTTGATATTACATCATCATTGTTATTGTTCCATCGGGAGACATCAGTTGTCATATATCAAACTGCTCTTGTCCGCAATCCCTGGATCACGTGATTTACGTCAGATACTATTTGAATATAGGCGCCGGCCGGCACCCTGTCCCTTACCTCGCCGGCCGGCCGGCATTGGAAGACACAATAACAGACATTTCTGCCGACATATATTTAAGATATATAATGCAATTGTTTACTGATTCAAGAAGGCCATGCCAGCAGCAATGAACGCAATTAACCTTCTCTCTCCAGACAAAATGGGAGTTTACTGTCATGAACTGAATAGGTTACCTTGTGCGTTCCTCACCCTGAGAAAATAACATAGTTTTGATTTATTATCATTGAAAGTTTGGTAACAATATCAAGCCAAATAACAACGTGGGCGTTTGTCTCCGCAGCAAGAGTAGCAACAGTGTCGCCGGTCGAATATGTGATGTGTATGACGAAATCGTCCATGGTAGCGGCGTTTCCAACCTGCAGGCAATACGGGTGCGCGGCATGAGTGGCAGAAGCACTGCATCACCGAGTCCCGAACGAGCCCTATCAGCATGGTGATGACAAAATTGACTATCTAACGTGTGACGGAGTCACGTCGCGGCGCTGGCGGACTGCGCGACTCTCGCCCGGAAACTGAGCCACGCCGGGGGGAGGGCAGCCGGTCGATAGCTACACACCGCACCCCGCAACCCCCGCCCTGCGGACCCACCCCGCAGCCACCCCTTGCGCGGTACCGTCCCTAACTTGATAACACGTACAAGAAAATAAGCCTACCAAATGGAAAAATAATGTCACCCACGACATGTATTATGTTGCGTCAAGTTTCCTTTATACGAGGATATGAGATTTCCTTACAAAGACATCATTTCCTATGCAGAAGATGTTCATCCGCATCTGGGGCGCTATAGGAGTTTGAGTGACATCTTACATTAGAAAATGTAAGGGTTATATATATATGACTGAACCTTTATTTTTGACAGAATCAAGACGCGTAAGAGTCCATCACCGCACCTAGCAACTACGAGGTCTTGGGTCGGGGAGACAAACTAATTTAAGAGCCGCCCAGACTCGTGCGGGTCTCGACGGACTTCTCGCTCATAAAAACGCCGAGCTGTCGGGGGGCGGCGGGCGCGTGCGTGGGGAGAGCACGCGAGGGAGTCTCCATGCGGAGGTTCCGCCGCCGTCTCGGCGCCGCCACCCGCAGCCAATTAACAGTCGGCAACGCCACGCTGAATTTGTTTCGCCACTTGAATTGCTTCCGATTGATTTCCTGTTCTTAAAATCTATCATGGGATGACTTTCCTGACAGCCCTTGAATGTTCAAATCTGTTGGGAAACCACGTAATTGCAAAGTAAGATTAAGTACAGCAAAGTTAAAAACAACGAGCAAAACGGCTTACCTAGTCCGATGCAAGAGAGAAATGAAATAGGAAGACTGCAGTGGTGATGGTGTCGTAACCCCGTGCACCGGTAACATAGGCCGAACGTGGTGCGGCGGATCGATTGCGGCCAACAACCCCTAGACCGTCCCCCTGCGGTAATAAGAATAACTGGGAATACCAGGAGCAAGCCTCGTTTGGCCGGTGCATACAAGAACAGACATCGCCCTGGAAATACCGCCTGTGGCGTCCGCCTGGCTGACGTTACAGACTACTTACTTGCGAACTAATCGCGTTTCACGAACCTCAACTCTGTACTAATGCACGTGTTTTGAGTAAGACGATGACTTGCATTACTCGATATTTCTACGGTAACTTTGCCTATAAAAATGGGGGACGACATAAAGTTGCAGACTATTTGCAAACACTCCATCAAAATGTACGAAATTCAAGATAATACCGGTAGTCCGCCAGGAGGGTCCTGACGACTGCGTTCCATAGATCATATCACCGCAGTGATAAATTAGTTTCCTCAATAAAAGTTCGTCGTCGACTTTCAACGGCGGGAGGTGACTAATAAAACTTTTCTGAGGCTTTTAATTACAAAAAAACTTTGGACATAAAATTAAATTAAGTGACATCATTATTTTTCAACTTTATTGAACACTAACTTTTGCCCGCAGCTCCGCCTGCGTGGAGGTCGACATAACAAGTATTTTAAGTGTTAATCTAGGATATGGTCTGATCTTTAACATAGTGTGCCAAATTTCATCCAAAACCGTTCAACGGTTTCCGAGTGATTGAGTAACATTTTATTATTAGTAGGATAATGATGGTATAAAATTCCTAAGCATCTGTTTTTTTTTTTAATAAAGGAGAACAAAAACAATATTGTCCTGCTATTACCAAAGTGGGTTTATTATAAAAAGCGTTTTAATTCAGACGACAGAATGGCGCCCACCGTGGGGCAACAAGATTAATAATTCCTGCTCAGCTACGCTTATTATATGTGCAGCGCACGACTGCAGTCACATTCACGGGCGATGCGATAGCGATAGCAATTTAATTTTTTTAAATTGGCTATCGTTATACTTTTTCTAATAGGGCAAGAATTAGGTTAATGAGTTACGTACAATTTAAGCAATTTCGATTTTATACATTTTTTATTTAAAATACCTAATTACGAAACAGACTTAGCGCCTTCATTCTAGATTTCGTCGCATTTATTCAGTAAAATGTATTTTCAGTGATTCATTTTCGTACATTAAACTGCAATGATCATTCTAAAGTGAAACCGCAACCATAATGGTGTCAATGGTGCTTCAAACAATTTAAATGGGGACACTTAAGATAATGGACTATAATCCGCCATCGGTGCCCACGATCTTACCACCAGCGTATTGCAACCTATAATAATGTAGCTTTGTCTCCCTCCAGAGCGGCAACAAGTTGGGTCACGTGCCGGCTGGATTTGGCTGAAAATATAATTCGGAGCCAGCGGCGCGCGTCCGCCTGCGACGGCAACAGTATCGATTTTGCCTTGTTTCAAGCAATGCTTAGACAACACCGACCCGATATTTTGACGCAGCCACAGCGTAACACTAACTCCAAACCAACATTATCCTACTGGATATTTCCGCAATTATTCTTGACGGGTTTCATCAGCTTATGGTCTCGTAGACATCTACAGTATCCTAGTAGGTACGAGTAATAGCCAACATACGTGAGTTAAATAACTTGGAATGGTAACATATTGTGTACTGCGGATCAAGATGCTGTAAGTAATACAGAGAAGTTAAGTGCTATTAGAAAAAGCAACGCAAACTCGTAGTGCTATAAATTTAAACAAAGTAATATTAATGGGTGCGGGAGACATTAAAACCAATTAAATAAAGGGTGGCGTTGACAGCAGTAAAGAGAATACAAACGAAGTAATGATAATTAAGGAGGTCTCCCGATTAGATATTAATTATGGATACCACGTTCGAAGATAAGTAATCAGAGTTGAAAAGTTGCATCATTAATTTTGGCTTAGACTTATGAATTATTCAGGCTACGTGGCCGTATTTGTTATTCGTTCTACTAAAAAAAATATTACGTTTAAGGCTAAATTTCGTATTATAAATGTGGGAAAGCTAATCTACCCTATGTGATGTAGGGGTCCCGTTTGCGAAATGTTTTGAACCATATTCAAGAAGTTCTTGACGGAATATCAAATGAAAACATAGTATGAAAGATAGCTACACTACGATTTAGTGGCGATCCTAAATATTTAGGAACACCGAACAGTTTGCAACGCCATATGGCTATCTCTTACTAACTACGTCGGATTTCAACTTGACTCGGCAAACTTTCCGAGAGTTCGAAAAGGAAAATTTGTTCGCAGAATTATTAAAGATATTCGCTTTCAGGAAATATTAATACTTTGGTTAAACAAATCACTTGCAGAAGTATCTAATACTTCTTCTTCTCCAAGTGATTTGTTTAATCAATTGTACTGTATAAAAATAAACGAACATTTATGAGTACTTAACATTAAGTTTGACATAATAAGACACTTTATGTAAACTTGGTGTGACTTTATGGATCTATGAAAAACTATAGCAAGAAATGTATTTGGGCTTCTACAGACAACTGAATTTTAGTCGTAATGTGAAATTTTTAGTACAACCAAGAGTAAAAGGAGAGAAAATTTAGACACCACTTCAAGATGTTACAGCGGGATAACTGTAGCTAAGATCTTTGCAGATGGTTTTAATATTCGGGAGGTATTTATTTCTACAAAGATAACATTTGTTGTATAAAAATAGTAACTACTACAATTTTTTTTCTTGGATTTTTACCTAAGGACAATAATTTATTATGCGCTTGCTAAAAGCGCTAAAATATGCATAAGAAACAATACGAAAATTATTTATCGTTTATAAACCTAAAATTGCAAATTTAGTGTTTCTACAAATAAAAAGTCGCCATAGACCAGTGTAACATTCAGATAAACGCATGTCTCACAGACATTAAAAAGTAATCCATAAAATCGTAATGTAAGGAGGTCTCAGCCGACAGATGTCCGTGGGCGGAACATCAATTCTATATGACATTCAATACCAAGAGGGACCAAGCCGAAGCTTCATATTATAATGACCCTCCTTGTATAACAAAATCTTTATTATATCCTTTCGCGCCCCTCGGTTCCACTTGATTTACTTTGATAGCTCCTACGGGTTATTTACTTTTATTCTAAAGAAAAGCATGTATATTGCATCTATCTTTTTGTAAACGTGTGTTTAAAGTAAAAACGAGATTATCCCTAGTCCAACCGTAATCCACCGCACGGCTGGCTCCAGGTAGCCTTTACTTCCCTTAATGCTATAAAAGAGGCTCTAGGCACGACCGTCGCCGACAAAAGCTGTAAAGAGAATGACACACGCACATGGATCGATCAAGGCCAGACGCCTTGTACGATTAAGACCTCTTTTTGTTCATGTGCGTTTCCTTTATTCTTTGTAGCTTAAGCCTTTCGTTGTTCAGCCTTAAGTAATTTGTAGCTTTGCGAATTTCTGTACTGCGCTCCATTTTCAAGGCGAACTGTACACCTACGTCAGTAACACCTCACAGTAGCTCAAGGATACTTGGAAAATCAATAAGGACAAACGAATAAAGGATCTGAATGATGCGAAATAAAGATTGATTGAGGTTAGAGTAAATTGGAACGTCGGTTAATGTGAAGCCAAAAACCGCAATGTCTTCGGTCACAGGATGAAACGTTAGAACTGAAGTCATACGACTGAACCTGTCGCGGTTAATTGCCAAGGTCCAGTATATTAATCGGCTGACGTACAATTATAGTATAAAGCCAGGTTACCTAATCATATTACGATCGATCGCAATGACGAATGTTCGTCACAACATTTATAATATTTCTGTTTAACTGTCTGATCAAGATTTAGAAAAGCAAAATTTTTTAAATTCCAATTATAGACAAAATATTAGGCATTGTTAATAGAGTCAGGTACGCAGGCTTACGGTACATGAATAGAAATGGCAATGATAAATGTCTTTCGTTCACTAAAATGGCTTGAATGTTTTTCAGTTGGAATGGGGATTAGTATCGTCAATGATTCCGATTTGACTGTCAAGAATAGCTAATGGGATAGAGCTGTCAAAACGATCTTCATTCATCCACCCGAGTACTTATAGTAAATGGTGGGGGAAGCAGAAATTGATGGTTTGAAATTTTGAATGAACCGGCTGACAATCGGGAATTCTAGTCGTAGACAAAAAGGGCTTAATTAATTGTCTTGGCAAATAATTAGTTCACAAGAATGTAGTACCTACTCCCCAGTTTCTTGTAACCAGGTGGCTAAGAGCAATGATTGCTGCTCAATAATTCACACGTAGCCTCAAAAAGCCCACACTGCTTCTTGCATTTGTTTTTCAATGTACTGAACTAGATTATTCAGTAACGCGTATGACGAATCAGGATAACGGTTTCTTTGTTTGTAATGATCATGTTTTTCTGCCCTTGTTACATACAAAGTTTTTATTCTCTTTGTTTAAGATATCAGATGCTTTTGTCTGTCTTATTTTTTTCTTTAATACCTACTTTAATTGATGTAGCTGTGCCATATGTCAGTATGGGAAATGCCCTTAGAGTATACATATAATGCCTTTCTAAAGTACGAAAGCTGTGACGAACAAAAAGAATTATATGAATAAGAATTTTAAACGCTATATTCCCTGTGGGATTATAAAAAGACTAAAGAAGAACCGTCGCCCATAGTTAATATTTTCGTTGTTACGACCGAACCGAATTCTAAAGGTCAAAGGTCCAAAGGTAAATATATATTTGTACAATCTGCAGTCATGTAATCTTTAACCAAGTTATGATTTTTATTAAATTGATGCAAAAGCTTTGCAAGTTCTTCTATCAGTACTTTCTGTTCGTTCGCGACAAGTTTTGCCCTTTGAATTGCGTACAAGCATATCACTCTCTTGTTCGTTATCCTTGAAGCACAGCATAGTCATACTTGTGTCCCGCTCACGAATTTGACTAGAATTTAGAACGGTCTAGTGCTTCCCCCGCGAATTCGTTCACGTGGTTTTCTGGTTTTCCATCTCCCTTTTAACGCGCTTAGAGAATTTTGAATCTCTAGGTCCACCGGTTTAGGTTGTGCGTTGTCTGTCAATCAATATACTGTTTTATAGGTATAAAGAAGTTAGGCTTTTCTCCATGTACCTACATTCCTACAAATGCCACTTCAAGTTTCCCGAAACTGTCAAATTTTCCCAATCAACTTTGAATTTAATGTTTTAGCGAGAAAGTAGAAAATCAACTAAAGAAATTTGACAGATTGTAGTAGCTTGATGTGCTGGCATCTGTTCAGTTATAAAAAAGAACGTCTAGTCTAGAGTATTGAGTAAAATTAGTTATCCATCACTCATCAATTATCTATCAGTTATAACGACTGTCTGCGACGACAATGTCGTAAAGGTAGACAAATAGATGAATAGATATTACTTCGATTTTTGGTGTTCGTGTTTTTTTAATTCTTCTTGCGTTTTACAGAAACATCTTTTACGAGTCGGCGAGACCCCGGCCGAGGGTCGAGACTCGAGAGTCGAGGAGTTGTGTAATAAAACTTCAGCCATGAATATAAAATAACATAGAATTACAGTTCTATGTTGTAAAGCAAGATTAACACTTGAAATAGACGCTTTAAAAACTTAACAGGTTAAAATATATGGTGTATGGAGTTTTGATATCATTTAAATGATTAATCGGTTGTAGTCATTTTATTGAACTTTACGAGTTCGATAATATCTTATATGTTTGATAATATATTATATATCTTTGGGAGATCTCTTACTTATCTGATTCTTACTAATTCCATTAATTTATTATCAATGCTCATGACTAATATGTGTGACTGTATTATATTCACTAAAATTACCTGACAAACATAAACTTTAACAAATTATCTTTTACAAAGAATTTGATAGCAACTCCTCCATAGCATATTTAATACGATAGAAACACGTTCTTCATAAATTCCATAATGGCGGGTTCCATCAGAGCATGTTAACGATCAGTGATCAGTGACCTGTGCAGTCTAGAATGCATCAACTTCAGCTTAGCAGTAATTAAACCAAGAGTGCCGTGAAAACATAATTATGATCAGCGCGAAACTGAGTTGGCTTGAAATTAAGGGCTTTGGAATCGAACTTGGATTATGCCTACGGATATAACTAAAAAGATTTCTAAATTGATGTGGGTCTGTTATTAAGCTAAGTACACTGTCGAATATTTGTAAAAGATTTCCTTCACATAAAACGCCAAATCGCGTAGTGTCTGAATCATCGCAATTCCCATAAGAACTCTGAATTCAGCGCGATTTCAACGCCAGAAAAAATTATAAAGAAATAGCAAAGCTCATCGTCATGAGTCAGAGAAAACTAAAAAGATAGGTTAACAAAAATAATTAATACAGAAAAAAAAAATTCTAAAACACGGTTTGGAATTGGAATTCTCTAGCTTAATTAGCTTACTGCTATTGTTGTTAGATGTCAAGCACGTACCGCCAGCATCCTAAGCAGGATGCGCAAATTCCTCCTTTTTACCTAAATAGTAATTGACTGGTGGACAAGAGTCGTGGTGACCAAAAAAAATGTCAGGCTAGAAAGAAGCGTTCTAGGCAAGCGGTCTAATTAACATTCATGCCAAAGTTATGAATATAAGGATTGTATAATTATCTATTCTATGTTTTTTATAGCGCACCCATTTTTCTGTCCCCGAGTAACACTACTAAGTACCCAAAATATCGAAATATAGCAGAGTATTTAATAAACTAATACTTGTGACAACAATTTTGCATGGACGTGTATCAAGTACCGACAGATGTTCCTAATATCTGGTGCGGATGTCTCGACATCCGTGCCCGTGAGCAAAGCCAATAAATATCAGTTGGTATTGATTTTGCTGTACCACGTCTGCCTGTAGTGTTATACAATTTGGACCTGTAGGCTGTCTAGTCGGCTTTGTGTACGCGAACAACGTAATCAATTATGTGTAATAAGGAAATGAAATGTCCTGACCTTGGAAAGGTACGCAGCGATAGAGCTGATTGATATAAGGAATCAGTATTTTCATCAATGGCCATTATAAAATATGAACTAATTTTTTTCCATACATTTTAGTCGTAGATACTTTCAAATGTATTTAAGACCTATGTACAATACTGAGATATGAATCACATAACACAATATAGACCACAATACTTAATAACATAATAATTAATGGATATTAATATCGGCTTAACCAGCATAGGAATAACAAATGCTTTAAAGAAATAGTCTTAATTAAAGACCATTTATTAATTATTCTTAGCATGCAAGCGTTAAAGCCAATTACGGGATATTGAATAGAGAGTAAAATGTCTATAACTTGAGCATTTTCTCTGAAAGAAACTATACCAGTCAGTTATTTATGGTTTTCCAGATAATCTTAGAGAAATCTTTTTCTAGTACGAAGAGTTCTGATCTTACTATAAACCTTATTTATGTCCTGTTTTACACCTAAGGAAAGAGTTACGAGTAGGGTTTGAACCAGCGACCTTCTAGACCTGGTGGTAAAACTAGCCGCTTTGACAACTGAGCTTTTCGCTGGTTCTACGAAAAAATTTAATGCGTTTTAAAAATGTTATAAAATGCATAAAGTCGTTTTACCTACTACAAAGTAAGGGTGGCTTAAAATTCTGAGAACAATTTATTAGTTGCATCGATCTGGAAACTTGGACAGTACTAGCTAACAATTTCGCATTTTAATATAAATTCCATTCCAAGACTTTACTTCCATTTACAATTTGTAAGCCTATTTGATTAGTGATGGAATCGTCTTTGGGAGGTTGAAATTGGCAGGACAATTTACTCAATGAAAAGGGGTGGTTGGTGACTCACGTATCGTAATACCACTACGTAAATAGAATACATAGAGAAGTTCTATTGGACTAGTCGTGTTTCATTGTAGGGCTAATTTCGTAAACTATTAAATCGATTTTTAAAAACCTTTTCTTAGAATTTAAGCACTTTAAATTATGTGGTCTAGACATAAACGAAAAATCCACTGCATGGACGGCTCTAGACAAAGATATTTAATATTTCTATGGCTCTAGAGGACGGCAAGTATGTAATGTTATACTACGATTTTTAATTAAAGAATTACATTTCAGATGTCACTTGGCTTCTAGATTTTCTATTGGACAAAATAGCAATTTGAGGAGTGGTAATGGCAGTTAGTTAAGTATGTGACTAATAATAAAAAATTACTGATTCCAATTAAAAATTAAAATGCGGTGGTAATGGATAATATTTCTCCATTTAATAGGACCATATAATTAAAAAGTTTTTGTACTCAGAAAGCTGCCTACTTTAAAATAATACATTTATCCATAATATGATACGTAAAAGGTGCAGCTGCATTCATTAAAGGTCATCAAACAAGGATAAAGTCAGAGTTCTTTGACCGATAACAGCCAGACGCACGTCAACCGCACATAAACCTTACAAGTGAGAATAAAACAAAAATTGCCTAGACTGCAATCTTCATGTATAAAAACTTGTTCTAATCAAACTAATATTTTTGTTGTCTAAGGACTTAGTTTTTTGTGATTTTTCATAACTTTTTTCAGTGATTTTAAATCTTGAATGTGCAAGCGAGATATGACAGATTGATTTAATTTTACTTTGGATCTAATCCTGTATGAAGGATGAATAACTTTTACATTATGTTTTCTCCAAAATTCCCCATACTTAATTACTTATTTTTTTCATAAGTGTATTGAAATGAATCAAGCGTTACCGATTGTCGACGTATTTAAATTGTTTTCTATTTACATGGCTTACATTGACATTGGTTTAGCCACCAACTACAAAAGTACTTGAATGACTCGTGTCTTTGTACCAAGTAGTACCATAAACACCAAGAAATTTTCAAAGTTATTTATAAATGCTGAATCTAAAATTCCGTCGTGTAAATATCTAAGCACTACCTACACATTACGTAGTCTACGAGTAGATAAGACTTGTAGCTGGTTCGTTGCGGCACTAAAACACGAATGCTCCTTAGGGCCCGTTTATTATAAGCCAGCCATATCTATCTTTGATATTATGCATATCGTGTACACGAAACTGCCAACATTGGACAACTGTTGGATGGCAATATGAATTTCGACAATGTGGCAACATTGATTTATAATTTCCTTTGGCCGCTCAGTACTGATTTGGAATAAATACATGGTTTTACGATAGTAGGTACTCCTGTTTTTTTCAATTTTATCCATCACAATCCTAAAAATTAAAGAATTTAGCTTCCGACAGTAATCCAGAATAATAATATTAATGGAGGAGTAGACGTTTTCTGATTACACAATGATATTCACCAAATTTCTACGCAATATTATCATCATCAACCAGCCAAATGACATCGAAATCAATCCATATCCTTCAAATTGCCATAGAATCGGGGTCTTAAATTAGGTTTATTCGGGAGAGTGATTTGCCAGTTAGTGCTTTTACGGTTAGGACTACTACCAAAATCAGTAGATTGAAATTTTGGCGCTACATCTTAGTCTTAACTGAGAACGGTACACAAGATAACAATCACTACAAATAGCTTCAGAAAGTTCAGACTACAATCGATCGTTACGAGACTTTTTACAAAATAAATCGGTTTAAGTTAGCACTTTTTGCAACTAGAGTTCAGTGATTTTTTTATTCATCTGTACACGGGTGTACCGTTGCGTGTGGCTCCGCTAGGCTATCGCAATGTAGGCTCTGCATACTATAGATTATTCACCCCGGCACCACTCGCTTAGGTCATGCGCAATGAATCTGATGAAATGTTTTGGGCACCATCCAAATTTTCTGGCTCAACGGACTCCACGAATTGAATTTTCATCTGATGAAAAAATTCCTTGAGCTTTTTTGCGAACTTTTCTTAAATTGCGGGTTCATTCACTGTTTTTTATTCTTAATAAATTTATAAAGAATTCAAGGACAACGAAGTTCGCCTCGGCTGTCCGTCTTTGTTACCGTGATCCGTGAGAGAGTGAGGTGGACGAAGTTTCAAATACAATTTCATCTAAAGAAATATTCATACAAAAAGGTTGGAAAATATTCTGCAATAACTGTGCGTAGTTACATGACCTTATACGACGAAGGCAGACTGCTAGACCCTTGTGAAAACAATAAAATACCTAATAAAACCGCTACTAGCCTGGATTTATGACATCAATAAAGTTCAAATTAATGATCAACTCCGCTCCGATGGACGATAGTGATATGGCTATGAAATCTGTCTTGAAACAGGGCAGATTTTAAGTTAATAACTTGTTGTACATTACGACCATATAATAAACCTTAAATTACGAAGCCAATCTGAATTGTTCTCAAATAAATTATTAGTAAACGATACGTTAGAGAAGATGGTGGTAAAATGCCAGAGTAATAATATTTATCTTTATTAGTATTCGTCTTATTAGGTAGTATTCTGGGCTAAATTGCTAATAGCTGTATCAGAAACTACCTTCTAGTCGATTTCGAAAAACTCTTTTTGCGTAAGATACCATTTATTGAAAAGGTTATACTTACATTCATTATAGAAAATAGAATAAACGGAAAAGTTTAATTTCGGGTAGACGAATATAAATACTTACAAGATACTAATACTACTAATACTTTAATTAATTATCTTCAAGACATGTCAAAACTAAATTAGATCTAATTACTGTCGCTAAATCGAACGATTGTAATAATCAAGTTACTGAACCTGGTGAAACTATAGGGAACAATTGAATCCAGAACTTGCTCGTTTCTAAGTTGTATTATTAGCCTTCGTGCAAGGCCATCGGCCGTGTGCCTTAATTATAGCAAACATGTGTTAGCCGCATTTCAAGTAACCGCTGAACGCTCAAAGAACGCACCAAGTTTGATGACCCTAATGCAATGTATCTATTAGTCATACAAAATTTGCCACAATAGATCTCCCCGTATGAATAATGAATAGTGGAATTTCGGAGCACTGGGTAACTGTGGAAGGCGTGGGCTGGTAAGTATCACCCACGTCTTGCCTTTTCTGGGCATCGTACGCCGAGCAAGCTTTCATTGCGTGCAGCAAATAGGACCACAAAAGCAACCGGTCGCAATGGGGATCTATAGAAAGCCGTGTAGGTGGACGTTCACATTGCACTTAATTTCACACGTTGCTAAATCTATTACGAATAATTAGGATGATTGATAGACATCTATGAAGAAAGTTTTGTCTAATTTCAGTAATCAATAAACTTAATTCCCCTCGTAAAGCCTTTGAGTAGAGCGCTTCGATAAAAGTGTTATTGATTGGCAATAAAATCCTGAGCAAAACTACTTCAGCCGCAAGTCGGCAGCCGGTCAAATTAGATTGACCTAGCGTACGACTAAATTTCCCTTGTTCAAATCAAATCAGGGAAGTGCCGTTACTGTAGCAAAATTTTCCAACTGAAATGATGTTCAATTAACCTTCGTTTTCAATCGTTTTCTTACTCCGAAGAGACTGGAATTCTTGTTTTTAACTAACGATAAATAGCAAATAAGGCGTACTCTTTGTCAAGAGTTTAATTATAAAGAGACTAATGAATTATACATACACAGTGATCTTACTAGAGTATACAAGTCTTGTCTATATTATCTTGCCTTCTTATCACATAATCCGTACATTCACTGCAATAATGTTGTTGTTTTCGTATAGTCATGGACAATGGTCAATATTTGCTTTTAGGTGCGGCGTTATGCGTCGAGGATTCCATTCATTGTAATGTTAATGTGTCGGATATCAATCAAATAGGGAGCTCCGAATTCGTATTTCTTTTACAAATAAAGTTCCGCCCTGAAACGGCCCATTAAGCGGGTTGCTCGGTGTCGGTGCTCCGAGATATTACACCGTTTGTATCGTATCGGAATATACCTCCGCCACTCTGGAACGATTGCTCTTCTCTTCCCGCTTCTAACGCTTTTAATCAACGCCACCCTCCGCGATTTGGGACCTCTTAGTGTCAATTTAATAACATTTTAAACTGAGCGTCAAATTTAAACATCGAGGCCTGTAATCCTGTATATTTGGAAACAGCTTTTTATAGTAACGTAGACGGCAGTGAATTTAATAAAACCTTTTGTTGGGAGATTTTTTCGGCAGTTTAATTAAGCTCTGGTTTGTTTACATCGCCTCCTCGCAGTCTTTAATGCGACCAGCAAAATAGAGAAAAGAAAATAAAACGTTTTATGGTCGATTAAGTGAGAACAATGGAGATAGTAGAACCAGCGAACAGTGTGGTCACTGCAATACTTTCTGTGGGATTATAAAGTCGTTTGAGTATCCCCTCAGCCGTTTATCTTTATTAGATACCTACAATAAAACGTTGAATAAAACAACATCGCTAAGTGAACAAAGAACAACGTACCTATCTTCGTAAACGCCGGAACTTAGAACAAGTTTCTTTACATGTCTACAACGAAACAATTTACATACGACGCCGGTTGTTTACGTGCTAGCTACACGTCTACAGAGTTCCCTAAAAGGGTAGGCATTTCCAAGTTCAAAAGCTGACATGAACTCGTTATGTAGGAAGAGATGCGCATGAGTCATCGCGACGGTTGCAGTGTCCTTGCTATTTTGCTAACCGTCGTCGTTCGTTTGAACAGAGGATGACACACCCACGAAAAAATAACTTTCTTGCCGGTCGGTAAATTGAAACTTGTTTAACGGTTGCAATGATGACAAATTGCGTTTCGAGTCGAGCGCAAAATTGCCGGCAGTTATTAAAATGTTAACCGACTTACAAATTAACGAGTACGTTGAACTTGTTGATTGTAAATGACATTACGTGATTTATTGGTACTCTCAGAGACAATTTAATTAGTAAATTGATACGTGGTTTTATAGCATGTGTGTGTTAGATACCTACTGGCACCGTATGTGCCTTTATATCCTGGAATAAAATCGTCTAGGTACCTACGTATTCGTAAAATAAACACGTGAGAATAATGATTCTGACACAGACGGATATAAAAAAATATAGGTAGCTACCTACCTACTACACATAAAAACGGAATTTTTATGTGACTCCTAAGAGACGAGCCACCCCAATTTCTACCTTGGTATTATTATTAGAGGTAATGTGAAGAACATTGCATGCTCCTATAACAATACAATAGCAAAGGGGAGCTTGACTTGTACACATTATTTAGGATATCGATGTATAATGATTACATAATCATTTTTTAACATACATTTTAGGAGACATGATAAACGGCCTATCGGCCTGGTATCTGGTGTGAAGGCACCAACAACAATCAAAATCGGTTCATCCGTTTTGAGGCTACGATGCCACAGACAGACACATAAAACGGCAAACTTTTAACATCCCTTTTTTTGCGTCGGTGGTATAAAAATCCGGGGTTAGGCACTCACTACTGGGCTTCTTCATTAATTCCCAGGTCAGACCAGGATTTGTAGCGGGAGATTTTTAGTAGCAACGAGGTCGCTTCCTGCTTCATAGGAAATTAAAAAGGTTAGGTACTGTGAATAATCTTCCCCCAACCGACCGAACCGAACCGACAAAAAGGTAGGTAGGTTACCTACCGAATGTTACGAAAATGTGATGGGAGGCTACAGATAGACTGCGCGATGTGAATCCCGATCTTACGCCCAGAGGTATGAGGCATGGAGCAAATATGGGTTCATCGAGGAATACCTAGGTATCGTGTGGTTTTTTAGTCCTTGCTTATCGAGCATATCCCTCCCTCACCTGCTTTTGGTGGTGCATGGTGGCAGCGCTGATAGCCGCCCTAGCGATATAACCGTTGGAGTGCCAAGTCAAAGGCTGGTTTGAAACCCAACTCTGACTAGAAGAAAACATCACGAAGAAACCAGCCCACCTGAGATTTTTCAACGGTGTGTAGGTACCTAAAGCCATGTTAGAGGCCTACCGGCGGTTTAAATTTTGACACAGATTGTTATAATGGTAAAGAAAGAATGGTGATGGGGTTTCCACACGTAAAGAATAAGACTTCAAATGACTAATTAGGTACTTACCTACATTTTTATATAAATAAGGAGATAGGTAAGTAGCGATAGTACCTAATATCAGATAACCGCTATAGGTACCTACCTAAGCTGCAATATATCAATATCAATCGTGAACTCGCGATACATAATATTTACCTACAAATCATGTTTCGATGTGTTCATTTTATGTTAAAGTAGGTAATCTTATAATAATGTAGATATAATTACCTACCTGCATAACTATCTAAAATCAATATTAAGTATAGGACGAATATAGAACAACCGTACAAAAAAAAAGATAAAATGATCTAAGGTTCAAGGAACCAGATGTAGGTAGGTGCTTAGGCACCTACTCACATTTTGTGTTCATCACTTTACAATGAAAATGATAGTAGGTAATTGATTAAATAAAATTCTAAAAATTTCATTTGCCGTGAAGTCGGAATAATAAAAGCTTTGAGTTCGTAAGAGTTATCGAATCAAAACAATACAATCACACCCGTACAACACAACACTAACCGTAATAAAAACTGACACAAAACGTTTACAATTTTAATAAAAATTAAATTCCAGCCGAAATTAATAAAATCCACTTACATTTAGCGGCTTCAACTTCCATGGTTGTCTTTGTTTGAACGCTTGAAGAGTAGCAGATAACAAAGGATTTTCGCGTCCGTCGCACACAGTGGACAAACAACTTTTAATTCGAGATATGTACGAAACAAAAACTTTATAACTCCTTACGCCGTTGAAACAGTTATTTTAAATTAAAATTTGAACTAAAGAAAGACAGGATATGAGTTAATACAAGACGTTTTCTTTCATAAATGAAGTTTTTGTGCATCGATTGACAAACCGCTCGATGCCACTTTCTGATTGGTTGAAATCAAATCTACCGCTATTGTGTTCGATCGCTCGACCAGTGATCGCTGATCTAGGAAGCTGCGTTCCGTTATAATGTTGCAAGTTTTAATTAATAAAATATCAAACTGCCATTTACATTGGCTTATTATTACCATACATTACACGTTTGCAGGGATCATTTTGTTAAAGAATTTTATTAATGAAAAATTGTTCTTATACGAATCCATTTCGTTTAAAATAATTCGTATTACGAATCGTAGCGACATCTAGTAGGCATTAAGTAAACTTTTTTGTGTAACACCATCTATTCAAAGTTGGTGGTACTAATAATACATCACTAAATCACTTTCCCTTTGTACACAAACAGAGTAGGCAGACGAGTAGCTACTTTTGTTTGGTTAGTATAATATGGCACTGATTTAAAGAGGCAGTTGTAAATAGCGGTTTTGGTTAGTTAAAAATTATAAATGGCACGTTTAATAACTAGTTCAGCAGTTCAAACTAAGCAGTAAAGTAAACAAAAATGAGTAATAAAAAATAATGAAATGGATCAGTGAATATATAATTGAGTAGGAAAATAATTAAATGGGCGGTAAAAATGATTAAATGAGCGGTTACGTGTGAGCAGTAATAAATCGGAATTTGTCGGTAAGATATCACATTCTAAGCAATTCTATAAACAATTAGGTGTTAAAGTAGGTAGTAAACGATCATTTTGGTAAGCTATAAAATTTATTTTATTTGCTAATTAATTTTATTCGTATGACCTTATGCTTTATATCATATAATCGACGGAGCCCCGCTTCGCGGGGCTCCTACTTCTGGGTGGTTTTTAAAAAAAATAACCACGAAGGGGAAGGCGAGGTCTATTCGCTCGCTTCGCTCGCTCACACGACCCCGCCATCCCCTTCTAACCTAACCTATCCAAGTCGGGGTGCCCTAAAGTCCATACACAGAATCGTAAACTGCCGAACTATTTATCGAACTGCTCATTCCATCATTTTTACCGCTCATTCAGTTATTGGACTGCTCAATTATTTTTAGAATTGACATTGTATGATAAAATAACCGGCTAATTATTTTTTTATTACTGTCCATGTTTTACTGTCGCAATCATTAATCAACCGCCATTAAATTAAATAACTGCTCAAAATGTTTTTCAACTGATCATAATAACATCTCGAATGTTTAAATAACAGCTTAAAAAATTAGTTCCCGTATAATATTGGCTATTGCGATGTATCAATTTCTTTCTATAGTAGACACGACTCTATAAACTATTCGTTACAGTATCTTATTTTACTGTGGACTCTGAGCGCTCTGGGTGTAGTGAGGGAATGCCTACATTTCTGCAGACAAAAAAAACATTTCGTGTAGTATTCTTATATAATTCAATAAATTAACAGTTCACTATAATTTACTATTACATGAACGAATAAATACAATATAATAAAATATTTTTTATTTATTGTAAAATACATTTGTATTTCCTTCTACGCATGGACACCAATATAAAAATTGTAAATGCTGTCGCGCATATATCAGTAAATACGTATCAACTAACTACTCGTAATAATATCCAGTAAAATTAATGGATTTTTAAAAGTCTATGATATTAAACTTTTATAAAGTCATATTTAGTGGGTAATTAGTATAATAAGTTTGGTATGTAGTCAATAATTTAAATAATATAACAACATAAAGAAAGTTAAGTATTAAAACTAAAACTAATGGACATCAATGACATCATTGGCCACTTTGATTCGTTGAACTAGCGACTGAAATACTTTTTTATCTTCAGAAAAAATAGAAATGAGCGCACTTACTTTAGTCGTTTCGAAAACCTGTTTGAGATAATAGTAGGTACAGCAAATGGCCACTTAAAATTCTATTATTTATTAATTTCGTTGAACAGTAATCGATTGAAATTTGTGTCAAATTCAACCCAAATGTAGATAATTATATGCTGTTCTGTAACAGTGCGCCATTCCATTTTTTCTGAGTACTAATAACAATAAAAAAAATATATACTATGTTAGTTAATTTAAGACATCGTAAAAACTAAATAATGTACCTAAATTTCTCAAACCCTACACAAGGAATAGTTTGGCAGATTTAGAATCACTCGCTGTCATGTATTAATGCTATTAATTAAATTACGCTAAGCAATTTAATTACAACAATTACAACTCACATTACAAATTATTTGTAAAAATATTTTCAAAATCTGTTAATAAGTTTAAGTTAGCCATTGTAGGTGGCGCCACTTTCCATACATTTTTTGGGATTCCGTATTCAAATTGTGCCAATGAGACCTTTTAAAATTGTGCCAATGAGACCTTTTATTAAACTTCTACCGTCCGTTCGTCTGTCTCAGGGCGGTATCTTTTGAAGCGTAATATACTATTTGGTATTAGAGCGGCCATGGTAGTAGCACTCTGTGAAAATTTCAAGTGTTTACCTATTAATTAGGAGAAAAGACGAAAATGTATTTTTAGGTAACTGTTATAAAAATACCATGGATAGGAAAAAGTTACCAAAAGAGAAAAGTCTTCGTTTGTAACTAGTTACGAGAAAAGACGAAAAATTCTTCTTAGATAACTGATTACAAAACAGTTACGTAGACGGCCGAAAGGTCTGAGACAGAAGGATGGACAGACAGCGATGGCTTAATAGAGTCCCATTGGCACATTTTGGGTACGGAAACCTAAAAAGGAATTAAACTTTGTTTGATGAAAATGGCTTTTCAAAACTCTTTTTTTATTTTTTTTCAAAAAAGTTACTTTCTGCAAAAATTGAAAAATCGTTTACATCTCACGATGAGTAAGAAGAAATTGATGGTCAAACAGGGCTGCCTCCCCAGGACTATGTGGGCCACTAACAGTCCCATTGGCTGTTGTTGAATAGCTTTTTTTCAGAAGAGAGCAAATAATAATCTTATTAGAATCTAGTTGTATACATTGTTTGAGCTTAAAAGGCGCCAATCAATGGTACGGTACCAGCTCGCCTATGTTAATTGTACAATCCAAAGGCTACTACAGGTCTACAGTATAACATAGAGTTCAAAATAGTCGAGCCATTGGACTCTTGGACATTGGATATTTTTCGAAAATACTAACAAAGACAAAATGCGCATGAGAAGTTGATATGATATCATATTTTGATAACTGTCAAACGTTACCTATATAAATGGCTTTACTTTAGAAACCGTATCTGATGTGGCTGATATTTATTATATAAATAAAAACATGTCATTGCTGTTCAGTTGTTTTTCTATTCTATCAGCAATTATAATAGCCCATATAACAATTGTTTCACCAGTTTAATATTTCCAATGAGATCATGACAGGCAGGCCCGCAGGCAGAAAGTTGAGTGGGCGATATGATATCCCTAAATCCACTCATTACAAAATGAGAGGTAAAGCATTGTACAATAGGACCTTTAACATAAATGGACAAGACACATTTGTCACGTATTTAGTAATTATTTTTAGTGATTATGTCATTAAACACGTACATTCAATTACTAATAGGTGCTAAACCACAAGCTGAACATTACTTTGATAAATGCTACTGTGATTTCTTTTAACTAAGGTATTAAGCGTAAAAGATTTCTCGTGGAGATTTCTTCAAATAAGTAGACATACAATCTCAGATGTGATTATAAAAGTAAAAATATTTCCTAAGTTCACTAATGGAAATTTTTGAGTATTCTAACAAATTGAAACAATATGTACAAAAGCATACTTCAAGAATTTAGTTAGAAAAATGTACACCTCGATGGGGCTAATAGCAAGGATATTAAGTATAATTTGCATTTAAAGGCAGTGTGCAATTTTTCCAGCCAAATTTTTCAAGATTATAAAATTATCTAGAAAATATTAAATCACTATGGTCATTCACGAGGAAGTGATATACAAACTGTGCCTTTTTTTTATCAATGACTTGTTTATTTATCCTTGACTGTGGTTCCTGGGTTAGGCTCGGATTATCCCTAAGGAAAATTGCGCCGAATAATGTTGATAATGTTTTCGAATCCAGTCCATTTTCAGCACTGTGCTGCAATGCTTCTTGTAAAAATTCACAGAGATAAAGAAAAACATTCTTTCTGAATTCTGGCAGCTCCATTATAATTTGCTTACATTGCAGATAATTCGTGGAAGCCCTCAAACAAACTGACTGTAAATTATACGGAATGATTGGATCTGCTGTACTTTCAAGGAGTAATAATAATGCTTCTGCCACTGAATGTATACTACCAGGAATTGGATCCATAGATCCATTGTCCAGCCAATCTCTGATCTGGAGTATTTCTGAATGAAATCCTGGTTGCTCAAACAAATTGGGCTCCTTCAAGCCATGTAGGTAAATATGATCTACTAAAAACCAGATTTCTTTTGGGATAGAGTATGTGGACTGATTGGAAACACACTGATCCCTTTTGTTTTCTAGTTCAATCAATTTTCCGACCGGTACTTCTTTTATAGGCATATTAAGGTTAACTAAAACCTCTATAGAGCACCCAAAGCAACTTCTTTGGTACGTTCCATATATGGTGATGAAGATATCTTTGCCTCCATATAGATGAAGCACCAGAATGTCATACAATTTGTCTGTTCCGGCATTCATTTTACAAGCTGAAGTTTTATTTATAAGTACTTTAAGTTGAATTTCACATGATTCTTCAGCACAAATGCATTTTTTATACGGTTCAACTATTAGCCATTCTTTACAGAAACTTGTCTCATCTAATTTCTTAATGAATTCAAACTCTACAGGCAGCTTACCTATATTCTTGATGGTAATAGTTCGTACTTGAAGTTCCAAATACCGAACCGTTTCAAAATCAATTTCAGTCCTATCCACTTTGACTTGAGGTATCAATTCATTCTCCATTTTATCCAGTTGCTTTATGACTTCTTCATAAACTTTTCTGTATTTTTCTTCATTTATTATTTTGATAGCGGTGTTGAAGATGGCGGATACAGGTTTGTGGTCACTTATGTTTAAGGAGGGGTGGCTTCTGTAAGCTAACTGTGTGATGTTTTCTCCCCTCCAGAAAATCCTGTCACACCAGGCAGGAGCTCTGTTCTTCTCACTAGAGTCCCAGTTGTCTGTTCCAGGATCGTACTTGTACGTAGGTTTAAAAGAGATCTCACCCTCAGTGTAGCCAGCAAATACATGGTTGTTTTTATGTTGCTGTTTAAGTTGGTCCCATTCTAATACTGGCACAAAGTTGTTATCATTTACTAACTTTTTTACAGATGTTGGGTCCAATTCTGTGATGCGGTAATTCAAATCTCCCAACCAATAAATATGGTCATGGTCTTTAATAGCTTTTGGAAGTTGGTTTGGTTGAACAAACCTGGTTCTGTTGCAAATATCTCTGAAGTCTTGGTTTCTCCTCTCAAACTCCTCAACATGTGCAGCCAAGTGAGAATTGACGAAGCACAACGAGGTGCTGTGGAGATCAAATCTTATGGAGACTCCACCTTTATTTCCCATTTTACCCATGATTCCAGTTCCCACTGTATCACACACCACATTCCGTACATGGGAATAGTGCTTCTCCTTGATGAGCACTATAAGCATCATACCAACAAGTCTAACCCTCTCCACCTTCACATACTTTGCTCTCTTGTCAACGAAGTTAGTAACAGCATTGTACCACTCATCTTCCCTTAAGGTCTGATCAAAGAGGAAGGTCTCCTTAGATAAGTCTAGTTCTTGAAAACCAACGGCGTAAATATCAGGTGGTTCTTTATCAACGCTCAACCATCCTTTGAGAGGAATTACAGGAGACTTGTCATTCACGTTCCAGGTACCACAGAAAATTGAAAAATTCTTAGTAAATGTGTACTCGTACTCTTTATCACACATTTTGTGTTTGATAAGACTCTCTCTTATGGCAACAGGCGCGGAGACTTGCGTGTGCGCTACACCGCCGGGCAGCGCCATGGTATGAGTCAGAATGTCATTATCCATCTTACCACTGTATTTCTTCAGCCACACAAATTCAGGCTGTGTTGGCACTTTATTCACTGCTTCTATGCCTCTGAACAGATCGTCGACAAAATTATCGACGCGCGGTGTCATTTGAATTTCAAACTTATATTTATTATTACGAGATTGCAGATTCAGGTACAGTATGGCCTCGGGATCGGAAGGTTTGTTGTCAATTTCACATTTGAAACTTTTATCTATCGGCAACACTATTTCTATTGATAAATCCGTGAAGGACTTTGGTGGGTAACATGACGTAAACAAGCAGAATACTGCCTTTTCATCACCGAACTCAACAATCGCTAAGAGCCGATCCTTTTTCACCCATTCAGGATGCAAAACTTTGGCATCACACAGAAAAGCTGTGACCCGTTCGCTGGATAGAAATTTTTCCTGTACCACAGACTTTATCTCGTCGTGATTCATTTTGTTTCATGGGTTAATTACGGTCCACTTATCACATAACATCGATGTTGTTCGTAATTTCATGTAAATTCCATTCGATTTCTTTGACAGATAGCTTTGCGAATTATTTTGACACATTGAGTATTTTCGTACAGAAATTCAGAACAACAAATCAATAAATGAACTTTGGCAAGCTTAGGTTAAAACACGGTTAAAAATAATTCTGAGTGGGAAAATATATTTTGTTTATTTTAAATGTTCAAACATTTACTTATAATTTATTATACTTCACTCTTTTTGACTCATTTACAACTGTATGATTTATGATGAGACCCAAGTCCAAGGTTCCTTTTGGTATATTTTTATATACTTATTATCCCAGGCATTATGGACGTTCCTAAACGAACGCATAAATGTCTCTAATCTTTTATTTACAAAGTCAGTTATAATTATTTGTTCATAGGATCCTTAGTAAATTGGTAACGCAATTGGTTATAATTTAAAATGTTATTTTATTAATTGAAAGTGAACGAAAAATAAATCTAACTAGTTTTCTAACTAGTTTTTCCTAAAAATAAATAAATATCCAATAAAATTATGTAACACCATACCAAATGACAAACCAGTTCATAATTTAAGCCATATTTACAAACACACACATGAATCAAGCGATTATTTTGGTGAACTAGCTTGTGTTGTTTTTATTTAGAAATCTTCTAATTTCTAGCCACTGATTAAGTAATCTGGTGACTTTCTACTCGTTCAAGGATTTCGTTGGCTAAGTGTTGCGAAAATATGGCAGGAGTGCCTAGTGATTGGCAGCTAGGATGCGTTGAAGTGAAGCAAAGAGGAGCTTACCTATTACAGTCAGGGCAATGGTCTGATTGCACCTTCTTGGTGGGTGCTGAGCCCCATCAGGTGGTTATACCTGGCCACAAACTGGTCCTGGCGATGGCTTCGCCAGTTTTTGAGGCTATGTTTTATGGAGGTATGGCAGAAAGGAATGATCCTATTCCTATATTGGATGTGCAGCCAGAAGCTTTTAGAGCTCTATTAGAGTGAGTATGTAATGAGGACAAGTTTTTTTACTAGTGTCTTACTATTAAATTAAAACATCCATACTGCCAAGGCATTAAATTGATTATTTCATTCACAATAACTTTGAATTTAAGAACACTCAATCAAGTCACCTTTCAAATAAAAAAACGAGATCAAAATCGGTCCATTCGTTTAGGAGCTACAATGCTACAGACAGACAGAGACATGTCCAACTTGTAACACCCCTCTTTTTGCATTGGAGGTTAATAACAATAACTTATACTTCTTCTAAGTACAACAATCTATAAGTACAAGAAGTGGTGGCCTTGGAAATTATTAAATTGCTAATTAAGAAGTCAGAAGTTCAATTTGAATACAAGAAAAGCCATTATCAGAATTTGGTGGTTTAAAATCCATTTTTTTAATACAATTACATAATAATTATCAATGAAATCATTTCGAAAGATGCCAACTAATTTACTACTGCTAACTTTTCTATTATCTACAGACTACATTATATTTTAATATTCCAGGTACATATACACAGACAACATAAACATTAGTTCCTTCGATAAAGCTTGTGAGCTGTGCTATGGAGCAAAGAAGTACATGTTGCCACATCTAGTGAAGGAATGCACCCGTTACCTGTGGTCAGACCTGTATCCGAGGAACGCTTGCCGTGCATACGAGTTTGCCAGGCTGTTTGAGGAGAATGTGCTTATGGATAAGTGTATACAGGTGTGGAAAGCAATATTTCCTGAAGTTGACAGGGCTCTTTTAAGTTTCTCTAAACTTTTAGAGCACCAAATCGTTAGAATTCCTAAACTTTGTTGGGGTTGGCTTCTAATCTAACTGGATGTAGCAGTGGCATGCAGTTCATACAGGCACTACCTACCCTGACAACCTATATGAATTAGTGAAACTAATTAGTATTTGTATGTATGCCTCCCCTGTTGAAAATGTCTGTTCACACCCCTGGGATGCAGCTGAAGATCAGTTTTCTACGAAACAACTGCCTATCTGACCTCTGCATTCCATAAGGATACGATATTCTGAAGTTAGATTAGTTGTCAGAATTTTATGAAGGTACTGACTGCCTTTAACAACTGTCAAAGATCATCATGACAGGCACTGACTGCGGTGCAGCGAGGCCAACGACTTAACGTGCTTTCCGAGGCACGGAGCAGGTGGTAATTAGTTTATAATAAGCACATAACTTACGAAAAATCACAGGTGCATGCCTTGGGTTTGAACCTCAGGGTTCTGACTTGCCAGTCAACGGTCATACCAGGCTATCATTGCACTCTGTTTTCTCTAGAGCATCATTTTTCAATCCGGAACACAGCCCACCTGATGGTAAGAGGTAACCGTAATCTATGGAAGCTTGCATCACCACATTCACCACATTATGACCACCCACACACAGTGCAGTGTCAGACTGTATGGTGATTAATTTTTTTTTTTAATTATGTGAAAATTACAGATAATCAGCACAAACACCAAAGAGGTTTTAAATGACTGTAGCTTCGAGGATGTAGAGCTGAACACTGTCATCACGGTGTTCTCTCTAGACCATCTGAATGTGGATAGTGAACTGGATTTATTTGAGGCAGCCGTAAGGTACGCCAAGGCGCAAGACAAGAGGACTTCAGAGAGGAGTGTGAGTCCGCCATCAGAGAATGGACCTCCAAATGAAAAGAGATCTAAGAGTCCTGGACCTTCTACTTCTAAAGACAAGGTACATTTTCCTGATCCCCTAATCTATATAACTTTATAAATAATCTCTAATCTCTGTTACATGAACCCATTCAGAAAATTATTTACTTATAGAAAGATACTATATACCTTTAGTAGTACTATATGTATATGTATAGCCTTAATAGGACTAGCTGGCCTTTTTGGTAATTTACCATTAAAAAAAGATACCGGAAATTGCACAAAACTCTTCAGTTGTTACCCCATTCGGGGGCATCCTAACTCTTCTGCTATCTTGGCCCCTTGCTCTTACATCACTAAAATACACCTTAGTATCAACATATCAAGCCTACTAATCTACTTAATGATTTAATTTGTATTTTAGGTGGTTGATGTGGAAAGCAGTGCTGAAAACAGTCCTGAAGCTGTAATGGAGACTGCTAAGTCTAGTGAAACCTCCGACCAGCCACTGCCAGGACCCTCAGATGAAAATAAGAAGAAACCTGGTAAGTGTACTAGACAAAACTAGCTGTTCAGTTCAGGACAACTAGAGATTAGCTAATCTCCTTCCTAATCATACCCACTTTGGGCTAATCATGGCTAAGAGTTTTTCAGCTTAAGTTTTTGATGCAGTCTTCTGTAAATATAAACCAATATTGTGTTCCGCCACTACCATACTCATTCTTAAATAAAAATAATATCCTAATGACCGAAATTCGGTCTAGTGGCCAATCTTAACGGAGATTAGCCATCTACGCAAGAGGTATTATAGTGCGCAAAAAAAAAGGTGTACTCTCTATTCTCTCACTCTCATAATCCGATGGGACGGCAATCCGACACGACCGGAGAGAGATCAATCGCAGGACCAACGGCTTTACGTGCTTTCCGAGGCACGGCGTAAGTCAAAATTATTTGTAATATGCACATAACGTACGAAAATTCAGATTGCGCGCCTTGGGTTTGAACCTGAGAATTCTTACTTGCCAGTCGACGGTCGTACTACAAATATGTTACTATGGTTTTCATTCACAGATGCCAAAGACAAGCCAACAATCCGTAGTGCTATCGAGAAGATTCGTTTCCTGACGTTGACCCCGCAGCAGTTTGCAGAAGGTCCGGCCAGGTCCTCGTTGTTGACTGAATCTGAGGCCTTTGCCGTTCTTATGAACATCCTGTCGAGTACCTCTGATGTAGCCATGCCTAGTGGGTTTTCTACTTGCCGAGTGCCAAGAAAGCAATTGATAGGCGATGGAACTTCCAATGTGAGTTAAATTTAAAACACGTTACTCCGCTCCATATTGTATTATTGAAGCCATTTTTCGGACATATCTCTCTAACACTGTCACTGAATTTTATCCGGTATTAATTAGGTCTTGACGCAAAACGTCATCTTTGCAAAATATCGCAATTTTGGTCACTTTCGCACAATATCATTTTCGCAGAAAGTCACTTTCGCCAAACGTCAGTTTCGCATAATGTCACTCGCCAATCGTTAGATTCGCATAATGTAATTTTCGCATAACGTCACTTTGGCGTCACCACTACAGAATAGTTTTTTTTTTAAATTATAATTTGCAGAATTTTTATACTGCAAACGAAGAAATTATGAACGTTTGGCGCCGCTATCAACTGTACGTATTGTAGGAATATTTTTTTATTATCTTAGCCATTGTTGTTTTAACCCTAGGCTTTGCCTTTGCTTTCAGACTATACCTGACATTATCGGATAAAATAAATACATGGTATAAACTAGCGAACGTCGTCGAAGGGTCTGTTTCGTAGTCTTACAGATAAATATTAATTTCAAGGTTAATTTTTAATCTAATATATAAAATTCTCGTGTCACAGTTTTCGTTGCCATACTCTTCCGAAACGGCTTGACCGATTTTGATGAAATTTTTTGTGCTTATCCGGTATCTATGAGAATCGGCCAACATCTATTTTTCATCCCCTTAAATGTTAGGGGTAGTCCACCCCTAAATTACGGAAATTATTTATATGGCAAAAAGGTTCAAAAGGTGAGAAAAAGGGGTAGAGTAGGGTAGGGTAGGGGTAGTGTAGGGTAGGGTAGGGGTAGTGTAGGGTAGGGTAGGGGTAGAGTAGGGTAGGGTAGGAGTAGTGTAGGGTAGGAGTGTAGGGTAGGGTAGGGGTAGATTAGGAAAAATTTTAAATTACTGCCCAACGAAGTGGGCACGGGTTAGCTAGTATGATATACAATATAAAATTAGTCTGTAAAAAATGAAGTCGCGAATTTGTGACAATGATAATGAATGATCACTCTTTTAGACACTTTTGCGATTATTGAAACAGTAGAAATGATCGGTGTATTTATTTTGAGCAGAGATTTTTTATATGATTGGAAATTGATGAATGACGATGTATGTCCGCCAGATGGCGACACTGACAGTGGACACGCCCAGCCCGGTGATGTTGGAGCAAGTGTTTGGCGCGCCGTCGCACCACTCCTGCCTGCCGCCCTACCCCAGACCTACTCGACACCACGATGGTAATTATAATTAATAATATTTATATGACTTAATTTATCCGACATTTTTTCAGCAAACGACAAGCTTGCTACTTAAGCAACTGTTATGCTCAGGGTACACTTGCGTCTTAACGCGATAACTAACACGCAAATTTTCATTTCTCGATTAACTCTTGTTCAACCTACTTCCAAAAAAAGGAGCTTCTCAATTCTATGTGTTTTTAAATTATAATTCTTAAGTTTGATAACATTTTTTAAACTATGCCTTGCTTCGCATCTATCGTATACATCTATTGTAAAATTAAAAATTCTTAGACGATCCGAGCATTAATTTCCTTTTTTTATTAATTGAATCTTTGCCTTTTCAGTGGGCGTCCGTCACCCATCTATCGTACACAACGCCAACCTCTCAGGCCTCGGAGAGCAGCTAGACCGTCACGGGACAGACTTCAACAAAATATACTGCCAGCGGCCAATCATACAGCACACCGACTGCCTTAACACTTCCGTGCTCGACTGTTCCGTCACCTTCATGGTGGACAAGAATATATGTCTGCTGGGAGTGCAGGTACAGTCACCCACAACTGTATATTTATGTATACCTAGTGCAGTAGTGATGACAGTGGCTGGTCCCCGCAGGTGCCGACGCAGGCGCCGAGCGAGGACAGCGGGCCGCCGTCCAGCGCGCTGGGGGGGGGCAGCTACTGCGAGCTGCTGTACGCGCACCTGCTGGACGCCGACGGCGCGCGCCTCACCTACACGCACTACACCAACCGCGTGCCCTTCCGCCACCTGCTCGACATCATGTTCAACAGGCCCGTCTACATACAGAGGAATAAGGTATCTATCTATGTCATACCTCACCTACACGCACTACACCAACCGCGTGCCCTTCCGCCACCTGCTCGACATCATGTTCAACAGGCCCGTCTACATACAGAGGAATAAGGTATACTAATGTCAACCAAAAACGACTGGCATAATGTAGTTTATGATCTGGATTTAAACATGGGCTACCTTTCATTTTGAACTATTAAAGAACGGAGTCGCAGACAGGAAATTAGAAATAAAAGATTGCTGCTCCATACATTTCAGATGGTTTTGTAATGAAATCCCCTTCTTAGCAAAAAAATTTAAGGCACTATTTGGCATAACGTTTTCGCATAACTTTTACTTACATAATAAGATGTAAAGACACAAGACAGACACGAAGGTTACGCACAACTATAATTTGTTCTAATTTTTTTGTGGCATAATTTGGAATTGCATAATTTTTTAAGGCTTAATATTTATTAAATAACATAAGACTGCGACTGCCGGTAAAAGTGTGAGTAACTTTTACTATGGTAAAGATAAAAAAAAAGTTATGGTAAATTTTTTTCTTTAAACTAAAATCGATAACACAACACAGGTGACTTTTTTTTTGTTCCTTTTTTAATCATAAAAATTTATTTATTTATTTGTTGGGCAAGCGGGTTGGCGTTCGCACTAGTAGATGATTACTGTTGCACAGAAGGATGCTGCTGCCCATCCTCCGGATCTTTCCCTTAGTCGCTTCTTACGACACCCGCTGGACGAGTAGGGTTGGTTCTATTCTTAGGCCGGAAATTATCAACTGATTTATTATTTCCCACAGGTATACAAAGTAGGTATAGTATTCAACAAAGTGGGCTGGTACCCGATGGGCACGTGCGCCCAGCAGGTGGCAGCAGAGTCCGTGTTCTTCAACTTCGGCATCGGGCAGAGCAGCGACAGTGTCCGCGACGGACTCATACGATCCATCATATTCACCTACTAGCGACCGACCTCGCCCGATCTGTACATCGTGCTCTAACGACATAGATTGTGGACGAACATAGAATAGGAACACATTTATATATATAATCTGTGCTGAAAGATTTGCTCGATTTTTGGGCAACTTGTTCATTATAACTTTACTATAGGCATTTATAAGATAAATTATAATAAAACTGCATCAAACTTGACAGTTTTGCAAACTCAAAATAGAGGGCTTTGTAATACATGTTTCATTGTGTGATTGTGTCTCGTTCTTGCCGCTTGAAATATTAATAGTGTTTTGTAAATAACTTTACGTACAACATTTAAGAGATGACTGTCTGAGACTTTAAAATACTGTTGCATTATCCTGTTTAAAGCAACATGTTGGGCAACGTTGCACAACAATGTGCGACGTTGCCTGATGACATGGGTCTTCTACTAATATGGATGCATAAAGATCCGCGTCATGCTCTTAATGTTGAACAACATGTTGCACGGCAATTGTGAATAAATGGCTTAATTGTTACGTACAATAATCGAGCAAAATTTTTAGGCATCTTAAGGTCATAGCTCACTTACACAACACCGCTCCGGCACAGCTAAAGAATGAACATTCAAAAATGAATTTAAAGTCATCCACTGTAGGTACAATACAATACAACAACGCGCGAAAATCTAGCTTGCAGGGCATTGTTAGGCTATTTTATATGGTTACTATAAAGTGTACCTACAGAGGACGACTTTAAACTCATATTTGAATGTTCATTCTTTAGCTGTGCCGAAGCGGTGTCGTGTAAGTGAGCGACCTTTAGTCTTTAAGAATTAGGAGGTTTACCAAAGTGCTAACAAAGAACCTACCTCTTCACAAATATAAAAACTAAATTAGATTTTAAGATTTATTTACTGTAATAAGTATATCGATGGTAATGACTGCCAATTAGACCGTTAATTAATAAAGCCTGGAGCTTGAAACTGTGGCTGACAATAGCAACAGTGTCGCCCCCTAACTTTTGACATAAATGACAAAATGTAAATGTAATAAAAAATAGTAGTTTATGATGTTATATCTTATTGTATTTGTAAAGGAAAAAAAAAATGCTTATTATAAAATGCGTATAGTATTATTCGAACTTTCGATCTTCTGACTAGATATACGAGCCCTGTCTGTTGAGATATATGTAATCCTGCATTTTTTTTCGAAAGGTCGAACATCTTAACTAATATTAAAATTCATAAGTAAGTTTGTTTGAAAATTTTGCATATACGTTATCAGGTGTACAGAAACGGACATAGGTACCTTTAATTTGGAATAAAAGGACCTACTGTTACTAAGAAAAGCAACAAAAACGTTCTTATGATAATAGATGGCGCTTCGTGTCTTTCGAATCATGATGATTATTGAATTTTAAAATCTAAATTAACGCGAGTGAAGCAGCGGGCCAAAGCTAGTAGGCACATAGTTCTTCTGGTCGGATTTATCGTTAAATAAAAATGGTATTTATTAACTCTGACTTTATAGAGTTCGCTACTTTTACTTTTTGTGAAATTTTTTACATGTTTTAGCACATGTTAGCTTATTAAATATTAATATTTAATAAGAAATTTGAAAAGACGACTGATACGGATGGAATTTTTTTTAAATTTCTTATTAAATATTTATATTCGCTACTTTTGTTATTATGCCGACAATTAATGAACGTAGTAAAGTATTGTATACAATGACAAAGTCTTAGATAAGTATACTATGATAGTTTATATATATCTAGTTGTAAATATGAGAAATATTAGGTTAGTAGGCTCGTCTGGGACTCGATTTTTGAGTTTCTTACATAAAAGATCGTTAAAGCTTAGATATACTTCTTTCTAATATTTTATATCGACAAATTCTACTTATTCGTATCGTAATAATATTCTACTAATTCATATCGACGACTTATTACGCTCGAATTTTATTTCTACTGATAATTATTACATCAAAAACAATGATTACTGTGGCGTGGCTATTCGAATATAATTTCTACCTATAGAAAATTCAATACCGTTTTCTGTGTGAATTGAATAAAATAATAATATCATTGTTATGATACCACATTTAGGCAGTATTTTTTTTTGTCGTTCTTAAGTAATTTATAATTATACATAATCGAAGACTGTTGGCCACATAGTTAGAAACGGTTCATAAATACGGTTTAGAAATAATACATGACTACTCACTAAAATATGAGTGAAATTCAAAAATCGAGTCCCTGGACTCGTCTAGGCGGGTCCCTAGATGTGTTTATTGATAAATTTACTTTGTCTTATGTAGTTCACTACTTGGAGCCTAGTACGAGTTTGCAAACTGTCTCTGGCTTCGGAAAAGTAAAATGATATCGATGTTTTCCTTCACCGTTAGTCAGGGTATCTTGGATTAACTAAGAAAGTACATCATTGAAAAAGTCACTTTGGTTCATGCCAGTTTCGATTCCATATCCACGTCGGGTCCGTAACCAATGCGCCACCACGACACGTATAGTTTGCAAACTCGTACTATGCCTCCTAGCCATGGCGATAGGCCGCACAAAGGCTAAGTTTTGTGTGTTTGATTTGCACGTTTCCAATATTAGCACATTTCCATAATTCGACGAATCAGTCGCTATTACATAGTGGAGTGTATTAAATATATTTCAGTCAAAATGACATCATTATTTTAGAATTAACTACAGGAAATATCAGGAGGTTATTTTCAATACTAGCCAATACCATTTCTACACAAACAAGTAAATTCAACATCTCACCATGAAATGTTGAATTTACTAAAGGACATGAAATTGTTATGTTCTTTTTTTTCTTTAAATACTTATATTGTAATATTATAATATTTGTTACATAAGTAATCAATATACCTATAAGCTATTAAACATAACTTCCATACAAGCAAATAATAATATCATAATATACTCTTTTGTTTCTCGATTCGATTTGTATAAAAATGGACTTGGCTAATATTGAAAATTATTTCCTAATATAACAGAAAATATATTGTATAATATAACAATAAAACAAACACTATAATATCCCTTAAAATTATAGTTTTAAGCTAGAAAGTTGTACATAGCTTTTCAGATACAGTTGATCTTTAATTACTAAGACCCAATTTCACCATTCACTTTAAAAACCGAGTTTAATAAAACTAAGTTCAGCCCTACGCAAATTGCAGTTCTGAATTCAGTTAAACGCTTGAACCGAGTTTAAGTTGATTGATCGCGTTTAGTGTCGGTGGTGAAATCGGCTCGAAGAAATATTTATCTTGTTAAAGAGAATACAGATGTTTAAGAAATACTTGGTAATTGTAAATATATTCTTGTGTCAATGGTTTTATTTGTGTTGTTTACGTGGCGCTTACGACCATGGATGTTTTTTTTTTTGCATTTATACAAATTGAGATGGTATTAATTTAGAATTATGTACTTTTCGGTCACTATTTTACAATGTTGTTCTCATAGGAGTTTAAAGATACAATGGTTGACGAATTCTCTGAAATTATTGCTTTTCTTATTTCTCTACGGTAATATTATTTAGAAATTATTCAGTACCAATATTTTTTAAAGTAGGTACCCAAATAGAAAAATAGTTGTACTAAATACTACAAATTCTAAACTATTTTTTACCATAATATAATGATTTTTAATATATGTAACGGTCATGTAATGCTTCAGAAAAAATAGATAGGTAATTTATTATTTTATACCATTTAAGAATTAAGAAAAACATCAATGGTCCTGCCACGGATACAAATCTTTTTTTTTAAACTTTGTAAAGATAATTTATTTGATTTGTTTTTAATTAAATTTAGATTCGCTGGCAAGGTTACGAAACGCAAAACAATACTGTGAATAAAATATTTTTGTAGTATTGTAAAAAAATATAAAATTCTTAGACAGTAATTTTAATATCTTGTGTTTGAATACCATTTTCCGTATTTAATATTATAAGTGTCAATGTCAACTAAATAAAGTTTTAGATTTTTGTAAAAAGAAAGGTTCGATTACGTGAAATTTTAATAAATATTGTAAATTGTAATAAAAAAAAAATGATTTACTTCTACAACGTGGAATATAAATATGTGTGAAACCCTTTAGGAGTCAATCTACTCTTAAAATTTAACAATTTGTTGAACATCAGTTTGAACAAAAAAAAATACAAACATACCTATCAGCTGACGCTTTGTTTTTGTTTGCGAATTTCAAAAACTGATGTTTTTTCAGTTTCATGGGTAGATTGAACTCTTAAAAAGTCACATAGTATTTATAATACACGTTAAATATGGACTGGTGCATATCTGGCAAGGCGCAGAGCATGCACGCAAATTTTTCTCAAAGCGGCGCCCTCTATGTGATTCAAGGGTGCAATTTTGCAAACTGCGGGCAAACAAGAGCACGAGCGGCAGTCGCCGCAGTCAGCTTTGGTCGCGTTACTGCCCGCTACCTGTCGGCTCAATTTGCTTCTATGCTATCGTGTCGGTCGGGCCGGGGACTTTTTTTAAAAAATTAGCATTAGCATAAGGCATGTGTTCATTTGCTTTTGCATTTATTAATATTATTTCAACCTGTTGCGTTGCGCCTCGCCACATGTGTATTGTGCCCTAAGAAATCTGACAATTTCTTGCATTTTTCTGTAGATCCCCTTTCAAGGGGTCCATGTCTTTTTTTTATGTTGATGAATTAGGTTCAATAATTTCTGTATGGATAAATTATAATTAGTCTGTAATTTTTACTAAATTATTTATTAAAATATTTTTGATATTATATTGCTCTGTTTTATTTAGCCGACTCTCGAACCTGCGACTCAGTTCAATTCAGCGAAGTTCAATAGGTGAATACTTTAACCGCTACCCCAATCGTGTCGTACTCATGGTATGCGTAATACTATAGATATTCGAAGACTATTATGTGCTTTTTAATTATAAGGTCCGGATATCGCATCCTATTCTTGATAGTTTGCCTACATACCCTTTGAAAATTAACTTTCATGCATGTCACGATGTAGGTACCTATTTCCAAAAATGATGTTACTCAAGCTAGTAAGTATATATTTGTCTATTTAACGTGCGATTATTATGCAAATAAGTAAGTCATTTTACCAAATTTACTTTACTGATTAGGGTCACGAGAAATTGCTTTACTCAGTCACATCAGTAACCACAGTGAATATTAGCCTTTACCTTTAGAAGATGACAGCTGTGAATAAGTAGCTTTATGTAACGTTTAAGAAGTGTTCTAAAGAATCCATTAGTTAACAAGAAAGCAAATATTAGTTAAGCATAATTATAAAAACGACAATTTATATGTTAAAATCTACTTATATTAATGTAGTTATCATATCGAAATTGTAATTTGGGCCTTTCTATACATTGTTTGTATACGCGGTTGGATGATTACCAACTGTATTCGTAAACACTCATCTGTCAAATTTGACTTTTGTCATGTTGGAAGTGGCGAATTCTTTCTAAAGTTTTGTTCCTGATTCGCGTTGTTTTATCCATATTAAAGCAAATATACAATGTATAATTAATTAAAATGGTTATATGTGGCTTCCTGTGACAGTGGGGTAGTGTAATTTGATAGATACGGGCTCATTGGACTGGTTTATTTAATGTGATAAGCCACCATGGCCCCTAATAGATGTGATGGTCTACTGGCAAGGGTTGATTTTCCGCTTTACACGCTCCAAACGCTCACGAATCGACACGTAATTGTTGCGGGTGGCGGTGGAGCTGCGGCAACAGGCGTTGCGAATGGATTTGTAAGTCTAAACATCGATAACCTGATAATTATATGACTTGATTTTTGTTTAGTGGTATACGTGTCCGCTGCTTACTGAGACGGCTAATAAATTCAGTATCTCTGGATTATGTTAAAAAAACTGTTGTTTTCACATTCCTAAGTAAATTGTATCACACTGAAAGTTATACGCGATTGTAATTTTTAATTACCTACATTATGCTTCAGTATTGGTCTAATGAGCGCGAGTTTGATTTCGTAATTAGATATCTGGCAACAAGTAGGGATTAGGTATACAAAGAAATGTATATTTCAAAGAATTTGTTTAATATAATCATAATTATGTCTTATTAAATATGTTTAAAGGCAGGGAGTGTAAGCTTATGTTATTCTTTATAGGAAATATTTGAACTATCTCATAATGGTACGAGATTTGTTGCCGAAGAGGTGATGCGCCACGAGACTGGACCCAATGTGGTGATGAACTGTTCAGTGCGGACTAATCAGAACAAGACTTATTTAACAGCTGGACAAGAAAGTCATTGTCAACTTTATAAAGTAAACATCCGCATGGTAGACGCAGCTGAGATGCGCCGAGGCAGTTTCAGGGCAGAGAATGGCTTAGTTAGAAGAAGACGTCGCACTGTATCAGAGAACGATAATATATCTAAGAAGGACAGCAATAGTAACACTACGGAGAAAAGAATATCATTTGAAATAAGGCCAAGTGATAGTGTTCAGACTGATTTCAGGTAATTTATTAGCTGTTGAACAGTATAGTATTTTATTTATGTAAACAGGTGACTGTTTATGAATAGAAACTTAAGAATAAACATTTTTTCTTTAAAAGTCTAGACATTGTATCACACACTGTCTTTATATGTTCTCAATAAATAAAAACAATAGATAAAGCCAGCTAGTTTTCAATGTTTTCTGAATTGATTAGCATTTATTATAATAGCTGAGTGTAGTACCTAAGTTTTATAACCATTGACATGTTGGCAAGTCTGTGGACTCGGTATGAACCATTGGCATGTCAGTGGACTCAGTATGAACCATTGACAAGTCAGTGGACTCAGTATGAACCGTTGGCATGTCAGTGGACTCAGTATGAACCGTTGGCAAGTCAGTAGACTCGGTATGAACCATTGGCATGTCAGTGGACTCAGTATAAACCATTGACAAGTCAGTGGACTCAGTATGAACCGTTGGCATGTCAGAGGACTCAGTATTAATACTTAACTAAAACTAAAATAGTTATCGATAACAAATACTTAAGTATATACTAATATATATTCCATTGATGAAAATTGCTGATACTGGCTGTGCCCTGTCAGTCTATAATGAATTTTGACACATATTGGTCACCAACCACAAGCAAAATATGTCAGAATATATAGACAATAGTTTATTGATAGGTAATAATTTCACATTAAACTAACCTCATTCATGTAGAGATAATTTATCATTTTTATCTGGGAACAGATAAAATGACAAGAATATTTCTGTTAGATACTGATCCAAAACAAGATAAGACAGTTTTAGATAAAAGATTTACTATTTTTACTTGTAAGTCACTTCTTAGACATCATTAGCTACTTATGGTGTAGGTACCTAATTAGTTATTGGAATATGAGTCATAATAGGATTAAGAGGAAGCCTGTCATATTTAAATGAATCATAATATAATGGGAACTAATATTCGCCCAGTGGTCGAAATAGAAGCAGTGATAGCCTAGATGACCGATGGACTGCCAAGTCATAGGTCGTAGGTTCGAAACCCAGGCACGCACCTCTGACTTTTTCGGATTTATATGCGTATTAGAAATTAATTATCACTTGCTAAAATATACACTAAAAATTTCATCAAAATCGGTACAGCCGTTTTGAAGTTATGCGCGCACATACTTTTCGGCGATTCATTTTTATTTATACATATAATACACCCTGTGTCCATGAAACTGAACAATTTTCCTCAAGAAACAGGTCGAAATCTGAAAACCAAAATTTAACTTCTCATACAAAATTGAGTCACGTGACCAGTCACTTTGTATGAAAAGTCAATTTTCGATCATATATTTAATATCATATAATATACATATCACTGCCTATAACTGCACTTGACATACCAATGTCCAATCACCATAAACAAAGCTATTGTTTTTCTAGTATTCTATAAATGTTTAACACAATACAAGCTTATTACTTTAGAGTTCCATATCTCTAAATGGAAAAACAAAACCCTTATAGGATTGCTTTCTGTTTCTTCTTGAGGAGTTCTTAGACGGTAGTCAATTTAAATCATTCGTTAATTTAATAGTTCGCTATATTTTAATAAAAATATAAAGTATACAAGTGTATAAATATTTTTATTCATACACTTGTATACAATAAAGATACAAAAAAAACAGGGTTTGAATTCAAGAATGTATAAATGAATGAGTATGAATTAACTCATTACTCACGCGAAGACCCCGGAGTCTTTGCGATGTTTTAGAGATATTCGACAAAATGCGACCAGACCATCTTGGCGCAGATTTAAAGGATTGAGGAGACGGAAAAAAAGCCAAGAGATTAGAAAACCACCAATCTTTCTCCATTTCACCATAATCTCTATAAATAAGAAATAGGTAATATATTTAGGTATTGTATGGAACCCCGGCCGCATGAATCCCTGGTTGTGCAAATGCTACCTGATTATTTTATGATTTATATTTTATATCTTGATTTCACAGCAATGATCCTCTGCAGCGAGTTGTACGGATCAGCCACAATGGCAAGCAGATGGCGACTGGCGGTATTGACGGCAAAGTGAGAGTGTGGAGCTTTCCGAAGATGGAACTACTGTATATATTAGATGGACACACTAAAGAGGTCAGTGTCCTTAATTCCGTACTCACAATGTTTAAAATATATATTCAATAAAATATCATAGCTGTTTTCTACACAATAAGCAAAAACTACACAATGTTATGTGCGACTATTTCTAATAATCATAATTATTATTCAATCAACTTTAAACAACATTAAATATTTTTAAGAAAAAAAATCGGTAAGTTTTAGAAAATATAATTATTTAAAGCATTATCGTAGGAAAGGAAAACCACAATGCCGAGATTGATGCGGGTTCGTACCGACCTTAACAAGTAGGTAACTTCTTTAATTTCCTTGTTGCTTCAAACAAGGAAATCATGTCATATTTTGATTTATTTTCTTCATTTTCTTTAGATCGGCCGCAGAAAGAACTGGGGGAAAGGAAGGAGGATAGGGAAGCCTTTGTCCTGCTGTGGGACGATAATGGCTGATAATAAATAATTCGTTCTTCAGCGTTCAACAACGTACCTTCCTGGATTATTTTGATTACTTTAAGCATAGAATCATTCTAGCGGTACTTGGGATCCGATACAAATTGTATCGATTAGGTACCTTACGAATACTTATCAATATCATCAGACTGACTTAACTTACATATAATATATTTTTCATTTTTTTTAATACTTGTTCAAATTGATTTAACACATGTATTAATTGCTAGAATCGATCTATCTTATACCTATTATAAGAATTATATTTTTCGGTTGAGTTGCATCAGTTATGGTTACGTGGTGATTGGAGTCCTTCGAAATCACCGTTGACAACCACTAGCAACATTATCTAATCATAAAATACTTATATCATTATATATTACCTAAATCACCGTTTATTACCTCCATGTTAACAGATCGATGACCTAGACTTCAGTCCGTGCGACACCTCGCTGGTGAGCATCGCCAAGGATGGGCTGGCACTGACGTGGGCTACGAACAGCAAGCGACCCCCGCTGCTGAAGATCACATGCCAGCCTCCCAATGGAAACAAGTACCTGTTTAGACGATGCAGGTAGGACTCCTACTAGGTCTAGTTAGATAAGTTGCTACTAGACTAAAATAGTATCTAACCATTGACAATGAAGTAAGTGCTTCGAACCCAAGACATGCACCTCTGAATTCATGTAAGTCGTGTGTGTAAGTGTAAGCAGTGATAGCCTTAGAGTTACGACCGTTGACTGGCAAGTTACAGGTCTCAGGTTCGAACCCAAGGCCTCTGACTTTTCGGAAGTTACGTTCGTATTATTATATTAATGATCACCTGCTCCGTGCTTCGGAAAGCACGTTAAGCCGTTGGCCCTGGCTGTTATGAAAATCTATGACAGTCGATATTGGGAGTCAGTACCCTCATAAAATCCTGACAACTGATCTAACCTTAGAATATCGTACCCCTTTGGATTGCGTTGGTCAGATAGGCGCTCCGCAGAAAACTGATATTCAGTTGCATCTGGTTAGATTAGAAGCCGACCCCAACAAAGTTTGGGAATAATAAAACTAGTAGAATGATAAGTTGAAAGTATAATGCAGTGAAAAACAGTTTAGGATACTGTTTTCGATAGTCTAGTTGGCAACAATAGCGATATAATAGTTCAATTATTAAAACAGAGCATTGCCACAGTACAGCAAGTGTCGCGGTATGGCAATTCAATATGAATTGCTCTGTGGCTCGAAAAGCTTGTAAAGCCGTGTCGCCTCGCCATTGCGTCCTGCATTTGATCTCTCCTTGTGTGTCAAATTGTCGCACATCGGACTATGAGATGAGAGTAGAGTGCACATGTGTTTGCGACTAAAAAGTTGAGGGCGCCACTGCCGCATTTCTCATACTACAATTCAGAATTACAAGTAATTTGGTGCTTACATATTTCTATCATGATTTTTTTGTCATCAAATATAATCAAATGAATCACTTTTGAGTTGTCTTTGTACTCACAAACTTAGCATTTAAGATTTTTATTTTTAGTTCCAGCTGTCACTGCCTCAGACTCTTTTTTGCCAAGCTGTATATTATGCACTATAGAATCGTTAATAGGGCTTTCCCCATTTCAAATTCCAGATTCGGCTTAATAGAGGACCGGAAGGATGAATACAGGATGTTTACGATAGCGAATCCTCTGACCCGGTCGGGACGGCAGCGGGGCCTCCTGCAGTGCTGGGAGCCCCGCAGTGGAGCTCTGGGGCGCTCCGCCCTCGCTAACGAGTCGCTGTCGGCGCTTGCCGTTCGCGATGACGGACGGTTTGTCGGCGTCGGGACTATGTTCAGTGGATCCGTTGATATTTATATCGCTTTTAGTTTACAGGTAAGCCTATTTATTATTTAGAATGTAAGAAATTTATTTATCATGTTATAGACATGTGATGCGGACGGATGAAGGAAATATTGCGAGAATGTTGATAGTTATAAGGTTAGAGGTAAACTAAAGAAAATATGGATGAATTGTATGAAATACAATACATACAATTCATCCATACATACAATGTAGGTATGTATGAATGAGTAGTGACGTGACGGCTAATAGAGATGAATGGAACAAAAAAACCTATTGCACTGACCCTAAATAAAATTTCGACAAGGGCGGGATAATGATTATAATTATATAATTCAAATTAACCGCTGGTTTAATTTTCCAAATCTGCTACAATAGTAACCATAATTATATCCTACTACTATTATAAAGGCGTAAGTATGGATGTATGGATGTTTGTTACTCTTTCACGTAAAAACTACTGAATGGATTTGAATGAAACTTCACCACAATATAGCTTATACATCAGAATAACACATAGGCTACAATTTTGAACCTGAAGTCCACGCGAACGAAGTCGCGGGCAAAAGCTAGTCTTATAATAATACTAATTTCTACTTAACTCCACAGCCAGTCATTAAATTCTTAAAAAAGTTTAGCTCGAACACTTTACAAAAAGTACCTATATGAATTTTTAAAAACACTTTAACATGTCACATATCTTTTTAAATAAAATAATATCAAAATTCAGGGATATCTTTTTCTAAGAACATTGAATTTTAAAATTTTGTTCGAGAGTTATGTATGAAAACTTTTGTCACGAAATTTAGATGACTAGATTAGTCAGTAATTGTGAAACTCAACTATCTTTAGGGAGCTGCACAACCTTGACCTGTTTGCCATAAAAATCGGACAGACAACAGGGACTAATAAGAAAAAAAAAACAGGGAACTTATTACATATCCGTTTTCTTTCTAGCGAGTGCTCCACGTGAAAAACGCGCACATGATGTTCGTGACTGGTCTAGAGTTCCTCCCGGTGCGAGGGTACGGGCCCGCCATCACCAGCCGCTCCGAGGCAGCACTGCTGTCCATCTCAGTGGACAATTGTCTCTGTGTGCACTCTCTGCCTCACAGAAGTAAGTATTATTAAATAATAGGATGTAGTTCCTCCCGGTGCGATCACAATGCACTCTCTGCTTTACAGAATATAATAAGACTACCATTTTATCTCCTTATCTATAATTACGAATAAATACATTAAAATTATAATTATTATTTGAAAAAACAACTGATACGGATGGGATTCGAACCCACGATATTCGGCGTACCGTGCCGACGCTCTAACCGCTGAGCCACCGTATCCCATCAGAATCAGTCGAAATTTCAAATCTCTCTACGCCTAGGGCGTGTGGCATCTATCGAATAAATACATTTAAATTACTATCAATGTGAAATTTGCATGAATGTTCTATAGCCCTCTTCCTCTCTCCTATTTTTGTTGTGCCGGACAGGGTCCATCGTGAATCTATTATAATATAAGTATCTTAATATACCTTTGTAACCTATGGAATACAATAACTTTTTTAAAAAGTATTATATAGAGTAGGTGTAGTTTCTTCCGGTGCGAGGGTACGGGCCCGTCATCACCAGCCGCTCCGAGGCAGCTCTGCTATCCATCTCAGTGAACAATATTCTGTATGTGCACTCACTGCCTTACAGAAATATGTAATTATGTAGTTCCTCTCGATGTGTGGGTAAGTCGTGTTTACTTTCGCTCAAATATATTTTTGTTTACAGATACTGTACCTGCCTGGTTTGCCATCCTACTCATAATCTTCGTGCTGTTCTGTACCTTCACGTTATGTTCCTACATGGGCATTTAACGTTATATAAATATTTATTGTAAAATTAAAATAAATGAAACTATCTCTTGTGTAAGTAATTTGGGGTTATGTTTAATGTAATTTTATTGTAATAGGCAATTATGAATATTACGCTCATATATACATATTATGTATGTATAAATAGGATTATTGAATTAAATGAGGTGCAATGTTGCAATGTGTTTGTTTAACTTACTGCCCTAATTATATTTGTAGAGTACTACGTAATAACTAAAATTGTGTAGTAATAGCCACAAGATAAACACTTTCGTACCCTCACGCCACATTATCTATTCAAATATAGACGTGGCGTGTGGGGCATTTGAGCGACAGAGCTCAAATAGTTAAAGAATACAAAAATAAAAAGATTGAATATTTTTCATAACATTTATTAATTACATCAAAACAAATAACATACTTGATGAACGCGCGTTCGGCAATAGCACTCATCTATTTAGACCGACTAGAGATCTATCAGTACGTAAATATACGTTGATTTACTTTCAAAAGAAAAAGATAGTTATAAAAAAAATAAGTCTTCAAAATATACAGGAATGAGCAACAAATTTTTATAGCTGGAAACATTTTAATACATTTATACAATTATTTTTTTATTTACTTTTTTTTTATTTCAACACGTAATATAAAATAAAACACTAATTTTCTAACACTAACTTATTTAACTATCTTCTCCTTTTCAAAATATTACATATAGCATTTGATAGTTTCACTACATAAACTGTTTGACAATATGGAAGACTGTATCTATAAGCAATGTGATATTTCTTCAGGAAGGAGATTCCAGTTTATTTTATACCAAATATATAGTTCTACAGAAGACGTTTGCAATATATATATATTTCTGACAATATAGATACTTAATAAAAACATTTTTCACAATGTAGATATTTTCTAAATACAATTTTGTATAATAATATTGTGCAGCATTTTTTATATTAGGTATATCTATTTTGTGCCTAATAATTAATAAATCTCAGACCAAAATAAGAACCATAAAGCCTATCCAACGTTTGTCGCATTCTTGAAAACAATGATTGTAAAAATATGTGCAAATAGATCGTATTTTGAAACATGAGGCATTGTCTATCTTTATTTTAGTCCGAGCATTTCATTAAATATTATAAACAATCCTTGAATTTGAAGCATTTCATATCCAATATATCAGTACAAAACGATTGTAGACTTTTTATATAAATTGTATTTTTTTTATAATCCATGTATACTTGTATACCTGCATCATGGTCCCAGATCTAAATACTGTATAATGTATATTTTCTATTTAAATTTAGACTTAGCTACCGCCATAATACATGTCAAAAATATTTGAACATAGAACGGTTTGTTTATTTTTTAAATTTTATTTTGTCTTATGGCAACAATTAATATGTCGGTCAAGTTTTATGCAAATGTCCTAAAGGCACGATTACATCGTTATGTCGGCCAAAAACCAATAGTTGATAGAACTCCATCGATATGCTCATACACTAACATATACCTACGTTTACATTTATTTAAATGGCACAAATATGTAGCATTCGACTCTATAAAAAACTCATTTAATTAATAATAAATGTTCATAACATAATTTTAATATACTCTTTGCTCTAACATCACATCAGTACAAGTTTCTTACACTTATAAAAAAATTAACAACTACGTCGATTAATATGTATATTCAATTACATATCACAATCATATACAACATATAAAAATATACTTTACAATTCGTGAAGTGTTTTTGTCTGTAGTGGGGTTATTTTCGTTGTACAAATTTCCAAATATATATTGTTAAAGCTTGCATAATTTAGATCTGAATTCGTTGTTACACTTCACGATAGTGTAAAGGTATTTTGTTCTTATGAACAAAATGATGGCGTTGCGGTAGGTGGGTAGTCAGTTAATATATATATAATCGACATATCTCACTTTTAAATACACAATGTATACAATGTCATATAGTATATATTTAATTTAATAATATTAATCTGAATAACCACCTTTATATTTAAATATATAGTATCTCAATGATATCTTGATGAATTAATCTATGAATAAATAAAGTACAGTTAGCAACTGACAGAATTTATAGATCAGTACCCTTTGTTTTAGACGTTATATACACGTCTCATTACTGCGCGGAAAAGAAAGATACAGAAAAAGATATATATTATGTTACACCTGACCTAAAAAGGCAGGTAAAGACATACTTCATCTGAAGAGACATCAAATCATAGTCATAAAATCTTACTGTTTATTCAAATATTATACAATAAGTAACTGTTTTTATCATTGACTGCTCAAATGTATTATAAATTATATCATTTGCTGCTGACTATATAATTTGTCAGTTGATAACTGCTAAGATCTGATCGACATTAGGATTTGAGATATGCTACCGAGATAAAAACCGACAATCGCATACAGTGCAATTGTGGTCTATTAAAATCTTACATACTAAGTGGTAGCTAAATACTCCAGTATAGATATCGGCAAGCATCTTGAACAAGAGGCGGCATAGTGGGAGAAAGTTCGCGGAGATTCACGAGTGAACGACCAATCGCGTGCGACGACGCGGTAAAAATTTCCTCGCCCTCCTTTGGTCCACTAAAGGGACCTAAAAATAGACTATTGCCCAATTGTCAAGATGTTTGCCGGTTTCTATAGCATAGCTTAAACCCTGTCGTCAAATAAAAATAATAATTGGAAAAACCCGTAAAAGAAATGATAATTTTATTGTGTTGAAAAATTTTCAAGACTTTTTGGTTTTAGTAAGACATTGAGCTTAGGCATGCTCATTGCTCATGCAGGTTTCTGAATTTTACTTATTGAAGTTAGACTTAGACGGATTGGTTACTTAGGCTAGCTTCCAGAAATTGGGACTATACTGGTTCGGCTACGATGTATGGGCCCGAAAGTGGACGCAAATGATCAACAGGCTGATTGGTGACGGCTGCAAGGTTCGAGTCCTGATTGAATCACTATCAACAGGTATAACCGACGCAGTTGCTGTAGAATGTTGTCCAATTCTGTAGTTTCATTAAATTGACGTAATCTGACGAAGATAAAGTTTTTTAAAAATAACGTAACGCCTGAATGCCCTGCCTGGAACTTACATGTGTAGTTTTGTGCCAAAATATCGCCACATACAGGGAACCTATGGGGCTGAAAATCATTAAAAACTTATTCTACAGTCACATCTGGGATTCGAACCCAGAATATCTTGGTAGCCGTTTGCGATCACAATGATGCAGTTCAAATATAAATTATCATTTCTAATACCGTTAGGGATTGTAAGACCGCACACCACAAATTAACTTAAATATTCAAACATGACACTATTTACAATAATTCGATATTTTTTTGCGCACATATAGGTACATACGTACTTCTAACGTATTTTTTGTTTCTCCAATACAATATACTTACGACTCAGTTTTGTTTTGCAATCATTGTACAATTCGTATTAATGTATAATATCTAAATTCATAATATTTGTATAATAAATATAGGATTTTTATCGTTCCAGTTGGAATAATTGTATAATTACGCTATTTAACATAATTATGTCTGGTATATCCCCATATAATAAATACATGTTTGACTAAGCACATAATTGATATCCACAATGCTTCCAAAAGCGAGTGTTAAACAATTGATTTCCGCTGTAATACTGACTCACATGAATTAATTGACGTTGAAACACTATGAAAAAAAAAACAGCGAATTGAGAATAATAAACATACACACAAGTCCAGAGATTATATTTTCTAAGTCTAATAACTTTATTTCTACGTTGACACCTATTAAAAATTCACATAAAAACTGCTTTTGAGTTTGAGCCCTCGACACAAGAAATGCATTCAGTAGGCAATATGTCCCGCTATGTCCCGGAACGTTCGACGGCGCGGGCCTGTTTACACTGCAATAAATAAAATTTCTTATTTATTAGAAATAACGGCACTCATTTATTTATTGTAGCGTCAGATGTAAGTAGTATACAGGAAATCAATTAGTAAAAAATAATAAAATTATTTACATCAAATCCAAATATACCAAACAAACATACTATTATTAAAAATAAAGTTGCCAAAAACAAGTTATTAATTGAAAAAGTCATACTTTTTAAATTAATAAACATAATTCTACAGCAGTTTTATAAGAATGTTTAACAAATGAGTAAACTAGAAAGCCTCGTTAATCCGAACCGTGTGGTCATTCTAACTACATTCACTGTACTTACATTAATCTATAGTTAACACTAACTATGTACATATTTACATGTTGAACTAAAAATAATAGGTTTAAACTTCATCCGAACAAAGGTGCGTCTAGAATACATAATATGTCACTATACACTTATTGTGTACATACAAATACGCTGATGTAAAACTCCGTCACATTAGCGACAATAGTTCGGATTATCGTGGTCTGACTAGTTGTAGTATACGTCCATGTACTCACCTTGGTCGAACGTGCTGGGGTTTATATACGAGAGCAGGTCCTGGTCGCTCATGTCCGTCAAACCTTGGACTGGAGCCGTCATCTCCTGGGTGACAGCTTGCGAGACCGCTTGCGATACCGCCTGAGACACGGCCTGCGTCACCGCCTGCGAGACGGCCTGCGACATGGCTACGAGAGGAGTCTCTCCGGCCGGCTCCGCGGGCGGCTGCGCGTCCGTGGCCTGCATGCCTCCTGAGCCTGACACACTTTCAGTAGTCAAAATATTAGCCGTGTTGATAGCTGACGTCACTAAAGCATTCATCGTCGTATCCGAGGTCAAGATCTCCGCGGCAGCATTCAGTATCATAGACTTGACAGCCGCTGGAGGAGTCTTTACCGATGTCAGTTGAACTTGGTCCTGGATCATCATCAACTCTTCCTGTGAAGGCCCTGGAGGGAGGACTATTCGTTGAGAATTGTCGCATAGCATGCTTGGAGATACTTGAGGATTGAGAATCACGTCGGGTGAGATGGCCGATGTAGGCATCGGGGGGAGAAGTTCTGTTGCAGAATTTCGACTGGCAACAGCAGCATTCGGACTGAGAAGTATATCAGAGGCGTGAGACGTTGTGGAAGGAGACGAAGACGTTCCTGATAGATGGTCATCTACTCTAGAGTTGACGAGCTCATCTAACTTAGTATTATCAGGAAGAATGGCGGCCGTCGCCTTCATTGCGTCTTCGACCAACGCCTCCATGTGCGCGGACTGCTGAGCGAGCCTCTGTTCCATCTGACTGGTCCCCATCTCCAATTTGGTAATAGCTCCGAATGGGTTGAAGGGTTCCTCCTGCCTGCTGGTCTGCATCTGATTGTACACAATCAGTCTTTGCTCGTTGGATTGCAGAACACTCTGCTGCATGCTGGTGTCTGTGATCATGAGCTCTGGGTTGAGAACCTTCATGTCAGTTTGCAGAGGATCGACGGACTTGGAGGAGATGAGCTGTCTGATGGGGTCGATAGGCTGCATGGGCATTATGTTAGGGTAGATGGGCGACGCGTTGTCGTCGGAGTTGAAGATGGCGGCGGTGACGGTCTCCACCATCTTGTCTGTTTGCACCTGGTTCTGTATGGCCTGCAGCTGTTGTGTAAAGGACGCGAGGGGAGAGGGGGGCTCGCTAGCGGAGGGAGTGGTAGGGGAAAGCTTCATGCTCTCGTATCCGCTTACGAAGCCAACCTGGTGAATATTAAAATTATTGTAATTACAGGAAAATGTTGTGACTCGATTCCGAAGTTTAATAAAAAACTAGTTTCGTAGCTCTAAACCTACAATGTGGATCTTCATAACAAACTCCTCTATCTCTAAAGATTCCGTGTTTATAATACGTTAGTGAGCAATAAATGGTAATCAAATAAGGTTACAGAGTAAAGTACAGCTCACCTGGGTCTGCGAGTCCCGCGCTATCTCAGACTTGAGTCTAAGATCAACGACGCTGAGTTCGTCTTGCATGTGTTGGTCAGGCCCGTCAGCACCGCACGACGACTCGGCGTCGACTAGAGAATGCTGGCTTGTCTCATCGGCCACCTGGGGTTTAACAATTTTGTTAAGTATTTAAAAATTTTGTTTAACCCAATGCAAAACTATGAACTCTATATTTGTTACGCATGCGAAGCGAGCTTCCGATTATGATATGAATAACGGAATCTCGGAAGGAACTTTCCGATATTGTATCAGATATTGAATTGTTCAATAGCAAATAGCTTAAAAAAAGTCATGTGCGCAACACACATGCGCAGTAGTGTACCACGTGAGACACGGTATACTAACGCAATTTAATCAAACATGATTGCACCGTAACTTGTAACTTATTAAATAGAGAACCCAATTAACACGTTGACTGCCACGCCGCAGACACAATGCAATTCTTATTGTTCGCGGTCACCGTTGACCGCGGTGGCAGTCAAAGGCTTAAATAGAAAGGTGTGAGACATTATCTTAATGATATACTGATAGTTATTCTCAGTATTCGTCAGTCCAAACACTCAAATACTGTTGTAAACTTGTTAAAATGGTTAAAATAAAGAAAATAATTTCAGTGTTTCCATTTTCAAAGAGTCGAGAGTCCTGATATTTCTTTACAAAAAAAATATATTTGTGAACGAATAACCGGGAACAGAAGCTAAGTTCTTCTGATACAGAACACCAGTGACTCTAGCGTAGTGAGCTACCTCAATAGTCACACTATACAAAAAATATCCACATATAGTCTTACTTATAGTCTTATATCCTTGACTTACACCAGAAGATTAATCTCATCCAGTCACTTTGGAACAAATAAGCATCAGCAGATGATTGTAATTCTAAAAATTTTTGAATTGTTGGCAAATTCACTATTAAACGAAAAATATAAGGGGTCCTAGGTATGAACCCTGAGGTACACCGAGGATTTTGTATGAAATAAATCAGACTCCTAACTGCCGACAGAGGACATTTTTGCAGTCTATTATCACAGTATAAAGAGCTCTTCTCTTTCCCTATGTTTAGACTATGATGCTATTATGTAAATAAGATTTCAATCAAGCTAAGATAGTACCGCAAATCCTGTATGAGTCAACTTTTAGTGTCAAAAGTTGATGGTTGTCCTTCTCAAAAGCGTTTGAGAAGTCTAAGTCTGTGAATATCGTGAGATCATCTTACCTCACTCTTCAGGCCTTGCGGCGAGTGCGGGTCGGGCAGGATGGCGGAGGGCCGGCGCAGCGGCGGCGCGGGCGGCGGCATGAGGCCGCCCCACAGCAGCACGGGCCGCGCCTCCTCACCTGCGACACGGACCGTTAGTCACCACTCACGCTGCGAGCCCTAGCTGTGCCGACCTAACCTAGCTCTCCGTCTTAACTAGGCTAAACACTGCAGAAAATATGCCTCTACATTTTAAAATATTACTTGCAATTTAGTATTTTTAATGACTTTAATAACTATCACACTTTATTTTAATAGCTTACTATTTTATTATATTAATAATTGGAAAATTAAAGGCGTGTTTTCAACAAAGTTTGCAGACTGCTATAATTAACATAAAATTCAAATTCATATTTTTGTAGAAGTTATAAACATATAAGAGTCGACACAGTCAATATAGTTACCTATATCAATATTCTTTTAAAATATTTATTTTATTTTTAAGTTATTAAGGTTTTTCGTTTTATCATTAATATGTAAATCACTTTATCCTTTAAATAAATGTTTTACTTATGTCCATTTTCTAAATTATTATAACTTTTACTAAAATATATTGTATTTGAAAATTCAGCATCAATTTAGCAAAATGAATGAAAAATGGTATTGTAATGGTAACCATAACTTCAACAATTCATTATGTCTTTTTAAAACTAGAAAAAACTGTAGCTTTTGATGACACATCACGATTTTATACATAATGTGTAAAATAAAGCTCGCAGAAAGACGTGGAACTTAATCAGTCCCCAGATATCTAGGTAATAAGGAATATATCAAGTTGCACTTATAGGTTGTAACTTATAAGCAGAGATTGGATAGGCAGAGCGTCTTTTCTTGAACTTCAACGAAGTAACACATGGAGTACAAACACTTCCTAATAATAAAGATGTTGTCTATTGAAAAAAAATTATATAGGTATATTTGATATAATCTTAAAAAGAATAAAAAATGGCGACACGGATAAAATTAATACAAAATAAGAAATTAACAACATTTTAAAAGAGTTACATTACAGTTATCGGCCTATAAATCTATCTCTCTATAGAGGGCTATTGAAGAATGCAAATGGACAAACCTATATAACTTTGAAAGATTTATTTTATTTTTGTGGGCAGATGTAAATATAAACATAAAAAAAACAATATTCATATTGTGTATATTTTAAGTGACCAATAATGCTTCTATTTAAACAAGCAGGTACTACACTAACGTAGTGTATTTATATTCATCTAAGTATTGTGATTGCAAGAAAATATCCACTACGTATTGATTTATCGCCTTTTATTTTAAAATCGCTCATAACTTTTTATACAATCGCCATATATACTCCGTTGAAGTTAACTTCGGTAAATATGCGTTCTTTATTTCGAATTCTGGATTCGTATTTATTTAAGACCTGCCAACGTTGATACATTGGTTTATGGTTTATTACCATAAATCATGATAAATAACTTGTTCATTTTGCACATAAACACTATTTTTTTTTACGTATATCCTGTAATTCGAGAATCCACTGCTGGTTATAAATATCTCCTTAAGTAAATAAGTATACGCTTTATTATCGAATCAGCCTTTGACAATCCTAATAAAATATTCACAATATAATATATTATCTTATCAACCACACTTTTTATACAATTTATACACTCGGTATACTTATATATATTACGTATACTAATTGTATATTTTGTATACTTGCTGCATACCAGTTAAGACGGAGTTTTATACAATAAGTAATAAAATAGGGCCGGCACGTTAATTACTATCTAGGTGTGGGGGGATGTGGAGTCTGTCCTACGCGAAAATCAGTGTATCTGGAAAGTGAGCTCTGTGTTCAAGTATATACAGTTTGTTTTCCATTGACGGTACGTCGTCTTTGGTTTTTCTTTTATGTGTATTTTCTGTATTGAGTATTGCTTGATAATGTGATTTTTGTGCACTGTCGAAATGTATTTACTTTATTTGCTGAAGAAGTTATTATTTAAATTTATCGCCTATATTCTAAAATATAACATTAGGTAGTTTTACTTCATGATTAGATAAGTATTAGTTTTTAAACATTTCTATAATATCCCCAAAATAATTTACCAAATCAGTAATTTACTAAGACATATTTTCTAAAATTAAATTTATATAAAACAACAAAAAAATTAAAGTATATAAATTATAATCTTAAATCGACAGTGCGTATAATGTTCGGATGAAAATTGTATAAGTATGTGTTCATTTGAGTGTGATACGTGTTGGTGTGTGTGTTGTGTGTGTCAGTACCGTGCTGGCGCGGTCAGCGGGCAGCGGCGGGCGTCGGCTGTGCTCGCTACCTAGACAGACCTAGCTTGAACAGAAAGGGAAAAAAGAAAGAGTACGCAATTCGCGCATCAGTCGTTTCTTCCAAAGTATCTCTATAAAATATATATCTTAACTTTCACTATATTATATTACTATTGTACTGCAGAATTGTGTTATATACATGCATAATAGAATATAAATAAAGCGGTGTTAGATCCAAGCAACATGTTATTACACTATGCAATAAGGCAATCAAATGTATATACTTAGGTAGTTTGATTGTATCGCTTACACCTTTATTCCTAAAAAGTTCTTAAAAATAATAGGATCCCACACGGTTTTTCTATTATTAACCTAATTTGGACGAACCGTTTTTTTTTCTGAATTCACTAGAATATATTTCGGTATTAATTAGTATGATTAGCTTCTATAAAATATATCGCGTAGTTAATAAAACATGTAAGCGATACATACAAAAACTAAATGATAATAATTCTAAAGCAAATTCAGTTTTATTGCAATGCGTCAGACCAAATTATAAGTTACAATATATCTTAGTATAAATGTTAGTTCAAGATGAGAATAAGCAACATTAGGTAAAAAGCTAATATTCTCGCTAAGCAGCAAGCGATGTTTAAACAATGGTTAAACACGGACAACGTTTTAAACAACATTTTTAACTAGAATGACCAGGTACTTATTTATATAGAAACTTTTACGAATGTAATTAAATATATATCCGAAAATGTGTTAGTGTAATAAATTCTACGTGTAATTTTGTATTATTATAGTACTATACTATAATTTATAAATATTTAAATAAAAATGTAACTGGAAGGAATGATAGAAGTGATAGAAATTGAAAATAGTTTTTTTTTTAAATAAATTTTATATTATATTAAATTAATAAATTGACACATTAATATCAGTAGGTAGTGAAATATTATGCAAAGGAAACCAAACAATTAATTTTTTTACGAATGAAAAGTGTCATTTCCTTGTAGAAGGATATTTATTTATTTTACAGATAGTATTTAATCTGTATAAATTATAATACAATTTGTCATATTTTTATAATAATATATATTTATAAAATATACTTAATTCTATTGAATTAAGTATATTTTTAGTAATACATTAATATATATTCTATTATTAAAGCCCTTTTAACAAGGAAACGTCACAAATGGACGACACAAGCATTGCATATCGACAGCAATTTGTATTGCACACGGATAATAATAAGCTATGTTAATATTATGTCGTGCAAACATCTAAACAGAGTAACGGGACATGACTCCTAATCTTATACGTAATGCGTGAAGCGTTTGTTTATATCACAATGTATAAAAAAACTCATTATTAATAATAATAATAAAAAAACTAGTTTCAGAGAATGATGTAGCATGCAGCCCCCCTATAGGTACAGTATGACATGAACAAACGCGTGTTCCCAAGCGTGCGTGCGGGTGTACCCTGTGGGTGTGCAGTGTGTGCGTGTACCTGTGGAGTGGTGGCGGCTGGCGTGGCTGTGCGCGGCGCTGGGCGGCGTGTAGTAGAAGCAGTGCGGCTCCGACGCCTTGCCGCCCGAGCGCACGAACAGCTGCACCGCCACCGCCTCCGCGATGTCGGCGCGCGCGTACGGCGGCACGCAGCACACCAGGTGCGTCTGCAAGTACCACACTTATAGCGAACCATTCCGCAGTTCCTCTTGGGTTCGACTATGGAAATGATCTTTATTACCATTCTCCATCCGTGAACCATAATCAGAGGGCCATAGATGCCTAGATTATCTAGATTTATACCAACTGTTAGTCGGTTGTGCATCTAACATAGCTATTCTTCTTAAGTCAGGCGAAGGATTTTTAAGTCAAGAAATACATAACCTGGAATTTTATGCCAATAGTGGCAGAATTAAAGACAATGACAGAATTTTTGTAACCTAGTATCCAGACTAAGGAAATTTCCCCTAAAGCTAGCAAGCTGACAATGACTGAATCCTGCGAAAAGTTAAATAAAAAAAATACTGTGAGAAATATGGTGTACCTGTTGTAAGAACTCCTTATCTGGTACGACTTCTTCCTCCCAATGAGTGCGCCCATCTTGTCGCTGGCAGAAGACCACGCGCGTCTCCTTCAAGAAGTTCTTCCCGAGTAGGTACAACTCCAAGCCACCGGTCGCAGGACAGGATACCAAGGATTTACGACACACCTCTGGTACGCCGGGGGGTTGGGCTGAATATTGAAGAAATTATTATTTACATGAGTCCAATATTAGGCAAAGGTTTCATTATTATAGTCTATGTAAAGTACAATACCAGTAATTTTGGAGAATCCAGTAACGTAAAGTGATTTCTTATGACAAAAAATCCATTTTTAAGGATGTCTTGAATTAGAGAGTTCCGGATTGCTGTAGCTATAGGTTTTCTATTGCTTTTTTTAACCGATCCTAACGATTCGGATTTGTCTCAACCTGTAGAATATCTCTCTCAATTCCGAGACAGATTTTACCTGCTTTCGGGGTGGTTCCATGAGAACATATTATCGAAAGAGGATAAAACGTGGCAATTAATGACAAAATAGGAAATCACTCCGGAAAATGTAGATTACAGTAGGCGTTTTAGAAAACCGTCAAGACCAACAATGGGAAAGATACTCACTGCAAATAATCTGTGTGGAGCAAACTTGCAACGTCTCCGGGTGTCCAGCCGCGTTCAGTATATCAGTGCGGAACACCATGCGGCATCGGGTGGACTTCTTTTTGCCGCGGGAGATGTGTGCCGCGCCAGTCCCGGTGACCCCACCCCCCGTGCCACCGGTGCCGCTCAGGGCTTCGCCAAATCTGTGCTCAACATCTACATTGCGCTCCTATAAGGGCAAGGTCATTATTAGTACTAACGAGAAAGGCCCGGAAACTGGGAGTTGATGTAAGTAAAAATAGATTACTATTAACACATTATTGTGAATTATTGATACGTTGACATTATTGATATGGCTTCTGTATTGTCTTTTGCAATTACTATATATTTACAAGTTACTGAGTGTGCCAGACAGAGTTTAACAGAATAGAATTGACAAAGATAGCTACAGCAGTGGACGGCGATTTGACATTACAAAAATATTGTTGACATTATAAAAATATTTGTCCAACACACTCAAAAAAAGTGTCAAGAATATTCTTAACTATCCGTCTAATTAAGTCTTTACCCTATCCTACTAAGGATACTTTCGAGAATTGGAGTAAAAACCAATTCTCGAAAGTTTTGGCGGCGGCCGACCCGCCGACGATGATGGCACCCTACGTGGGCCGGTCGAAACCTAGCGGGAGTAAGGTGAATGCGCAAGTGAAACCCATACTTCCGTCTAGAGGTTCGTGGAGGATCACCGTGTGGTTTTTAGATCACTTTGTGTGGGTACGATGGATAAAGAGTTTGGCACACGACAAAAAAAGAGAGGTGAGGTTACCCGGTATAACGAGGGTCAGGAGGATGCAGGAAGAGGGAGAGGTATTGATTCATAATATGCACACTAGTTTACCTTAAGAATGCCAACACAGTCACAAGTGACCTGCCAGTTCTTAGCCGGCTCCAGGTCGATCTCAATGATAACTGTGCCATCGTCCTTCCGCTCCTTGCAAGGTGTCGAGTTCTTCCCTGATACACGGCACGCTTGGTAAAACATGTGCGGAGCTACTCTGCCTGTGTCTGTGCCTATGAATACCTGGAAACATTTGAAAGATTCAATACTTATACTTTTACCATAGTGAAACACGACCTTCTTTTAAGTCGATCTGAGCAACTTACTCGAGGTGAGTTTCTGGCCAGTCGCTGCAATTTATCTAACTTATAAGGCATGGAGGAGAAAGGAAGAAGCCAATATCCAAGGCTGGATCACGTTAAGGCTATGATTAAAACATAAAAGCCATTAAAACATGGAGTGGCAGTCGGTTATGCCCACAGTGTTTTCGTGCCACAAATCTGGTCTTCTTATCCTTATTAGGGACTGACTGCGTACCTAAGTGATCATACTAAACGAGTCGGCACTCCAAAAACAGCATTAATTAATTATCATATTATAGTCAAACCCTTCTCAAGTTACAACAAGTTAAGTGGTAAACCCAACCGCAGAGATCGCTTTCCACTTACGGCGCGATATTATCTCTTGATTTATTGCGTATTCTTAGAATATGCTGACCTTGTAGAATCTAAAGAAGTTTTAAAGTTGGTTGAGCAGTTGAGCGAAAGAAGAAATCTAGTTTCAAGTCTTATATAGTAGGAAAGATGGTCAAAAATTTAAGCAAAAATGGCCGCGATAGTCCTAGATCCTATTCCTATTCTTGGATAAAGGCCTCCTATCATTTACGGGGTAGCTGTGCTGCTAAATCTTTGTGATTGCCTCGAAGTCGAGACACGTGCTATCACCAAAATATGACGATGATAATATCCAGAAAGTTCTTACCTGCAATACTGCTGGTTTGTCATAACCAACTAATTTGACAGTCGGAAAACTATTCCCTGAGTTGTCTTTGACAGCGCCTCGGCTGCCTTCAGTCTGATATCTGAAATAGAGATCTAGTTAATTTTCCCTCTAACACCCTATGGTTTCAACCAGACGAATATTCCAGAAAAACATAAATTGTGATCCAGAAGCGTCCGGAGTACGTGGTCGTTATTTACCTCGCTCTGTGTTGTGTTTCGGGCTGGCACAGGATCTGTAATTCCACAGTCCCGTCCCTCGAACGATTTGACAGTGGCGCTGCAAGCCCGGGCCGGCCCCCCTGTGCCATGGCAGCTAAAGCCCTCCTTCTTGCCATTGCCTGAGCTACCTTTCCCCCGTACTTCCCACTTAGCTTCCCCCCTAATTTCCCTCCAGCACCAACTAGTTTGCCCCCTCCAGGGTACTTATTGGCTAACTTTCCCCCGCTGCCCAGTTTGCCACACGATCTGTACGGATCCTGGAACCTTTTTTCAGACGTTTCGGCTATGTTTGGACTAGATATACTGCAACCCGCTCTCATTCTGTAATAGATTGAAAGTTGTTTATGAATTATCATAAATTTATAAATTGATTGTAATGCCTAGTTGTGTTGTTTAATATAAGTAATAGGTTAAGCTAATCATAACTAAAATAGCAGTTTATTATTTCAATTCCTTATCCACAAATCATAGGTTCACAGGTTCTGTGTAATTTGCAAATCAAAGCACATATATATGTGAGTATTGTGCGTCACCACGTCTTCACCAGCGCAGCACATACGAACGATGCGACATTACATGCAGTGAACATGCTGTACTTATTATGAATATGCTCGTGACACGGCAAATTATCTTACAAACACGACGGCACATATTAACAACTCAACATCCATCGTAAAGGGACACTCTGGAGTCCAAAGTTCTACCCAAGTCCAAGATCTCAATGAGGTTAGAAACAAGTTTTGGAATGAATTTTGAGAGCAATCGAACGTTACCTTCCAGAACAGAGTGTTCTGTAACAACAAAAGTGAACATACACGGAAGCGGGTAGGGCCGGTGCTAGCGTAGAGGCGGGAGCGTCGAGCGGGGCGGAAGCGGACGCGGACGCAGCGGACTCAACCGCAGTAGTGGCGCGGAAAGTGTACGCGTCGTTCGCATCGTCGCATTCTAGCTTAACAGCCCCCTCGCTGTCGCCGCGTCGCCGTTTCAACGCCGGATGTTCCCACTCCTCCAAAGTGTCCGATAATCTGCACACGCCATTGTAGGCTTTAGTCAAGAAGAAGTTAACCCCCACCAGACCATCGTCATCCAACCTGAATGGCGCCACTCACGCCTATGAATTATTTATTATTTTCATTTGTTTCAAGCAAGCAATGATTTGGAAACAAAAGCAATGTGAAATTCTTTTAAACTGATAATTTGACATTCGTTTATTTTGTAGCCTTTTATATTAATAGACGTAAGCTTATTTTTTGTACCATGCATAAAAGGCATGCCAATCAAAACTACTAAAGAAGAAAAAAGAAAAGACATTAACACGTTGAGTTCTATTATGTTATTATTGGCTAACAGAAGTAACAGTCAGATAGACGACTCATGCGCACGTGTGCTGAAACGTGCTAAAAATACCTATTAGCGTGTACGTAGCGGTGAGGTGCGTTTGCGCAGAGACGAGGACGCATGATTGATCTAGTGGACGAATCTAATCTAGACTCGTACAGTGTTAACTGCAAAATTGGTTGCGGATTGAAAACTAGGATCATTGAATAACATGTTACTGCATGAACTTATCTATATAGTTGTGAACTTGTGATCGAAACAGAATCTGATCCAGTCAAGAGATCAAGACAAGAAGAGACATACTCGCATCGAAAAGAGAAAATCGTACGACTGCTAGATAGATAAATAGATTATACTACTTACTTATAATTTCTAGTAAAAATGTTTATAATACCGCCGCCAAAACGCTAACACGAGCGAAAAATTGTAGATTATCGTAATTTAAAAAAACAAATTAGGATTTCTAGGAGCTAGCTAAGAAATGATAGGAAAGCGTGTGGATCTTCTTCTTAACGTATGGGGCTTGGCCAAGTTGACTATCTACAATTGCTAACGCTATAGAAAACGAAAGAAATGTATAGGATGATCGTTATGTCACGTGGTCAAAACAAACGAATAGAATCTAATCCTATACATTTCTTTGCTAAGTCAACTGGAGTCAACTTGGCTAAGCCCCCTGATGTCAGAGTTAAAGCGTGTATAGAATAATATTATTATGCATATAATATAGATTAGGTTCAGGCCCGCCGCTAGCTGTTTCGTCGCCCGCGTGCAATACCAATTATATCTACGACTTAAGTAGTCTCGACTCGACTCTAAGTTTGTCAAAAAAAGGATACCTAATTAATGTTTTAACAAATGTCCTATATGGCGGGGTTAACGTCATCCGGTCGATTTTTTTCCAGGCTATGACATTTCTTATTATACTTATGGTGGGATGGGTATTATGACAATGACTTAAATATGTGATGAGTCCCTCGATTTGCCGCCCCCCTGGATGTGCCGCCCGCGTGCAGTGCACGCCTTGCACGCCCGCTTGCGGCGGGCCTGATTAGGTTAGGCTGAACGCAGTTTTGTAAATCGTGTATCGCTTTTTTGCGTTTCGTAAACAACAGAACAATTGAAGTGCGTTACGTTCGATTTTTTTATAGCGGTTTGGGTTATATTACGACGCAAAATGCGTAACACGACCGAATTGCGGTTGAAGCGTGTGAATTTATGTTAACTGGAGTAGTGAGGAAAACAGATACCAATCTAAGAGCTGGAGTCGAAAGTTAACCGTTTATTAATCGGAAAATGTTTAATAGTTATGGAGAAAATATTATTGAGACTGATGTACAACGCTTGTAAGCAGGCTGAATGATAAGACTTTCTGGCGAGCGAATGCAATTCGAATCTGATAAATGACGCAACCGAGTCAGCACTACGTAAATTGGGCTCGTTTGGTCTCAGTCTTTGCAATGCAGCAGACAGAAGCAAGTAAAGCTAAGATCTATTATGTGTGCAAACCACGTTAACGACGAGTGATCGTGTGTTGGGATTTATTAGTCTCAAGCGCATTTCTCGCGATTTGATTTGCGTGGGTTTTTGATTATACCATATTTCTTAGGGAGTACCATATTTCTTAGCTTTCGAGTAGTGAAATCTTTTTTTAGTCATAAAACTAGTTCCAGGGATGTCATAGACAAATTTTAGTTCTGTGCTTGCTATTTAAAATATTTTTGTGACTTAAACTGTTGTTGCTTGGCTGGTTTGCATACTACTTGGTCACTATACTCAACATGCAATAAAAAAAGATATCGAACAGAACAAACATACCTATCTTTTTAGATAGTGACTAACTACTAAGCTATTCGCATAGCCAACTAATGAAATGAATATGCAAATGATTTCAAGGGATAAAATGGACGTACCTACACACAATAGACACAATACAACGGAAAATTATGAACGTGGAAAGCAATTACGCGTTACTTAACAAAATTATAAGATGGAAGCAAAAGCTTTCAATCAATTTATTTGTGTTTGTTGTATCTGTTTTTTTGGTGTAAAGTGAAATATAATTGCTGTTTGATGCTGTAGGTAACGGTTCAAGGGTTGAATGAAGATAATATAATTGAAAGCCTGCATAATGAGAGATTGATTGTGTTAATACTTTAGTCAAACATTGTTGGAATTATCAAACAGTGTTTGAGATACGTATAAATTAAGTCTTTCCAAATTCTAACGTTACACCAAACAAACTTCACAGAATTTTTTTTTTGGGAATTTATTTATAATCTGTTTTTAATGGAGTCGACATTTCCTAATTGGCCCTTAAAAATCTCAAGGGCTTAAGTTTTCCCGAAAATGTGTAGAACATTTTGAGTCGCGTTGTGAATTATTTCACCCATGTTTTTTAAGTACCTACTTACGTCATGAAATCATCAATCATAGCAATATCGAGTATTATAATTGCTTTGTGGACAGATGCGTTGACGACAGGGTGTTACCGGTGTTACCGAACGGGAATAATCACTAAAACCTTGGTTTTGGTGCTACATCATTATTGCTGCCAAGGCTGGATTCTTGTAGGTAGAAATTTCAATTGTTCTGTGTTTGCAATTTAGAATAACGTGGTTCATATGTTATAATAACCTAAAGCATGCAATTCATCCCATAACACCTTGAAGAACTAGAATACTATACTATACTATCTACAGCAAAAAAATGTGTTGAATGAAAAAAACTCAATTTTCTGCGGCCTTCGGGTCAAGGTGTGTCCAAATGGTCCAAACACAAGGAATGCTCGCGATTGCCAATAGCTCCTAAACCTGGATTTACATCTTCACAGCACATTAAATTGAAATTTGTGTTGATTGCTACGGCACAAATTTACAATTATTTTAGAATAATTATTTGTCGTGAATATTCGTCAGTAATTCAGTATATCCAATCTGCCTACCGAGGCATAACTTATTGCGAATGCCGTCCGCTCTGCTTGGACAACTTGACGCTTTAGCTGCACTGCCTGAGTTTTGGATGATTTATTCTAGACCGTACAGGGCCCACGCCGAGACACAAACAAGGCACGGACGAGGACGAGGGGTAAAAATTTTGGATACATTATTTATGAAACGTTCATGCTACAATGTGCGGTGTCCGTTCCTCTTCAGAGACTCGATCGTGCCACGCGTCTACAAAATCTCGACTCGATCCCGGTATTGTCTAGCAATAATCTTCTTTTATTTGTAATCCCGTCCCGTCGCAACCTAGACTAACCTAGATACTATCTGTTAAGTCACTTCAAAAATAAGGGCCTCAATTCCACATAAAAAAGCCACTGTTGTAATGAACATACAACGAATATTACGTGTTTTTTGCATTTCGTATTTACGTAAGCAGTTGCGTGGATAAAGTTACGTAACGTTATATGTACTCCACTTATGTATATCATGACTGTGTGGTGTTTGACGAATTGTTTGTTTGTATAATCCTGTTTGATGTTGTTAGTTGATATTTATATGGGTTTTATTTTCCTCACAACGTAATACTAGAAGAAATATCTTTGCCTTGGGACTTTCTACTGCATGGTGTTCTATCGGGTAAAACATGAGCTATTTAATTTGATATTTAATAAAGGAAGGGATAGAGATTTTGAGAAATGCTTTTGGATTTCAGCTCTTCAGATAGATCTTCATCTGAACTTAGGGGATCCTGTAGTCCTCCTATACATATAAAATATCTAGGAAAGAAGAATCCTCTTGGACCAAAGAGACCAAATTCGTTTATCCTTTGTTAATATTTCAATTATTCACGTGATTCACATTGCTTTTATCAAATTTTAATGTAAGTATGTAACTAGATCATAAGTAAATTAGTGATATCCTCTAATTAGAGGAATACAATTTATTGCCCCGTGTAAATTTATCTATAAATTGTGTATTTTCTGTTTAATATCCAATAAATAAATAGACAACCAGATAGAATCGATGTACACAAAACGTAACTAGTAATCGCTGATAAAAATCTAGTTAGCGATATCTATCTAACGATAAGGACGTGTTTGCATGCGATGCTCCTGCGCATACTGCGGACGTGCTTTCGCGCGCCGATATCTAAAACTAACGAAGGTCGTATGATTAGGAATTCGCTTAAAAGTAGCTGAGGATGCAAAAACTAAGTAAGCGTTTAATTAGCAAAATAGATAAGGATCTAGTATTTTACTCATTAGACGTAGTGACGTCTTAAGAAGTTGAAATCCTATATCTTCACTTGTACATAATGGGGATGCATTAGGTGGAGTAGAAACCAACTTCTTGGTCGACGTTTGGGAATAATAAAAAGCTGGGATGAAGACAATACATGTAGGTAGCATTGAATATAATGACGACTTTTTCACGCGCCGTCTGCGTATGCACAAGCAAAAGGAGTCACCCGCGAGCTACACGGTAAATCTTAAAAAAATACGGTTTCTGTAATAGCATTATGATCGCCAACGGCACCTGAAACAGTCGCCGATTGTATAGGTACCTACGCCGTATTGTTTTTAGATTTTTTAGTCCCAGAAGATATAACACTTAGGCTAGTAAAATTAAGCCAAAAAGCAGTCCAGTCATGCTGAGTAATTATCAGTTCACCCGATGTTTTTAGGTGGGCTCTGCAGTAAGTGGCTATATTTACACTTATGATTCGACAGTTGATCTAATATTTGAATGTTTGTATATTGGTGCTAATAAATCTCGCGAATGATGAACTCATGATAGAGACGGAGTGTATTTTTGGTCCGTATAGTCTAAAGCTGCTATTGATTCGTCTTTTTGAATGTTTCTGAGGATATTAATATCTGTCTTACTGCAGGCATTGAGCCTGTAAATAATTAAGTTTAGTTTTAGTTTGTTATAAATGTGTAGTAGGTTAACTCCCAAATTAGACAGCACGCGACTCGAAATGTTAGAATAAGGTGCGCCCAATGTTGTCCCTAGGGTTAAGCGCAGATCAAGAGGAGTGCAAAACAGAGGATGTTATAGCATTGAAAAATTCATTCGGATACCCCGCCCGCGCGGGCAGCCTAGTGTATCAATTACCCAATTTCGCACTTTATGAATTTTGTAATAGATTTAATTTTCCAGTCCTCTACTAGTCCAGTCACTCCTCTCGATCTGCACTGACCCTATACATGAACATAGCATTACAAGCGAGTGCATACTACATAGATCTTACCTGTTGACGGCATCGGGTCCGAGACCGCTGTCGTTACTGTTTTCGCACGGCTCGGGCGGCCGCAGGGCGTGCGTGTGAGCGTAGTGCGCGAGTTTTCCGAATTTGCCTAAATGTGCCAGTTTCCCCGGATGGTGCGCGATTTTCCCAGCGTGCACCATTTTGCCCGGGTGTTGCGTCTTACCCGGGTGGGCCCGCTTATGCGGTGCCCGCATCACTTTCCTGTGTACCCGTGCACTCATTGTCGGTGCCGTGGACATAGTCATTTTCATGCCTGTCAACAAACAGAAAATAAAAATTAGTTAAATTTTTATTTTTCTATATGAAGAGAAGCCTGATTTTAAAATATTAACTACATAAACTATACAAAACTATTTCGATACAACACGCAGGGGCCACTGAATGCTTCAGATAAATACAAAATACTATGAGATGCACGACGGATGATCTCCAGATAATTGCTATTCCTATCTGCTTCTAGTTGGCAAAACTAAAGTTTATTGAAAACCCATTCTAACATAAAAGTATCCTTGAAATTTTATTGCATAACCTAACGTCACGGAAGCGGTTGTTGATTGTAATTCCCGAGTCTAAGACCATGACTACCATGAATCATGAGACAATATTTAGACATTGAAATCAATGTTTTACGAGCCAAATGCCATAACATGTACAATCGTAAAATGGACCATCTATGAATACATAAAATGGTGTAAGTGTTATACGCGCGTGCGTCGATCAAAATCATGTTCCTAGCTTCCTAATATTAAAATCTTTACGATATTTTTGAGATCCTAGTCTCAATTATTATTATCATCAGAATTGGACAAGCACTACCTGCTATTTTTTTAACGGAAGGTGGTCAAAAATTTCCAGTAGACATTTCAGGAAGAAACGAAGCACCGTGTTCCGCAAATATAATCGAAGCAAAATGTGTCGAGACTGTATAAGGCGATTCATCAATACCAATGAAGAATAAATTGATAAGACACAAAATAATTCCCTCAGTCCATATGGATGGTACAATTGTTTTAAGTGTACAAACTACAAACAGTAGTAATTTTAATAGCCATTATTAAATGACACAGACAGTTCTCAGTAGTTACTTATTGCGCACGAGTTTGTTTCCGGTCTGTAGCGTTTGTGGTTGAACAGATTACATTTTATATTATTTATACAATAATCACTACTGCTACGATATGGGGTTAAATATTCTAAGAAAGACCGGATCCGGGTAAGGGAGTAGGTACTATTAGCTAACGAGATGATGATAATGATGAAGGAGATTTGATACACTTTAAATCAGCGCAAGCCGCTTAATTATCCGACTAGGAGGTTAATACGGAACTTTAAACAACAAAACATAATTTGAATCATCATCTATTTAAGAGCTTACGCTCTTGTCGATGCCGCTTCTTCCAACTCTCCCAATCAAGAGCCAATTCCTTGACCTTCAACGTTTTGACCTTTACTTTTTCTTTGATCAGCACTACATACTCTATCTTGACTTACCTCTTTCTCTCCTTCCATCGTTTTCCTAATTTGAATAATAAACAAAATTTAAGTAGTGAATTCTCAAATTATTCTAACGTTCGCCTACAAGTAAACTACGGTCGTAATCAACAGCAGTTAGCTGATGCCAAAATACATAAAATTAATTTATTCTAGGCAGTAAATATGCTCGAAATGATCATACTACCGTTTCATCGCTATAACTTTGTTATTTTACCGTGATTTTAGCGTTAAGATTATCGTGAATTTGGTTATGTGCATATTAATGACCATTAGTAATGTAGGACTAAGACTTGTATTGCCAACGACAGTTTGAGATAAAGGGTCGTATAGTTGAGTTATTCATCAACTGGGCCGAAAGAATCTTGTCCGAACGGCCGAGTTGGCACCATTAATTTTTAATATTTTTTTCGTTCATCAACTCGGCCGACGTAAATTTTTTAAGTATTTTTGTACAGTCAAGTACAAAACTGTTGATAAAAATAATAATATGTCTTAATAAAACTAAATGTATTAAATAAAATAGATTTAATTTAAAAGATATATACAGGCTGACTGGTGAGACACTAACGATACTGAAGGAGGATACTCAGTACCCGATTCTCGTTATATTAATATCATAAAAAAGGTACTTAATTTTTGACCAAAATATCCTACAAATAATTTAAGTGCGGATAATTTTTCGCAAAGACACGTCGCTGATAATAACGCAAAACATTGAACGTGTCCCACCAGTCAGCCTGTATACTGGCTTAGCAGTCAGCCTGTATACAGGCTCTCCTTCAGTATTGTTAGTGTCTCACCAGTCAGCCTGTATATACAAAATGTGGTCTATAAAACTTAACCTAATGTTAATCAATAGTATCACAATTTGTTGAGCATTATGCTTAATGTGAATAAATTATTTAAAGATTGATGAATACTAAACAATCATTGTAAAAACAAAACTCAAAGAAAGCCTTAAAATTCATATAGAGCATGTCAGTTTGGTTTCAAAAATTAACATAATTATTCTTAATTAGTAATTAACGTAATTAGTATTTTAAAGCTCTATTAATAATCAAAAAATATCACATTTTTAAGCATTCTGCTAGTTTAATAACTAAATTTTCTATTGCTTGAAAAATAGTAGACAAAATAATTATAAAAACAAAAAATATGAATAGAATTGAAAACCTTCTGCGTTTTTCGTCGGTAAAAAAATTAAATCAAATTTAACATAATATATCACCTTTGTTTAAAAAATCAACATAATATAAAATATAGTCTATTTTAAAGCTTAATCTAAAAATAATCAAAAAATATCACAACTTGTAAAGCATTTGGCTAGTTATTAACTAAATTATCTATTGCCTGATAAACAGTACACAAACTAATTATAAAAACAAAAAATACGTAAGTACTTATAAGATTGAAAACCATGCGTTTTTCGTCGCATAAAAAAATGAAATCAAATGCAACTTATTTTCTTTGTTTAAAAAATCAACATAATATAAAATAAGGTCTTATTTCAAACTTAATCTAATAACAATAAAAAATATCACAATTTTTAAAACAATTGGGTCATTATTACTAAATTATAAAAATCATACGGTAATTGTTCTGACTTAATTCTTTTGACTTTCTATATGAGAGTAATTAGTGTTTCTGTGTAAACGAAAAATTCATATAAGTACCTATGGAACGTGATTGTAAAAATTTCATTTCAAAATATTATTGACCATAAATACTTTAAGCACTTTTGAACAGACTGTACTACAGATATTCGGACGAGTTGATGAACAGAAAAATAATAAAAAATAAATGGTGCCAACTCGGCCGTTCGGACAAGATTCTTTCGGCCCAGTTGATGAATAACTCGTATAGTTTACGGGCTCTGAATATGACCCTTTCTAAATAATGTTATTACAACCATAGATTATTTGAATGGCCACATTGTTTCTGAAAATATAACGAATTAAATTCTGTGTGTCACGTCAAAATAGGAAGATAAATGTCTTTGATTACAATTCCAATCCCCATAAGAAAATTTAATCAAAAACAATCTAAAAAAATCGTAGTAGGCCCAAACGGAGATCAAGATAAGTTGTGGATTAAATTTAAGATTGGTCCTTAGACCAGGATAAGTGGAAAAGAGAGGCCCCTGCAGTGGGACGAAACAGGCTGATTATTATAATTTGAAAACTACATGCATTATCGCGCTTAAAACATAAAATAAAATAGTAAATCTGGTGGATATTTAGTTGTGTGTTTATTTGTTGTGAGCTCTGAAGCTCTTTATTGTGGGTTATGAGAGGTAGTTTAGTTTTATAGGTAGGTTGGCAAATTGATCCTTTTACTATAGTGAAACCAGAGTAAAAAGATCATTGCAACAATACTTATAAAAGTTAACATATCATTTATATTTTCAAAAGCTTTAAAAAGCTTTTCAAAGAGACTCTTCAGATCCTCAATTACTATTCCCGCGACATTTTATGCACACACAATGCAAAAATGACAATGAGCCGTATATAAAATTCTTTCACGGTTCACAGGAAATAATAAATTTGGACACTAAAACTTGACCTTGCCGGCCAGTATATCTGGCGAATTGGAATCACTTGTGAATTCGAAGAAGTAGGATCAAAGGTTTGTCTTATGCCAATTATTTTTTTAGTGCTAAAGAGATTCGACTTTTAGATACAGAATTTGTATAAACATAAATGTTTTTAACAAAAAAAAAAGAAATCGACTTCAAAATACTGAAAAGACCGAAGGAATATAAGCTATGTTCCTTGGGTTGTTCAGTTTCATGGTCCTAAAATTAGGCAGGTAACAATAGGGTGAATATTGAGTAACGAGATCATCGTTATCTCTGAACTAACACATTTTACACTAATGTCTAGTGTCTTGATTTATTTAGTCAAATAATAGATTCCAAAAGAATTAGACAAAATCTAATACGCAGCTGATCAAAGATTCGATAATATTATTAGTCCTTAGCAACACAGACCACAGTACAGAGAGGAATTTATTAAGGTAGAATTTACCTTAATAAATTCCTTAATAATTTCACAAGAATGTTCATAAGGTACGTAATTTGACTTTTTTAATACTACGCAACTGTTACTGGCCGACGCACTACGAGTGCGTAATGAGGCATTCACTCGAGCACGGTGAAAAGTTAAAAATAGCTGCGTCCTTGCGATTTTTAATCGCGTTCTCGCCGCCTTTGACGGCTTCTACAGAGCTGATAACGGTACTTGAACAATGGCTGAAGTCGTAATTTTCTAATTGTTATAATGACTAGGTATTTCATTGATATGAAAGGTCAATAAAAGAATTTAGAAGACATAAATGACACGTCAAAGGATGAAATGGAATCTGTTTCATTTAAACTAAGGAATGCATCAAAGCAGAGCAATCATATTGTTCATACAATTAGTCTAAACACTGGCAAAGTATTACTTGTAACAATAATAGATAACACTTATTTTATAAATATTTAACCATTCGTCACAACATTGCGAACAGTTATGAAATTATCAAGCGAATCAATCTGATCACTATTAACAGTTTAGAGAAACATACAGATTTATTTATCAAGATACATATTTTATGTAAAACTAATTAATAGACAATGGTAATATCAATTAGAAATCATATAAAATAAGCAAAACATCAATAATATCAACATATAGATATAACAAATAAGTCGTATAGCTTGTAATAGTTGTAATAACAATGGACCATTTATAACAATTGGACGAATTACGTCAAGTAACAGACTTGCTGGTAAACTCTACTATTAACCTTTTTACGTTTCAGGTGATTATTATCCTTATCCTTAATGTTTATTCACAATTTTATTGCGTGGTTTTTTAGTTCCTTGATGACAGGTAAGATATGATTAACCACTTCTGATTAACTACTAGCCTTGTAAAGGACATTATAAAAACAACTATGTAAATCATAATGATGCCTGGCTTGATATTGTCCGTGAACCAGAGACCATTTAATTTAAGTATTATATTTTTATTTCAAGGATTTTATCAATACAAACATTTACCATTGAGTTACTAGAACTGTTACTCGTAGTACTGAACAATGACTGTTGTACAAGAAGAATTAATATTTTTTAAATTCTGTATGCGTAGTTTCAGAACATTTAAAATCAAATGATACATTAGGATCGGTCTTACTCAAATCATTGTAAATTACACACAACACAGCAATGAGAATTATGGCTGATGCATTAAGAATTTATAATAAGATCGGCCCCTTTGGATAAACTGTCATTGAATTTGAATTACAAAATTAGAATGAGCAATCTGAGTCAAGAACCAATATCACCTGACTTTTAAACAAGAAAATCTAGTTAAATCTAGATGACAAAATCATCTTATCTGACAGTCGTAAAACTACTTAAAACAATTCAAGCTATATACTTTTAGTCTTTCTTTTTAGTATAATTTAGTACAACCTAGTGTCAGGGTTTGATTTACCCAGGAGCCTCTAACATGGCTTTATGCAATGTTGAGAAATCTCGTAAGTGTGCTAGTTTCCTAACGATGTATTCCTTAAAGTTTTAATCAAGTAAAAATGAATATGCACATGATTTAAAAAAGTTAATACATGCCCAAGTCAAACAATTATTATTTATACTAATGTTTGCATTTACCACATGACTGATTAGATAGCAAATATTACAACAATATGAATATCTGCAGTAAATTTAAATATCTTAAAAGTTTTCAGGACTAAGTTAAATAAATGTATTATGATAATTTTTGATTTGACTGAACTGGAAGATAGTTGAACGATATAATTTATGAATAATTAAGATATTTCTAACAGCAAAATAATAACTCACAATTTATTACTAATAAATATTAATAAGTGTAAATTGTGTTATTGTTAGAAGATATACTTTTTATTTTGATGGAATACTAAACACATTTAACCTTAATCACTCAAGTTAAGAAATCGTTAAATTAATATAATTAGTTCAATCGTCAACAAACACTTTCTTCATAAAACTATTCACATCGAAGACGACTACTTAACTAGCATTATTACAGATAAGTATCGGCCCTTTAACAGCAGTACGTGAATCGATACAAATGACAGGCTATTAAGGCCCGCAATTGAGTGCATGCGTACATGTGTATAAGATATAATAGAACCGAGTTCGTTACCCTGCGGAACGCCGAGACGCGACCCTAGCTATCGACGGTTATCGGTCGTCATCGTCCATCGGTGAAAGTCCACCACACCTGACTAGTCATGTACATGTCCAGAAGAAAACAGGAAAGCATGGATTAACACTGTTTGGATTGGTCAAACTTGTAATCCGTGTCGAAAGCTGATTAGAGGTTTATTTGCCCTTATTTCATGTTTAAAGTTCATGTATATTTATTAGATATTAATATGTCTGGTTAAGATTGATGACAGAAACTTAACTGTTTATTTTAGTTATGGCCCTCGTCAAATATGAATTGCGTCTGTGATGAAATAGATCATTAGGATTAAATAAGTTACTAAATATTTATAACGTTATGAAAATTTTGCGCTCTATTGTTACGGAGTAAATAGCATCTGTATATTTACCATTATCTTAGTACTTAGTAAAGCTACTAAATTAATAAACTACTATTCTAAAGCAAATGCAGTTAATTATTTATCTTCTATTCACAATGTAAGTACACAAGGAAGTTTATTTTTATTTGCAAAGAAAACTGAGTGAGTGAGTAACAAGTGCTTTGTTGATATTGTGGCTTCCGTTGTAGTGACACGTATGAAACATTTATCGTTTCACGCCTAACACCGTGAGTAAATATTACGTAAGAGATACGGATAAGAATGGGTCAAACTTTGAATAGCGTTTATAAATATTTAGTTACCGATCATTTCAATTTATATCGTGGCGATCCACGTGATCTCGAAGTAATTTTAAATGAGGTTACGGTAGGAACAGGGTGGGCCATGAATGAAATAGGTAACATTAAAAATATTGTTTTACAACAAAAACGACAACACCTTTCGTGCAAATGTACTTAAAATAGTAGGAAAAGTAATATATGCATCTTTAGAATTACCGTTATTTGGATTCCGAGTTCTTTTAAGGGTCACGGAAATTGGATTACATTTTTATTTATCACAATGTTTATAATGCAGATATTTCTTACCAACATAATGCAGACTTTTATTCAAATATCTGTATAAAATGTATTCAGTGATGCTAAATCGCTACATTTGCTACAGCCCTTGTTTGTTAATACGTTGTAATTACGATCCAACAAATTTTTCAAGGAAATATATAGCAACCTATCGATCCCCATATTTGTCTTAATACTTGATTTAAATGTTAACCTTTTTATAACTCACCCTGTATATGATTTCTATTGACTTTCAAGATGTAAACTTGTAACTGTAAGCATTGTGTTCTCTCTAGAACATTCATTACGAGATCTGATATTAATTCAGTAGTCTCTACTACTGAATTAATTTCAGATCTTACAATGAGGTAAAGATCCACACCTGATACGGCGTATAAGTTTATTGTTATCTCGAATATAATAATAAAGAAAATATATATTTTGTACTATTGCAGGTCTAAGTTAAATATACATATTATACAGGGTTATTATAATCAATCTCTGAATAATTCAATTGTCAATTGTTTTCATTTCAACTATCTTGTCATTTGGGTGTGTTATTTCTATATCAATAATGAATAATGTTTCGGATAATGTTTGTTTAATAATAACGTTACTAAATAATAATATTATTGTAATTCTTAAGTTTTTTTTTGGTTTTTGTTTAGCGTCGTAGCCTTATAGACTCTAGATCGATGTTGTTGTCGTCATGTTCTAGACTATAGTCTGATGTTCGATTATGCATTGCTTAACATGTTTCTATTTTGGAGTTCCAAATCATTCTAGAATTTATATTGTTTGTCATATTTTAGATTTTTATATGTGTTATTATTTTCAACCTATTGCTGAAACTGTTCTATACGTAATGTTTGGTGTTTATTTATTTTCAATGAACTTTTTGATACAGTAAGTATACTTTGCAAAAGTGTTCTTTCAATGTTTGTTCCAAATTATAAACGTTTTGTAATAAGTTATTAAAGTGTTTGTTTTAAACTTTCTAGTAGTTTCTCTGTCTAATATTAGACTCACCAATACATTATTCATGTTTAATTTCCATTATATAGTTACGTGAAAGTTTTAGAATATGAAACGAAGTTAGAATTATTACTAGGAATTAATTTTAATTTATCTTTCATAATTTGGGTAACTATAAACAATTTAAAAAATATATTTACACCAAGATACAAAACCTAAATTTAAAAATCATATATTTTACTACGTAATTCTTTACTTCAGTCAGATTAATAAACATCAATACTAATAAACTTTATAGCTGTTCAAAGACTTGATTAGATTAATAAATAATAAACCACACACAAAAAATATTAATAAAGATTTGAATGTTAAGTTTCTAAATGTATTCTCAAACAAGTTAAAGTTCATTGATTAAATACAATAGTATACTTGGCCTCAGCTAAATGCACCTTGGATTCTGACACTAGTTAAAATGTTATTTATTAAATTAAATTTCCATTTTCGACTATAAATAGCAAACCTAATGTGAACAAACTACATGGTCAATGCGCAAAACCATCGGTCAATCTGCATACAGACCGCGCGTCGACCACAACGTCCACGACATCACTTATCGCTGTAATTTATTAAGCAGCCAGGTTATTGACCGTGTGCTAAGATAAAGTTATTACTGCAACTGACATTTGTCTCAGTAATACTAATAATATAGCTGAGAATAAAAATATAACACCTACTGGAGCAAAATGACGAACAACCTAAAAATAAATTGATAAACTTGTGTTTTGTAATAATGTTGTAATTGTGAGGTATGAAGATATAAGGGAGGCCGTAGATAAATTAGCATTTATTATGTTTATATTAAAGTAGATGCGCCGGCCGGGGTCAAGAGAGGTCTGTTAAGCATTCTTAACTCATGTGACTAAAGTTTTGCTAAAAATAGTACTGAAGATACTATTGTTATCATAATTAAGATCGTATCACAGTTATCTTGTTAGCAGAGGGAAATGCGTCGAAGAACTTTGTAGGAGGCACGTTACAACAACACGTGGTAACAAGAATACTGAATTGCCGATACACTTTTAATATCTCTAGTACATAAGTTGACTTTTTAAGTTATTTCGATTAATTATAATTTACTTAACTCAACTCAAAGTAGTTTCGAGTATGAATATTAAACGTATAATCAAGATACTTTTTAAAAAGGACATTTTAAATAGAATTTTTGTAAAATAGTATATTTATAACAAAATGGAATAATATTAAAGCCCTAAGCTACCGTACTTGTACAATAATCATATGTACAGTTCACCCTTAGGTTGTAGATAATAAGAAACAAACAAGCGATTCGTAGTGTTACTATGTATTAATGTAAACACTATTAGGCCCGTATCTGGGTCATGGAGAGAGCAAGGTCCTGCCGGTTGTGACTACGGTACCGTTGCGATGGTCTAAACTGTCCTCATATATTTAGATACTAGACTTGTAATCGGATCCCTACGCCTGATTCTTCTAATATTTTATATGCAAGTTTTGATAGTTTTTTTTTGGATATTTCTTACGTAATCGTAATGAGATTGGATTTTGGAGAAAAGTATAACCATAATTAGAACAAAATACAAACGAATCCCAGTCTGCAAGCGAAAACTAAGATATTATTAAATTTCGAGCTACGGGGAGTGCTTATAAATACAGCAATGATACATGAGACAGTCACTCACGAGTAGGAGTCAAATGTCAATTGTTCCGTGTCCGATATTGATACGCCACTTCTGATACAAAATAGGTACAGAAGGTCAATACAACGCGTTGAAATAGACTGTATTGAGACTATTAGCTGGTAATATTGACCCATGCACTCAGAATTTCATTCCAACATTGTGTTTTGACTCAATGGCGCCAGAATCTTCTTTCTATCTTTTAATAGCAGTCAAGATTTATGCAATTTTACAACTTATATGGAAGGTATTCAAAACATTTCACTATTGCAATTTGAAACGATAGGCTCAGGTAAAAATTCTAATGTGTGGGGCTACATAAAAAAAAGGTTTTTTTAAAGAATGTCAATTTCGAATCAAAGATTCTTACCATAAATCATTGTTTCCTCTTTCTTATCTTATTCCCCATCACTTTTGATGATGTAATCTTTAGATATGCTCCAACTGTCTATGATATCTGGTATTTTTTTCAAAATTTGTGACACCATTTTTACAAAACATTTATTTTTAGCATACTAGGTACGTACGGCACGTAATAAGTACAAGATACAAATGTTGTTGTACAAAAATTATAAGTTGTAAACAAGAAATTGTGTGGGCACCTATTGAATTTATCATATCTATTTTTAAGTAATAGAGATAAACTTGTTATGAAATCATAATATTAAATTGATTCATTCATACATATTCTTAATCTACATTAAAATCTAGCTAGTGAATTTATAGAATGCAAACTTCTATCAATCCATAAGAATGTTCAATATCTTGGCAACACTTGATGTTTCATAGTACATAAACGCATTGGCTATTGAGTCTAGTTTCTAATCATTCTGATAGAAACACGCGTCGACCACGTGGACAGGGCCGTTAATATGCTGCTACTGTATTACTCCACTATAAATATAATTCAAAGTGAATTACAATTTACAACTACATCGGTTAAGTTCAATAGCAGTCACACGAACCAAAATGAAAGATATTAATATTGATACAAAGGATAAGAAAGATTATACATAGAGACCCATTTGCCACTGGCTGATAACAATATCTTATATTATTTTGTAAGGCCTGATTACTCAAGTCTCGTGGATTCAAAATGTGATGTGGATTTTTTACAATTGTAGGCTCCATGCTTGTCACGGTAAATACTTAATGTAGAGTAACGTTTTTAATATTTACGTAGCAATATTTTCATGATAAACTGGAACGAATTAATTTATACACAAGCCATTTGAATGTATTTAAGAATTGAGTAAGTAAATAAGCAGGCCGGGCGTTGGCACTGTTATTTGTTTGAGATTCGCTAGACCATAACAAGTTGTCTGCATTTACGGTTACAGTTCTGCTAAGGATTCGTTTATCATTTTTCTAATTTTCATACAAAGTTACATGGACATGAACTGTACCATATGCACATTTGACTGTTTAAATGAAAAGCAATGAAATCTTTTCTACTATAGGTATTCGAGTTCAACTGATTTCAATGGAATTCACATTTCGTATTTTCTTTTTTATTATACAAAAAAGTCCATTCTAGCATTCCAAAAATGCATCAATGGAACAATTTACATAATGAAGTACCGGAGTATTATGAGTCAAACGCTAGTAGCGGCATTTTATCACGCCCAGAGGCCTAGGGCAGGTGTATAGTTAACCCTAGGTGATTATGAAGCGATTACTTGCTCGTTACGCGGGCATTACCGCGGTAACGGTAAACTATTAAAACAAAATTAATTTATCGTCAGCGCTGACCGATAGTACCCAAATGCTCAAGGTTTTATAACAATGCGCTCTATCCAATCGTGCTGGTTGAATTTAAATGTTAGGAGAAGCGACCTAGTTTAATGTTTGATAAAATAAAATTGTGATAATAAGCTTGTTATCATGACATTTTTGTAGTGTTGTAAAATTTGGTGACAACAAAGAATAAGTCACCGACGTGATATCATAATAATAGATAGGTATTATAAATGCAAAGATGTTTGATGGTCTGTTCTATTATCACGCAGCAATAGATCAATGCATCGACATGCATTTTTGCAAAGAGACAGAAAGAAGCGAGAAAAAGCTAGTAAATTATAAGAATCAAATGTTAAGATTAATAGATAAACCAAAGCATCAATCTGACTGATATGAATAGTGACCCAGAAACTAGTTGTAACAGTACTGTAACTGGCCCTTCACTTAATAGCACTAATAAGAATATATAAATATAAATACAAAACCTTATTCGACATTTACGAGACAGCATCTTAAACATCTGATATGTCAGATGCATTCCTTCTGCTCCAATACCGAATAATTACCGCTACAAAGCCCAAAATAAGTGATTATAGGAAACATAATAGACGAATTGATGATACATTGAAAAACTCTAATAAAAAAGAAGATCCTTTAAATAAGATATTCTTATACATATAAAGTATCTAATAGCCCCAATATGAACAAGCAGGCTAGAAGTAATATAACGGGGGAGGCAAAAGGAACAATCTCCAAATTGGTCTTCCTTTTTATATCCGTGAACTCTTTTTTTTTCAGATCGTAACCTTGCAGCCAACTGCCGCGCATGCGCACCAAACACCTGAACTCAGTTCATACGAAGGCATATGCTCAAGAGTGGTTAAGCTTGTTCTCTAGCCTGGTGGGCAATCTCGCATGTGGTACTACAACCCTCAGCTACACTTGTCCTGCTTTTGGTATGCTGAAGTCTTTAAGGCAGGAAGGCAAATCAATGCAATCCACGATCGAATCAATAAGATTAATCTACGCTAATCAATAGGCAAGCTGATCATTGTGTACTTCTAGAAAAAGTATTTAATCGGAATAGACAAAAAAAAGGCGGAAAACGTTGGTGGTCAATGAAACGAGGTGGCAATGAGACGATCACGTGTTTGGTCGGAGGTCTGAGCGGAGGTCATTTTAGAAACGGTTTTTACAGACATCTTTGTCTGTAAAGTTAAGAGGCCTACACTGGCTAACATAACTACGTCAGCAGGCAACCAATCAGAATTGATAAAAGAGGATTTCTGACTTATAATTGGCGACAGACAGGTAAAGCTAATAGGTACCGAATTTTCTTCAGAGAATTTAGTAGAAAACACAGATAAACTTAGAGCTCAAACGAAATGATCGCGAATTGCGTTTGTTTGTATTAGAATTTAACTAACCAAAAACACCATAAATAAACTTTACAATAGATAAACACTTGACAGACTGGATAACTTAAGTGTATGTGTAGGTCAATAGGTGAGTATGCACTTGAAGACACTTCAACCTGTTCAGAGAAAATAATAAACTCAAATCGCCGTGTCATTCAATGAAACGTAACTAAGATTTTCATTTACATTACTGTTATAGTATAGAACATTAAGTTTTGTACTTTTTACTGCCCAGACGTAGTGACAAAACGTAATAAAACGGTCGTAAACTGAGTGATACAGCTTTTTTACTATTAACAGTGTCAATGTTATTACTATGGTTGATAAGTCTATTATGAATTCATTGCTTTCACAATACAAGTGATGACATAAAAAATTGTGGGCTGGGAAATAAAATTGGGCACTGGCCTACACTACCTTTATTATCTTAGCTTGTAGTTTATTTACTATGTCTTTAATATTATAAAGGATTTTCAGCATATTCAAGTAAGGGATCTACTGTTAGATTTTTTGGCACAGAAAAAGCAGGAATCCACCTGATCGTTGTGGTAGGTGGTGTTTTTTACAGTGGAGCACATCTGCCTTATAGCTGCCTATTTACTCCCAAATTGTAGTGTTTAGCTCGAATTTGAACATCAGTTGCCAACAAATCAACCATTCAGAACCAGTCTATGTGAGCCCAACAACATACCATTACTAGAAGATTTTAAAGAATTATTGGAATAATATCTTACCAGACATTTAAAGCATTGTAAGTATAATTTATTACCCAGTAGAAACGACATTGGATTGTGTGAACATCATGACATAACTTAAATAGAATGAAGTGCCAAATATTCTGTCAAAAGGAAATACTAGACCAAAATAGATTTGAATGTATGGGTTTAGGAGCCAGAGATGGCCATGCATGACTAAACTAAGCAGTTAAGAGACAGGAAATTCTGTCTCTGGGAAGGAGACACTTTTGAAGGCAAAGTTATTAAAATCAGATTACTAATATTATTGGTCTTTTAGTCCGCGTTGATTCTTTGAATGACAATATTCTCTGGTTCATGAAAAAAATGGTCTAAATTTAGGACAATGATATCGTCAAGGCACATTTCCCAATTCTTGAAAAAGAAGTTCCAACTTCGTTGATCATGATAGTACCTACATCAGACGTCCAGATGACTTAAGTGAACCCATTATCGGTAAGCGTACTTATTAACACAACGAAATGTATTACAGAATAAAAACATCAGTGCGATAACAGTACAATAATAAACAGCTGATTGTTACAACAAATAATGTGAACAAAGGAAATAATACTATTGTTGTTACATTATATCGGTCTGGAGCTTCTGTACCTATCATAGTACCTTACCTACGACACATGTGATCTAGTTTACACCGCTTTTGAAGTAAAAACTTTATTAGATAACCCTGTTTAGAGATTATGTCATTGGGTTGACTGTAGATGTAGTCCAAATTACACATGTGACTAAACAGTTTATTTTTTTCTCGATTTCCCGTTTTTTCGTTTTAGAAGTTTCACGAAATATCTGTTTGCTTTGAGATAAGCTCATCGTATATCTACAATTATATTCATGTAATCTTTATTGTATAACATTTTAATGGTTGATCGACGTAAAAGTCATGTTTATAGACTGTCATCCTAGATCTATTGGTTTTTTGTAAATTTTAGACAAATCTGCCAGAATTCAGGTCTCCGACAGATGAGTTTGACGACATTCTTTTTGATGGAACTAAATCGACGCATACAGACGCATATAAAAAGAACGCAGGGCTAACTAAAGCTGACTCACAGTTGACAGCATTTTAGTGGTAACAGATTTATTGAAAAATCCTACTTATTACAACAGCAACAAGGTGCATGAAAGTTCCAATTGACACAAAAAGAATGTCACGTAACGTCGCGTTCTCGATCGTAAAAAAACGACATCGGAAGCCTTATTGTTTGGTAATGCTGTGCTTTTTTGTTTAAACTTCAAAGTGGTTGTTTCTTTGTCAAGGAAATTAAACACGTTTTCTCTCATTTTTAACTAAGACATTTTTTCACAAGTTTAAGCATAAATTCAAGGTCTAGATACCAATATTTAGTCACTAAACGGAACCCTTTGTTTCATAGTGAACCCCCTTCATACATACGATTTACTCGGACCATAGACAGTCACGATTATCTACAAACAAACCTAACGCAAATAAAAACGAATCAGCGACAAGGGTGCGGTGCATACGACTATAGGACTATAACAGCATAGTTTCAGAGTTCAACAATCGCATACGACAAATTGCCACCGCCCCAGATCGTCTCGTGACGTAAGTACTCCCCTCCACTTGTTATATGCACTCAATACAGAACTGTGCAAAACAGTAGTAGGTACTTATAATGTAGTGGGTAAACTAGTGAACACGATGGAGACCGACAAATGTTTCCACTATTGGACAGCAATCTGAAGAAAACAGGGGGTCGAATTATTTATGTCAAACGTATGCGAAAAACGTACACGGATTTCTTGTTCGATATTTTTCATACTCATATCCATAGATAATTAATTCTATTTTTTGCCGATAGAAAGAAGTCAGTGTCATACATGAGTAGGAATTTTAAAAGTTATCCGCAAATTCGGCAGCCAGTCAGCTTTACTAATGTAAAAACCACACAATGCAAAAACAAGGTGTAAAATCATCTGTTTGTGCGTGTGCGAATAAACTTAGAATTCGAAAATACTATTTTGGATCAATTATAACACCACATAATGACGTCGATTTCGATTTACCAATGTAAAATAAAATATTTCTATCCTTCACTAATAAAGAGTGAGAGAAAATTGTATTTACGTTAAGATTTCACAACAGAATCGACCCCAATGGTTGTCTAGTATCGCCGAGGGAAATCTATGATCTGGTTTTCCTTTTCACCACTTCGCTATAAACATGAGAAAATAAGTAAGTAGGTATACATATATTTTCTTCGACAATCTTGAATACTCAAGAAGAACTTTAAAGTAAGCATTGGATTAATACAAATGTATTCCAGTGGGTTTTATCTTTAACTTGATAGTTATTATACCCGTCTCATTTTTAAACTCTTCTAATTTATTTCTTTTTTTGTGAATTTTTTACATGTATGGAAAACTTTAGGGGAGCCCTATGCCCAGCAGTGGGCGTCCGGCTGAAATGATGATGAGTATTACCGAAGAATCATTACTATAGACTAATGATAATAATTATTATTGTAATACTAAATCATCGACATTTTCCTACCCTTTCTCATTTTTAATAGAAGTCGGTTTATGTATTGACTTATTTCATTCATACCCTATTAACCCATATATCACAATTAAATTTATTTCTATCTACGCTTTATTATAAAAACTTATTTCATCTTTTAAATTACTATTTAAAAAAAAAGACTTGTGGCTCACATTTCACAATGCCGTGAATGTCTGGAACACATTAAAATTCCATAATTAAGTAAGATTAAGAGTTAAACCAACTTTGCACATTAAAGTTACAATGTTTAATTCCCATTTAGGCTAATTAACTTGAATATCTAACGTACTCTCCACTGACCGTAGCAAGAGCTAATGACCAGCCAAGCTAAAGAACTTGGAACCACAAGTTCGTGAGATAAGGTGTAAAATCATCTGTTTGTGCGTGCGCGCGTCTGCGCGTGCGCTGACCGCGTTGGAACTGGCTGGGTCGGTGGGTGAAAGGAGAATTTCCTCTTGACGCACTTGTCTGACCAATATTTATGAGGAGCATTTGATCTGACATACTATGGCACTTTATAAACCACTATTTACTGGAGTAGATTAAGTTATCGTGTGGAAGCAAATAAATGGTAGTACCTAAATGTACACGATCGAATCTACCTATAGCCTTGAAATGCGTTACAAAGTAAATGTTAAAGTTTTGCAAGCATTAATAATGCGTATTAAAAAGGAAATATAAGTATACATAAGTATTATTTCGATACGCAATAAAGATTGAATAATATACAAACGATTGGGTATTCAATCGGTTACAATTTTTTTCACATGCTTACAATGTTTGAATAGTGAAATTAGTCACGAACAGCGTCGTACACATTTCAGGGGACTACCGTAATGGTGACAAGAGCCTTTATAACTGAGTTAGTAAGGAGAAGTTTAAAAACACGCATTATAATAATAATGATGTAGCGCGCGTGAAAGACTTGATTGAAAAGAATTCGATTAATGAGATGACCTACAATAGTAAAATAATAATGAATTCTCAAAACTCATAATTGACCAAAACATGTCGTTAGTATGCGCGTGCAGTTTATCGAAACTAGCAAACCGCAAATATTTTTTACAATTATTAATAATAATAATTTACACAGTTCAAACTTTAATATTGGGTTTTCCTTCCGATATATTAAATTATAATAAATTGTTATTATTATTTCCAATAATCATTATTCCAAGAAAATGAGCTAATTCGAAGTACATGTTTGTTTCCGAACTAACTATGGTTACTAATTTACTATGTAAAATCTATAACAATTTTTAATTCATTTTCTGCCTGTGCCTCTAAATAATCTTATAAGTCTACTAGCTTCCACCCGCGGCTTCGCCCACATGGTACAATATTGAAAATTCAAGCATGATTCTAAAGCCACGTGGCGTCATCTACCATCATTACAACTTTATTGTTGTTTTCCTCGAGAATAGTACTTTTTCGGGACGAAAGGTACCCTATGTCCGTTTCTGTACACCTGACAACGTATATGCAAAATTTCAGGAAGATCGGTTGAGTGGTTTAGGCGTGAAAAGGTTTTTGCATTTATAATATTAGTTAGGATTAGGAATGCATTCACCTCGAATTACTATTACAATATTCAACAAAACTATTTACAAATATTAAAAAAGGACATATGACAGGAATGAAAAAGGAGTACCTAACTGCTTAGATGACGACTGATAGAGGAATGGATGAAGAAGTCATTTTGCGACGACCCCAAGTAACATGGGACCAGGGCAGGCGAAAGATTTAAGAATAATAAAAACATACGGTTACCAGCAAGATTTGAATCTGCGACCTTCTTGTCAAATAGTGGGAGTGGAATTACGAATAGCATATTTAGCAGTTGAAATCCTGCAAAATGTGGACCTTAATGAGTCTAATAATTTACAAAAATATTCAATGATAAATATTGATGTAATTCTTAATGATATTAATGCAAGTAAAGTCAAGAATCAAACTAATGATATAAATCAAGAAATATCACTTAGTTATGAACAAGGCTTTATGTAAACCACGTAGGAACGAGGAATACACCATAATTACCTATATCGAAGAGAAGCCGACCTGTGTTTGTAATTATTACCATACATCAACGACTAATTAATAATACTGACAAATTAATTAAAATACGGTAAAACAAGCAATGATTGCGGATTCTAGGAATATAGTTTACTAAGAAATCTAGATTTCAAATGAGACTATTATTGAGATAATTCTAAAAAGTTATGCAATAAAATCAATATGAATTCTGTTCACAAAAGCTGATTCAGAATAAGATCTACCTATCCATAGTTTTGCTGGCAATTTCTTTTCTTTTTAATCCCCGATAAACTATACATATAAAAGTGAAAACGGCTTTTTATTCTTTTTAATGACTTTTTTTCGTCAATAGAGAATTGAGGACTGAAACGGTCAAGCCTAACACTAAACTACGATACGAAAGAGGCTCGTAAAACAGTGACACGTGCAAGCTGAGACTGACTTCGAACAATCTTCTAGATGTACTGAGTACTGACGACATTCTAGATGGACATCTACAATGTAATGTAATCCTGTCGTCTCACAAAAATAATGTAAATATAAATGTATTTAGGCCTGTTGTTGTTTTCACTGTCGACGGAGATTTTAATTGGCGTAAAGACCTGGCAGTTTACATAATAATATAAAACTTTCTAGTTGTTTTTCTGGCAAAGAAGATTCCGGTAACGAACCTTATTTGGTTTTAATTTAAATGAGTGAAACATTAATTCATCAAAGGTCTAGAAATTATACAGAAAAGGAAATTCATTGTTAAGAGACGGAATGTAAAAGATCTACACTTTTAAAATTTCGCGTTGCATGATTAATTCAAACTGGTACAAGACGGGGCACTGTGACCACGAGCAGTGTAATCTGTTCGAAACGTCATACTTCTGAAGAGTTACTCTATATTTTCTTATACACTCTAACAAGCCGCCACTTTATTGATTTCTTCATTTTGCGGAAGAGGATATAGCAATAACCTCCCCCACAAACTTCGAAAGCTTAACTTGAGCAATAAGTGCTTTTAAAATATTTTTTTAACGTATCTTGGGCCAGTTTCTATAAATGACTATACACGGTCGTGGAAGAAATTGAAAAAAATATGCGCATTTTAATCCTGGTTTTGTACCAGATCGTTCATAGTTAAAACGGTCCCAAAAGACATCGCTAAAATGTCGGAACACAGCCTAGTTCTTATAAAAATGATTTCGACTTTGTCAAGGAAACACCATAAATTATGCATCATGTCATTTTAAAGAAATCATAGGTGCAGTAAGTATACGACTATCATGCGGAAACACAGCCACGGATAAACACAGATCAAAGATTAGATTCAAGGCAACCCTGGTAACAGAGCTGATGTTAGTAGCTTCAGTCAGTTTCCTATGTTTATGATATAAATGTACATCGTTAAATATTATTGAGTAAATCGATAAGCTCATTGCTTATGTGAAGTACGCAGCTGTTTTTCTGTTGGCAAAAGAGAACTGTATTTGTTGTTAGCTCTAGTAGGTATGGTTTGTGTGAGAGTATGGTGCTTTAATCTTTCCAAGTTCCAGGTACCAGAAGACCAGGTGCAATGTGTTCTTTCGTATCTTGCTAGAGTTTTGGTCATAATGCCGATATCGCGTAACAAAAAGTATTTTTAAGGGATTTTTTTTCTTTGTTACGGTAATTGACTGTGGTAGACGATGAGTTTGTTTTTAATATCTTTTACTGCCTTTGTTTGTTATGTTTATGTTTTTATGTATATGTTTATTGTCGTATCGTCACCAAAATGGATTCGCACCATGAGAAACTTACTTCCAATTTAATCTAGATAAAACAAGATTCAGGTTATTGACTCGGCATGTTAATTAGACCTTCTGGAAACGACGCTTAGAAACAGAATCAAGTGGGAGGTCTATTACTTGAGAAGGGGGACGAGGTATTTAGGGTTACCATAAAGCAAAAAGAATCTGTTATAAAGAACTGCAGCATTGCCATTTTTAGATTCGAGCTGGCTGGTTGATCTTATTCTTATCTATTTATGAATTTGTTAAAAGTGTCAGCTGGTTACCATAACAAAATTACCAAAAAAAAAAACAATTTAGCCAGTGATTTGGTATTGAACCTTTTTTGCCTCGGACTTCAGGTAAAAGTACCCTCAATTTGTCATTGACTACTTTTAACCTTCCAAAAGTGATGTATATGTATATAGGGCAAGTCTCTCGAAACTTTCCTGCACGTGGTTCTACTTATAGGGGTCTACGAGTGTTTACTCGCCCCCGGCCACCTGTTGCCGGGAGGAGGCAGATAATACCGTCTTTATTTTTAGAAACCGTAATTATTGCCTGTTTGTAAACATCGACCGACTCCCATGTGTTCCATGTTTGTCTCATTTGATAAAACTTAATGTGGTAGGTATGTGGAAAAATCGTCTGAATATTGAAGAAAGATTTATGTTTCAAATAGTCTCACAATTTATTGATGATCTATAATCGCCAGAAAACAAAAACCGTCAATGTTAGAATGTAATTTTTGATACGTTTTTTCTTTACATTTTATCTACAATTATCTAGGGTGATCGGCGATCTTGTCAGATTTCATTTTAACCTACATAATTTGATGTTCATGAATAATTTATGTGAAATATTGTACTGAATACTTGACGAAGGGCGTTGTCAAGTTTATTTCTTTTTTGTTCTTCGACACACGTTTTTACTTGGATAATTACCGAGCTGTTGACGCCATATTTTTAAGGGCATTGCCCAATATTAATAAGTTAAAGCACAGTCGAATTTACGACCGCAATAATTTTCATTGACCTAGTATTTTTCGGTTGGTCATAGGATGTGACGTTTATGGTCACAAGTCTCAAATATTTATAGTTTTTCTTATATCTACTGTTTTATGACCAGTTTGGACTGTGCACTGTTTTTTTCGCGAGATCCGGTTCAATATTAGGATTATTTAATTACTGGTTCTAGAGTTGTTGTTGGTTAGGCGAAGTACTCGTACTTGGCTTGTTCTTGTACTATATTTTACCTTAGAAGAATCATATTACCCACAGGTTACTTATCCAAGATCCTATTTTTTTTTTTTATTAATTAAATGTTTCTTTTTTGTATCCCACCTTTTCGATTCTCTTCTACCAATGCTTTCTTTAAATACGAATAAAGCATCTCCGTTTTTTGTTTATCCGTTTGTTTCGTTTCTACAGTGTATGAAAGATTGTAATAGGCCTCTGTTATACTTCACTTGAATTGGTATCGTTTACGTTTTGCACTATTGTAGTGTCGCTGTGTCAGAATTGAGTATTGTCTGATTTACTGGTTATACAAAATCAATTCCTTGAGAATTTTTCAATGGTTGGTAAATCATCAAGCATGAATATCTACACATAAAATCTCATTTATAGTCATGTTTTGAAACAGTTAAATGTTAATATCAATTATACATATTTGGGCGTACAATAGGTAAGTATACAAAATGTCAAATTATTTTTAGCCTTTTTTTCTTATCTTTAAGAAGTGTCAATCATAAGGGGTTTGTTCACAATAAATATATGTATACTTGAAGCTAAAATTACATTACACTTAACACATAATTTAATTGAAAATATATCAAAAGACACATCATGACATGAAGATTTGCTCGCAAAACGACAGTTAAATATACATATTTCCAGATATTTGACATTGGAGTGACACATTTAATAAACCAGATAGAATTTCCTGGTCAATGCATGTTAGTTGTTTGAGTAAAAGGACCAATAATATGGGGTCAGGTTGTAAAAGACCAGTTTTTAAGAAAAGGTCTTAAAAGATTAACGTACTAACATGCGCAGTAATTTGAAATTGATTTCTGTAATATAATATTTTATTTATTCATAATTGTATGATCGATGTTTCTGTGCTATAGAATTTAGTTTTAAAATAAAAAAGTTAGCTGAAGCTTTTTAATAAATCATATTTTTTGATAAAAGACTACATAGGCTAATTAAATGTTAAAAATAATGTTCGTATTTCATAGACGTGTAGAATATGCGCATCAAGTAATAAAACAACACATAGTTGTTATAGCTTAGAGATGATGAACGATCTTTGTTTCTGATAGTGGTCAACCTGTTATTCAAGTCAAATTTATGGGCTAATTTGGTGGCGAAAACACAACAATGAAATTACATTGCTTTATCAAAACTAGAAGTAGTTTATATTTAATTATTTATAAGGTTATCATTTTCACTATAGTGCGTAAGCAGTTGCTAGTTAACTTAATTATTTACCTATTATTTATGCGCGTGTACACTTCATCACGATTTCGTTGTGTACCATTACAAAATACAACACATTGTTATTGTTGTTCAGTAAATATTAAAAGGGTTAATAGCTTTGTCAGTTAGAATGGTCGCAAGGTCTTTTTGATTTATATTGTTCTAAATATGTGATTTCGTTTGCAGGACTGAGTTGGTAGTTGGGTGCTCCAATAAAGAATATTAATTGAATGTATAGTATTATAGCTAATACTCGTTGTTTTGTACACGTGGAGGTCGGACATAAAAAGTATCCTGTTATGTCCAGACCATGGTCTTACCTGTGTGCCAAATATCATCCAAATCCGTTGAGCCGTTGAGGTGTGATTAGTTAAACAGACATCCAAACTTTCTCATTTATAATATTAGTAACATTAACGAACTATAAACGCGACGCAACGTTACCTAAATCACATAATTATCTTATTTCTTTTTTTATCTGTTGATCTGAGAAGTATTATTTTTTAATCAGTACTTATATTTATCCTATCCAGAAGTTCTATTTTATGAAATTGTCGTACCTATATTGTATGTAAGGTAAAATATGTATAAGTTTTGTATTGCAGAAAATCAGCGCTATTTCAGCACAGTGTTACTGAGCTGCTGACCTATTTGGCTTAAAACAATTTGTTTTATTTTTGGAAATAATCGTTGTGTTGTTTTTTTGTGTCAAATAAACGTGAATCGAAGGTCGAAAGTTGAATAGATATAAGCCGCAATAAAAATTTTTTCGGGAATAATTGAAAAATAACACTGAATTCGCCCAAAAAACCAATGATTGTGGTGGAGATTCAACAGTGGATTCAATTCGATGCAGACGCGCTTGTTTATTTAATCGATTGCGACAACATATCGAGAGTGCGTTGAACTTATGACGTTCAGCGGGCCGCGATCGCCTCTCACCACGTCACGCGAATTCCCCGCTCATATAATAATTAATACTATTTTTAAACAACAAGGCTGTTTGGTTAGCCTGTTTTAATAATAGCTTTTTATGAGACATCGATAGACCAAGATTCAAGACTTACCTTCGAACTTATTGAAGTTCTTTTATTGTATTTTAGCTCAGGTGGATTTCTAGTAACGCAATTGATTAGGAAGTCTTGAGTATTTTTTATTTTTTTTAATACATTTTTTTTTACAGGGAAAATGTATCAAAAGACCAATAATTTTACTGTAACTGTAAGTTCACCAAGAAAATATTGGTCCTTCGGTACAATACTATCCAGAAGACAAGTTTTCGTTACCTAATACAATAGAGCAGACAATCGAGTAGACAGTTGTGTCTTGCATTAACTGCGTTTTTAATATAAAAGAACTAGAAGTTGATAACAACAATTACAAGCACTCGATATACAACTGACAACACAATCGTAATCTTATCAATGAAATGCAAACCGACAATGATCGAGTTATAACCCAATAACTAGTAGATAAGTGTTAGTCGAACGTTTTATTACTTAGTAAAGAAGTCACGATATCATATTATTTCATTTCGTAAACCTAGTTAGTAAGTGGATTAAGATGTTTCTATTTTTAACTCTCTCATGCCGAGAGGCACAATAATAATTCAATGTTGAAATAAAAGTTGTTCTTAAAAATATTTACTTCATCTTACACAATCATTATACAAAATAAGAGTAAAAGATAAATTTTACACAGATAACAAACGAAATATTAAAACATATTTATGTTATCGAGTAAGCTAGACTTTTTCTTCAAAACCCAATCAGCAGCCATTTTGATTTTCTTTCACCATTCATTAAAGCTTTAGTCAACAACACATCTTATATCCTGATCATTAAAACTAAATTTTTGTAATTACAGCCTTCATTACCCTTTTTTGCTACTGCAATTATTTATTTGGACTTAAAAAATATCCAACTCTCAAATCTAACGTGATGACCGTCTAATTCTAAAACTTTGTCGTTTTAAAAGGACCCATATTTTCATTCACATAGGGTTCTCAAGATTTTTTGTAGCGTAAATTATAAATTCATAACGTGTTTTCCAACGTGTGTTGATGTGCTAAGATTAGCAGCAACGTGGTACGAAAATAGCGATATGGCATGATTTTGCATTTAAAAATAAAAGTAAACAAGTTTTTGGGGTTCTACATTAAAGTTGTTTTTGTCTAGTTTGATTTTCTAGTTATCTACGACGTAGAATCGTTTTTTGCTATCTATTTATAGTATTCGCGCTGTGTTGTGGTTTTTTATTCGTCATGCATGATGTACCATGTGATCACCATCACCATTGTATGTGTAAAGTATTTATATTATTATTTTCAAAGGTGCAATAATAAAAATAAGATCAGAATACTACATAGTTTTAGATGTGAGATTGAAGCGTGGGCTAGATTCAGGTCGATGAATGTTTAAAGATATTCTCGGTAACAGCTCGGAATTTCTGTTTGGGTTTAACTTTATAAATAATATATGCTTTATTTCTTAGATTGGATTGAATTCGATATTATGATCTTATAACCTTACAGAGCAAAGTATAAAATGAGCGCGTGTTGGCATCGCTTAAATGAAAATACGCAAAGTGACGACTTCATCATTCAATCTCATTGTTGAATCGTCGCCACATTGTAGAAATATTTCTTAAATTGAGCCAACACACCTTGGAACCACTATACTGTGTGCGGAGCAGCCTGGTGCGGGTGATAGCTGTTATTATCACTGCTTCTTCTTATCGTACGGTTGATGAAATGATGAACAACCTGGTGTCAGAGTTCAAAACGCTCTTAGACCTCTGACATGGTATTACACACCGTTGAAAAATATCTCTGGTTTGCTGGTTCCTTGGCTGGATACTTTCCTTCACCGTTTTAGCAAGTGATATTTAATTTCTCGCACATAATAACTACAGGTAATTAATTGAACCACACTCAGCGGGCCATAACTCGCAAATATATTTTTTGAAAAGAATTATAACCTTTACAACTATAAGACCAGATTGCACTCGACCTATTCGGGTATCGCCTCGATTAGTGAGTTCCTTACCAAGAGAACAGTATGGACCTAGTTGTTGAAGGTAAGTTGAGCGCTTTTGTAAATTAATAGGTAACTTAACCTCGGAGCTATCAATACCTATGAACGTTTTTTTTTTAATATTTGTTAGCCAGTACGAATTGAGTATCAAAGTTGTAATTAAAATTAATCTTACATAATTTGATTACAAAAAAATAAACATAACTTATTGAAAACAGACGGACTTTCAAAATTAATAGGTACACGAGAAATGGAGAATATTTAATCTGAATCAGTGAATTAATTATACAAAAAGAGGATCTTGTTTTTTGAGTTTTGAATATTTTATTATCAGTGGATCGGTTTCATATGGTAATTTTGGGGTTAGACACGTGTAAGACTGTAAACATACAACGTCATTGATTTTGCCAAAAGTTTTGACAATATTTCTTTTTTTTGTAAACTTTTTACTAGGTACGGGTTCTCCCGGGCCCCGTATGCTAATAAGAACTGAAAATGGACGTTAGAAATAAAACCCAGCCGCTTCACTCATGGCTCAGTATTCTCTGAGGTGAATCACATCAAAATCTATGAAACTAATAATATTATTGACTATTACATAGTACTGGCTCCGAACACTTTCCACTAGAACAGCGTTTCCTAACCATTGGCCCCTAATCAATCAAGCGCAATCATCAAGGCCCCCTTTAAAAACAGCATTATATTGCAATAACTACAATTACACCAACAAATCAAATATCAAAACTATTCACAGCGACATAAATGTACAGCATTTCTTATACAAGGTTGCCACGATTTCAACGAATCGAGGGTTGGTCAATGTTCACTGCATCTGTGGATTGTGACGCACGTCCAACCCTTGCTTACCTTCGATTCTTGAGGAAAACCCACTGCCAAGCTAAACTACATTAAACTTTGTTATTTACTGTCCACGGTCCAATTTCTGATGTTAATACCACGCTAATGAATTCCTGCGGTCAATTATTATGATATTGTAGTGCTGCCTCGATGACTGTGTACACTTTTTGTATTGTTGAGATTGTTTAAAATTATTTAAAGTGTCTTATTTAAGACCATGAGACGGATAATCTTAGGGCAACGAAAAATTACCTACGATAAGGGTAATATAAAATCAATACTAACTAAATTGTGTTCCTACAACTTAAATTATATTGAAACGAGGAAACCATACCACATAAACTTTTAAAATAAAGTTTCTTTATTTATGAATACATTGTATTATTATTTTATTATGTATATTATATTATACTAATTCCTCTATGCATATATGCAACGAGCAAATAAATAATAAATTCATATAGAAAATTAAAATAGTCAATAAAATTTGTATAATAGCGACAAATTACAAACAAGATAATATGACAGTTAATTAATAGAAGTTACACAATCTTTTTTATAGAGTCTAATAACAACATGATATTGATTTTGATACCATTAATATGTGGCCACTAATTCTAATAGAATTACTTTACAGCTAGTTATATAATCATTGAAGAAAGAAGGAAAAGGACCAGAAAACTTGAATAGCAAAGGACCAAATAATTTAAAAGAAGACCAATAATTCTAAAAGGTTATGTGAGACTGCTTCTTATTACAAAGTCAGTTTAAAAGCAGAAACTAACATACTTAAACGATTACTACGATTCTGTAGGTGTATAAGTGCAAGTAAATTATACAAGACAGGATGCACCTCGATTTGTATCAAACACTATAACTGGCACAATAGTTGTAACATAAATAGATTAATTGTTAGTCGCACTTGTGTATACAGCTAATTGGGCGCGCGGGATTGGCATTTGAAGAATCTGTCCGGGTCAGTTGTCAGTTAAATTGATGTTATAAGTAACTTCTCGTTCATAGTCAACATCAAACGGACTTTGAAAGCATTGGATTAATGAATGTACAAATTTCAAAGGTCAGGTTGTACTATCTATGTTTGTGTTGACGTCCTTCTATTTGGTATCGACTAATTCACATTATATTGGCACCTTGTCCAGACGTTAGCACACCAAGATGCTAAAGTCTGTCAAGTTTCTTTAATAGATTTTCAACTTTCTCGTTAAAGCATCAAGTTCAAAATTGATTTGGAAAATTTGACAGTTTCAGGTAGCTTCAGTGGTGCCTGTACATACAAATTTTCGTACAATCATTGCGTCTTTGGATGCCGATGTTTCTACATTACTTAGAGATTGTTTGTTAATGTTCACATGTCTTATTATTTGGACTTAAATTGAAGCATCAGTTTGATTTAAATTTCTAGTGCTTTAAAACGACATAGATTTCATGTATATGTACGTTTTTGACTACGTTTTCCTCATACTATTTAAAGTTTTGCAGTGCAACAAACAAAGATTCCATTGTAACAAGACACTCTACAGGTGACGGTGACTAGTTATTTAGTACATTCCTTTACGTCACTGATGCTCTATTTATCTTAAATTTGGGACAAGGCGTCGCTCTTTAATGCAATATTAATTAACTTGGATAATTGTACCGTCACGTCTAAGTCAATAAATATAGACGTGGAATTTGTAGTCCTTATTTTACAATTATAAAGTAAAATGCAATATTGCTCTTGCGCAACCCAAAAAATCGATGATTTACTACTGATAATGTGACAAAATTAGTAAGTAAACAGAATGTTTTTATACAAGTTAGCTGAAATATGAAGTATGTATTTTATGACCGATAAAAAAATTATTTATGATTGCCATGTTGATAATGATCTTATTATAAACATCGCATGACGTTTATTGTGCATAATATTTTTACATAATTATCTTGTTATTTAAATGAGTCAACTCAGGGAAATGGTTTTTGCATTGAGTCAATACTAGTGCATTGACAGGTAAATTGTCATTGCATAACAGTAATATACTATTAATATACTCTCAGCCTTGCAAATTTTCTACAAGGTCTCCAGATTGTTTGGTGATAGTTAAAACACAAGCAGGTTTAGTAACTTTCTTTATAACAAGTAATCTATGGTTAGTTCATATTTTAAATATTATTTCGGGTCTATTCGCGCACAGATAATTCAAAATAGTGATTATTGAACTAACCTCGACGACGACGACGACTATGGTTAGTATCTTTAACATTCTCAATACCACCATCATCTTACTTTTACGATGGTTTCAGATTATTTGGTGTGCCTTAACCGACTTTTACATGTAACCTTCACACTTGTCTTGCAGTTAAGTATTTACAATTTCAAAGATCACATATTGAACTTGCGTCAATTGTTTATGTACAACTTGAACATAAATAGTAGTCGGCTATAAAATGACATAACATGATGAATTTCCTGTGTAGGGCGCCAGTGACAGCGATTAATGCATTTTCCTTATTCCGCTTGCCACGAGCCCACGATCAGTCAAGTCAAAAGCTGCTGACCACCTCCATCTTTGCAGGTACCTTAGAGTATTGTAGTTATTCATCATAATAATTTGAGAATTCTAAAATAATTTGCTGGAAGGGGATTTCACAATTTACCAATTAAGTAATTAAAGAGTTATTTACTAAATTAACAAATCTTTTTTATATTAAAAGGGCTTCGAAATGAAAATGTCACGAAAACACTGTAGTTAAAAGTTAAACACACCATAGAAGTAGAATTATAGTGAGAATAGCACGAAGGTCGATGGGCTGCGACAATGTTTTAATAGCAAGGCGACAACGAAAATAAATAGGTGTCTGTCTAATGGCGGTCATTTACTTATAAATTGGTTTGGTCACGAAGCCATGGGAAGTTATTGACGTAGAACTAAATATAGAAAGAAGCACGTATGACCATCATGAGTTCGATGGAGTTCATGAAAATTAACAAGGATGAAGCTGGTGAAAAAGAGCTTATTGCAGAAGTCCCACATATCAATGTATATTAGCAAGCAAAATTTATTACTGAATGTCCAGCACACGCGATGAAACTTGGAGAAAAATCGATAGGTAAGTAGAGTGCTTCACAATACCTTGGATAAAGCAATATATCCAGGTTTGGATTGCGACAAGATGTTTCGGCTGATTGTAATCAAGGTCAATATAGTATTCCGACACATTTTGGAATAAGTAAAATATATCTCTACGAACATGTTAGGATTGTCAGACAAATAATTTGTCAACCCGCCAAAACCTTTTAAGATAATCTTAATTGGAAACAACACGCTATAGACTTATTTAAGAGTTTTTGCAGACGGACCTTAATTTCAGGAAATTAGATTATTTAGCGTATAAACCCGGCTTCCCACTTATCGTGGAGCCACACGAAAATAGACCTACTGACCACAGATGATGATTCACGATTCTTTGTTATGCGATTTACTAGCATAACTACATATAAATGTATGTTAATTAAAGCAATTTTACATTGTCCATCTTTGTATATAGGTATATTATATTGATTGGAACAGGCTTAATACCGATTCTTGTGAAATTAGTAATATTTTTTATCCTGCTTGACGTCATTGGTATCAAGGTCATATAACAAAAATCCCGGGTGGTCGAAAAATAAAAAGCCCAGGTTGCTAAAAACTGGAAACTTCTTATGGGTAATGTCTAACCCACACTTTCCAGTTCTAGGACTGTAGATCAGAACTAATTGAATCTCGTCATATCATTAATCATAGTAATTAGTATCTCGTGTTTCGCATCGGATCCACTGACCACATTTATTTGAGGTTTTCAGGAAAATTAAAGGAAAGTATGTAATGATTAAAATATTGCCACGTGTGATAACTGCCTGTATTAAAAGACCGGAGTTGACGATTAAGGCGCTGTGCACAGTCAAGTTTGGTATTACAAAGGGGGTGAAGCAGGATGAAGTGGGAACGAGCCGCCCCGCCCATGGGTCCCGCCCCTTCCGTCTATTGCAAGCTTGAAGCAAAATAATAGATTGCGAGGCATCGCGCAAAACTCGCCATTGCGTAACGTCCATTATAAATAAAAGCGTAATTTCGTCAGTAATATCACAAGTGCATTTGACCTATCGTGGCAATGACCCGCTTGAAATGAGCGTGCCCGCGGCAACCTCTAGGTTCGAACCCTATCAGACATCGTATATTTTTGAATTTTTATAATACGCAATATAATAATTAGTAATTACCTACATATCTTCTTTTTGTTATTTTTTAAAATATTTATGTTCATAATTTTGTTTTCTTATTTTTAAAATAATGAAACAATAATTGTTATTTTCTAGAAAAGATTACATCAAAAATGTGCAAAATTGAAAAAAAAACTGTAAAATTTTAAAAATAATTATTTATGTACATATATTATATTTATATCAAACAAAAAAATAGACAAAAAGTAAAAAAACAATTTATTTAAAAAAGAAATCTTTTTACTCCAAAGAAAAACCATTAAAATTGCATTATAATTGTTTAAAAAATAAGAAAATCAACAAAAATAAAAAAAAATAAATAAAAAAAAGTAAAATAACAAATAAGAAAATCAGCAAAAAGTAATGCTCGATGCGGGATCGAACTCTACTCATACACTATAGTGGATGACTACATCAACATACTAGTCCGCTAAACCATTTAGACAGTAATGGTAGTGACCAAATTACATTTCTCCTTGATGGTCAGAAGCTTGAATAAGGTAGATGTCTGATTTAGATGTCAGACATCGTACATTTTTGTATTTTTTACCCGACTACAAAAAAAAAGGAGGGTTATGAGTTTAGCAGTCTATGTATGTATGTATGTATGTATGTTTGTATGTATGTAAGTTTGTTCATCTGTTCCCTCGTAGCTCCTAAACTATTTGTTGTAATTCAATAAATAAGGTGTCTATCGATGCGTCTTAATGGTCTGCGGGTTATAGGGTTTATGAAATTTCGTAAAATCAAATAAGGTGGATTTTAAAAATAAATTAATAAGCTCGAAAAAAATAAAGTTAAGGTAAATTTATCGTGTTTGATATCAAATGGAAGGTCTTGATGAGCACATTCAGAATATGTATATATTATCTATATATTCTGGACCACTTCTTAGAATATCAGGCTTCTAGCTACCCGTTACGACTATCATAAATATATGTGATTATAACACTGCATACAATGTGAAAACGTGATAACAATAAATATTTACTAATTAAATTAAAGTTTCTACACATCACTGCCTATTAAATTATGATTATATTTTAAAATAATGTTAATTAAATTGAGATTTCTTTTTCGTAACTAGATGGCGTTGGTTTGCGGTTTTGTGGAAGTAAGTAACATAGAGTTAAAAATACCTCCTCAAAAATCCCGGAATCGTAAACATAACAATTAAATCCCGGGATTTTATTAATATGGACTGGATTTTGACCTATAGTTTTTATTAGAATTAATTTTGTATGTAAAATAAAACTCATTAATTTAACAGTTTTAGTACCGAACTACTTAAGTATTACATTATCTGTTACCGATGTCTAAAAACATAATAAAGACTTTTTATTGTAATAATTTAGTCCATATGTATTTTAAAACGTTAAATTAATATTTTGGGGAATTTATTACATGTTTTAACACATGTTTCTTATTAAATATAATAAATTATTTAATAAGAAATTTGAAAAACAACTGATACGGAAGGGATTAGAACCCACGATCTCCGACGTACCGTGCCGACGCTCTAACCGCTGAGCCACCGTATCCCATCAAAATCAGTCAAAATTTCAAATCTCTTTCTACGCCTAGGGCGTGTGGTAATATCTATCGGTGCCTTCTAAAAACTGCAAAGTTTAGAACACTGAGTCGGATAATTAATGTATTCCGTTCGATATTACCACACGCCTAAGGCGTAGAAAGAGATTTGAAATTTCGACTGATTCTGATGGGATACGGTAGCTTAGCGGTTAGAGCGTCGGCACGGTACACCGGAGATCGTGGATTCGAATCCCATCCGTCAGTTGTTTTTTCAAATTTCTTATTAAATAATTATACGTAAAATTAATTTCTTATTTCCCGGGAATTAATTGTAATGTTTATGATTTCGGGATTTTAGAGCAGGTATTATCAACTCCATGTTACTTACTTCCTCGAACTTTAGGTAAATGTACTCTATCTATGATGATATCCCACAAAAAAGGTTTCATGTGTACTTATACAGCTTGGCAAAAAAGAGTCTGAGGCGGTGACAGCTGGAACTGAAAATAAAAATCTTAAATAACTACGTTTGTGATTACTAAAATAACATAAAAATGATTCATTTGATTAAAATTAATGACAAAAAACTCGTCATAGAAATATGTAAGCACTTAATAACTTGTAATTTGAATTGTAGTGTGAAAAGTGCGACAGCGGCGCCCCCAATTTTTCCAGACTCTTTTTTGCCAAGCTGTACTTCTTACTACTTTTCATGTATACTTCTAAGAAATATATGAGGCCATGTTTTAATAGCTCGAAGTCGCGGACGACACCTTTGAAATAAATTTAATTTAAAAAATACATGACATTGACTAAAGGTTTGAACCGAAGATGACAGTTAAAGAAATCTACCTATTTATTAAATTTATTAAAGTCCCACACTCAAACCCAAGAGGTTTAAGTGGTACTATGCAACGTTTTTGTATGTTAAATTTTTTTATGATAAATAAATAAAAAAAAAAAAAATTTAAGAACTACCACATTCTAAAAAATTGTGATTAAAATGAATTTTATTGGTTTCTTTACCACTAAAAATCATTGAAAAAAAATATAGTATAAAAACTAAAACCCGACTACTTAAAAAGATTTTAAATAAAATTCTGTAGTCGGAGGCCTTAATGTATTATAGGTAAATAGGTACTAGATAATCTTCCAAGGGTAAATACTTTGTAATTTGGTGGCCTCCGACTACAGAATTTTATTTAAAATCTTTTTAAGTAGTCGGGTTTTAGTTTTTATACTATATTTTTTATAATACACAATATAATAATAAGTTGGTACTTACACCTACATATTTTCTTTTTGTTATTTTTTAAAATATTACTATAACTAACTATATATATACACCTAGAAATAAACTATCTATATAAACTAATTAAAAAGATAAACTTAATCCAAAAGACCGCTACCTGTAGGCAACGTTCCCAAAATGCTGGCTGCGTTGCCTCGCTGGATGGCAATACTAAGCCTTTGGGCCAGATACAGACCAGCATTTTGGTCACGAGATGCCTCGACCAGACGTCCCGATAATTCTTTGTAAATTTTACGGGCCCCTGGCCCCCACGGTCCTAGCGTCTCGACCCCAAAAGGCTCAAATATGTACCCGCTGTCTAGGGTACTATATTTGCGCCTTTTAAGGGTCTCAGCAGATTCCGCCGCCGCGCCTGCCCGACCCTGAGTTCCGGAGAGATGAGACGGTGCCAGCGTGTCAACGCAGGTGGCGTCCCATACCAACGGCCGCCCCATCTTCCACGGAATCAGAGTCATTCCATCGGGTCTCTTACCATCGTCCCGTGACAAGCCATTAGGTTCTAAAATTGCGGCACAATTGGCGGTGGTAAGAGCCCGACGTATGATGTCATTTAAACTAGCGTGACGGGGAATTCTTCCCGCACTCCTTTGGCAGGATAAGCCGTGGTGACCAAGCCGGTCGACAGCAGTGCCGCACTGGCAGCGGTGTGGAGCGCAACACGATGCGCCCAAACGAAGGGATGCGGCGATACGGAAGCTTGAGGAATCCATGACCGTCCCTGTGTTTGGCGATGGGAGGGCCTGAAGCCACAAACCTGACTCCCATTCGGCAACGGCTAAGAGCCGAGCACGATCTGCAGAGCTTAAGCACGTTTGGATTAAATAATTCCGCGCTTGCTCACAGATCGGCCCGTCCCACAGCCGCTGCGATGAAGGATTTTTTGGGTAGTCAGAGTTTGGGCAGGCTACTCTCCACGCGCTCCTGGCCTCGTCCAGAAAAGCAATGCCTAAATTATTTATTAAAGAGCCCGCTAATATTTTTTGTGTTAAATTTTGAGTGCTGTGAACCGAGGACAGGAAAGCGGGGAGAGCAACCCCTGATATTGATCGAATACCTAGGCCCCCCAAACGCACAGGCAGTGAAGCCTGTATCCAGGCCCGCTCATCTAAATTTATATTTAAAATAGTCGCCAGTGTATTTTTCACGATGTTGTCTAACCTCAGAAGCAGATCAGAATGCTTCCAAAGCTGACAACAACGTACTGTATAAGTAAATTTTGGAACGAAAAGACAAAACCTAATTATAGTAAAAGCCATATGTGTGTTAATTTTGGTTAAGCGGTCCGAATATTGGATAAAATTTTGAATTTTCTCTTCGAAAAACTGTGAAAAAGATTCATCCAGGATAGGGGAGCCTAATAAACGTAGGGTGCATTTTTCTATTATTTTAATATTAGGGGCCAAACTGTTAAATTTCTGTATTACCAAATCTTTCGCTGGGAACTCGTCAGCAATAAAAAGTTCACACTTTGAAAAATTTAGATCCAGACCGATCGAATGAAATTCATCTATTAAAAGATGAAGGTCATTCAAAACGGTCTGAATATCGCCACCCAAAGTCCCATCATCCAAGTACCAAACGTTGAGTTTTGACTGTAAGCGTTGGATGACAGGATGGATAGCGAGTCCGAAAATGGCTGGGCCAAGGGGATCGCCCTGTTGGCAGCCAACTGAAGATGAAATTTCGTGGCCATGATAAATTAATTTAGAGGGAGAACCATAACATTGCCAAAGAAAGTTGTAGGTGTTTGGAATTTTGTCCTTGATTTGTGTTAACAGAGCTCCTCTATCAACTGAATTAAAGGCGTTCTTAACATCCACCTTCAACAACACATCTCCACAATTTTGGGTCAAAAACGTTCTCACGGAATGGACGGCGGCCTCACAGCCACCTCGCGAGCCAAAACCTAACTGAATAGGCTGGAAAACGTTGGCCAACTGCGGAGCAACTTTTTTGCAGCAGATTTTAGCTGCGAGGCGGCGGTATGACATTCCAACAGCAATTGGTCTGATACCGCCGTCTTTTTTTTTTAAAGCACAAAGATTGGCACCATATAGAATATGAATAATGTTACCGTTGACGCGGCCCGACAACATGACATTGATCAAAGCCGTCAGGTCCCTCAAAAGGGCTTCACCGGCTTCGCCACTCCTGCCGCATAACAAATCCTTTAAATGCTGCGGCGTGAGGGCATCTAGACCTCCAGCGGAGCCGCTCTGGAAGGACGCGACGGCCTCGGACACATCAGAAGCGGTGGCTTCAACGGCAACATCATAGTCCACAGGTGCCTCGGGTAGTTGGAGATTTGTTGCTGGCTGGGGATGTTTCTCCTTTAGAGCCGAAACAGTTTCAGATGTATCAGGCGCAATGGTATCGCTAGAAAAGAGAATTCGGGCAGCACCTTTTACATCCCCATCACCGAGTTTGCTCTCTACAAGTTTGTAGAAAGCTGACTCGGACGGTTTACATTTTGAATTTTTTTGATTTTGGGCCGAATTGTTGTCCAAATAAATTAAAGGTTCTTCCCGTGAGCTGTATCTCTCACAGTTTTCTTTTATCCTTGTTGTTAAAGATTTTTTATTATTAGTGTCAAAACTAACGTGGAGAACAGCGTACGGGAAGAACAACAAATGCTCCCAAGTGCGTTCGGAATTATGTGCCACCACATCCCTGATGGCTGATGACAGGGCAGCGGCAACAGAGAGGCGTGCACCGCGGGGAATGCGCTTTATTATTGGTGTTGAGTTTTTGTGATCCGATAATCTTTTCCAAAGGGGTTCATGATTAATGTTTGTGGACGTAAAGTTACTGATATTGGAATTTAGGTTACTAATATTGGAATTTGGTGCCAAAAAGTGGGTATTAACGGTTTTGTGGCACTTCCCTCGGTGGATGTTTAGGCCTCTCTGTCCTTTAAAAAATCGCACTTGGGAACACTGGTTGCACTGCACTAGTTCCAGCGATCCAACTGGATCGGCTTCAATTCCTGGGGCGCATTGTGACATCTCCAAGTTTCTGCGTATATAACTAAAATACTTACACGATAATATAGTACAAAAAATCACTATAAAAACACATAAAAACATAAAATGACAACTTCAAAAAAAAAATTGACTTTGTCGGCGCAGTGACGAATACGCGCAGCGGCGCCCGACGACGCACGCACCTCAAGCCCATGAAGGAGCCCCGCGGCTCGGTGCCATTACGTTGGGCGCACAAAAACTTTTGCAATAAAATTGGGCGCACAACAAAGATTATAATATATATAGAAATATATACACGCACACGAATATATACACACACACCCTTGTTTTTACAAAGAAGATAGAAAGCAATTACAACGTTCGATTGATTTTTTTAAAGTGGGTAATCAATTTCGAATCGATACCTTACCAGTAAAAAAATGGTGGACGTGGTTCGGTAGCAAAGTAAATTTGTTTTGGATTTGGTTAGATACTATTATACAAATGAATTCGGCGATTTGTATTGACGTATTGAACAGGAAATTCTTGGTTACTAAGCGTTATTCATAATAGGCTTATGTTTAAACGCCATCTCAATTCTCTCTAATATACTTAGATTCTGTACATTATTTTGTATTCATTTCAGCAAAATAAGCCATTGAAATATTTCGAAAATAAATTAATATTTTTTTTTTTTTTAAATATTTATGTTAATATTTTTTTTTTCTTATTTTTAAAATAATGAAACAATAATTGTTATTTTCTAGAAAAGATTATATCAAAATTGTGCAAAATTAAAAAAAATGTAAAATTGTATAAACAATCATTTTATGTACCTATATTATATTTATCAAACTAAAAATAGACAAAAAGTAAAAAACTATTTATTTAAAAAAAAACTTTTTAGGTACTCTAAAGAAAAGCCATTAAAATTGCATTATAATTGTTTAAAAATAAGAAAATCAACAAAAATAAATACTGAACATTTATTTCAGACAAGAAAATAGAAAAAAAGTAAAATAATAATTAATAACAATTATTTCAAATAAGATAATCAACAAAAAGTATCACTCGATGCGGGGATGGAACTCCCAACCGGTCGCTCTCGTAGGTCACATGTGCAACGTTCAAGACCACTAAACCAATTGGACGGTACTGGTGGTGACGAAATTACATTTCCCAATATACAGCTTTCAACAACAAACAAGATACGTAAATAATTTCTGAGCGGGGGCGGAACAAAATGACATAGGTCCATCTAGCAGCGCGCCTCAGCGGTCACTGTCGCTCCGCGTAGAAATGAAAGAGAAGGGATAATGGCGTGACGTTTGGTTCGACTCGTCCGAATTATTTATCAGTAAATATATTAATTCCTACTAATATCTTATTTCAATCGATAAATACAAGTGAGGGCTCCCTTTATTATTATTTATTACGTAACTGTTATAAATTTCATCAAGATTGGTTTATAAATAATAGAGATAAAATTGCAGGAATGTTAATTTTAATGGTTGTTTTATGATTTTTTTTTATCGAAAAAAAATACCAAAAACGTGTTTTGAAGCCGTGAGTTCTCTCATAAATATGATCGAGAATAACATATATTTTTTTTGCTACTCTAAAATGTATACATTAGGCTAAAAAACTGTTTAATTAAGCCTATTTTGACTGTGCACAGCGCCTTAAACTGTCTTAGGACAGTTAATTTTTAGCAATATGTAAACAAGTATTACAGAAAATTACATTTAGAGAACTGCATGAATCTAATTTATTTCTCTCAAGGTCTTTCAGATTACTTCCTTTTTATCATAAATTATCTTTGTGAAGGGAGCTACAATGGATGTCTTTTGACTGGGATGATGAGGTTGGTCAACATTTTTCTTTGGACAACATTAATATTTTAAGAACAATGCCACACTATGTTGTAGTCAATTCACCAATGTTTAGATATAGGTCTTGGATGAGAGTTGAACATTAATGTAAACATAGTGTCAAAAATCTTGATCTGAATTAAGTTTATTTACAGGTTTTATTTGTGTTATATTCGCCTTTTTCAACGCCTAAAATATATAGCCAAGCAAGACGATATTGTAAATGAATCTATCAAAACTTTTGAGAAATAGTATAGATTAACAACAATATCTTAGAATAATGTAGCAGACAATTGCAAAAATCCTTGTAGCTATGATTGTATAGTTATAAAACTATTAATGTCTAGAATGTTTACATTCTGATAATATATAATGAACTTGTCAACTGCACTTAGATGCAATGTCTTAGCTAGAAGCAAACATTTTATGATAGGTATATGATGAGTATATTTTTTACTAGGTATGCACTAGTTTTATGAGCGCGGATCAGTGGAATCAGTCTAGAAAAATCATTATAAACTTCCAAGTTAATTGGCCCTCAAGATGTTGTGCTTGGACTTTCAATTTGATCTTAACGACACAAATGTTTATGTTGTTTGGATTAAGAATATTAATAAATTTATAGTTAAATTTACTAACAAAAACCGGTAAACACGCAGATTATCATTTCCGTCTCTAAAAAGCGATATTGGAAAACACAATTATTTTTCATCGTTACTCAGATGTTAACAAACATCTAACTAATTAGTTTACAAGGAAAATATTCAAAAAATGTACTAAATCACAAACACAATACGGGTACCAGTCGTAACTCAAGTGGAACAGTAAGTAATTGAGGACATTACTGAATTCATAAATTATACATAAAGTAAAACTGGTACTTACAAGTTACGTTGTAGCACGATTAGAAGAACAGCACCATAAATTGCGTATCAGTCCAATAAAAGTCAAATGAAGAGAAATCACTCGGTAAGAACCAAATATGTTCTCGAACAAATCCATACAAGATGAACACACAAGAAACAAATGCACAACGAAGCAGTCGCATCGGAGGCAAAACATAAACTGAACACGATGTAGGAATGAGGTAAACACCATTATATAAATTTAATTGGAGATAATTGCGCGAAAACCGCAGCTGCGTGACGTAGAGCGTGCCATTATCAGACATTATACGACGTTTTTCCTAGAAGGGCGGTGGGCACGGCTCTCCTTGCCATTCATTTAAATTACGATAATACCAGCTTGGGGAACAACTTAATCTTAACATGTTGCTGTACAATCCCTTAGACAACACTACGAATGTAGCTAGATTCTTCGAGCAAGCTTCTCACCCTAGATCAACAGACAAACACGTGCCGTTTTCATAAGAATATAAAACTACGAATAGTACGAATCCATAGAAATAATCAGTTTAAAATGCGTAAAACCTTGCAATACGAACCTAATTCATTTGAGATTAACATGTTAATCGGCTAAATCGAAAAGTTAATTACAAGTATTAAAAGTGCTCAAACAAAGAGCTCTTGAATTTATTCTTGTTTGCTCTTAGAACGCATGCCATACCGGCTTTTCATGGCTAAGCCAGTATTGAGATTAACTCGAATGCTGCCTGACGTGTCGGGAAAATACGTAACAAATTAAATTTAAATGTCTTTACAAGTATTAGTCATAAATAACTGACGAAATGTGAAGCATGAGCATGACTAACATACTCGTAGGTAATTATTCCCTAGGAAGAGTCATTTTTGTGACCGATGAAGCGTTCTGCCAGCACATGAAACTTAGCCCATGAAGGCCAAAGGACTTTGAACAGAGTAGGCCAAAGTCTTTGATAAAAGGAGCGTATACATTAAGAAGTGGACTATGATTGTTTACTAATATCTACAGTTTTATTTATAATCAATCCTTCGTGAATCTTCAGGTAGTTTACAAAAGGACCACAAAACGCATTGCCGACAAAAATTGCTAAAACAACTCCCAGGAAATGGTTAGTATCAACTGACGAACTATGTACATTGGTTTAAGCACGTATTGTATGCAGCTATGTGCAAAAACGTTAATGAAGCTCGTCAACTTGTTTGACTGCACAATGTAACTTGACAGTTTATCAACTGCTGGACAAATTGCTATTGAGTTTTTCTGTTAGAGAATAGCTTGCAACAGCAGTAGATTAATGCCTTCAATTACTCTGGATGCTTTTTGTTAAAATGATTAAACTTTTCAATAATGTTACAACTTTTGCAAATATTGGATTTTGATATCACCGTCCCCAAAATTTAGCCTCTGTTTGGTCCTTTGCTATGCCACAAAGGACCACTGCTATGCAAGAAACTTCGAGGATACAAAGGAGTTTACTTAAATATTCATGTTAGCTTGTTTACTTATGATGCAGTGACTATAACTTATCTATTACAATGATTACGCTCGTTAATGACATTACGTAAGAACGCAAGCAGCTGCTGTGGGTACCACGTTGTATAAACGTGGCGAATGAAATGTTCTAGAATAAGAAGTCTCAGATTGAGAACCCCAAAGATATTATAATTAATGGCTCATGTAACAGTTCGTTGTGTTATGCTTTTAAACACGAGCTCCTTACATCCATAAATTTTTATTTCAGGTAGAAATATAAGTGTTTAAAGTTAGGATACCGAACGATTCTAAAGTAAATCTTGCATGAAGTTTTTCTATTAGCCTCGTATTACAAAGCTATACCGAACGATTTTAAAGTAAGTCTTGCATGAAGTTTTTCTATTAGCCTCGTATTACAAAGCTACTAATGGGAAGATCTTGATATCCCGAAAGGAAAATTACAATTTTTGTCTTAAGCGCGCCCAAGTGTAATTACAAGTTTGGTATAATAAATTTTAATCTTCATTAAACTTAGAAACAAGACGTTACTTGATTAAAATTTTCCATCTCTGCAGACTAGCCTGCAACTGGGACATACGCTATCTATTAACTAATTATATCTTATATCCTATCTATTAATACACACGATAACCTTTGTCCTATCTTCGTTATTGGTATCGTCTCTATATGAATGAAGCTTTTTAAATGTTTTTTCTATCTAGAGGAAATTAGCATGCCTAAGAGAGGTCTTTGACGTTGTGCACAGCAATTTTAGTACTTTCTTTTGCATAAAGTCATTGGACTTTGATAGAGCACGGTAAAAACTTATGAAGGAAATCCTGAGAAAGAAAGATATCATAAACATAATACTCAGGTTATAAATCAATAGTAATATGAGAAATGATCATAAAACTCAATAAAACCTCATCTTCTATCGTCAAACATGTCCATTAGTCAAATCTAATTAGATCAAAGACAATACGATTAATAGTGAAACTCATTAATCAGTTCAGAGTCTAACAACAAAGAGTTCGAAGCCGACTATTGTCTAAACTAAACATTAGTATGTAAGTGACGACATTTTATCACTGTGATCATGATTTACAATGACGGATTTTAGTATTTGAATGATTTATGTGTGAATATACTGAGTACAATTTTATACGTACAAAATCGATCTGACGTTTGGCTCGAAAGATTATAAACCGTAAGGCAAGCACGTTCTTCCGGACTGACGTAGAACAGTAGAGCAAGTATTCCTTATGAATATAGGGAGCCTTACCATGCAAAATTGGTAGGTCGACTTCTAAAAAATATAAATCATAAAAAATATTGGTCCTTTGAGCCGGTGACGCATCAACTAAAATGAAAGGGTTTTCCACTGGCCTCTTCACCTCAAATAATTTATTCTAACACGTGATAGTCGAAGAGAAGTCATTTAACTTTGAACTCTGAGCGTGATATTTACTAGCGATTCATATTTTTGTTCGTACCCAATTAGATACTAATTACAAATTTAAGTAATAAGCCAGTTTAGAGCAGTTATCACAAGGGCTTATCGAATCATGACCCATTTGTAACACTTCGTCTGAGATTTGTGTGTTATTATTTGGGGATCTTATCGACAAATTAATAGTTATTGAAATAATTATGGCCCTTCTGAATATAATGGTAAATCTACACCTCGGAAAATCTATAACTGTCCATAAGCCAGTCCGAATATTGACAGGTATAGTGAACTTCAGTTAGCCAGGCTTGGATTTTTACAGCAAAAGAGAGACAAAGCTATAGATGGCACACTAGTTGTTAAACGAAAGCAACCGGGTCAAACGAAAACTATTAGGGATGGGCGTAAATCTTTTTGACATTGTTTTCGGTAGTTTACTGCCCTGGCTTATGAATTACTGTATTCTTATACTCGTATACTTCATTGGCCATAGGTGTTAAAAGGACCATAGCACACACGATACTTTTAAAATCGATTATAATATTGTTTTTCGAAATACAACTGTGCGGTCCACCCCGCTAACAGCCGATGCATCCCAATTTTAAAACCAATTAAACGCGATATAAAGTCACTATATCGCCGATGAAATACGCTCTTAGTTATATACTTACAAAACTTAGACGTAGTGAATAACCAAACTGTCCATTACCTGAAAGGAAAATCAGATTTAATATTAATAAACTTGTTATAGTTATGATCTTGGGAGGCAGCCAGAACCTCACCTAAAATCTACTGTATATTTGTATAGAGCTATCGAATGTTATTTGAAATTGCTTTTTGACCTTGATCCGGTCGTTATAATTCAATTATCGAGAGATTATGATGAAGTGTAGGCTGTTGAAGATGTTTTATGAATTATGGATGATAGAGTGTAAATGTGATTCAGGTAAGATAATCTGAGCCTGGTAGACAAATTACTTTTTACTAAACAAAATATAGTTTTGAAATAAGTTGTTAATCATGGTGATAAAATGAATTATAAAAAATCGAGAGTATAAGGTCAAGAAATTGGTTGGAAGAGGCTGCATGGACAAGAGCGTAGCTCTTAAATTGACGATGAAGATAGTGGTGAATTCATAGATGACATGACATGGCTAGAAAAAGATTCCGTAGACAGTGAGTAAAATGACAAGGCAAATAGGGACCCCTAATAAGTCTGTGATAGGGACAAATAAAAAATAAGAACTATCGTGAGTCATACAAATTTACAATTATTACACCAATTCCAAATAATGATAAAAAAGACCAGTTGGATGACAAGCGATGCATTCTTAACATGTAGTGCGTAGGTAGGAGAAGAAAAAGATACAAAAAAAACTGTTACGGAATTCCCATGCACTCGTAGGTACACGTTAACCTTCAAGGAATCGTAACACGTTATTGATGACAACCAGTTACTCGCCACGTGTCTCTGTGATGCAACTAATACAACGCAGATGCGCCGGTGACAGTAAACATTATAGGGTTGCCCATAAGTACAAGGGCGCGAAATCCAAGTGAGTTTTGAAAAGGATATAGCAAGACAACCGATTAAGGAATGAGAAGTGAAAGTTGATACCATTTTTGTGCAGCTTCAGGGTAAAGGCTTTCCTTTCTTCCTTATACATATTAGTCTGGTGATGCAACTTGCAGCATTAAAGTTAATTAAAGATCGGGTCAATTTTTTATAAATTGGGAATTTAGCTCTTTTTGAGCTTACCTTGCTGCTAGTTAAGGTCCTACACCTGATACCAGTACCAACACCAGTAAAGCCAGATAAAGAGCAACTAGATAATCATAATCTAAATCATTTTATGACTTAATATATGTTTATAATCATTAAGTTGTTAATATTTAAATTAAATTCGCCAGCCCTATTTCCCAGCATGTAACACTCACTCATTCAATATTGTTTGAAATTCGCTACTAGTGCACAGCGCATACAATGATAGTTATAATTGTGAATACTGGTTTTAACTGGACTTGTGTTTGATCAGAGTTCACGTGATCGTGATTTTGGTAGACGTACTCATTTTATGTTAGTATAATATTTGATCGGCGTCGACGGTTCAGAAAAAATGTTATTATAATAAGAAATGGCGAAGAACTTTTGCGCAATCGATGCACAATGGATGAACTTGATGAATGATATCCACTTTATGAGTGATCAAACAAACTTACCTGTAAGTGATGTTCGATCATCATTATATGAAGAACATGCTCTTCGATGATCACTATGTAGTCTCCCGTCTTTTCATTCACAACGCACGAATTTTTAAAGCATTGCAACAGCAAAAAAAAAATATTGAAACGCGATTGACACTTTCCCGCCGAATCCGCTGTCACCTGTAATCTCATTTTTTAAAAGCTACACATTGATTACAATTTTATGGGTCCTTGAAAAAACTTTTTCAAATGGGGTCTGGGTGGGCCCCTGATCATCGAAGAGCATGTTCTTCATATAATGATGATCGAACATCACTTACAGGTAAGTTTGTTTGATCACTCATTATACTTCAGAAGCAGCTCTTCGATGATCACTATGTAGATGTTCAAAGCTTTAGGTACTAAAATTGTAGCAAATGTGTAAGAATAAAGACCATTACTATAATATAAACTATAACCCAGTCTTTATTTCTTGTACTTACTAATTATGATTCCATTTATTCATTTGTAAACATATAAAATACGTTTTTAAATATATATATATAAAAATATACATTTATGATTATTATTAAGTAGTAATATTAATTAACATGACAATAAATTAAGACATTGTATGACTTAATTCTCATAATCAAATTAATATTGTATATTATTATCCCCTTAAACACATTTTTATGTAAAATGTTGCCAACGGCTCTCCTTGGCGGGGGCACTACCGTGCCTCCAGATGTAACTTAGAATATCTTAATTAGAATTATAAATAATCCTTTCTTTGCTTGTAAAGATTGGCGATATAACTTTAATATAAAACAAATAATTTAATTGTATTAATTTGTCTATCATTAGATTTAATTATCTTGGATGGTTCTACCACTTCTACCACAGCATACTGTTTTTAGACTATACCTAAAAGCACTCAAAAAACCTATGACTGTGAGGTCCATTCTACAGTGCTTCTTATTTATCAGTAGGTATTTTCATTTTTCCTAGCCGCAGTTAAAATAGATGTATCTAGTACCTACTGTCTGTCGTGAAATAACAATATATTTCTAACATTAAACTTATTTAAGTAATTATCTTTCATATAACTGTCGAACTTGTAGCCTTTCTATATTGTTTTTATAACTTGCAAATTTTTCTAATATTACTTCTATGAACCTTTGTTTTATTCATGATGTCCATAATTATCTTAGGAGGATAAAACTTATATTCATTTTACATTAAAGGAAGAACTAAGTTAGGTTGATTGGTTCTAGGTCGGTGACCTAGAGCAGTAGTTTTAATTGAATCTGCTATTTTAGATTCTATTAAAACTATAATACACTGATTACAGTGTAATATGTAGGTCATACTATGTTAATGATCATTATCTGTAAGATAGATTGGATTATATGAACAGTAGGTAGATATTGCTAGTAATGTTACTGCTTTCTTGATAACTTCTAGTCTTATATACCACCATAGTAATGAGTTATGTTATATAGCATAATAATAATAATAATAATAAATTCATTTATTTTCGGACATCCATGGCCCATAGATATATACCTTACAAACTAACATATATAAAGTAAATACAGAGTCGTTAGTAAATAAAACTTAAAGCTATGTTAGTGACACTTCACTTTGCACTATGTCTTTATGCTGTCCAGTGGTACTTGTCCGCGGAAGCGCCGGAACACCACGTCCTGTGGCCAAAAGTCTTCTTCCATAACGAGGGGCAGAAAACAGTTCGGTACTCGCACCACGAATGCCTTGAAGTTAACATTCCGGTGCGACTCGAGTAACTGCACCCTCGGTATATACTTGGTCTTTCGACGCACGTACTCAACGATGTCCTCTGCCTTGGTGGTGTAGTGCAGGCGAGAGATGTACACCGGTGTGTTCGGTTTCGCGGCACGCAAACTCACGTCAGGCTTCGTAGGAGCTTTGCCGCATCGATTCTTGTTCGTGCGTGATCGGCGCTTCCTTGTTTGCACCGGCACAAACCCTTCATCGTCGTTAGCCCGGTTCGTCGCCTTTTCTGGCACGGGCTTTGTAATTGGAGCAGCAGGGGCGCTCGCGGTGATGCTGGCGTAATTTCGCTGCTGCGATTTTACTGGGGCTGCAGGCACTGGCAGCGGTACGGGGCGAGGGGCACGGGCGGCTGTGCACGTAGGAACCGCGGTGACCGGTGCGGGGCTGCGGGGAGCGCGGGCGGGGCGCTCTGCAGGCTCGACTATCGGCGAATGCGCAGGCGGCGAAACTGCTGACGCGGAGTTTGACGACGATAAATCGAGGTTGGCTCCGCGACGCGTGTTTACATTAGATGCAATAACTGATGACCTAGTTACTGCCACTTCATTGCGCAAGTCGCTTACTTCCTTACGCAAATCGGCGACGGTGTTTTGCGATGCATCTAACTTCCGTTGCACATCCGCGAGACTGGCCTTCAAAGAGACAATGTCCTTCAGAAGGCTCGTTACATCGACGTGGTCGAAAGTGACGGGAGGAAGCTTGTGTAGCTCCTTCGCCACAAACGTGGGCACGTCGTCAGGGTCCGTCTCCTTGAAAAGCGTGATGATGTCCTGTATGCTTTTCTTCGTCCCGTCACGCCTGCGGGACACCATCCGGTCGCGCTTGTTCAGCACGGTGTACAGCAACAGCTTGGCAGCCGCTACGTCATCCTCACTGAAGTTAGTTGCGCAGATCTGGACAGCGGACACCTCGTCCATCACGTCCAGCTTCTGTTGCAAAAACGCCAGCAGCTCATTTGCCACAAGTTCACTCATGGCGAGTAATACGAGCGACAGCTTGCGCCGCGCTATCGATTTAAATACTACGTAAACAACACGTCCGCATCGGAACGCGACACAAGCGATATAATAAGATAAGATATAATAATGAGTTATGGTTGTTTTAAAATAACTAAATGCATAATAGGTATGCATAATCCACAACATGTACTTTTAAATATTTCTTTAAAGAATCTTTTAATTCTATCTTCCTCAGACAATATTTGGCACGTATTTAAAATTAGGCTTAGGTTCGACTTTGTTGACTTTAAGGAGCCATGGGATAAATCTGGAATTGAAATAAATGGATAATTTTTTATTTGATCGGAATTAAAAAAATAAAATAAAATATTAAGTATGAAACTATAAGGAAAATTTAAATTATTTATATTATAGTAGGTACTGCGGTAGCCATTATTCTACACCTCATAATTTCTTCATGGGTAACACTTCTACAGCTAGTTACAAATTCTATGTGTGGGCTGTGGGTTGCCTGTAGGTATTTGAACATAAGATGTTATATCTTGGTTTAACAGTTATTAGTTCTGACACAAGCATTGATATGAATATTGGGTACCAAGTTGAGTACCTATTATAATAATAGCTACAGCTTCAGCTTTGTCTATTCTTATTATCTGACAGTTAAAAGAGAGGTGGAAAAAACTCCAATAATATAATAATATGGATCCATCAAAATCTTGATGCAAATAAATAAAAACTGGGATATCCAAAGTTGTTTGTGTGTGTCTACCTTATGAAATATATTTTCTGTAGGTGCATACCCCAATTTGTTTTTGTTATACTTAAAACAGAAAAAGTTATAAGAAAACATAAGTTTTCTTGACTCAATGTCTTGGGAGCTAATATATGTAATATGTATAAAGTAAAAACTTATTTTTCCACAAAATATCCATTTTTGTTCAGGAGTTGATTAAAACTGAGGGTATTAATCACTACCCATTATATTTATATGTACCTATAGCTATTAATTGTGATATTTTACATTTATTTGAGTTACAATCACATGTGTTTAATCCTAAGATTGCATTTTTAACACATCAATATTTAGTTCTTTTAACACATTAATATGTAGTTCTTCTTGTGACTAAAAACCATGCATCTATCATTATTATAATTAGATAATAATATAAATTAAGTACTTATATAATATTTGTATAGATAAGAAGAAATATCTCCCTTGCATATGTAAGGCTGTTTAATAGGTGCCACTGCCTTAATTATGTAATGTTGGTTTTTCACCATTTTAAACTTGGGTGTAGGCACAAAACACCGAGAGTACAGAAGTAAAGCTCATGTATGTACTGCGTTTTTTATGCCTACTCTCGGCGGTCGCGCTAGGGATGCCGCGCTCGCCGCTCCATCATCTTTCCGTGGCGAGCGGGTCGAGCGTAGGTAGGTATATTATTATTTAGATTGATTGTAGGTACATATAATATTGTAAAACTGATATCATCGAGTATACATATTGAGCAAACGGTTTATTGGTTCACTAGCGTAAGAGTAATTTGCACTAAATACCTAGGTAGATAGTAGATACGAGTAGGTACATTATTTCCTAGCGACCCACACAAAAAAGCTAAATAGTTACGTAAAAAGATACGCGACTCTTTCTCGATAACAGTACCTATTATGATAAACACTTCTTTTCATTTTGTAGATACCTAATACAATACAATGCAAATAGATTATAGGCAAATAGGTAGGTACCCACCTATAAAAATCATAAACACTTAGGTACCTACCGTGTTTTGTGTTACTCACGTATCTAATCATAAAATTACAAACCTACTAACGTCTCTAAAACAACTGGTAGTTTAAAAAACGAAAATTGACTATTTAAAGTCGAATTTAAACATTTTAACACACAACGATTGTAATAACTTTTTTTTCGGTGCTCCATTTTTGTACAAAAAAAAATTACGATGCGTATAGTGCAGCGCGTGCCAAGTTTTGGCGCAGTACTCCGAGTCAGTCTGAGATTTCGTGTCCGTGAACGATGTCTATGTGTGCGTTGCTCGCGCGCCCAATGTACGTAGCTTTACTTCTGTACTCTCGGTGTTTTGTGGTGTAGGTATCAAGTGGGAGTAATTACCTTACTCACCTTATTATCATTATGCATTGGTAGAAGTAACTATTTATGTTATTTAAATTTCTTAATGTATACCTAACCATTCAATAACAAATTAATAGCAGGGCATATATGTATATAGCTTACTGTACCTAGTACTTGAGCCTCTGATAGTGGGTACCTATATGGTTTTTTCTGAAGTAAGTAAGTATGTTATTGTATTTTAAATCCAATATGAATTAAAAAGAAAATTCACATATTATATGGTACTTTTTCATCATTATTTAAGTAACCAAGGTTCTGTTATAGGTTACTTGTTGTTTATATATTAAACATATACCTAATAGTTCATGTTATTCTTCAATACATAAGAAATCATCTAGGTACTGACATAATTTTAGATCCCAAGATCTATCACAACTGATTTAAGATATTTAATAAATTCAAAAGGAGCAGTTGATTAACCAAGGGGTAAAAATATTAAATTAATAAACTTTATTTATTTTTGCATTGAGATCTTAGGTATTTTCTATTATTTTCTGTATTAAAATCATAAAATAGGTAATTTCTTTGGTCTAGGTTGACTATATACCTATCTGTTCAAACATTAGAACTAATTGAACCTTCAAATTTTGAGTGTTATGTTATTGTACCAAACTGATTCAATTCTATAAGGCTTAATATAAAATTATAGTACTTAGCCATTTAGTTTGGTTACTACCAAAAAATAATTTGGCTCCTTAGTGGTTACATAGATCAGGGCTGTCCAAACTATACACCTTCGCGGGCTAATTAAATTTCATACAAACGCTGGAGGGCCAGAAAAATATTTTCAGTTGCAAGACTGAAGATAAATAATTATACCAAGTATTGAGTACATGTTTTGACAACGAATAATATTATCCAAACTATTTGTGTCCAAAACTATTTTTAGATTAAAATGTGTGTCGCGGGCCGCATGAAAACAAGCCGCGGGCCGCATGCGGCCCGCGGGCCTTGGTTTGGACAGCCCTGACATAGATATTGCATCTATTATACCTAATTTAACTTTTTATTCCCTGCATTATAACTATTTCTCTTTCCTTGAAGAGTTATCACATGTCAAATTATGACTGAACTGGTTTTTAACAGGAAGGAGACATATCTTTTGACTAAGTCAAGAATTATAGAATCTTTAGCAATTCTCTCCGAGCATTATAAAAGGGATTTCACTTGCAGTTGGTATAGGTTCCTATGATAACTTTGATGATCCTATTAAGGTCCTTTGTATCAGGGTTATGCTTCTGTTGATTTCTTCTGTATGTGTCCACCGGTAAGATCCTTGTTATCACAAGTATCTTTCAGTGTTTTCCATTAACCTATTCTAGTAATAACTGGAAATATCCAAGCAGGGATTCTTTTGTTTCATTTAGAGACTATCCCTCACATCTTTTCCCAGAACTGATATGATCAGTTACTGCAGGTTTTATTATCATTGTAGTATAGATATAGGTAATAGATAATATTATCCAGTTTAAATAACTAGGGTTATTTTATTTTACTGACAAAGTTAGTCCAGTAATGGTATGTCTAAGTTATGATGTCTAAGCATTCTTTGCCTATCATAAAAATAGAATACTTACTACTATCTCTTTATCTATTCATCTCACAGCATGCAGTGCAGCAAGTATATATGCTTAATACCAAACTGATTAAGCGGGGGCAGTTTAATGGACACAGGACATAACTGAGAATAGTCAAACAGTGACATTTCTTTACCTTCTTCCATCTTTCAATGGATGGAATGTGTATTTTCTGTCCTGCTTCTTCTGCATTTTTGTAAGCAGGTGCACTTTTTACTGGTATACAGGTATTAGAACTAATCTCTTGAAGATTGTCTTATTAGTCTAAAAATAAATATATATTATTTAATATTACCTTGGTCTCTCTGATGTGTGCCCCCCCCCCCCTTCTTGTCGTTGTTGTTACAACCACAACGGAGGCAGGTATAGAGTGTGTATATTGGTAGGTACACTTCGTTGCCATGTAAAGGTCCCTCTGTACCAATCCTAGGCAGTGTACAACGCCGTGAATGACCCCACAGTGACAATCCTTGGCGTGATAATGTCATTGAACAACCCCTCTGTGTTGATCCTAGACATAGTTGCGACCATTAAACGATCCCACAGTATCGATCTTAGGTCTAGCATTGTTTTGTACGGGAGTACAAGATTGCGACAATATCGCTAACACAACTCTATTTTCTTCGGGATCTGCTAAGATTTCGACTTGTTCTGGTGACGATGAACATAGGAGTAACGGTTTCTTCTCTTGAACTTCTTCAACAGGTGTCGATCTCGGTGATGACGACTCTGACGGCAATCTTAGATAGGTACTCTTTGCCCTCATCGTCGTATTTCTTCCAAGTTTTTTACATTTCTTCTAAGATACACTTATCACTATCATTTTTCCGATTAGGTAATATGATTATTTGAAATATAAACTTGGGTAAACATTTTAAACCGTGAAAAGAAAATTTTCACGTCGCGCGTCGTTACACGAAAAAAAAGGAATGAGATTACAGGTGACAGCGGATTCGGCGGGAAAGTGTCAATCGCGTTTCAATATTTTTTTTTTGCTGTTGCAATGCTTTAAAAATTCGTGCGTTGTGAATGAAAAGACGGGAGACTACATAGTGATCATCGAAGAGCTGCTTCTGAAGTATAATAGAGATGTATGATGATATTTGATTTGATTTATACTATAGAAATGTTAAAATCTTTGGCTTCTTTTTCAACACATTCCTCCATGCTACTACAGCGATCTACTACAATCAAGAAACATTGTTGTGTCCAAATCCGGAGGATCGATTATTGCCTCTGGACATAGTATTGATTGATTATGGTCGTCAGTGTAGTTGCCATAACACTGCTTCCTATTAAAGTAAATTACGGTAATTAATTGTCAATTAAAGTAATGAATTCTTGGTATTGCGTCTAAGTATTAATCATATTATGTTATGTAATGCCAGACACCTAAATTCTAAGTGACGCAAGTTACGCTGTTCTGAAATGATAATGATGAATAGGATATCAAGGCCAATAAAACAAAAGATGTTGTTTCTAAACTTGTTAAGTCCGTCACAGACTAGCTATAATATGAATTCGTATATACTGTACTATATTCAATTCGAGAACTTCGAGAATTCACGGTAATACGCTAAAATGTTACGTTTTGCTTTTAAAGCGCTGTCGTAGATGATTTAGTTATACTTGGACACGTAAAAACTTAACTTGATCCATAATTATCGGAGAAGTTTAATGTCCGAGTTTCGTCGTGCCGCAAGTGTCTGTCGAAGTGGATTCTTTTAGTGTCAAAGATGCAATATTAAATAAGTTATATCAAAGTTGTGCCATGTAAGAATAGAACCACCACTACTCATCCCACGGGTGTCGTAAGAAGCGACAAAGGGAAAAATCTGGAGGATGGGCAGCAACATCCTACTGTGTAATAGCAACTATCTGCTACTGCAATCGCCAACCCGCTTCCCAGCGTGGCGAAGAACGGCAAAAACCTTCTAATAAGCGCACAAAATAAGTGATTAAAGCTAAGTCCAGTGATACAGGCTGAGTAGGTGTAGGTAAGTCTGTGTGGGTGATTGATACTTTTTTAGAATAAGGTGACAATAACACTATTTCAACAACACATGACGACAGTCAATGCAAATTGAATTTAATAGCCTTGTAGTTTGCAAGGGGCATTACACTCGAAGATTTTGAAACATTTGATTTGCAAATAACATCTTACACGAACTGAATCGCAATGACTGTAGTGGATTAAGTATGCATGTATATTTCCTTATTCATCCCAACCTTGGATTCTGTTGACAAATAAGGCTGTATTACATAATTATCCAGCAAGGGAGATTAGATACTGTAATTGCTTAGATGCTTGGCCGTAATAAATTAAATGAAAATATTAGAGCGAAGTAAAATGAAGAAGCTAACTTAATCCTAGTGTAATATAAGGTTTTTGACAGAATAATTAATTCAAAAGGCGGTTCTAGAATTGGACGACCGACAATTTTTAAATCAACTTAAGATTTAATTTGGTGATCTAGAATCTTAAAGTAATCATAAAAATTAACAATCTCATAACTTCCCGATTGAATATCTTTTGATGGTACCATAGGGTCATGGTCAAATGCATGCTTATCAGTCATGATCAGTTAATCACTATGATATACGCAAGGATATACGTCTCACATTAGACCTCGCTTACTCTCTACTCTTAAAAAAATACAAAATTTCCTTTTTAGGGTTCCGTACCTCAAAAGGTAAAAACGGAACCTTATAGGATCACTTTGTTGTCCGTCTGTCTGTCTGTCTGTCTGTCTGTCAAGACCTTTTTTCTCAGGAACGCGTGGAGGTATCAAGCTGAAATTCATATCAAATACTCAAGTCTATGGTCTCTTGGAGCTGTGAAAAAATCAAACTTCTAAGTCAACGCGATCAAAAGATACTCCCGTTTATGCCGCAAATTTTCGACACTCGCAAGGGAATCAAAACCTACAGGGTACTTCCCGTGAACTCAGAATCTTGAAATTTGGTACGAAGCAACGTCTTATAACACAGATAAAGGAAAAATTGCGAAAAGCATAAATTTTTAGTTACATCATATAATAAAAATATTTTTAATAATTTTAAACTTATTACCCCTTTACTCATGAACGCGTAGTGGTATTATATTGAAATTCTTAACAAATACTCAAGTCTATAATATCTTTAAGCTGTAACAAAATCAAACTTCTACGTCAACGCAATCAAAAGATACAGCAATTAAAGCCGCATATTTTGAAACTCGCAACTACTCGCAAGGGAATCAAAACCTAAAGGATACTTCCAGACGACCTGGAATCTTGAAATTTGGCATGAAGCAACGTTATAAAGTACACATATAGGAAAAATTCCGAAAATCTTAAATTTTTAGTTACATCACATAGTATATTAACTTTTACTTATATACCTACAGGTTTGTACGGAACCCTCGGTGCGCGAGTCTGACTCGCACTTGGCCGGTTTTTTTTGTTCATACCTGTGCTAGTGTTCTACCAAATTAATGATTTGATCCACAATTGAAATTCTTAGGAGTGCATTAACACACAATAAGCTACGTTTCAACTTTATGTAGCGCTAAAATGCCTTCCATAAATGAAAGCGTATTCTTTATCGGTCGTTTGGTCGGTAAGGTTGTTACTCTCTTAAATGATTAGTCAAACTTGCAGATATGTTGATCTTCATATAATCGGACTATTATTAATGAAGTTTCCTTGTACCTATGTATTTTCTCAACATTTTTAAATCCAGATTGGCTAGCCTGTTTTGACCTCTAATGAGGCATAGTCTTTTAGCCCTCCTAAGAATCTCCTAAGGGGGTTATATTCTGCTACTTTCATGGTAAGCAGGCTACAAGCTTGATAAATAGTACCAGAACTGTTGTACAGTAAGCTTTGAATTTTTTGGTTGGTCACCCAAAAAGAAGAAGTAGAAAAAACAATTAATCTACTTAAACTGAAGAAGTTGATTGCAAACTGACGAATTTTACGGACTACGATATTTACAAAATCATTATAATGACATTGTTAAGAGAGGACGTGTGGACAAAAACAGTGGTCAGGTGTGGAAGGACCTGTGTTTGAGTTTTTAATCCAAATAAATGTTTTATAATAATGGTGAAATGGACATACAGGTGACAGGTGGTGATTTTGGGTGCTGGGTTTCAGTAGCGGAGGGTAAGTAAGGTAAGTTGGGACTAAATTGGAGAAAGAAAACTAATAGTACAATTAGTAGGCACTACTAGTACCTACTGATTGAGTCGTTTTTCAACGGAAGCCGCAGGAATTTAGTTAAATGGAACCTTCACCACTGGTGGGTTTAGTTACTATTTTATATGGGAGGACCACGACACGACTGGAGAGATCAGAAATTTGGCACCTGTTGGAAATTTAGACAGCAATTTCACTCAGCTATCTATTTTGGGCGGCATATTCAATATGATAATATTTTTTAAGTCAGCCATGAGCGTCTACCAATGTGGCGTGACAATCAAGGCCTGAGATTAATTCTTGATAAGATAAAGGTGCCTGCAGAGATCTAAGACGTAATGATAACATTTAGTGCACTAATATATTCGTAATGTAACTGTAGGATTTAGTTATGAAACCATTATTTTGAGTTGAAATCAATTTAATAACTAAAAACTATTATTCGACTATCATTAAGTTGCGAACTTGCGACACGCACAATAGAATTTAGAAAGAAGAAGGAAAGAGAGAGAAGATATTTATTTGATAGCCAGAAACAGGTAAGTATACAATAATCCAAAAAAAAAACAATGAAGTATGCCAAATGGGTCAACAGCTTAGCATAATGCTAGCTGGCGATTGCTCACTGCCCGATAGTTTACATTACGCTACTGCGACAATTACGAAATAAATGAGAAATTATTAAATTACTTTTTGCCATAGTAACGCTACAGATGTCCGCCGTGCCGACGCCGTTTAAAATTTCGTCAAATGAGAATTTGACTGGTGTCTTAAAGAATATCCCAAAATTAACACTGAAAAGATTTGCCCAAAGAGATTAAATTAGTATAATTTAAATGTCTTTGCGCCTAACCGATTCTACCTCCTATTTCCTCTTCGATCGGCTTCCCCGAAATCCCCCTAATAGGCGGATATTGTTGTTAAAGCTAGCCGTCCAAAATCCTTGAAAATATTAATCTATAATCTGCGAGTATTCGAACTCTTATATAACTTCAATTAAAGTTGTTTCATCCATTACCTATTAACTGCGTATAATATACGTAATACCATAACTTAGTTCTGATCAATTAAGAAATTATAAGCAAGGTAATTATAAAATCATTGTTTGATTGTTGACTAGCTGTTACCCGCGACTTTGTTCTCGTGTAAGTAATTTATTTTCCCGTACCTACATAATTTATCAGATTTTATCAAGCGAGATCATAGTAAATGTAGAAAGAAGGCAGACAAGGAGGGCCGACGACCCTGTGTGTGTAATATTGGGACAAGACAGGCAAAAAAAGGTGCAAAGGAAATATGAACAATCTACATGTCATTTCAAAAAGATAAACTAAACACTCAGAATATTGCCAGGACATCGCTCGTTGACACTCAACGTCATTCACGTCGATTTCCTAGCTTCTTTTTTTATCTAAGAACACTCGATACCTATTAAATAAAAAAACTAAATCAAAATCGGTTTATCCGTTTGGAACGAGGTGCTACAACATACATACATACAGATACACACATTAAATTTTTAATTCTGTATTTGAATTGTAACTGTGTATTTTTATCTTTGATTTATTATTAGTTAAACTCTACAAGAATCTTAAGCAATAGCATGTTAATATTTTTTAAGTAATACTGAAAATGTTACTATGCCGCCATGTTATAGTGACCTTATGATGTAATATTGATTAACGACAGATAACACGACAACCTTCAAATCGGCACGAATAAAATATGCCGATGAACTAGTTCAGTGCCACGTTTGACATCACAGTACGAACATCAATTTTACAGTACCCAGTTCTAATGCTTACGATACAGATAAGCAAGCTATTTTGTTTGCACATAATTTTTTAGGACGATAACCCAGCGGCGACTTTTTGCAGCGATGCAGACGCGCATTTCGTGAGCGCGCGTCTGCATCGATGCTTCCGCGCAACTGTATCAATCCCAGTGGCCATAGTGTAGTGGTAGCAGCCAGGCTGCTCAAAGATAACGCATCCAATAGCGTCTCAACCGTTTCCATCTTACAACATAGCGTCTACAGGCATTCATAGGTCGCCACTACAGCTAATTGCAACTGTAGCGAAGCTGCGTCACGTCTTTATCAAAACTGCATCGATGCTGAATTGTGTTAGACGCCATGCAGAATCGTAATTAGGTACGTAGGCGATAGTATATGGCCTGCGATAACAAAGCGACTGTATAGTAGTGGCGGAGGATGAATTTTTCCAAGAGGTAAGCTGGAACCAACCCGGATAAAACCAATGGCACATTCAGTAAGCATTATTGACTGTGCCATTTTTTAATGGGAAGCCGGTAGGAATCGAGTTGTATGGAGCCTCCGCCACTGCTGCAGCTGCTGTATAGCTATTGTTTTGCGACTGTATCGCGTCTGCATCGGTGCAAAAAGTCGCTGCGGGCAACCGCCTTAAGTCTCGAAATAATTTCTTGAGTCAATCTCTTTTTGATACCAGAAAGTATTTTAAAAATCAATGCAATAGAGCTGTAACAATTTATTCAATTGGATTCGACTCAGTTATTACACTTATTACGCAGGTCTCGTAGGATTTACATAGTAATCGTTATCTGCGATGCGACCATTGTTATCTAAGTTATCTTCAATTCTTCACGTACGCTTACGTTCTTTGCAGATAAATATAACTTGTAATATTTGTAAGTTAAACAATCTCCTAGATATCAGTTTAGGGACCTTTAAAGTGGCAATATTTATTTGTCTTCTGAGGATTGAATATCAACTGGATGCAAGACTCGCGTATATCATTGCTTACCGCCATTTTCTAATTTATCTAGGACTAGGAGCCGCCCACGCGGATTCGGACGGACCAGGATAAACGTATTCCATGTAGAAATTCAGGTCATGGTCTACTTGTGTGCCCAATTTGATCTGAATCCGTCCAGCTGTTATTCTCAAGATAAATTTCTACTACCAACCAAACTTTTACAGATTTTCCCAATTATCTAGAAGGTGTCAGATTCTAAAGCATAGGGCTTTTCTTAAGATATTATATACATATACCATGATGGATATCAATCATTTAAAAGGGCTTGCTCAATCTCAAATTAACAGTAACACTAAGGTGGTAACTTAAAATTATTATGATTTAAAATTATTATTTAGAATATTTCACCATTTAATCTTGTAAATTCTCTTTGCTAAGAGCTTCTTCCGATTCCAGGTAAATTTTGTTACACAAGTTGATATAGAATTGTTTTGCTTCGCCGAAAGCCTGATAAAAGTACTCTTTGTTCATAATACTTATACAACTTTTCCTTTAAAAGCTAAAAATAAAGTAAATCGATTGCTTTGAAACGAAATCAAAAGGACGTTTCTTGAACATTCTATTTCACTTTAAATATATTCGGCACGTTTTTCTTAATGATTAATATTAATAAGAGTAACATATCATCATTAACCGCATTACATTACATTACTTCACACGACTGCATATTAACTGTAGTTTTAAGACAATAACATAACGTACTTAATAAGAAAGGTTGAAAATATTCTTATACATAATATGAAATTTTTATACATTTTATTTTACTTATACAAAAACTAGTCGAAAATGTCTACGAGATCAGTGCGTGGCTTTTGGACAGAACAGATAAATTTAAGGAAGAATAAATTTCGCCAGACTAGTTCAATAATTATACATAAGTATCTTTTTAATCCAGTAGACCAACATAATAAGCTACAATAATAAACAAGAAATTCGAAACTAAATAAGGTTAACAACTAATAAAGATATGAAACATTGTTTATTTGCGAAAGAAACGCGTGACACTAATCAGTAACATAATACCTAAAACAATATCGCAAAAAATAAGGAGTGAATTGTTTGATAAGCAAAAAATCAATATTTGTGTTGTACACAAAATTCGTGAAGCTTTTGATAACGTGCAATTATTGACAAAAAGAAAATATTATGTTCATAAAATCCGAATAACGTTTGATAATAAAAACGATCGAAGATGAAAAGAGAAATATAAAAATAATAATGATTCACACGATTCTACAAAATCAACAAGAGATTTTATATAATATTCTTTAGCATTTATCGATTTTGAAGATTTCGTCTTCAAAATCGATAAATGCTAAAAACCAGTTACGAAAACGGTATAAAATGCAATGAATGATACTAAAGGTAAATACTTCTGGTGTTCAATAAACGTACTTACACATGACGTCAGAAAACTAAACAAGGAATCGATAGAAAACGAATCAAACGAATTATTTATTGAAGTGACGAAGTATATTAGGCATAACGATCCTACTACTATTATAAAGGCGAAAGTTTGTAAGTATGGATGTATGGATGTTTGTTACTCTTTCACGTAAAAACTACTGAATGGATTTGAATGAAACTTCACCACAATATAGCTTATACATCAGAATAACACATAGGCTACAATTTTTGAGGTTTCTAATGTTTCCACGCGAACGAAGTCGCGGGCAAAAGCTAGTTTAAAAAATAAAACTTACAATCGACCATTAGGTATTCAATAAAAACGCACACGACCCGTAAAGGCCTCAATGAAAACATAAATAAGCATGTAAACAAAGAAATACGTGTAGAAACATGTGCCGGCGCCCAGTGCTAATGTAAAGTATACTAATCTCGTTTTTTGTGCCACTTTTACAATTTGAATCGTTTTACTATTGAGATGAAGAATATATCTTTACGATTGAATTTAAGTGACCAACACCTTCCAGATTATTCGGACTCTGAACTCGAATTTCAATAGTGTTTTATTAGCGCTTCTCAAAAAAACCACCAAAAGTAGTAAAAACCGTATCAAAATCAGTTGCCTGGTTTTGAGAAGTAAGCGGAGAAATATCAAACTAGAACAGCCACTTTAATTTTCTTATGTGTCTCATTTCTCTGTATTTGGGAGGTTATATCGAAGTATAATGTTTGATATATTATATTCAATGGGGCAATGCAAGTCCCCATATCATTTAGTTATGTTTATAATGTTTATCTAAGAGATTATTTCTATTTCGCCTTTAGTCTAACACTTTTGCCAAGAGTTTAATAATAATTAGCCGATGATCACTTGAGATTGCTTGTAAAATAACTGTAATACGTTACGTGTCGGCTTTGCTGACTGTGCAGTCGACGACCGCGACGTAGCTAAATATATTATAAGGACTGTTAAACAACATCCAACCAAGGCTAACAATATTGGCGTAGGCCTGGTCTAACACGTTTTCTATAAGTAAACGACTAATATATCAATCGCTAATTACTTAAGAGTGCGATAGCTTGATTCACTACAAGGTCAAGGCTGATTAGAACGCACCGCTTGCGCAGATTCTAAATCAGAACGCGAAAAAGCTTGTTGTCTCTTTCACGTGTATGTTGGAAATATTGGTTAGCGAGAGAAAGAGTATTACTGGGAGTGAGCAAACTGCTTAACAGATTCATCGCAGCAGCATTCCGTGGCTGAAAATAAATTAACTGAATTACATTGCGATTCATCATTTTGTGACAAGAGCAAATTCGCTAATGATGATCGAAGTTACTCTGAATTTATAAATCATATTAAAATCAGAAAATCTAATCACATTACTTTGTTGAATCTTGTAAGAGCAACTGATTTTGGCGAATATTAGATTGAGGAAAATGGTTTCCTAACAACAAACAGTTCTAATTTCAATGGGGATTTGATTTTCAATTTTGTCTAATTAGACGAAATAGAAATAAGTACATTAAGCATCAGTCACAACCATAACACAACAGATTGACAAAACAGATTTCCTTTAAAATCTCCTTTCGATAAGATACCGCTTTTTGTCTTAGAGGGCAGCATAGTACTATGTACTATTTACCAACCGCCTTTATAGCTCAATCATACTAAGTGTCAGACCGTGCGACGTGTTCTATTGGCGACCCATCTCAGATTGAATGATTCAGAGGTACTTTAACATGTGGCAGCCGGAGTGTCAAGTCTCAAGAGTTTCTTGATTTTAAGACAACATTATTTTTGGACCTACAGTTGACTCATTTCTACATTTGCAATTTAAATATGTCGTTAAAATTAAGCCTATTTTTAAAGTAATTAAACAATCAATGCCACAATAAATGGCCATGAACAAAGATAATACATAAAATAGCATAATAACAAGGTTTAAATTAGTTAACTGTAAACCTAATAAGTTATCGGAAATTATAAATTTACGAATGAAAATAGAATTTATCTGAAATTGACGTGCAGTCGATAATAATCAGTCGCTGATGTAACAATTAAAACACTGAAGTACAAGATCAACATGTGATGTTTTTAAAGTTTTTAATAAGAAGAATCTAAATAAAGATACATCAAACTAAAGATAAAACAAATGAAAAAGAAGTCCGCTATTGTTGAAGGGAAAAAAGAACTTGTATTGTGTTGCTAGAGTGTACTAAAAATAAAATAAGAAAATGTATATACTTGCAAATATCTAATTGAAAGTGCATAGCGAACTAGTCGATGAATAATAAATACAATTTTGCGATTGAATAGGAGAGGGCCTGAGGTTGTTCCTTAAGGCAGAACGATTCTAATAATCTGTGGTAACGTCTGTGAATTAAGTTAAAAAAAAAGTCTCTCATTATTTATATCAACGTGGACCATAATACCAAAGCTACACAATGACATCAGGCAAATTTTCGAGATGATGTTAGATACTATGTGAAAGCGTTTAGTAAGTTACTCAAAGGCTTACTTTAGATTGACTTGATCTGTCGACACGTCAACAAGGTTTATTCATACTTTTTAGGTTTCGTTCAGGTTTGAGGTTTGAGTCATTGAGACTAACTTAGTGCCCCTTAACAATACCACATATTGATATAATTTGGTTGATTGATTTACTAATATTAAGTATATTAATTCTGATCTTTCTCTTTTCATCAATTAATTATATTATCATCAGTTTATAGATAACATAGGCAGAGTTATTATCACAGGTATGTTAAAAGAGAGTTATGTTATCAAAACATAACTAGCTGACTCTAGATTCTCCGTCACGTTTCTCCTCACGTCATGTTTTAGACGTGTTTCTAAATATTATGTAGCTAGCTACGTTTAGGTCGTACAGGCATTGGACGAAGTCAAACACCAGCAGGCTATTGAATCTAATCAATTTTTCCTGCATGTAACGTAAGGAGGGTAGCAAAAAATATATCTTCTTATACTTTGTTCAATACTCAGTTCAATAATCAAGACAATCGTCAGTCTTTCTCCTTTATTAAGTAATGGATTTTATACACCAGGCATATAATTAGGGTATCACAAATTGATAATTGTATGGTAAAATACTGTAATGGTTACCTAATGATCTTCTTATTATGGCTTCTGATATTATTATTTAACATAAAATAAGTATAACAAATAATTGAACAAAATTACGTAATATGAAGGAAGCGTTAATTCGTTAAAACAATTATATTATTGGTTCTGTCTTTATGCTTTGTTTATTGTAGAATATTATGAAGTCATCACGTTAACACATTATCATTTCTAAAATTATATGATTTAGAATTCAGTTTATTTTCTTTTTTTAAATGAACTTTTTTATTTTTGATGTGCTTATCTGATTATTCATTCAATAAGCTTGTAGTAGGATGAAGAGAATGTTGTGAGACAGATTTTAAGTATAGATGTGGATGGTTATAAGGTTAGAGGTAGACCAAAGAATAATGAAATGAGAAAAGGAGTAAGCAATGACATATCAGCTAATAGAGAGAATGGAAGAACACTTATTCCAACGACACTAGGACAAGAGACTAAATAAATTAGGACAAGGGCAGTAAGGTACTGATGATGCCTTTTGTAGAATATGTGTAGGTAAGTATGAAACATGGTAGAACATTAATATTACCACAATATGACCCATATTCGTATAGTTAAGGTCTTGAGAACATTTAAATAATTTTGAAAATTAATGAACGCTACTTTACCACGGATATTTATGATTACGAATGTGTATATTCATTAACGGCTTAGGCGAATGCTCGTACGTAATACTTTTGCAAATGTTGCTGTTTAAGAGGCACATAAACAGCATTTATTTACTGTTTATTTTGGAACTGTCTCAAGGTTGAAGTAACAGACACAAAAATCGTTTCGTCTGCCTATTTCGGTACCGATCACAAAAAATAATAAATACACGTTTAACGGAAGTCTCATCTCAACTCAAAACGTTGTTTCACTAAACTTGTTCATGCGCACTTAGAACTCTGGCGCAGTGCTAATAGCTCGCTACAAATTAGGCGTACTATAATAAAAACGTTAAACTCGAGTCAAACTGGGCTCAAATTGTATAGCAATTTACATAATATGTTATAACGTCTATGGCATACGGAAATTAAGTAAGTGGTTTAAAAATTGGTCCGACGAAATAGTTACGATTTTTTAACTGTTGCAATAAGATATTAAGTTGGTAGCCCGTAATAAAGTAACTATTAAGTAAACAGCAACACCTTTCCAAATTTTCTTAACGGGTTTTATGTTGTCTTTGAGCTTTGAATCTTTTTCTATGGTGCTACCAAAGATATTGGAATTTCTATAGGTGGTACTAATGTTAAAGTATCCTTTATGTCCCCTAATAACACTTCTAGATGATCTTCTGATGCTCTACCCGGGAAACTTGATTTTCCCGGGTAGAGCATAATCTGCAGTCACAAAAACCGTCTCTAATATAACTGTTTAACAATGTCGTTAGTTGTATTTAATTTTAATTTATTTGATATGTTAAAAGACACGCCACATGAAGCCTTCTAATATAGCCAATGTAGGTCAATAAACAATTGTATAAAAACAAATTCGTAACGCAAAATGACGTTTTTTAGTAGTATCTCTGATACGGTGATTGGTGAAGGTCAATTTCAGCCACTTATCTGAAAACTCAGATAAGTAGAAATTAATAAAGATCTAAAACTTTTCGTAGCACAACTGAGGGCATTTTAAGCTCTATTTCAAATGATTGATACCAAACTTTATGTTGGGGTTACTCTTGCGGCTTGAAGACCTTCGATTACAAAGTGTTAAGGGAGTAGTCATGACTTCTCTCTTTTCTTCCGCCTGCCATGGTCTCATGAAACCAGGTCAGCGTAAAATGTCTTCCTCTCCCATTCTTTCCCTTTTTCGCATCTAAACTACACTCCTTTTTCATTCATATCATCCCTTACAACATCCATTTTTTCCTTACTTTTAAATACATAGAGAAAAGTCTGTGGACACCATTAATGAAGTGTGACCCATTTCTCCGGGCAACGACATTTCATTCATGTAGGACCTAAATTGCTTATCTTATCGTTGGCTTCCCTTTTGTGTTTAATTAGATATAAGTGGTACAAGATAGCATTATGTATAGTACCTTTTTATAGCTAATACTGTTTTTATGTTAACTTTTATCGAGAGTGGCCTGTGGCGGAAATCCCCATATAAGCTGCGACGCGACATTGCTTACGTTTTTAAAGTTATATTCTGTACTGGAAGAAGTTTTTGTATACATGGATAGGGGGGCTGAAAAAATTGCCAGTAACTAAAATAATTGGACGAAGATGACAAAGTAAAGAAAACCAAGAGATAATGACTAGAACCAAGTAGAAAGAAACATATTGAGCAGTGTTGCAGCAGATTTAGGCTGAATGGTAACGCACGTCATACCATAGAAGGCACAAACAGCCACTAACTAAGGATCATCGAGATGGTAACGTTTGGCAGCGCCTAACCTGGCAAATGGAGACCATGCAGAACCTATAGCTTTTGTAGATTTTGAAAAGTTACCAATTTACATACAACAAGAAATCTCGAAGGAGGGTAGAGGAAGCGAGCTTTGAAGCGGGATTTGATACATAAGTTTACAATCTAAATTCAACAAGAAAACTCGAAAGAGGAACGAAATGTCAGAACAAGTGTCACGCAGTAGCACGTTATCGCTTTGACCAGAAGCTAGACTGCTCGCAGGCGACGACCCCTTCGTTTTGTTCAGGCTATATTATATTTTAGTAGTGAAGTTTAAAATGCTGAAACTGCTGCGGCTGCGCTGCCGGCCGCTGCCATTTCTAACGCGAATTAAGATTTAGGTCCGGAATCCGGATAATAAAAAACTAGGTACTCGTTTTTCTAAAATATAACTGATATAAAATCTGAAAAGTTCATCGACTTAGTATAACCGTTATTTAGCTTGAAGCAAAACTGATACATCAAAATTAATTATTTAGGGTAGCATTTGAAATAAGTCGAGTTTACGAAGGTGAAGGGCTTTTGATGTGAAAAGAAAAATGTTTTTGGGTCAATAATTTTAACATCAAACTGGAAAGTACCTACTTAAATGATGTGTCTATTTTGTAACTAACTTCCTAAGGTCCGATTTGAAAGCTAGTTAGAAGTTTAGAACCATAACTACCATGTCAATGAAGGTTCATAAGACGCGTAACTTTCCATCAAGTATCGGTTTTCCATCCATAACTGTCCTCACTGAACGCACAAAATGTGGGCAATTTCAAACAAGCTGTATTTCATTAAAACAAGACGTTCGCGTTTCATAATTACACGATTTAAATAATTACAGGAGTCAATGACCGTCCAAAACATAGTCAGGTGAACAATTTAGTGTAAACTAGTTAGCTCATCATAAGTCCGTCGCGTGCGCATATCGAGTCTGTAAACAGAGCGGAGTGCGCGGGCGCCATTCTGACCCCCGATAGTAGTCCCCGGCGATAAGACGATGATAACTGCGAGGGTCGGTCTACTGACAACGTGTCTTATTTAAATTGACATCAGACACACGAAACGAAAAAGAAATAATGAAATAACTTTTTTACTGGACAGTCTTACCCATAGAAATATTTCCAATATCTTTGGTCTTACCTAACATATCCAAAGAATATTATATTACCTACATAATCTATAATAAAATAAGGGTTATGGAGGATGACCTCCATATCCAATTTTGTTAAGTTGGCACTACCCTATTCTGATTACGAAAATGACAAGTTTTTTTGAAGTTTTAGGCCGTCTTTTTTTTTTCAAGTCAAGTTTTAGGCCAAGTCTTAAGCAAGACTTATTTTTTTTACCTTTTGAATTGTCCGTCACTTCACTAAAAGTTTATAAGTCACTCTCTGACAAGGTGAGGGTTCGAGGTTGCGAAAAAAAGAAGGTTAAATAACTAAATTGCTTAATTTATTTAAAATATCCAATTAGGTAATATACTTACAATTTAATTAGCAATTAATGTTTTAAAGTTATTTATTGAAACTACTGCACAAAATGACGACAAAAGTTTACAACTACTCGTACCTAGTAAGTGCGCCGAAGAACTTTTTTTATGGAAAAATGGGTCAAACGAACAGGCGTCACCTGATGGTAAGTGATCACCTCTGCAAATAGACATTCGCAGCACCAGAAACATTGCAGAGGCATCATTGCCTGCCTTACCCCGCGCGCTTCCGACGCGCCTGAACACTACAATTTAAGAGGCAGGTGAACAGAATACAGTTTACCATTAGGTAGGTTCATGGTATACACTTGCAAATTTCATTAAAAAGATACAAATGCGTCAGTCTGCTTCATATAGACAAATGGCAATGAGTTTTTGTTCAATATTTCAATGTTGTTCGACCACATATAAATATTTTCAGATCCTTGGTAAAAAGGTTTAATCGACGACAAGATGAACCAATCAAAACATTACTGTTTGTTGTCATTTCTCGAATTTTCAACCGGAATTAGGTCGGAAATAATTTCTGGAGACCAGTCCTTTGATGTTGTAATTATAGCAATAATATTGATCGTTATAAAGCCGTCAAATAAATATATTCAAAATTATTACGTCCATCAATTATAATTATACTGTTTGTTTGGTTTGGTTCTGGAGAGGAGTGGAGTTTAGGGACATTAAAGTATCATTTGAAAGCCGTGGTGTTTAGATCCCGGACTATCTATTTACGTGAGTCGCAAAATAATTTGACGCTCGTATGTTTTGACAAGAGATTAGGTATAGAAAATGTCAATCTATATACTACACATAAGTACATCGATGTGGGCGTTTTTTGTTTTAGATTATGTTAAGTTATTCTAGTTTTATTTTAGGACATTCAATAGTAATTAAATGCTATTTTTGTGATAATATATTCGAATGAACTCACCAGTATAATTAATGCTATTTTTTGTTTAGTTCCCACATGTAATTAAAATTTTAGACAGGAAAGTAGCTTGACAACTTTATTATTTTAATTAGGTAGTAAGACCTCAGGCGTTGATCGACCTTATTATAAATCTTTATAATAAGATTGGAAAAAATACATACACACTTCACATAGGTACCTACTTTTTGGCTTTCTCTTTGATCTCTAAGATGGAAAATTGGTTTTTAGGTATTGACCGGTTGACCCTTAATAATAATATGGTTACGTGGATATGATGTTGATGCATGTCTACCAAGAGTACTAAGCATGATAATAATGAATATGATTATGTTATCATCAGGAAGGCAATGTTGAGTGTACAATTACATGATACGGCTGGTTGGAAATTCTCTACCTACAGTACAGACTATAAACAGCCTTGTCTGAAGTTAGGCTGTGACACTGAGTGAGGGGGCCGTAAGAAATCGAACGACAGCGAATGACAGGGAATAGCTAATACGCTCCTAGCTCACATCAAACGACCCAGACAGTAGTGTAAATTATTGACGTTTTCGTCAACAATATTATGTTTTAAGCACTTAAAAATCGATTATCCGATTTTTAAGAATTGAGTGGGAATACTATTATGTATAGATTAAAAGTACTAACAAAAACCTAAGCAAGAACAAGATGCTAATGTGTAAATATTTATCGAGATATCCGGTTTGTCATGCATATGTATCGTGTTATAAAACGTCATTAGTGTAACATTTTCAAGGTACATAGCAAGTACTAGATACGTCCGCCTGGTAGGGCATCTTGAAAGAATGTGAGTGAACATTATGATCCCTTATCAATGTCACGCCGGAAGTTACGCAATATTTTATAAACACCATTGAGTTTTATTGCAGTTTCTTTATTCATAGACAAGGTTGACAATAATAATGCAATTGTGCGCCACAAATGAAATAGGAAATTGTGTCTTATCAAATAACGTGGTATTAGAATTTTATTGGTTTGAAAGTTTAATTAAAAACTGATTGTGATAGAGTTAGTGTTTTTCACGTGTTTGTGTTTCTTCAGTCGATCCCTTATAAGGTACTAGTGTCGCCAGAATTTTTTTCCCAAATATCGAGAACTTACTAACTTAATTGAGATCTATCTCAAGTCACAACTCAATAGTGTGGGTTGGTTTAGAAGCAGGACTTTGGGTGTAGCAGGACGGGTCCTGAGAAGGCTGAAAGCGGGACATCCCGTCAAAAAGCGGGACATGACTGCAGCACTACTTACCTATTAGGTTCTATCTTGTATCGTGGTCACTGGAGCTTTATGCAGCTAGGAGCACAGTATCATCGACATAGGACCACAGAATAGAAATACGTTTGCCTCGCGACGGCAAAACCTTTACCCCAATCCTCCAGTGTTGCGAATGGAATACCTATGTTCTCCATCCATAGATATTGAAGAGTCGTCTGTTTAACGTCTTTTTTGACGTCAAATGGCGTCTACCTTTGAATAACCCGAGCCTATTTTGACTGACAAAGGAGTGGTTATTGGAATTAAGATTTCGGATTAAATCAATCGAGTATTGGGACGCGTACCGATTTCTCCTAGTACCTCTCACTATTTGTCCTACAATAAAAATTAAAACGGAATAGAGCGGCAAGGCCGCAAAATGCATTATCGGCCGTGCGATAATGTCGAACGAGAAAGGTTCGTAGCCATTACCTACCAACAGACAGAGACCGGACTGACAGAGCAGCATAGCCTCATGGAAGTCTACCGAAAAGTATCAATTAACTGCTGAATGTATAGGTCTAATTAATGATGTTAATGAATCGATACAGTTTTGAGATTTCAATTTAATTTTTTTTAAAAGTTATGAAGTGACGTGTGTTTGTGAAGTAGGTATTTGTCTATTAACTCCAACGCCATATTGGTGGGTCCAATCGACTCGGAGACCAGGTGTCAGGTACAATCAGTAGCAGTTTGGTGGTAAGGTTTCCGTTTGATGAACTTCGTAATAACCTTATTAGTCTACCTACCTCGAAAGTTTGGGGGTAGGACGAGACGATACCATTATAACTTTTCTAAGTACCTACCTACTAACTACATTTTAAAATTATATCAATCGTTTATTATACTTAGTTCAGATTCGGTTGTTATATTATCTTGTAATTATTAGAGATTTTGTAATTTGGTATACCATAATAGGTATCTATACCTACTTACCCCTTTTGTTTTCATCAGGAATCTTAATTTGATCATATGGATTTTGCTTAGTCTACTCGTTGGGAAACCAGAAGCCATTGTGATTCTATCTTTCTACGCGAATCAACAATTAACTAAGAAAATCTATCGCTATCGACCGAAGTTTACAGCATCAAGACGTGTACCGACGACGGCGACGGTATACGGTAGGTTCTTGTTTTATAAAAAAGAAAAAGTAGGTAGGTACCTAGGTACTACTTTTAACAGTAGTCAGTGTTGTTTTAGGATTAGGTATGGTCTACGACCTACGAAGATAAAAAATGCGTAAACCATAGAGTAATGCGTAAACCATAGAGTAATGCTTAAACCATAGAGTAATGCGTAAACCATAGAATAATGCGTAAACCATAGAGTAATGCGTAAACCTAGTTTCGTTAGCCAAAAAAAAGCTACATAACGCGTACAAATACGCAGTTAGTAGGTACCTAAATAGGTTTAAAATGTGTAAGTATGTAGGTGTTCTTAATGTTTTCTTTGTAAGCCTAATTAGTAAGATAATTGCGAATGCTGATTAGTACGTGCGGCGTATATTAAGGCGTAGGTCTACATTGATATCAGCTGTTTTAAACAAAAATGTGTAGCATCCAATATAGGACACTGGGAACTTTAGAATATCTTCTGTGTGAGATGTAATTTATGACCTTATAAATCGTAAGAATATGGTAGGTAATTAATATACCTAGGTAGTTAAAATATGGATATTTTTTTTACCGACCTAGAAGGATCTCAATTCGTTGCAAAGGTATTTTTAAATGTTTGTACCTGCTGTACCTACACCGAATACTCGGTTTGATATTAAATAAATGTAGGTACCTAGTTATTAATTAGTAATTCTCGCATATAATCCCATAGAAATTTGTTATGATTTGATGATATCCGAAAAAGTGGATTGGCCTCCCCTTGAAATGTGGCACACAAAATTTTAATAAATATAACATAAAAAATGATAAACTATATTAAATAATTGAAAATCGAAGCCGGACCTTACCTCTCGCACCATTGCCGTGGCTGACCGGCGCCCCGTTCACTTTGATCGGCCTCCCGTCCGCAGTACATTTTAAAAGCATATTTTTCAACAATCCGTATGAGTTCACCTATTACGATCCATCCGATACAGTCAAAACAATAAACTTAGCAGGAAACCAAGAAACAAGTATTTATTATTTTTCTTTGGCGCCAACCGATTGGTTGTCGCGTGTGACGTCAAAAGTCAATTTGAAACCACTCGTATCGACACAAAACCTATATCGTTATCTTTTCATTCAATTAATGTAACACGTTGTTTAATTAGTTCACACAACACGGTTAACACCACTAGAATATGTATTTGTCATCGAATTACACAAAATATTACGTGAATAATTCACTAGTGAAATGTACACACTCAATGCAACAGGCTGGCTGGTTGACTGAAATGAAAACTGCTGCGATTTGCGCGATACGAACCGGGCCTCGGCTGTTGATGATTGATAGGACAAGAAAAAAAATGAATGAAACTAGTGTGAAGTTTGTCACGAGAGTGATATCGTTGTCTCACTCTTTATTGATATTTTGGATGGTTAATTTCTTTTTTGAGGCTTCGATTTCAGGATAGCGGTAAGCTTTACATATTGTAATGTTTTTTTTCAAGTGCCATATAAGATCTTAATACATAAATATCAGCTTCAAGTTTAGAAAATTCAATTCAAAATACAATAATATCTAGTAGAAACAGAGAGAGAAAATATTAACTACCACTAGGTTGGTAGCCTTGAGGCCCTTGACTGAAACATAATGTTGCTACTTCTAAAATATCTTCATAATTTTCTAAGTTACAGTTTTGATACTTTGAATAAAGCAATACCTCAGCCAGCAGTCGGTTAGCAGTTCAGTATTTTAATAACAATGGAAATAAGCAATTAACTAGAGAACTTTGTTTTGTAAAAATAACTTCTGGTTTCCTTTTTCATTCTGTAGATTTTAATGAAAATTGAGAATTTTGTATTTGGCAACACTGCGATTGCCGCCATATTTATTTTGAACGCGCCATTTTGATAATTTTTTGAGGTGACGACGCTACAGACAGCGGGCTTCACTAAATACGTGTAATAATATATCTAAAAATATCGTGTTACTTCTAGAAAATGGGCAAAAAAGATAAAAAAGGTGATACAAGTGATGGTTCAAGCGAGGAGGAGTACGTTGTAGAGAAGGTTCTGGACAAGCGTATGGTAAAAGGCAAGGTGAGTAACAATATCGATCAGCTTTAATTTAAAGAGCTAATTTGAGCTGACGATGGTATTAGAAGTATTTCCTTTAGATTTGTTTTGATGATTATATAGCAATGATTATGATACTTCTAGGCATTAACTTTGACCAAGGTTTGTTTGATCTGAGTCGTTGATTGCTTCTTGGCAAAGAAATATCCTGTCGGCATAGCGGTAACCTCTTCACATCTTATAGAAATCTCTGGATTGTCTCGAATGCCGAATTAAGCCAATATTTAAGCGTGTGATATGCTGCATAATATGTTATTACAATGTTATTGTTTGTTCGTGCAATGTCAACCCCAGTCACGCACCTCTGACTTTTCGTAAGTTATGTGCGTAAAATTGCACCGTGATTTGGAGAGCACATGAAACTGTCGGTCCTGCGCTTGATCTCTCTCCGGTCGTGTCAGTCCCATGGAACTAAGAGTGCGGAAATGGAGAGTGCACCTGTGTTGTGCACATGTGTGCACTATTATATCTTTTGCTTAATTGGCTGCATTCCATAGAGATTGGACGCTGTGAATGAAATTCGGTTGGGAAGACATTATTATTGTTTGTCCAATTTGTAGGTGCAATATTTGCTGAAATGGAAAGGCTACAAGGAGGAGGAGAGCACTTGGGAGCCCGTGGAGAATCTTGACTGTGAGGAGCTGATCAAGACATTTGAAGATAACAGAAAAGAGAAAGAGGTACCTATTTATTCTAGGTCAACCTACTGTGGTTATTAGATGACATATTTTCAGTTTTAAGTCATGCATTGAATAAACAATAAGTGCTTGGGAAAGTTGAGTGGCCCATAAACCAAAACTTTGACCTAATACCGAATTTCAGTCCATCTCTATTATCTTAAATCATTTTTATGAAAGATAAACTCTTTGATTGTTTCAAATCCATTATACATTTAACACATAATATATCATGTTTAAATATGGGATCCTCTTCGTTGGCATAATATTGATTGTCCTATTTTCGATTGTCATAAAATGTTCAGCATTTTTTTTTACACAACAATAATTAGTATGTTTTAAGTGTCATAATTGTATATACCTATATCTTAAATTTTTTGGCATAATTTCAGTAAATATAACAACAGTCATATTATTGAAACAAATTTACCCTAAAATAGAAGGTAGCATATATTGCGACAAAGGTGGCCCTTGGGCCAGCCTAATGTAGTGTATGTTGTACAAAAACTAAACTATATCTGGCCGTACATAAAAATCTTTGTTTCTATGCTTGGAATTGTATGCATGTTCATTGCTATTGATTTTTAATCAATTTCAAAAATTGTGTTGTTTACATATGTTTAGAGATAACTCTGGATATGGACTGATTTGGATGATTATTTTTTGTTCGAAAGACTTTTTAAACTGACTTAAAAAAGAGGTTTACAATAAGTCATTATCTTTTATGTATACATCCAGACATAACTTTGACATAAATGGACTGATATTAATGATTTTTCTCGCAAAATGGTCCCATTTAAATTTGTTGATGATTGATGGAGACTTTCATAAACAAAGGAAGTCTACATTGATAGCTAACATCTTGTAACAACAAATTTCATTTTGTTTGTATGTTGTTGTTTGGAGATCTTCAAATCAAGAGTGAATAGGCATCTCAAAGGTAGGTGTGTTCCATTGTAGACCACAAGCTGCTTACCATCAGGTGGGTTTGTGGTCAAACACATGCCTTAACAATATAAAAAAAAATGTGTTGATAAAAGGCTTCCAAAAATCTCTCTCTATTGAAGTTGGTTTTATTGTTTCTTAAAGTTATATAAATATGGTTGTTGTTGGCACCCAACTTAAGTAAGAGTTCAAGTCAGCCAGTCTTTGAGGAAAATAATTAGTTTTTACAAGCTTTTATTTAACTTGCAATGTATGTTGCATGTATGTAATGTATGTTGTTCGGGTGGAATCATGCAAGCTTAATTAGAACTACTTCCTCTTATCTTACGGAGTTGAATTTTTGCATGTTAGTTCAGTTCCCATGACAATGCATTTTTGTTGTAAGCATGACCTGAATTGAGAACCAGGATTAGCTCCAGATAAAAGAACTCTTCAACGCTCATCAGCACAGATGCTTTTTTTTGCATAAGTATATTCAGTTTGGTTTTTCCAATATAAAAGCTTGGTTGAAAACGCTGTATTTGTAAAACTTATTTGTTTTCGTAATGTTATATTCTTCAACAGTAGTCATGTACATAATACACAGCTGTGTATTGTTGCCTTTGTTATTATGTTTCAAATACATAAGTTCATTGCCTTCATTATTATTTGCACATGATTTTAATCAAGGTTTTATCATCAGTTAACGTGACTGCTTTCTTAAGATTGTTTGTTTACACTCCACTCAGACTAAGAGTAGATAATGTAGATATCAAAATACTTATGTTTTTCTGACCTGTAGTTCAACTTTTTGTTTTTGTTGCAATTTTTGGGGAATTAAATGTTTATTATTTTATACATAAATGTATGTCCCGGTTTGAACCTTGTATCTCGACATACGTAAGTGCTTTGATTTATGGTCAGCACAGATAAAGTGGAATACTGCTTGCAAGTGCTTGAATATTTTCTAAACTGTGAATCAGAAAGTGTCCGTCGCGACTGCTTGCGTTGCCGCGAGGAGCTTGCTCGAACATGGTGCTGTATGCTACAGAAAATTATCTCTTGCATACTATTAACAACTATTTGAATTAGATACTATCGAAGAATAATCCATCAGTCGTAAAATGCATGAGCAGTTTTCTGCTTTATCTGTACTGACCATTGTGCTGGCCTTTACAACTTCCCTTAGGCATTGGTTTTGTGACATGAAATTTATAAAGGTAACTTTTTATTTATTCCAACGTATAGGCCAAATCTAAGAAGCCAGAGGATCGCGGTAAGAAACGTGTTCGTGAATCCAGTGAGGAGACTACTTCAGGACGCAAGGGCCGCGGTGCCAGCGTGTCCTCGGCCGATGACCATAAGGACTCCAAGCGTGAACGCAAAGAGGACAAGGCTAAAACTGGCTTCGAGAAAGGGCTGAAGGCTGAAAAGATAATTGGTAATTTACATTTGCAATTTGTTTACAACATAAGATAAAAAAGTAGAGGCTTGCTTATTTCTGTTTTTGCGCATGCTCACCCTGTGACTGCTATCTAGCAGTAGCTAGCAGTGCTAGATACTTCGAACATCCATAAACGAAATAAAGTGTTTTCTAAAATTTTTGTTTATATATTTAATTGTTTAATATATTTTAGTTATTAAGTCTCATGTGACAGATGACTCATTTAGTTTAATCTATACTAATTTTAAGAGGAAAATATGTTTGTTATTTGGAGCAACCTCTTGATGAAAATATAATTAAGTATAAATATGGTCATTAGTAGAAACAAATGAACCAATTTAAATTTGTTTTTTAACAATTTGAGACAAGAAATAAGGAAAAAGCAATCTTTATCATAACTGATGAACTGGATTAGTAGTTAGTGTAGTTTTTGTCTAAGTACCTACTATTATTACATTACTGTAGTTATGTTATGTTAAATATTTTTATTTTTTCTTACTTACCTATTTCGTCATAATCTCAATATCTTCACTGCATACACCATAATGTTAAAATCTATTGAAATAGACTGATGATTGATGGGTCTGCAGGTGCGTCAGACGCGACCGGCGAGCTGATGTTCTTAGTCAAGTGGGCTGACTCTGATGAAGCTGAGCTGGTGCCAGCTAAAGTTGCCAATCTCAAGTGTCCACAGCAGGTATTAACTTTTTAAGTATTCTCAAGTTTTTGGCTTACAAAAAAATAATGAAATATTCATGTAACTTAATTCATATTCAGGTAATTGCATTCTACGAGGAGCGACTCACTTGGCATACGCCGGCGGAGGCCGAGTGATATGAGATGTACCGTGGCATGCCCGGCATCGTCTACGGCGGAGACTACTTTTACGACGTCTCCATGACCAGAGCTGGCGAACGCCACGTGTAAACCTAACGAAACAATTCGATAGTGTTGCCAACCTACGGACCTTTGAAACAGTGTTGCCATACTTCGCAATTTCATATTTGGTAGCTAGTTGATATATGTGAAGTATTGATTTGATTTATGTGAGTTTAGTACTTCAAGCTTCAAAGTGCATTTATTTTCTCAAAGAAGCAGTGCATTAACTATAGGGTTTCATCGAATTAGCTGGCGAAAGTTCACAGGGTTATTAAGTATCGTTAATAGAATACATTTTGTCTATAATCTACCTTCCCAATAATTGCTTAGTGTAGTTCGCTTCTTGCCACTAGATTTTTTTAAAAGCATATGACAGTAGGTAAGTGAATTGAGATGAGATTCGAATACTCTCTCGGATACCATACCTATGTAAGTGCTACCAAAAACTTAACTGAAAAATAGGACATAAAAGAAATCAATTATTACTCGTCGCCGGCATTCCTGTGGACCTTGTGGTAGTTAAAATAAGATATACCAAGTAGATGATATTTGGTAACCTCGTGAAGATTCGCAGATTATTCTGATTTAACTCTGTAAAATAAATTTAGGTATGTATACCTTGTATTAATCAAGTGTAATCGACACGTGTAACGTGGCAAATAAAATAAAAACCACAAGTTTCTCGTCAGATAGTTCTGTTCGAACGTCTCGTCAGATAGTTTCTGTTCGAACGTCTCGTCAGATAGTTTCTGTTCGAACGTTTCTCGTCGGATAGTTCTGTTCAAACAAAAAAGACTACTAAGAGTCCAAACTATAATGCATGTAAATGGCTTACATCAATAAGATGATGAAAATGGAAATTAAATTTGTTGTGACTTTCACGACAATTTGTTATGAAGTAAACACATTTTATTTAGATTGTTTGTGATTGAATGTTTGAATATTCTAATCTCTGCCTACCTACATATAAATAAGAACCGTATAGTCAACTTTCTGGGGATAGCTATCGGTCTATTAGTGATGTACTGGCAGATCTTAGGAGACCACTGACCTGATTCAATTCAGTTTTATTTCATTCGTGCCTTGTTTTGTGAGAGCGGTCTCCAGGTATACTATAGTTTATCGTGTTCGGGTTTCGGAATTTTTGGTGACTAAATGAGTGGGCAATCAAATGTGCGTAGATATTAAAAATAAACTAATAAAATGGTCTATAGCGATTTTTGTCTCTGTAAGGTCTTTATGCGATTATTGAATGTGATTCATGAACTGACGAACTATTTGGTTTGAAGTTGGAAGCATTTATTATAACATCGTAAATTTGTGTGTAAGCATTCTCCATTTATAGGAATATTTGTTATTATTTGGTTATTACTTTACGTTTTCACTGTGAAAAACTTTTCACTGTCTAAAATAAACTTGAAAATAATCTAAAAATTAAATTTTAAGTACTTACGTTATATATTTTGAAAACTCTTTTTCTCATAATTTGTGGAAAATTTTCAAAGTGTAAAGAGACATGTTATGTTAGCTTATTCCCTATGCATTAATTACTACTACTTATCACAAGCAGGCCTGTGCTTCAAATTGTAGATTTATATTTTTGAAATTTATATATCATGTATTAAAGCGTTAGAATATTACTTGAAGATTGTTTTAAGCGATGGTATTTCGAAGAAAAATTGATTCAATGATTTTCGACGCCCATCTTATGTGACACGCTCAAGTTTAAGATCTGTTGATTAAATAGGCGTTGGAGTATTGGTATTGGAATGTTTGTTTTGTCTGGATATGGCACACTGTTAGTGGCCGAAATCCTTAGCAAGCTTTAAAAATGGCTAATGTAATCTTTTGAAATAGTGCGATCACTAATAATTAGCTGCTAACTCTGAATCATGTCCAGTTGTTAGAGAAATTCGCTTTTAACAATCTTCATCAAGGTGTATTTATACTAAGTATTTTCTAAGTACCCACAGTAGATGTGATTTTAGTTTCATGACTACATGTCTGACGTACATTTGTGTATAAGAGTGTCCTTTTCAATGTAAATTATTATAAGATGCACACGTTTATAAGATTCAAACTAATAGCATAACGTGGACTTAATGTTAGACATATAATTAATGAATAGTAATAAATACATTTTTATTAAGTAAATATTGAGTTTTATTGATTCAAAAATATAGGAATCATAGTCTTACAGGGAAAGTGGTTAGAGAAAATCGATTGAATTGAATGGGTGCTCCCCATTATAATAACGCTAAATTCCTACAGAGAATGGCAGCGACGCCGCGATTATTGTTTGATTACGTAGTATATTTATCTTTATTTTTAAAATACATAGAATCAAATAATTCGAAAAGCCATCGCAAGCTAGATATCGCTGCTTTCCCGTTGGTGTCCGATGCCAGGCTTAGTCTAAATTAAATTAAGTCTCTAAAGGATTGCGTTTATGAGAAAGTCATTATTTTTCATTTCAATCGCCTTTCACTGTCCACTGATCATAAATATAAATTACACTTATAAATAAACTATATTACAATATTTGATATCAATACACGTAAATGACACCACATATAAAGATCAGAATTATAGAAATTACTAATATAATATCCATTAAAATACTGAAAAAATTAGGAAATATAATCATTAAATTAAGTTTCGTAATAGACAAAAACTATCGAAGTTAATTATTGTGCAAACTTCTTATATACTTCAATGTACGCACGCAGAAGTACAAAACGTACAATTTTCATATTGGCTAGGCGCAATCCCATGCGTAATCCCTTTCCTAAGCTAGGTAGCTAAACGATCATTCGTAAGTTCCCAGCGAAAAGGCACGTAAACACACAAGACAAATTAGTATTTAACTGCATTGCCAATATTCCAAAGCCTTTTAGTAAAGGCTTTGGAATTGGCAATGGAGTATCGTTGCTCGAGATTAATATCATTTGTTAAATTTATCAAATCGTGAGATTATTAGTTTTACCTATTACTACAATTCTATTGACGAACGATAACTGCCTATGCCTGCTACGAGTCGGTTCAGTTGGTGGCGGCAGGCTATAAAACCGATCCAATTTGTAGACCGATAACTTTATTTAGTCAATAATATATGTTTTTGAAAAAAAGAAAGAAAGTTTTTAATAAAAAAAAAATACTGGTTTTAAACACTGGCTTTTCTTACAAGTTAGAAATAACATACGTTAGTTTTGGAGACGGTGCCAAGCAGGAAGGTTCTAATTAATAAATCAACTAATACTTAGGCTTCGCATAAAGCGAAATTATTGTAACTAGACATGCTTTGCTATCATAGATATGCTAGTATACTATTATCCCAAGATAACATTATTCATACAGGACTAATCTGAAATTGTACTCGTAAAAAAATCAAAATATTTAAATCAGCTCGGTATTAACGGAGTAATGTATGTACATTGTACAAACATAAAAAAAACTCTTCATTACAAAACTGTTGAAAATACTGAATGAAGTCTTAAAACAGATAGTTCTTATATCTAACATAATCTCTTATAAAATTGACGGTAGAAAGTTAAACATGGAGTATTTTATTAAACAATGATTTAAAGACTGGATGTCGGATCCGCACTCAAATGTCCCATCTTAAGCAACAAAACATGAAAAGAGCACGAATCGCACAAAAAAGCACGAATCGCACAAAAAGAGCCCGAATCGCACAAAAAGAGCCCGGATCGCACGAAAAGAGCCCGAATCGCACGAAAAGAGTCCGAATCGCTCGATATTGTTTGCAAGCAAAATGACCTTAAGGCAAAATTTTGAATGTTTTATTTATACGTATAATTTTATATGTACCCACGTTCTTATAGGTAAACTGAGTACACTTTTAATGTGACTAGCACTAGATTCGCCGTCCATATCTTTTAACGTCATTAATTTAAAGTAATAAAAGCGTTGTAATAACTACGTACTATATAGGTACTTCGACGGTGGTAATATATTACTTTGTGTTGTACTTCTTATGCTTGATATTTGTAGTCATGCTTGCTCAATCCGTTACTGAAACAAATAAATCTATGCTATAAAACTTCACTACTTCTTAACTACGAGGTCGCACGTTCGATGCTCGCGGTCGATATACAGAATGATACGAATGCTGCAATGTCTAAAAACAAAGCTGTTTTCCTATATTTTATGTTATATTTTTTTTAAACGACCGCGTTGTGACAAAAATCAACGTTAATTTTGCACGAATTTCTTTTTATACATTCGCATTCGTATTATTGGATATAATTTTGTTTTTATCATATTCACGACCATAAAAAATGACGTTAAATGTCGTTTTTTTGGAGGCCCAAATTTGAATCAAAAACATATTTAAGTACTTATATTAAATAATAAGGTCACCCGGGGCTATTGTAACCAGGGGGGCATTTGTAGCTGATTGAGATGTTATTGTTGCGTTTTTAGAATTAGTGACTGATATCTGTGGCTTTACAGAGTTAAACTTTGAATATAATTTCTAGTAGCTACAATAGCCCCGGGTGACCTTAATAAAAATAATTAAATTAATTATTTCAGTATTTTTGTGAATTTTTTACATGTTATAAGCACATATAATTAGCTTATTAAATATAATTATTCAATAAGAATTTTGATAAATTCATTTAAGTATTCAGTTTTTAAATACTAGAAAATTATAAAGACGAAGTTTTTATTTTCCAGAAATAAATACATATAAAAAAAGAATACCTGAGTTGCGCGACATGCCCGGGTGTGGCCTGTATAAGCGGCGCCAGTCTCTCCGTGAACCGTTGGAAGTTTCGCTCCAGTTCGCGCTGGTACTCGCGTTGATCGCTACCTATCAAGTTCTTGTTCTTACGAAGTGCGTCGTGGCATCTGTAAACCAAACAGCGGTTATTGATGTGCCCTAAGTCTGGTAGTACATAACGCACCTTTTTTTGAAATTATTTAAATAATAATTATAATCAATAAAAAAAAACAAACAGTGAAACAGACACTGAAAAGCTAGAAATAACACAAAAAGTTCGTTTTGGAGTCGGTGCCAAGCTAATTCCGGGTCCCAGATTACTACAACACTTGGCACTGACTCCAAAACATTTTTTTTTGGGATTTTTCTAGCACTAGATTTTGAAGTTGGAAACTCATTCAAACAAACAAGAATAACTCAAATCGGTGCACAGATCACTGATCAGTGTACAAACAAAAAAATACGCATAGAATAAGAACCTCCTCCTTTTGGAAGTCGGTTAAAAATGGTTGTCACAGACTGACATGATGAAAGTATAAGGGTTCCGTTTTGCCATTTGGCACCGGAAAATGTATTATTTATTTCCAGCCATTATCGCTCCAGGGCAAAGAAGACTCCTCCTTTCAGAAAATTGGAATCCTAAAAATATTGCCAGTAAAAGGAAGCTGACAAAAAAATAATGCATCGAAAAATAAAACTTACTTTTTAGAGAAGTCTTTGAAAGCGAGTCGCAGTTTGTTAGACAACCGAGTCGGCGGCTGAGAGCCTTCCGCTACTGGCGCTAAGAACACCTGAGTAAATAATTAAATATAAATAAAATGTAGCTCCTCTAGGTTATTATCCTGTTTCGTTAGGAGTGGTGGACATAGGACTAAGTCTTTCAGGGGCTCGGGGGGGTAGAATTAAATTAAATAGGATATAATTAAATATAATATATAAATATTTATATAGATATATAAATATAAAGGAGGAATAGGATAGAATTAAATAGGACCCCTGGTCAAAAATTGACTTTTTTAAAGATTTTTTTTTTAAAATAAAAGTTAATATGCTCAGGGGGGAGGACTCATTAAGGGCCCGGAGCGGACCGCCCCCTCCGCTCCTCTCTTACTCTGCTACAGATCGTGATTAGTCAATACCCTTGCGGATAAAGAATAGGATTGAAAATGGCGTCTCCTCCTCATATAATCTGTAAGTGCGAGTAGGAACAAGATACATCAAAGACAGTGTGCGAGCGAGAAACAAATAGTTCGGGCGCCATTTTCAGTCCCATTCTTTATCCGCACGGGCAGTACATCACTACATAGTATATAACGAAGTCGCTTCCCGCGTCTGTCTGTCCCTATGTATGCTTAGATCTTTAAAACTACGCAACGGATTTTGATGCGGTTTTTTTAATAGGTAGTGATTCAAGAGGAAGGTTTTATATGTATAATACATGCATATTAGCGTAACCGTGCGAAACCGGGGCGGGTCGCTTGTATTTTATAAACATACCTGCGCTAGTTCCAGAGGTCCCTGATTGACGGTGGTGCCGATGCATCCCTGCACGACCATTTGAAGCATCTTGGTGTCAGCGGGTTCCTGGCTTGTTGCTGCTGCCAACTCGTTTATCTACAAACAGAAGTGGTAAAGTAATAAGTTTTTATAAAAACAACGTTTTTAATCAAGTTTTTATATTGGAATATCAAAACTAAACGTATCGGTCCCTTACGTTATCGGTATAACGGTACGGTTAACGGTAATCTGCAAAAATTTGTATCTGTGCTGTTGACCGTTGAAGAGTTCCTTTATCTGGAACTAATCCTTATTGTTGATTCAGGTCATGCTTACAAAATACATTGTCATCAGAACTGAACTAAAATGCAATAATTCAACTCCGTACTCAACTTTCTGAAGAATAAGAGGAAGTGGTTCTAATTCAGTTTGCAAGATTCCACCCAAACAAACAGTGACATGCGTTGCAAGTTAATAAAAGCTTGTAAAAAATAAAATAAAACTGATTTGATGAATTCATACCTTCTTCTGTATATCTTCAATGGCTACTTCTATGGGCGACAAAATTATTTGAGTTCTCTGTACTACCTGAAAATAGGAAAAAAGCTGTAAAATATATTGATATTGCACGTTGATATTGCGATGGAACCTTGTCATAATAACAGTTGCGTGACGTCATCCTGCCATCATCCACCGCGTAAGCCGCTAAGCGCTGGCTATCTTATCTTCCTTTAACTATCCTTTAACTTCCTTTAACTATCTATACTAATATTATAAAGAGGTAAAGTTTGTATGTATGTAATAATGTATGTATGTTAGGGGTAATCTCTGGAACTACCGATCCGATCCTAAAAATTCTTTCACCAATAGGAAGCTACTTTATCCCTCAGGGATAAAGTAGCTTCCTATTGGTGAAAGAATTTTTGCTATAGGCTATTTTTTATTCTGAAAAAAAGTTCCGTTTTCAGTAAAAAATAACAATATCTATGATTCAAGTCAGAAAAAAACAGGCAATCTGGCTGCTTATCAACATGTGTTTACGGAAAAATTTAATTTAACGCGGACAAAGTCGCGGGGAACAGCTAGTATTTAATAAATGCGAAAATGTAAATTAGTTCATCTTTTTACGCAACAATGAATAGATTTTTACCTAGAGGCTGTTTATAGGTCGGTAGCGAAATTGCGCTGTTTATAGGCCGGTAGCGAAACCGGTAAAAGAAAAGATTATGTGTGGACTATGGTATATGTTGTAGTAGTGACCTGTATCCTAGTCTTGACGTAAGGGAAGTGGTGTGCAGTAGTGAGTATGGTCTTGCGCTTGCACTGCTCCGCGATGTCTCCGTGCGCTCGCCCACCCACTGTGAACGGCGTCGCGTACATGAAGCGCTCTGTAATTTAAGTATAATTTATTTTTATATAAGCCCCCAATAAAAAAAAATTTAAAACAAATAACTTGATCGAATGGATCAAGTAGCCTTTCCAATAAAAAAAATAAAAATTAGTTATCTGTTTGGGACATACGATGTCACAGACACGCACATACACAATTTAGACTTAAAACACCCCTCTTTTTCCGTCGGGGGTTTAAAAAAGTTATGTCAGAAAGAATACTTTTGATTTTCAAAATTTTTGGAAAGTGGTCACAAAACAACAAAGAATTTTGAAATTAACTTACTGATATTATAATTTCTTTCGTAATGCGTGACGCGCTTGCGCAGCTCGTGTGGCTCGAAGTAAGGCTCGACGTACGTGATCTGTATGTACGCTTTGTCTGCCTCTAGAGTGCTGACGTCTACGATGTTGGAGTCCTTGATGATGACCACGTTCTCTGCGCCAAAGCGGGCGCCGTAGAAGTTCTGAGGAAATTATGACAGTGCAATATAGTAGCAATTGATCATTCAGCTTCTGCTCGAAGGGAACGTCACATTAGACTAAAAAACGTCTAAGAACGTCGATTCGCTTACAGTTCCCCAGTTAGGATAAATAATTAATTAAAAATAAATGTATCATAATTCAAAATGCAAAGATCTCAATTTCTCTAGCATTTTGGTGAGCGTATTGAAATCCGAAATAAATTTAAATTCATATTATAGTGCACAGACTTCGAGCCTACTGAATATCTCAGGCAGCTTGGTACATCCATGTTTTCGTATATAAATTGAGATCTGAATTAAATATGAATACACACAGTGCACAGACTTCGATCCTACTGAATATCTCAGGCACCTTGGTGAACGCATACTTCTCGTATATAAACTTTTTACCATCTAAACCTGAATTAAATAATTATATATAAATACATAACAGTGCACAGACCTCGAGCCTACTGAATATCTCAGGCAGCTTGGTGAGCGCATGTTCCTTATAAATGAACTCTTCACCGTCGAGGTCACCGAAGCGCGCGCCGTAGAACGACACTCTGAAGTAAGTGCCGAACACTCGCTTGCCGTGCAGTTGCTCTATGCGAGTGAATGCTTCGTTCAATTTGCTGGGGAACATACAAGTTGATAACTTTTAGAGTTAAAAAACCACGTTAAATATCATTTACAACAATTTACATTGTCACGGAACGGAATGGAAGCGAACAGTATTGGCCAAAGTATAATGAACTTTAAATCAATTCAGCAATGAAAGAAAATAGATAAATAAGTCGGCACCATTGATATACAAAAAACCCCCGGAGAATTATCGAGAATGCGCGAGGATTGCGCGGAAGACACGCGTCTAATTTTTTGACTCGTATTAAATAGCTGCATCGACAAGAGCATATCTCTTAAATAAATGATAAATGATGATGATTTATTTTTGTGTTAAACAATTGATATAAAGTTCATTATCCTATATACAATTTCGTTGCAAAAAGTCGCTTCCGTTCCATTTCACGGCGATGTAAATTGAGCCTAAATATAATGTTTCTTGCAGCGCCCGCGCCCTTAGCAACAAACACTATCCCGAAACCTTACGTATGCTGAAAACAGGTTAGGCCGTTTCAGAGATAGAGTAGGGTAGGGTAAAGTAGAATAGGCGTAGAAGTAGGATAAACACGCGAATTAAGTCGCGCCGGGCAGTGAGTATAATTATAAAAAACAGAGAATCGACATTTGAAAGCCGTCTGCAATATTTGTTGACATACATACTTTAATCACGCCTTTTCCCATATTTGTTTGTACATTGCAATTGTTTTGATGAGTAATATCAGTGTAGTCAGTAGACATTGCTTTAATTTTAAAAGGACCTACAGGCCGCCATTGTTCCTTTGAGTTGTACTTTTTCGTTCTAAGAAATATATCTTATGTAATGGGCAAGATGACAATTTTTGAAAATATGTTTTAAAATATTCTTAAGTATCTACTATTTCTAAAAAATATAATATTTCTGTAATTTATAATCTTATTATTGAAAAAAATGAAATTTTAATTAAACGTTCATAAATTCGCGCCAAAACGCAGTCACCGGCGTTGACATTTGCTGTGACGTCAACCCTCAGTAAACACTAAACTTGTACCTAAGTTGTGTTGAGTCAAAGAAACAAATAAAACTTATTAAATATTATTTAAATATGAATTCTAAAGGATATAAGTGGTGTGCGGTCCCTCAGTGCACTAATACATCATTAAAAACCCCTAACAAAGTGTTTATTTACGTACCAAACGACAAAACGATGCGATATAAGTGGCTAACTCTGGCACGGCGAGATCCTAAAGCTGTTAGTCTTGATACTTCTATTTATTTCTGTGAAGATCACTTTGACGTAAGTTGTAACGTTATTCCATATATTCATAATATTCTGCGACTTTGTTTTACATACTACAAATTAATAACAAGTTTTTCGGTAGTAAATCTAACCTCAAAATGAATAGAACTTGTTTATCGACTCTATATTCACCATTGATTACTTTATTCATTTTCCAGTTGCCAAATGATATGGATAATTACATGGAATATCATATCATGGGTTCTGTGTCGAAAATTCGTATGAAACCGGCTTGTAAACCCACTAAATTTGAATGCCAAGCAGATAGGAGAAAACGAGCATCTGATATCACCGAACGACCATATACTCTAAAAAAACAAAGACAGGAATTAATTCAAGAATCTATAAAAGATCTGGAAGATAAAAGTATTATAAAAAAACCTTTAGAGTTTGAAGAGACATCATTTAGAAGTTCAGGTACCTACCAATCAATTTTTATATGTATGCTTCTTTGTAGTTTCTTTGTAATGTATAAGCATAACAACAACTAAAAGAACTAGAAAGAAAAAACCTGTTTAAAATGTTAATTTAATTTATTCTGTTTGTGTAAATTGTATCGCATATTAATTGTAGTACCTAATTAAAACAATATGGGCACTTATACTTTACATGTGAGATACTAAATGTGTATACTAATATTTCATTATATATGTGTATCTCATTATGGATTACCTTTACAATCAAATCATTTCTTTAAGTTTTAATTATGGGGTTATAAGTTACAATAGATATTAATTAATGTGTTTGCTTTTCAGCTGTGCATGGAAATACAGAAAGTATTACACAAGAAAAAAATAAGACTGCAAATAAATCCATCCAAGTTTACATAACACACAAATTCAGGAGCAAAGCCGTTGAAACTGAAGTTAATATTATAAACCAGATGACATCGCCATTGAAACCAGATCGCCAATCTGTCTATACATCGCCATTTAAGATAACAAGATGCACTTCCCAAAACAAACTAACCACATCAAACATATACAAAAGTTCAAGAAAAATATTTGTATCTGAAAACCATTCTGATAGTGATATTTCATACACACCCTCCATTACACATGGAGAATCATCACCAACTATATCTGTTAAAAAAAAATCATCTTCAGATTGCAGTGAGTTGATACGAGATGATAAACAGAAAGAGTCAACTCAAATGCTGCAATGCACATTACTTAGAATTTACAGAAATCCCCGTGCTTATATAGGTGTACCTAAAGACTGTTATTATTTAATCGATTTAATTGAAAAAAATACAAACATTCCTCCAGTTCATTTACTCCTGTGTTTGAAAAAGATTAGGCTAAATAACTCATTCAAAGAGCTTGCTGATGATTTTTCCATTACACCAAGTTATGCTAGTAAGATATTTCTTAAAAATATTCCTTTGTTGGCTAGTGTAATGCGTCCTTTCTTGGTAAAATTAGATAAATGTAATATAAAAAATAATTTACCAATGGCATTTAGGCATAAATATAATCAAGTAAGTTGCATCATCGACTGTTTAGAGATAGAAATACAAAAGCCTTCAAAAGCTTTAAATCAATCTCTCTCCTGGTCGGAATATAAAAAAGCAAACACTATCAAATATCTTGTATCTTGCACACCAAATGGTCTGGTGAATTATATATCACCTGGGTATGGAGGAAGAGTAACAGACACATGTCTAGTGGAAACATGTGATTTTATTAAATGTTTGGAACCAGGTATGTGTGTGATGGCTGATAGAGGTTTTAAGCATGTAGAATCATATTTACTGAAACATGGAGTAAAATTAATGCGACCTCTTAGTGTTGTAACAGGGGCTAAACTCTCAAAGACTGAGGTGAGGGAAACAAAACAAATTGCTAGTTTAAGGATACATGTAGAGAGAGTGATTCGTCGCTTAAGAGAATTTACCATATTGAAACCACATGCATGTGTGAATCACAGTCTAGTTGAAGTTCTGGACGATATTATAACCGTTGCCTGTGGTTTAATTAATTTACAGGATTCTTTAGTTAAATAAGTAACCTATGATTATTAACCTCTTTTTGAATTATCATGATTTAATTAGGAAAGAAATAAAAGTACAAATTAACTTTGTTTGTTTTATTTACATATTATGACTAACTAAACAACTACACATTATACTTCCATGAATGGACTAAACCTAAAATAAATTCTGAAACATATTTGTCGTCATATTTCACACAAATCATATTTACATTTTTATTTATGTTATAATTGCAATCAGCAACACAGAAGTAGCCTTTGTTAAGACCAGACAAATACATTTGTAACTGCATCTGTGCATAATACTTTTTTGTTGGTTTCCTATTATTAACATAATTTTTGTAAGTCTTACTACTTATTGGACATTTTATTTCTATGATACTTTCTTCACAGACCCCATCTGGTGATCCTGCTATCATGGGATATTTCTTACTGATAAACAGGCCACATTTATTTATTGTTTTTCCAAGTTTAGTCGAAAGGGTTTCCCTTACTTCATCCTCCAACATTCTGCCACATTTCATGGCATGTGTGTCTGGAATTCTTCCACCCATTATCAGAGCAATCAATGTTCCATCACTGGTATTGCATCTACTAAATTCATAAGCGCGTGAAGCAGTAATCCTGCCATACCTTAGTTCGTACCAAAGACTACTTTGAGACTTTGTTGTCTTGTTTTTTATTCAATCAGTTTAACGTCTGCATCGGTTAACATGACCTTTTCTAAGAAAGTGTCACAGGATTTTTCCTTATATTTAAATACTAATTTGTGCATGGAGAATGTAATTACTATATCAGGCACATAATCTTCCTGAAATTTGAGCAATTCACAATTGTGAAGTTGCCTTTTCCTTCCTTCCTCAATAAACTTCTCTAATACTACACTATTTGATGACAAACTAGGCTTAGCATTAGATAAATCTTTTGCTGTCAAGTATTTTATGGTAGTCCCAACTCTCGACAACTTAGATTTCATCCAGTAGCATTCAACTGAAGTAACGGATGGTTCTTCACTCCTGCGATGCACCCACATAAGAAAAGCCACGGCATGTTTGCAGCCTCCTTGTGATGCAACACAGTCATGGCAATCCACCGAAACAACTGTTTCATTGACTTCATCAACTACTAATGTTACTCCATATAACTTTCCATGGACCTTGTGTTCTGGACAGATTTTTGACTTCACCATACACAGATTGACATCGCGTTTTAACTGGACATAGCTTATGGCATCATCACCGTACGATGGCCTGGAGGATCTATAACAAAAAAAAAGATTTGTAAATACAGAGTTACATACTTAATCGTAGGTTACATACACAAAACATATTCTCATAACGAAAACATAACCTCAAATACTAAATATATCAAGTGATATTTTACAAAATATCTTCTAAATTTATTAAAATTTCATACAGTAATAATAGTACTTACGCTGCAGTTTTCACGTTTCTGAATTCTGCTGAACAGAAATCTTTGTTTGACGCCAGGAACTCTCCCAGCATTAACAAATCCACTCGGGGCAAATTAGAACTGTTTGCCTTAGTAAATCCTAGTTCCATGGCTTAATGAGTTAATAAAGTAAGCAAAAGACCGATACAGATCTTATAATACCACTTTTAATCAATTTAAACAATGTAAAAACTCAAGAGATAGTCGAAACTCGAAATAAATTCGGTGACAGTGACAGTGTTTACTGAGGACTGCTGACGTAACACACTTTGATTGGTGTTTTAAAAAGTATGGCGGATGGCAGTATTTTGTAATTTTATTTTCTAAAAGAAATTATTAATCTCGTCTTAAATCTAAAAATGGAGATTTTTTCCACAATACATACACAATATTTTATTAGATAAACACAAAATTTTAATGATTCTGTCTTACTGTCATCTTGCCCATTAAATTAATAATATGCGTCCAATATGCAATTAACCAATCATGAACATTAGTCTGTGGTGTATGTTACCTGTGTATGTTGGCCAGTTTCTTATAGTCCCTGTGTTCCTCTGCGATGGGTATGAGAACCTTGTACACTTCGTTCACAGTCTCATACATGCCGGCCGTCATAAGCTCGCTTGCTGCGTGCTCCAGTAATGCCTGGTCAAAATAATAAAAAAGGCATAATCAATATTCAACATCAACATTATTTTGCAAATGCTACATAATACAAACATTTTGTTTTAGTAATTCTAATTTTCGAAATGTGAGTTACAAATACAATATATCATCAATAAACAGTATTGGGCCAAGGTGTGAGCCCTGTGGGACTCCGGGTGTAGAAGCAAAAATATCCATTGAATCTAGCTTTTAGTTTGATCGAATATGACTTAAATCAACTTAAAGTGATTCCTGGACATGACAGAAAAGTAGGTATTGCAATACCCAGTTATTCCAGAAAAATGCTGTGATCGACTTTGTCAAATGCTTTGCTAAAGTCACTATACACTGTGTTCACCTCATTTCCTCTACTTTGGTTAGTAAGAGTTTTATTAGGTGTTATTGAGTGTTATGTGTATGTTATTGAGTGTTATTTTAGGTGGTGGTGCAGCGCGTCGGCTGCGCTCTCGTCCAGCGCGTTGTGCGTGACGCGCGCCAGCAGCGCCGCGCCGCGCCCGTGTGCTCCGCCACATGGCACATGTAGAGTGTACCTGCAGCTCTAGATGCGTGAGGTGGTGGTGCAGCGCGTCGGCTGCGCTCTCGTCCAGCGCGTTGTGCGTGACGCGCGCCAGCAGCGCCGCGCCGCGCCCGTGTGCTCCGCCACATGGCACATGTAGAGTGTACCTGCAGCTCTAGATGCGTGAGGTGGTGGTGCAGCGCGTCGGCTGCGCTCTCGTCCAGCGCGTTGTGCGTGACGCGCGCCAGCAGCGCCGCGCCGCGCCCGTGTGCTCCGCCACATGGCACATGTAGAGTGTACCTGCAGCTCTAGATGCGTGAGGTGGTGGTGCAGCGCGTCGGCTGCGCTCTCGTCCAGCGCGTTGTGCGTGACGCGCGCCAGCAGCGCCGCGCCGCGCCCGTGTGCTCCGCCACATGGCACATGTAGAGTGTACCTGCAGCTCTAGATGCGTGAGGTGGTGGTGCAGCGCGTCGGCTGCGCTCTCGTCCAGCGCGTTGTGCGTGACGCGCGCCAGCAGCGCCGCGCCGCGCCCGTGTGCTCCGCCACATGGCACATGTAGAGTGTACCTGCAGCTCTAGATGCGTGAGGTGGTGGTGCAGCGCGTCGGCTGCGCTCTCGTCCAGCGCGTTGTGCGTGACGCGCGCCAGCAGCGCCGCGCCGCGCCCGTGTGCTCCGCCACATGGCACATGTAGAGTGTACCTGCAGCTCTAGATGCGTGAGGTGGTGGTGCAGCGCGTCGGCTGCGCTCTCGTCCAGCGCGTTGTGCGTGACGCGCGCCAGCAGCGCCGCGCCGCGCCCGTGTGCTCCGCCACATGGCACATGTAGAGTGTACCTGCAGCTCTAGATGCGTGAGGTGGTGGTGCAGCGCGTCGGCTGCGCTCTCGTCCAGCGCGTTGTGCGTGACGCGCGCCAGCAGCGCCGCGCCGCGCCCGTGTGCTCCGCCACATGGCACATGTAGAGTGTACCTGCAGCTCTAGATGCGTGAGGTGGTGGTGCAGCGCGTCGGCTGCGCTCTCGTCCAGCGCGTTGTGCGTGACGCGCGCCAGCAGCGCCGCGCCGCGCCCCGCCGCGCCGGTCTGCTCCGCCACTAGCGCCGCGCCGTGCACCAGGCACATGCCTGCCTCCGCGTGCGCCGAGCGCTGCAGGGAACCAACCAGAACATGTACAGTGGAAGGATCCATGGCCTCGATTCAGGCCTTTCCTGTTCGGGTTACGGGAATTTTACGGGATTCACGGGAATTTTGCGGGATTCACGGGAATTTTACGGGATTCGCGAGAATTTTACAGAATTACGGGATTCTACAGGAATTGCGATAACTTTACGAGATTAACGGTAATTTTGAGGGATTTTCGTGAATCTTATGGAATTTTGCGAAAGCGTGGTTATTTTACTTTATTTTGTAGGTATGAATTACGGTAATTGAGCGTCTTGGAATTTAAAATCATTAAAAACGACACCCATATTGATTTTTATCAAAAACTCGCGTCCGCCATCTTGAATCTCAAAATAAATGTCATGTTCGTAATCACCACTCACGGAAACCTCGAAAACGAAACCCATATTGAATTTTTCCAAAAAATCGCGTCCTCCATCTTGGATCTCAAAATAAATGCCATATTCGTAATCACAACCCCTGAAAACTTCGAAAACGATACCGATATTGATTTTTTCAAAAAGTCGCGTCCAACATCTTGGATCTAAAAATAAATGTCATGACTCATGTCTCAAAAGAAATAACCACCCGTGTTTCAAAATTGAATCTACTCATTCAAAATATGAATAATTAAAATGCGCCACCCCTTAATTGGTGTGTCCCAGAATGTGTAAGGAAAACTGGGCACCCCCCTTCCATCCCTCGCCTCACATACCCCGCACGATTGCTCTCTAGACGTGTTCGTAGGGACTACTGTAGGAAAAGAGAACTACTACTAACCTCCATATGCTTCTGAGCCATGTTATTAAGCCAAGTGAGCCTCAAGTCAGGGCTGTGCTGGTATCCTCGCGCGATGCGGTGCATTAGATCTAATAACATCTCAGGGTCTTCCTGAAATTCCTTCATCTTCACCGTGTCTGAGAGGATCATGTGTAAGTTGAAGACTAGATCCTTCACCTAAACATTGACGATAGTTAATATTGTGATTTTAATGAAAATAAACGACTCATTGAAAATGAGGAGCTGAGAAATGAGAATGGAAATCTGTAGAATCAAATGAATAAATACATATTGGAACAGCACAAGACAACACCCGTAAACAAGACCAAATCAAACAAGTACAATAAAGTGTAAGATATAGTTTGTGGTACTCGGAAACACGATCAAAAATAGAGAGGATTGTTGCTGACTGTCGATTATTGGTTAAATCTGAGTGTAAAAATAAAGAGACCGTGCTTTAATTAATTGTAGTGGTACTTAATTATGGGAACCAAACATCAAGCGAAAAATCAAGGAAATATTTTAAAAAACCAAATAGGTCTCCAAATCAGCTGCAATAGTTAGTGCTATGGGTACCGGTAGGAAGGAGGCGGACACCAAAGTTATTACTGAAATGTGTTAAAAAGGGAAAACTCGATGACACTGGGATATATACACAGATATTTTTGTGCTACAGAGACTTACCATCATGTGTGCTGAATACTAGTTCGCAAGGTAGTAAAATAAAACAATATTATTTCCCTGAGTTCGAGAGTTTGTTACAATTATAATTATGTAAATTAGATTTGGACTCGCAACTTTGGCCGAATGTATTCTATTTTTTTTGTTTCCACCACACATGGTTAAAGATAAATATATACTTTGCTTTTATAGTACTAAGGCGGTGGATATTATATTATTGGCTGTTGACGTAATCTTATGTATCTTATATTTTATATACGTTCGCGAGTCTTGCTATTTTTTTTAATGTTCGTAAATATATTAATAGAAGAATTCTCACCTGTTCCGGAAAGTTGGTATCATTAAGGTCAGTATCATGTTCAGCGTATACGAGGATAGTCTTCAGCGCGCGACGGAGTGACTCCTCACTGAAGGTGGTGGAAGTGCCCACCAGCGAGGACAGAGACATCGTCACCTGCATCTTTACGCGGCTAAAATTCTAAGAAGAAAATGATTTGTAAAATTATCTGTTTCGGTTATAGAAATACGTAGCCTCACACTAGGACTTTCATCTAAATCGTGCAGTTGCACAAAACACCACAACGGAATCGAATCGAACGGAAATTAAGAACGAATAGTTTTATATTAGTGAAGATATCGTTTATTATGTGATCCAAGGTCAATAATATACAAGGAATAGAAATGGGCCTACAATTGATTCCTGAGGGACTCCCATTTTAATGACTAAGCCAGTAGATGTGTCATCGTTGTTGATTGTAACCGTTGTTCTCAAAATGTACGAGATCAATAGACCTACCTCGAATACCTTAATGTCATTGTTTTATAATAAATGTGTGGCGTGTCATGTATGACACACAAAGTCAAATGCGTTGGGAAGGTATATGCTTAATAAATAACCTTCACAAAGTTAGGTTTTAAGTTAGGTTTAAGTTAGGTTTTTTTAAAGTTAGGTTTAACTGACAATACTAAGGGTGTATTGGACGGAGTACAGACGACGACAGCGCGGCGCAGTGCCGCAGCAACACGCGACAGATGTATACTCACATTGCCCAGTTGGTAGTGTTGTCGCATGAGTGCGTACAGCGTGGCGGAGGCGTGCGCGCGCGTGGCGGACGACAGCGCGGCGCAGTGCCGCAGCAACACGCGACAGATGCCAGATTCCTCGCCGCAACATGACCAACCCAGCTGCAAGAACAAAAATACAATAACACTTTTGCTTGACGAGGTTTAAACCATTGGTAGGTAAGGTAAAGATAAATTTTCACTTTGATATGATATTTTACCTTCACAATGAGTGCGCGCACAGTTGCGAACATATGTTGCAAAACAACTACGCTTTGGTTGCGCTGTAGAGCTCGCAACACAACCTGCAACGCTGCGCTACACACGCTTTGTCCGCACTCCAAGTTACTGCAAGTCTACAAACATATTATATTACAATATTAATAAAATAAAGGAAATTGCAGCGTGAGCGCCACCTCGCCGGCCAGCGCGGCGGACAGCTGCGGGTGCGTGGCGGGAAGTAGTGTTGTACATGCGTGTGTACCTGCACGATGGTCTCCAAGGCGTGCAGCAGCGTGAGCGCCACCTCGCCGGCCAGCGCGGCGGACAGCTGCGGGTGCGTGGCGGGAAGTAGTGTTGTACATGCGTGTGTACCTGCACGATGGTCTCCAAGGCGTGCAGCAGCGTGAGCGCCACCTCGCCGGCCAGCGCGGCGGACAGCTGCGGGTGCGTGGCGGGAAGTAGTGTTGTACATGCGTGTGTACCTGCACGATGGTCTCCAAGGCGTGCAGCAGCGTGAGCGCCACCTCGCCGGCCAGCGCGGCGGACAGCTGCGGGTGCGTGGCGGGCGGCAGCGGCTGGTCCCCGCGGCCGCCCCGCACCCAGTCCTTGCGCCAGCGCTCGCGACGACACGCACCTACGCTCGAACCACCTATCTCACCATTTGTAGTACCACGACACTACATCACTAGCATCTACACCGCCATAGTAAACTCAACCCTTCCTAATTTCAGAAACGGGACACTTCCCATAGGTACAATGCATCATAGTAGGCGTCCCCCGGTCAATAAATGTTTGCAAAATTTAAGTCCGCAGACTTTTAGATGTAGTGACTGTAATTATTATGTGTGGGTTGTCTTAATCCGCGATTTATGTATCACGAAGATTTGCCATGCGAGTTGAAACAAGAAGTTTGAATCAGAAGATAACGTAGACGGACACGCGCACTCATGAGATGAAACTGGATTAATTACTTAATCAATAGACAGTGCAATAGAAGTAAAGACCATTTATAGGATTGTTAGCAACTATCATTATATAACGTTTATTGCCAATAACGCGAAGTCGTGTGTACACTCTGATATTCAATTTAGCTCACCCCACGACTTCACAATAATGAAAAAATAATGTAAATTACGATAATGGCAAATTAGGGTAAAAGAAAGATTTGTACTATCAGGCAGCGAGCGTGACCTTTTCAATCATGCGTTTGAAAAAAGTATGAAATAGGCTAGAAAACTCATGTTTTTGGTTTTTTTTAAGGAATATGATAAAGAAAAGGTAGGCATGAGGAGTTCGGTGAGCAAACCATACAATTATTTCCAAGGGTTTTACAGGAAATGACAACATAGCTGACATATCTAGGGGTGGGGATATTTTTAAGTTGATTTGGGTTTGAGGGGTTTGTTGCTTACCAAGTCAAATGTTTTCCTTTCATATAGCGGTGTACACGAGCAAGTAACGTAGTGTAGAGAAAAGGTAACAAGTATTGACAAAAATATTTAGATTATCTTGATATTATTATGTTTTTAGTAAATATTAGTAGCTACTTATAAAACATTTAAAACGATTTAATGAATATTATGATGTTTACAATATAATTTAGATACTGTATTTAATTCATTTTTAATTAGTTATTCAAATATTAAACGAAAAAGATAGCATAACATAACATTGTTATTTAAACCTAAGCGTTAGTACAAATAAGGTTTATATTCGTTTTTAGAGTATATTCTTTACCTTTACGCCTCATGATGAAGTCGTTCCTCGCTGATCCTTGTCCTAGGATAACGTCTTCTAACTTAGCTTTGATGTCAGTTGTCTTGCGCACGTTCTGTTGCGCACATTTCATTATTTCCTTGCGACCCTGACAAGAAATCACAATATTAATACAATTTAAAGTGAAAACTTCAGAACCCTTCTTAAGAATATTGGGCGTACGGAGGAGTGTGAGATTAGGTTTAGTTAAAATTGAAATGGAGAAGTGCAGAAAGATAAAAATGTGTTACAAATACATTACATTTTTAAAAAAGCACAGCGCCATCTTTAAACATAGACGGAAACTACGACGTGTAACATGCTAGATGTAGCAACATTAGCGCTATCTCTGATTTGAACAAGTAAACAAGTGAAAAATGCACAGTAAGCTAAAATTTATAAAATAAAGAAGACAAAGTCAAATTTCGACGCACTGACTCGACTGTTATGAATATGATAGATATTACAATTTATATATTTTTTTCTAGACAATACAATTGAGCAATTTTATAAATATTTCACTAATTGAAAGCTACAATATCCGTGTACGCGAGCGACGGCTAGTACCGTGTATTCTTGACACTTGAAGCACAGGTCGATGAGAGCCAGCAGGCAGTGCAGGCGGCTGGGCGACAGCTCGGCCACGCAGGCCGCCAGCGCGCCGCGCTCCGCCCAGCGCAGCACCCACACCAGGCACATCAGCAGGTTGCGGCTCGTCTCGCTGTTGAACGGCGGCCGCCCGTTCTGCGACAACGAAAGATCATTAAAAAACATCCTTTCACTTGAAATGTTCGCATGCCGCTCCACGGCAAGTGACACGAGATAGACGCGATGCAATACAAATAACTGAAACCTAACAAGTGATCCTAGAACTCATCTTTGTGATTGTGACTAATACACGTATAATATTTTATCTATTTATTATTTTATTATTATAATTATTTATTTTGTTTATTATGTTTTATGTTGTTTGTTCATCTTTTTATACATGTAGGACCTATATTATAGTATTCCCCCGAGGCGTGTCCGTGCTCGGTGTCTCAAACATTGGGCCTTTCAGAAAACCAGCGCTGCAGCATCAGCTGAGATAGGCATCTTATTTTGACCTACATAATTTTTTTGTAAATATGTTTTTTTCTGTACGCTTCTAACTTATTTATTTACTTTCTATTTGTCTCATACCTGTTTGAAATCACCTTCAGGCGATGACGCGGTATACAGGTTGGCAAATTGTCCCATTTCACTATCCAGCTGAAGTGTTTCTAGGAAAAAAGAAACAATATGTTACCAATGTTGTTCGTTTAGTTCTAGTTTTTAATTTAAGGCGCTGTGCACAGTCAAAATAGGCTTAATTAAACAGTTTTTTAGCCTAATGTATACATTTTAGAGTAGCAAAAAAAAGATATGTTATTCTCTATCATATTTATTAAGGAACTCACGGCTTCAAAACACGTTTTTGGTAATTTTTTTCGATAAAAAAAAATCTTAAAACAACCATTAAAATTAACATTCCTGCAATTTTATCTCTATTATTTATAAACCAATCTTGATGAAATTTATAACAGTTACGTAATAAATAATAATAAAGGGAGCCCTCACTTGTATTTATCGATTGAAATGAGATATTAGTAGGAATTAATATATTTACTGATAAATAATTCGGACGAGTCGAACCAAACGTCACGCCATTATCCCTTCTCTTTCATTTCTACGCGGAGCGACAGTGACCGCTGAGGCGCGCTGCTAGACGGACCTATGTCATTTTGTTCCGCCCCCGCTTAGAAATTATTTACGTATCTTGTTTGTTGTTGAAAGCTGTATATTGGGAAATGTAATTTCGTCACCACCAATACCGTCCAACTGGTTTAGTGGTCTTGAACGTTGCACATGTGTGACCTACGAGAGCGACCGATTGGTAGTTCCATCCCCGCATCGAGCGATACTTTTTGTTGATTATCTTATTTGAAATAATTGTTATTAATTATTATTTTACTTTTTTTTTCTATTTTCTTGTCTGAAATAAATGTTCAGTATTTATTTTTGTTGATTTTCTTATTTTTAAACAATTATAATGCAATTTTAATGGCTTTTCTTTAGAGTACCTAAAAAGTTTTTTTTTAAATAAATAGTTTTTTACTTTTTGTCTATTTTTAGTTTGATAAATATAATATAGGTACATAAAATGATTGTTTATACAATTTTACATTTTTTTTAATTTTGCACAATTTTGATATAATCTTTTCTAGAAAATAACAATTATTGTTTCATTATTTTAAAAATAAGAAAAAAAAATTATTAACATAAATATTTTAAAAAATAACAAAAAGAATATTAATTTTATAAAATAAAATGTTATTTCCTTTACAAAAAGAAAATATGTAGGTGTAAGTACCTACTTATTATTATATTGTGTATTATAAAAATACAAAAATGTACGATGTCTGACATCTAAATCAGACAACTACCATATAAGCTTCTGACAGTCAAGGAGAAATGTAATTTGATCACTGTCATTACTGTCTAAATGGTTTAGCGGTCTAGAACGTTGCTATAGTGTATAGTCTAACCATTACAGAGAATGAATCGAGTTCGATCCTGCAACGAGCAATACTTTTTGCTGATTTTCTTATTTGTTATTTTACTTTTTTTATTTTTATATTTTTATTTTTGTTGATTTTCTTATTTTTTAAACAATTATAATGCAATTTTAATGGTTTTTCTTTGGAGTAAAAAGATTTCTTTTTTAAATAAATTGTTTTTTTACTTTTTGTCTATTTTTTTGTTTGATATAAATATAATATATGTACATAAATAATTATTTTTAAAATTTTACAGTTTTTTTTTCAATTTTGCACAATTTTGATGTAATCTTTTCTAGAAAATAACAATTATTGTTTCATTATTTTAAAAATAAGAAAACAAAATTATGAACATAAATATTTTAAAAAATAACAAAAAGAAGATATGTAGGTAATTACTAATTATTATATTGCGTATTATAAAAATTGAAAAATATACGTTGTCTGATAGGTTTCGAACCTAGTGGTTGCCGCGGGCACGCTCATTTCAAGCGGGCCATAGCCACGATAGGTCAAATGCACTTGTGATATTACTGACGAAATTACGCTTTTATTTATAATGGACGTTACGCAATGGCGAGTTTTGCGCGATGCCTCGCAATCTATTTTTTGCTTCATGCTTGCAATAGACGGAAGGGGCGGGACCCATGGGCGGGGCGGATCGTTCCCACTTCATCCTGCTTCACCCCCTTTGTAATACCAAACTTGACTGTGCACAGCGCCTTAAGTAATGATTTATCTTAACTAATATTATAAAGACAAAAGGTATAATTTTTATAGTTTTTGAATGAACTAAAAAATTTATTAATTTATTTTTTTTTTTCACCTGTAGCAACATTTTCAGGGAGTAAAAGAGTTGTATTTTAATTTAAAAAAGGGATTTATAATATGAAAACTGCAATAATTTAATCCAAGTTATCAAAATTGAAGGAAAAAATAGTTGGAAAAAATTGAGGTTATACCTCTTGTGTCGACGTTTCTGTATTTATCACTGATATACATTGATGCCGCTAGTGACACATCTCCTTAGCTCAGCATTTTATTTCTCTATTTTGTAGGTATAGTACAGCGGTAAGTGCCAAGATCCCAGCGGGTGGCCCGTGTGGGTAGCTTACCTTTGTTGGTGGAGAAGCCCCGGTAGAGCTGCGGGTGCGCGTCCATGACGATGCCCAGCAGCGGCAGGTACAGCGCCGCCACGCGCGCCTTGAGCTCGGGCGCGGCCAGGCGCGGGTCGCAGTCGTGCGCCGTCAGCAGCGATAATACACCGTTTACTGCCGCGCACTGCAGCACCGGGCTCCTGGGGGTGGATCCTCATTAATTGATCAAATTACTTTGTAAGTAGTATCCGATAATTTTTTCTATACTCTATTTTCAAAAGAAATTAATATTATGTCCAATATATATTACAACTCACTGCAAGTCCAGCGCGTTGGTGAGCTCGGTGAGCAGCAGGCCGGCCAGGTAGTGGCGCGAGCGGAACTCGTGTCCCAGCGCGTGGCGCGGCGGCGCGCTGGACTGCGAGCCCAGCGACTGCCACGACGCGGCCGGCGACACGCCGCCGCCCGGCGCCAGCGGCAGGTTCAGCGACACGTAGTGCTCGTGCGAGCACACGATGCGCAGGAACGCCAGCTGAGGGGAACATCACTACATTACAACTCTCTAGATTACGAAGATCTTGTCTGCCCACTAAGCCACCCTAGTGATGACGGTGGCACAGGGGGCACCGCGCAGAGCGAGCCTCAGGGGAGATCTTTTTATAATCTCCTTATTTATTATCAGAGAAATCATAATCTATATCAATACATAAAACAAAGTCGGGTTATTTACATCATTTATAACTAAAGAATAGTTTTTGATGGTTCATGGTTTTTGATTTGTTGGATGTCTCCGCCTCGAATAGAAGATTACATATTAAAAACAATAGAATTATACCCCTAGGGTAGGGTAGGGGTAGAGTAGGATAGGAATAGAGTAGGGTAAAGTTGGTAGGGTAGGATAGAGTTGTGTAGGGGTAGAATAGGCATAGAGGTAGGATAATCACGCGTATAAAATCGCGACGGGCAGCAAGTACCTTATAATGTACAAGCGGCACAGCATCCGGTAGAGATGCGATTTTAGCGCACATCTGCTTGTAATACGTCCGGATAAGGTTGAACACGTAGCCGCGGTCCATGACGCTCAGCAGCTCGAACAGGAAGAAGGCTAAGCTGTTGTTCAGGCTTTGAGTTAGGCGAGAATCTTTGCCGTATCTGTGGAGGATAATACAGAATATATAATTTTTAGCTTACACTATAAAAGCAGGAGGGCGGTAATTGGACGATATCGTCTAGACTAGACATCCTCTAGATAAGTTTTACCGAACAGTACCAGAAGGGCGACTCTCGTTCCTTCGAAATAAACTCCGGAATGCAAAATTTTTACTCGAGAAAAGATCGAATCCGACATTTTATTATTAATTTTTAATTAATTTATCCCAAAATTAGTAATGTTAACATCACGTAAAGGTGGTGCATATTGCTATTCTTTTCTGATATCAAACAGTTGCCCTGCTTGGTATGATTAGTCTTGTCTAATCAAAGCAATGAACCTTCAACCTGACTATCTTCGCTTAGGAGAATATTACAATATCATCATCATCATCATAATTAGCCGGAAGGCGTCCACTGTTGAACAAAATCCTTCCCCATAGAACGCCACAACGAACGGCAACTTATATTACAATAGAAAAATAAATAACTACCTTGAGATGATCTCAGTGGTAACATTGTTGACGAGCGTGGTGACGTCATCGGTGAACTGGTCGGGGAATCTAGCCTTGCGCCTTGCTTCGTGCGCTCCGCTCCAGTACAGGTACTCTACCATCGACTTGATCATCAGCTCGAACAGCGCCCTGGGGAACCACACATGTTATTATAAGAGAGACAATTACACACACAGAGATATAATTATGTAGATAGCCGTTTTAGTTTAGTCCCGCACAAAGTCGGTAATGCGCAAACGATAGCAGTATATACTATATAGGTTACGAGTACCACTACCATAGGATATACACAGGGTTATTTGTAAAATCAGCTGTTCCCTACATTTATGTTCACATGACTCGACAAAATGTATGGAACAGCAGATTTTTTTTTGCGATTTCAGGGTTGGTCCCATAGTAAAAGTTGTTCATAATGATGAGTTTAATGACCCCTTTTAGGGATGCTGGTATTTTACAAATAACCCTGTACATATACCTTACTATCTTGATTACCAATTACCAACAGGCGGGCCGTATGGTCGTTTCCTAACTTAGTAATATAAAAAAAAACCATATACTGTAGACAATAGACAGTATATAACTTAATATTTACGTACCAAGAGTTCTGCATAGCAAGATCCCGCGTAGCTCCGCTGGCTACCACCCACTGCAGTGCCAATTCTTCATGTAGAATCTTACAGGAACCGTCAGTCATCACTGGTAAAATACGAATGAAGATAATATAGTCTCAAACTTTCGCGAACACTCAACATAATGAAACAACTTTTTAGGCAGACTGTCTGCCTGCGACCACGAGTGCTGCAAAGTACTCGAAACGTCAGGATTGTATTATCAAAATAAAAACGCAAATTATATCCGTTAAAAAGTTGTTTCATTATGTTAAAAAGTTGTTTCATTATACGAATGAAGATGTTTAAAAAGATGCTAAAAAATATGGATGGAGTGTTAATAATGACAAAACTGGTAAATAAATACAGATGACTTCTAATACGAGATTTAAAAAAAAATGATTGAAGAGCGGCTGGGAGCTTTACCCAGTAGGTCGTAGATTCAAATTCTGGTCGGAATTAATTTTTTTTTTAACTTAAAATGCTTTATAATAATGTTTATTTATTCAATCTTATATGTTGCTGATTTAGCAACGAACGAGGAGTATTTTTTCTCCATTGAAAAGGGTAGACCTTCAGTCCTAACATGCGTCTCTCAAGGCTTCATGTCAGGCCTTTGTTAAACAGTTGAGCCAGAGGAATTTATTTGGCGATAATACCTGTTGACAGTTGCAACAACTTTTGTGATGTGTGATTTTCGGCCTAAGAATAGAATCACCCCTACCCGTCCCGCGGGTGTTGTAAGAAGCGATAAAGGGAAAGATCCGGAGTATAGGAAGCAGCATCCTTCTGTATAACAGCAATCATCTGCTACTGTAATCGCCAACCCGCTTGCCCAACTGTGGCAAATAAGGTCAAATACTTCCAATGAGCGCACAATAGTGCTGCTCATTGGGAAGGCAGTTCAGCAATGGACTAATACAGGTTGATGATGATGATGATGATGATGAATATCTGTAGCTAATGATATTAACCTGCAGGTGGTAACGGCAGTCCTATGTCTCTGTCAGTGAGTGAAGGTCTAGGTATGGTGCACTGGTACTGTATGTACGTGCTGATCAGCCCACTGCGACCGTGGTTGTCGCATGTTGAGCCTTCGTTCATATTCTGGAACAAGTTTATATCAAAACAACGTTTTTAACCAAGCTTTTAATATGGAATATCAAAACTGATGAAACAACTTTTTAACGGATATAACTCGCGTTTTTATTTTGATAATACAATCCTGACGTTTCGAGTGCTTTGCAGCACTCGTAGTCGCAGGCAGACTGAGGTTGACAATCGTCTGAACACTCTAAAAACGCGAGTTATATCCGTTAAAAAGTTGTTTCATTATGTTGAGTGTTCGCGAAAGTTTGAGACTATATTAATATCAAAACTGTACTGCTGTATAAGCAATGCTGTATAATTTTGTGTCTATGCTGTCGAACGTTTAAGAGTTCTTTCATCTGGAGCTAATCCTGGATGTCGATTCAGAAAAGCGTTGTCATAGAAACTAAACCAACATGTAAAAATTCAATTCTGACAGCTAAATTAACACCCTCTTATCCGTGTCGTCTCGTCTCAACGCCCTTGCAATGTTTTTTCATACAAAATGTAGGAGAGTGGTCCAAAACAGATAGAAGAGGTGCGATAATGGCACGCTACGCTCGCGCTGTTTTTGTGTGGCCTGCGCCTAAGAGGGTTATAATTCAGCTTGCAAGATTTGAACTAAATATAATACATACAAACATTGCAAGTTAAATAAAAGCTAGCAATTAAATTGATCAATTAAGTTGAAATGTAGGAAATGTAGAAACGATTACACACAATTTTTTTAAGAAGCTGCCCAGTACTTTGCCCTATCTGAAGTGCAGGTAACACTTACACATATATGAGTGAAGAGTTGCGCCAGGCAGGTGAAGACGTCCTGCGCGATGTTGAGCGTGTGGCCGGCCAGCGCGGGCGGCGCCACCAGCAGCTGCAGCAGCTTGTCCAGCACCACCGGCAGGTACCGCGCCAGCACCTCCACGTTGGCAGTCGGCAGCTCAGTTATACTACAACAAATATCAACTATAGTCCCCGTCACGAGAAGTTTTTATCAAGTTACTGTCGTAGTGACAATTTAATCAACAACGAATAATCCCAAATTCAATCAGCTCAAAGGTTATTGATGTTTTTATTTTGCTGTAGTGTAGAGATTTTTTATACATAGTACACATACATGAAATATTGATACGACTTTACTCACGTATTGATTTCGGGGAATGCCCGACTAGTGACGCTCTTGAAAATGAACTCCGTTAGAGTTCGAAACTGGTCGGGCATTCCTCGAAATAAATAAACTCACGAAAGTTATTATTCTAAAATACATAGTATACAACTGGCATTCCTGCAAGAACCCGATAAGTTACGAATATAGTTCACTCACCTAGCGCGTAGTTCTGATTCCATATTAGTAAGCCCAATGCGCGGCGGGATGTTCCCTTCCTGCACGGCCTCGCATGCTTTTGAAAACCGTTCTATATAGTCGTCCTATAAAACACATGAAAATTAATGTTTGCAATGTCTCGATATTGAAGAATATTTACTTGTTTTTACGATGGGACTTCACCGAGAGCATTCGTGAGAAATGAGTTCGACTAGCCGGTAGAAATAGTAGCCATTCAGAAATTGAGTACGTGAGTCGTGCTTGAGCAAACCCTCACGCGAGCACTGAAGTTTATTCAGTGAGAACTTTCCAATGAACAGCAGCTGTTCATTTTGGCTCACATGGAATTAGAATAGACAGTTTATTTGGGGGCACGGTAGTGTCCCCGCCAAGACGAGTCCATTAAATTATTCGAAAGATTTTATTCCGGTCAAGTGTTAGAGTATTCCGAAATTATACGTGTTTAACTGTAATTAAAATACAGAAATATGATTAAAAAAGAAATACGAACTCACCCACGGATGCACGGTTGTATGTGCGTCAAGTGTGATGCTAAATATAGGCTTGTGGTTGTCTATCCAGCGCGTGCCGGGCAGCTGCACGTCGGGGAAGATGTACGAGTAGTTGGCGGGCGGCTCCTCCTGCATCACCGGCAGGCACAGCTCGCCGCGGGACAGCTTGCCGCCGCGACACAGCGGGAGCCACTGCGGAACACTACGAGTGAGTGTGAGCTGGAAGATGTACGAGTAGTTGGCGGGCGGCTCCTCCTGCATCACCGGCAGGCACAGCTCGCCGCGGGACAGCTTGCCGCCGCGACACAGCGGGAGCCACTGCGGAACACTACGAGTGAGTGTGAGCTGGAAGATGTACGAGTAGTTGGCGGGCGGCTCCTCCTGCATCACCGGCAGGCACAGCTCGCCGCGGGACAGCTTGCCGCCGCGACACAGCGGGAGCCACTGCGGAACACTACGAGTGAGTGTGAGCTGGAAGATGTACGAGTAGTTGGCGGGCGGCTCCTCCTGCATCACCGGCAGGCACAGCTCGCCGCGGGACAGCTTGCCGCCGCGACACAGCGGGAGCCACTGCGGAACACTACGAGTGAGTGTGAGCTGGAAGATGTACGAGTAGTTGGCGGGCGGCTCCTCCTGCATCACCGGCAGGCACAGCTCGCCGCGGGACAGCTTGCCGCCGCGACACAGCGGGAGCCACTGCGGAACACTACGAGTGAGTGTGAGCTGGAAGATGTACGAGTAGTTGGCGGGCGGCTCCTCCTGCATCACCGGCAGGCACAGCTCGCCGCGGGACAGCTTGCCGCCGCGACACAGCGGGAGCCACTGCGGAACACTACGAGTGAGTGTGAGCTGGAAGATGTACGAGTAGTTGGCGGGCGGCTCCTCCTGCATCACCGGCAGGCACAGCTCGCCGCGGGACAGCTTGCCGCCGCGACACAGCGGGAGCCACTGCGGAACACTACGAGTGAGTGTGAGCTGGAAGATGTACGAGTAGTTGGCGGGCGGCTCCTCCTGCATCACCGGCAGGCACAGCTCGCCGCGGGACAGCTTGCCGCCGCGACACAGCGGGAGCCACTGCGGAACACTACGAGTGAGTGTGAGCTGGAAGATGTACGAGTAGTTGGCGGGCGGCTCCTCCTGCATCACCGGCAGGCACAGCTCGCCGCGGGACAGCTTGCCGCCGCGACACAGCGGGAGCCACTGCGGAACACTACGAGTGAGTGTGAGCTGGAAGATGTACGAGTAGTTGGCGGGCGGCTCCTCCTGCATCACCGGCAGGCACAGCTCGCCGCGGGACAGCTTGCCGCCGCGACACAGCGGGAGCCACTGCGGAACACTACGAGTGAGTGTGAGCTGGAAGATGTACGAGTAGTTGGCGGGCGGCTCCTCCTGCATCACCGGCAGGCACAGCTCGCCGCGGGACAGCTTGCCGCCGCGACACAGCGGGAGCCACTGCGGAACACTACGAGTGAGTGTGAGCTGGAAGATGTACGAGTAGTTGGCGGGCGGCTCCTCCTGCATCACCGGCAGGCACAGCTCGCCGCGGGACAGCTTGCCGCCGCGACACAGCGGGAGCCACTGCGGAACACTACGAGTGAGTGTGAGCTGGAAGATGTACGAGTAGTTGGCGGGCGGCTCCTCCTGCATCACCGGCAGGCACAGCTCGCCGCGGGACAGCTTGCCGCCGCGACACAGCGGGAGCCACTGCGGAACACTACGAGTGAGTGTGAGCTGGAAGATGTACGAGTAGTTGGCGGGCGGCTCCTCCTGCATCACCGGCAGGCACAGCTCGCCGCGGGACAGCTTGCCGCCGCGACACAGCGGGAGCCACTGCGGAACACTACGAGTGAGTGTGAGCTGGAAGATGTACGAGTAGTTGGCGGGCGGCTCCTCCTGCATCACCGGCAGGCACAGCTCGCCGCGGGACAGCTTGCCGCCGCGACACAGCGGGAGCCACTGCGGAACACTACGAGTGAGTGTGAGCTGGAAGATGTACGAGTAGTTGGCGGGCTGCTCCTCCTGCATTACCGGCTGGAGACTAGCAGACGGCACGGCAGACGACTTTTCTTTTCTACATTCAGTGTCCCAGATGGTAGTGACATCTATCCTATGTACGGAGTACTTGAAGGCTAGTACCTATACCTAATTTTGCAGTTAGAATACAATGTTTTACAGATGTAACTTACTGCTTAAAAAAATAATAAAAAAAATAAACGTTTGCGAAGTGCACTAATCTAGTAGTATTTCTTACAGAGTATCCAACAGGAGTCTCCAGATTCTTTTCCTGGTCAGGTGCTACAGGCTTTCTTTGACAGGACACGTGGAGGAACGTGAATAGCAGGTGATGCTGGTCGCCCAGGTCTGCAGGCAGCTTGATCTTGATCTCGTCGTAGAGCGACGGATTTCTGAAGGATAATTAAATTGTTTGAAAACAGAAATTAATAGCATCATTACTAAGTATGTTCTATTGTAAGATAAAACGGCACGTAAGTACGTTTTGAAGGTTTAAACTCTTGTTTGTTCTGATCTAGAACCTTTTCAAACATTATAAATAGTATTTAAGAACATGTAAATAAAAAATATAAATGTTGATTTACTTGTTATGGTACAACACGGTGGTATAAGCTTCGTTAGTGAACTCCGGACAGGAACTGCGTCCAAAGATGGCCGGGAGAGCTGATTCCTCATTCTCGCCAGACATCAGTTGTATTCGAACCTGTAGATAAGATTATTAAGATCTACTAAAGTCGCCAATACACTGCGGGCGGACGCGGCATGCGACACTGCGGGCACATTGCAACTGAACATGTCGAGCGATTCAGTTGTGGACGCAATTTTGCATACATGTTGGCCAATTAACGTCCCAATAATATTGGCACAATTAGACACGATAGCCATCATTTGGCCAACTATACAATACATACTAAGGCTCCTTATCCCCACTACAAGATGGCCATAAGCATTGGCACATTGTTATGTTGGCCAGCGTGAAGAGACTTTATAAAACGTTTTGTGTTATCTACCCTGAGCTGAGCTTAGCCGCCACTGCGTGCACTAAATTCAGTCCATTACAACACTCCGAGGCTGGTTCACGCTCTATCACGCGGCACTACGGCTTACAGCGTAGGATAAAGCAGAGAATTTTAATGTATCAATGTAATTTAATAGTTATTCATTCGAAATAAAGTATATTTTTCAATGCTCGGAGAACGAGCTTACGGATATCATTGCGATGCTCCGAAGTCATTCATACATATTATACATCTCCTTTCTCTGACTTCACGTCAACGATCCATGCTGAATACTTGCAGAGGTAATAAATCACTATAGTTTACAATTATCTATGGTTTAATCATCATTAGTTGATGATGATGATGTAACTCACAGTAATATTCCTAGCGGAGCCGGTGCGTGACGTGTAGGCGTTGAGATTGATCTCCTTGACGGTCAGGTACAGCAGGTTGCGGTACTGGTAGTGGGGGAGTGCGGGGGGGTGCAGGGGAAACGGGAGGATCTCCTTGCAGGGGCGCACGTTGTCATCTGGACAGAACAATACAAAAAAAGAAAGATATTTTTTTTGTTTCATAATTGGACAAATGAACACTATTAAAAACAAACACGTCGAATTGATAACCTCCTCCGTTTTTTTTCGTCGGTGAATAAAATTGCAACGCTGTTGTTTTAGCCTATATGGAAGAGCAAGAGTATTTTTATTAAATTTTCTATTTACTTTTTTTAATTTCCTTACCTCCATAGGGATGCAACTTCGCAAGTTCAGGAGTGAGGCCATTCTTTATTTCGTCAGGACATGGAGATACTTCGATCTTCAAGGTGCCAGGTATGCACTTGAGCTTCTTAGGAGCTGAACTGGGCCTCTTGATCTCTGCTAGGAACTTGTATAAATCCTCATCGCGGAGTTTGTCGGTTTCCTAAATAATTATTATTTAAATTATAAATTCATTAACTTTTTTTTACTTGTCTTCGGTGTGTGGTGGTAGCAAGCGCGACTGCGGAGCACGAGATCCTGGGTTCCATCCCCGGGTCAGACATTTAAGGCCGATTCACACCAAACATATAGTACAATAATGATAGGCAAGCTCCCGAAATAATGCGGACAAAGTAGGGGGTAGAAGCTAGTCAATAAAAAAGTTACCTGTTTAAAGAAACTGGTGACAGTGATAGCGATGGGTTTGAAGGTGTCGAGCTGGTTGGCGAGGTCATCCGCGTGATGGGTGACCGTGCGTCGTTCTATGGAGCCCTTGCGAGTGAGGGAGCCGCCCACCTCGCCAGCGCGACGGCGCAGCTGTTCCAGGCTGCTGGAGGATGCCTTGCGGTCTGGATGACAGCAAAATTAAAACAGTTCAAATTAAGAAATTTACATGCAATTACCATTTTAATTTAGGAAAAGAAAATCAGGAAATAAATTAAAACACGTTGAACTGGGAAAATAAAATGATATAAAAATGTAATTTTGCCTCAAGCTAATGTTTTTATTGAGAAACAATGCCAATTACCGGATGTCACTTCTGCATGGTTCCCAGGCCAGCGTGAAATTATAAAATAAATATTTTATTATTATTGTAAGTTGTATTTTGTCCCATACATGACGTGTAAAATATCACATTATAGAATTAGAAGAGTAATTGAATACTCCTATCTTTTATAAATTATTTGTCACCTGCTCTGTGTTTCAGAAAGCATATTAAGTCGTTGGCTCCGGTTGTCATGTAGATCTTTGACAGTCGATATAGGGAGTAATAAAATCCTCATAAAATCCTGACAAATGATCTAATTTTAGAATTGATCCCTTTGGGTTGCGGAGGTCAGATAGGCAGTAACTCCGTAGAAAACTGATATTCAGCTGCATCTGATTGTTAGATTAGAAGCCGACCCCAACTAATTTGGGAATAATAAGGCTAGGAGGATGATGATTGCATAATATCATCTGAGATGGTTGAACGTGGAAAAGCATTTCGATAATCGTATTTGATAATGATAATACTCAGACGTAGCCCAGTTACCCAAGCTGTTGGTGTTGGTGGCGGCGGCCAGGCTGTCCTTGTCGTGGTCGCGCTCCAGGCTGCTGGAGCCCTGCAGCACGTTGAGCAGCGACACGGCGCTCCAGGCCAGCGGCATGCGGAACTTGCCCAGCCGCGCGCACGCCGCCGCCGCGCCGCCGCGGACCTTCTCGCGGTTCTGGCGGACCGTACATTATGTCAGTTATGTTGTGAGGTGTTAAACACCCACACTTTTTCAGTTACAGTGTTGTGCCAAATACCTATATTTCGTCAGTTAAAAAAGTTAAACACTTACAATCCGCTAGTAATGTTGTGATTGTGAGGTGTTAAACACCCCCATTAAAAATTTTGATAGTTATGGTGTAAGTTATTGATTACCTACATTGTGAAAACATACATCACAAGAACACGAACAAACAAACATATTTTTTTGTATATAAGATAAGTTTACATTCAAAAACCAACCTTATCATCCTTGATATACGGCTCAACACATTCGTTTACGTCACCCTGAAGAACTTTCTCTACCCGAACTACCAGGAACATGTCTGGTGAAGGGTTGAGGAGGTCGAACACAGCACTGCGGCTAAGGGTCGAGAGGTCTGCATGGGGCACATGAGTGGATAACATCTGACGAGTGCACTCAGAGTTCATATTAAAGTAGAAGTTCTCTGAAACTTTCTTTCTTTCCTTAGCGTCGTAGATAGCCATTGAAGCGAAGAGAGGTTCCACATCCAGTTCTAACCTGAAATAGAATATGTTAGTAAGACTGCATCGGGAGATCTGCATAATAAGACTGCATTAGGGAAGGCCTATATTCAGCAGCGGACGTAAGGTAGGTTATAACTACAGAAATTGAAGTAATGATGATCTTGAATCCGAGGAATGTTGGAAAACAAATAAATATCGGAACTTAAATGAATGCAAATTATTTTAATCGTTTGAGTTTGTAATACATTACATTAAAAAAAAATGTAATACATTACTATTGTTGTACTAGTAATACATTAAAAAAAAAATATTCAAAAACTAAAATAGTACAACACAGTAAAAAATAAATCGTAAAAAAGGTATTACAGTAGGTATCTGTGTCACAATTGGTAGTACCACGGGTAATAAATAGTTGGCAAAACTAATAAATATAAAAAAATATGTGTACTTACTTCAACTGATGGCAGACCACCATAATCCTGTGCCCCATGATTTCGCATGGCATCTCAGCAGCTAGTCTTCGTTCCACCGCCTCCTCTTCATCAAGGTATGGAGTATATAAACCAAGAAGATCTGCTTGACGATTCTCTAACCTAAATAGAAATATAAGAGTTCTCTCACATAAGAAAAAAAGAATAAAAAGTAAAACAACTGATACGGATGGGATTCGAACCCACGATCTTGGACGTACCGTGTCGACGCTCTTACCGCTATGCCACCGTATCCTAATCAAATCAAATCTCCTACGCCTAGGGTGTGTGGTAATATCTATCGGAACACATTACGTATCTGACTCAGTGCTTCAAAATAAAAGAACACTAGTATTATGGACCAGGATCACAATTAAAACCAAATGATCAGGTATACCTTCTAGCTTCATTAACAGCATCAAGTTGTTCAGCTGGTTTCCTCTCGAAAAGGTCGGGTAGCAGAGGGTCAGAGGAAGAGCTTCGTAGGTCGAGACTGGCCCAAGAGCCACGAGGAGTGAGGGTTTCGTTGCAGGAAGACGATGAGGACATAGAAGCCACTGATTGGCGACCACTTGATGGTTGAGATTCAGACTGTAGCAAAAAAATATTTTATGATAAGTAGAATAGAATTAGTTTATTAAATTTCGAAAATTAACTAATCCTATTCTACTGATCAGACTGATGTCATTAATCAACATTGATTGTGATTCTGTGGTAAGAATTGGAACTCTTCATAATTATATTGGAACAATAACTTTCGTGAGTCATACTTTATATGAAATATTGATACGGCTTTACTCACGCATTGATTTCGTGAGTGAGTGAGGTCCACGACACCGCCACGTATACACTCGCTCTTGAAAATGGACTCCGTTTGAGTTCGAAACTAGTCGGGCATTCCCCGAAATCAATGCGTGAAAGCCGTATCAATATTTCATCTAATAATTATAGGTCACACCTGCTGCGGGGCCAGTTCCTCGGTAGACGTGGAGAGCTCAGCATCCACTTCATACTGGTGCCTCGGGCCGGCGTGGAGCCGCTCTAGTCTCTCCCCTAATCTCTCTCGACCACACATCGACCCAGAGAACGCTCTGTACTTGTACTCCACGACTGTGTAGTCGGTTGTGTAACAGCGGATGCAGTCGCGGACAAACATAGATGCTTTGGTGCTGAAACAATACTTCAATGAATCCTACTAATATTGAGTAGAAGTGGAAGTATGTTTGTTTTACGGCTGTTAGACAAAAGACAAAATTTGACATTTCTTATGGCAAAAAGGTCAGTAAATTAAATAAGAGAATAAGGTGCTTTTCTACTGGCAAAGCGAGACGAGAGAGATTAATTGTATGGCAAAATGTAAATTCTCTTCTAGTGCATTAGAAATACACAATGCAGACACTCGGTGTCTGGATTGCTGAGGGTTTGTGAGACTAGAAGTTTATCAAAGTTTTTCATATAATATTAAACCGTATGCTGCGCACATTTATATAGATTATTTATTTACTTTGCAACCATGCAACAGAAACAATTTGCATGATCGCCATCTAACGTTTGCTCCTTATCAGTAAAGTATCTAAATTATTGATCACATCCTATGATAATGAGTGCGGAGTGATCAAAGAAACAAAATTACTCACAGATCCTCATCTGGCAGCACATGTGTAATGGTTCTAATCCGTCGTGGAACATTACACAGCTCCATATCCACCGCCGGGTAAGCGAGGGGGTCTCGCTCACCCATCAGACGGTCACACACCTCCTCATAATCCGGTGGCTCAATCATGTCGCACAGTGATATCTAAGAGAAAAAGTGAGATAAGTTATGCAATTTTAACCTTTGTGACAAAATTTAATGTTTAATACCGCCAGCAGCTTTGTGCTGTAGGGAAGGTTAAAGTATTGGATATATTGTTAAAATTTAAAGTAATATTTAAACTTAATATTTTAATTTAAGTATATTACTTTCACTTTGCACTTGGATAAATAATGTTTGCAGAGGCCAGAGCAGATAGTTTACTAGACATTATTAGGAAAAGGACTTTGTCACTGATGTGCCGAGTGAGAGACAGTTTCTACGGTACTTGAAAGCCATTGCTGTACCTATTGAAAGTCTGATATGGAGACATTGAATTAGTCTCTCTACATACAGTCTCTTTCTTTTTCACTTTTACATTTACTAACATATTATGTTTAACACTTTCTGGATGGAATATCTAAAAATGAAATCACTGAATTGAATTAGACACTTTAAAGTTTAAACTTTTTCAAACTCATTTCAGCCATAAGACTTCCACAGCTGAACATAAGCCTCCCCCAATGACTTCCAGATTGGTCGGTTGGAAGCAACCGGCAAACTCAAACTCATTGTAAGGGAAATGTAAGCAACCAAAATATTGACATTATACTTTTTTAGAAGAACCCTCATGTTCACATGTGTCTCTTTGCCTGAATGCTTGTGGTGACCCTGTAACTACTCTTTATGAGTTCCAAGTTAAGTTTAGAATATAATGATAGTTAATAAATAAAAATACAAATCCACTATAGCTGTATAAAAAAAATTTGAATTAAAAAAAAAAAACATTGAATTAATGGTTTTATAATAGGGAAGATGCACTATTTTTATTTTTGTTTTCATTTTAAAGAATTCCATGTAGAATAGACCACAAATATATTAAAACAATTAAAATATTGTAATTTATCGGAAAAAATGCTGTTTTAAATTGACAGTTTGACAGTTCGCGCGAAAACGGACCTATGGTACTGATGACGTCACTCTTGTCTGTCAACAACTTTCAATTTACATTTACTTTTCATTTTAACTTTTGCTTTTTCGAGATTATTTGTAAAAAATTAAAATGGACTATCCATCGACGTCAGGTGATTGTAACAATACCATTAATATTCAGATAAAAAGCCGTGTTGACTCATGTTTTGTGCCAATGTGTCCATCTACCTCAACAAAGTTTGCAAATAAATTATTTTTGAGTGGACCTTCTGACCCAAAGCTGAGAAAAAAGTGGTTTCAAGCTGTGAAGACAACTGGTGCACACCCTTTGCTACACTCCGACCAAGCTTTGCGTTTCATTAATAATGGCTGTAACTCGATAACCTTCTTTACGTTCTTTGTGCTCCGGAGTAACTCTACTTTTTATTGTACATAATTCTCCTCCATCTCTTTTAATTTGGACATGGCCGATTGCGTTATCGCCGTAAGATTCTCTTGTCGAGCTGAAATAACTGCTATATGTAGAAGCCGCTGAATAAAATACAAAGTTTAACAACTATGAATGACTATGATGTATACATACCGTAGTAATTTAGCCCCTTTCATTTCTACACCTGAAAACTCTGCACTTTCGATAAAAAAAGTTACAACCATGTCAACACTAACTCTAGGTAAACACCTGGAGTCTGCTTTGATAAACCCAACTCCCATTTTTATTAAAAAAACGCAAATAATATTCCCATAAAACAATATTCACCTTTACAACCATAACGTCAAATAAGTTGTCAAAACAAGTGTGACGTCACGAAACGCTAATTCGTGTTTTAAAATACGTATTGTTTCAAGTCATTTTTAAATCGTAATTATTGTAAAAAAACAACAATATGTAAAATAAAAACGTTGCAGTAGCATTTCTTTTATATGTTTTTAACATTTTAACCATGAAAATTTCATAAATATTACATTTGCATCTTCCCTATTGGTAATAGTAGTATAATAGTTTTACATATTTATTTAATTATAACTTAAAAATTATTTAAAGCACAGAAGTGGGACATACTTAAAAACTTGTCACAATTTTATTCTAAATCAAACCAATATATGGTTTTATGGGTTTGTATTACAATAACTTGTTGTGTAAAAAAGTTTATTTACAAAGTAAACACTTGATAACTTCATACAAAAAATCGTAATATCTGAAAATAATTACGAATTAGTAAGCACTGTAGAGACAGTTTTGTTTGGTTAATTAAACATGTTATGATATGATTTAACAACAGCAACCTCGACTAATTAGTAAACAAACCAAGGCACGCACTCCATTAGGAAAAGGTAAGGATGAATCATTAGTAAGTATTAGTTATGAATTCTAAATTATTATTAGTAGGATAACTTACAGAGGACGAGCAACCAGATAGCGTCCCGACCTTCGACTGGTTAGAATACACCTTACGAGCCTCCCCAGCATTCCTATAAATAGGGAAAATCAATTTTTACCGTATTTATAAACGTTTACACCGTTCATGCATCGCCAGACAGGGACCTCGCTACAAGGGCAGTAGAACCATTTACCCGGAAGATTGCTGGTATTTGCGTCCGAGAGTCATCTAAAGTAACTTTAATAAACTTCTTATTTAGTTTATAATGCTTTATTGATTAATTCACATATGATTCCGTTAAAAACAAACATTCACAAATTTCTTGTTTACAGATTTGACAACTCAATTAGTTTGACAGATTTTGCAGTGTTGCCACTGTATTTATTTTAATTATCAGGTACAGTCCAATGATAAGTTGTATGATTTATTTTAGTTTTTTGGTAGACTTATTTTGTGTTTTGGTTTGCATTTCATTATTCTGTAGTGTATTAAAATAGCAATAGTAATAAACAGTATTAATGTATTATACATTGTACAGCTTTGTATATTATTTACTACTTATTCTGTGATAATCAATCATCTTTAGGCTGTGTCTTTAGGTCATTGGTAATAATGATATTTGAGGCATTTTATTGTTTTGTAATGAGTATGACTGTAATGAACTTGAACTTGAACAATAACATAAGATATAATAAGGTCAAAGGCAAGACCTACAACTGTAACTAAGACGATATTGTCGTGCTATAGGTAATAAAATTAACATTTCGTGAAAATATGACTGGACAAAGTTTCATTATTTGTTGAACCTGTAACCAACTAAACTTAGTAACAGAAAAACCCAATTAATGTAATTACCTACATAGTACAGCGTAGTATATATAGTGATTTCCATCAAACTACCGTCGATACAAGGAACACAGGAACATTTAAATGATACCCGCAGCTACTCATTTAGGTACATTTAGCACACTTATAATATCGTAAGTAAAATGATAATTAATTTCTTCGTGTTCGCTAATTATGCCCTATGTCATTCATTTGAATTAAATTAGGTAAGTACGTAAAGTATTTATACAAAATACGTTTGAGTTTTTCCAGGATTTATCAATTAAAGGGCTTGACAAGACAGTGGTTTTGGGAATTTACGTGTAGTGATAGCCTAGTGGTATTACCGTTGGACTGCCAAGTTAAAGGTCGTAGGTTCGAAATCTAGGCAAATACCCCTGACTTTTCGGATTTATGTGCGTATTAGAAATTAATTATCAAAACCACTAGGCTATCACGACTCAACAATACGACGAAGAAGAAGTAGGGGGTTCATATGTGGTTAATGACTATTTTGAAAGTTAGTAGTTTTTCTACTTGGAAGTAAATATAAGGAAAACAATAATAGTTCAATCAATGATTAGGTAATATGTCCAGCTTTAGCTTGATATGAAATAGCTATCAACAAAAAAATGTTTATTCTCTGCTATCAAAACTTCCTACGAACACGTTCGCGTCTCGTGCTGTAAAATCTCTACAGAAAAACTGCGCATATGAGTAATCCTTTTGTTCTATTCGCGCACGTTTTGAAATCTAATTGGATTGGAGTGGTCGCGTGGCTGTGGCTTCCCGTGCACGGGACCTCGACACGCTCAGGGATTATGAACGCACTTGAAAAATCATGCTTCTTTTGTTTCAGGCTGTTGTGAGTTTGTGACTAGGTGTGGTATTTGAATGGACCTTATATACACAACCTTATTCTATTATATACAACCTTATTTAACATTATTCCTGTTGGTATATTTACTCTTTGCAAACTATGTTGCGTGCTGACTAAGCTATTAGAGACGATTAAATAGACTAGAACTGTCTGCGTTTGTGGTTTGTCTGATTTCTCATATTTTTGTAAAATTCTATAAAAAAAATATTTTTAGGAAATGTAGCAAACAACAGACTTATTAGGTATTAGTCTTTAAACAATACTCTAGACTATGTTTACAAAATTACATTCATTTTAAATAATTGACATCAAACTTCTTTTGTAGGTATGGAGCGAGATACGGGGTCACTTTAACATATTTATAAAAACATACATTTTCTTGCAATTGGTACAACCTAGTTTATATTATTTTATATATGTTAAACATTTAAAGATTATAGTCAAAATATCTAACGGTATTAATATTTCTTTTTCATCTTGACCGTAGACTTAGTGTTTAGTACTTACCTACCTATTACAATAAAATATCCATTACTTATTATGCGACCGTCTCCCGACCTGCCACCGTTTCTTTAAGCCATTTCCCTCAAGCCTGAGTGTTAGATAGTTCCATGCAGTAGCATATGCATAAGCTTTCGGCATTTTAAACCCGATGGTTTTACACACCGTTGAATAATTTCTCAGGTGCGCTGGTTTCCTTACAATGTTTTTATGTTTTGAACCCACAACGAGTCCATCGGTCATATCACTAAGCTATCACTGCTTCCATTAAGGTAGCTAGCGAGCGCTAATGCACTAAGGTCGCGACTCTCGAGTTGTTCGTTGACCGCAGTTTCCTCCCGCTGCACCCCACGAACACTCCTTTGCACTTTTTATTTATTGATTCGAAATAGTATCGTGGGCTCTTACAGCTACTTCAATGATACAGGTCGCTACGCCATACTGTATTTCACACTAATATAGTAACTAGTAATAGCTAATACAACTTACTTGATGTCATTTTTATGTAGGTAGGTAGGTACCTAAGATTGAAGAAAAGCTGGCTGTCATTTAACTAGATAACTTTTATAAAGCCCCCACCTATTTAAAATCCCATTATAGTTTTTAATACAATTTATTTATTAGTTTTACAACAGAAAATTCGTGCTTAGAAATAAATTAACTTTTCAGACGAGGTTCTTACGTTCATGTCTTTGAAAACACCTCTAAACGCCGATTAGGGACTATCATAATACAATTACGATCTTCTAACTTTAGTATTAAGCCTCATAACTAAAGTCCAAGTATTAAAACTAGTTAAGTAGAGGTGTACAATGATATGCTTGAAGTGCTACCAAAGCCTAAATGAATTAAAATCTGCGCTATTCACGACCTGCCCCGCCCCAGAGCGCAGGGTAGTAAGCCGCCCTTAGTGTACATCGCGCTGTCGCCAAGTACGCTTGTCTCTTCGCTATATAAATAATAATACAAACAAAAGAAAATACTGCTTTTCTTCACAAATCTGAAGCATAAATTAAAACATAAGAAAAACTATCTCTAGAATCCGAATATCGAACATTTTAGTGTTACAATTTAGTGTTGTGTTTTGAATTTCGAATATAATTCTCAATCAAAAGTGCAATAACTTCTACGATTAACTTGATGATAATTTATTTGGTCATTTATTTTGTAGCTGAACCGTGCCCGTGACACAAAAAGTAATTAGAAAAAATATAATTGTTAGATAAAATTTATGATAATTATTTTAATAATTAATAATCACTCCGTAATCACTAGATTTATTGACAGACGGTAAATTAATAAATGTTTTGTAATTAGTAAGGACAGAATTAATATTAATTAATTAATAAGTGTTAAAGATAGAGATAATAAACCTAAGAACAGTGCAACAGGTGACCGAAACCACGACACTCGACATGATCTTATACGATGTAAGTACCTAATTTACAATTTTCCAATTTTCTAACTTTACTTTCTCACTAATATTTCTTATCAAAATGTGTATGTGTATGTGTCCTACCAATACTATCGAAAACAAATATTAACTTAGGGTTCCGTAGCATGAGGAATGTTTAATGGAATTATATTATGTGTATAATTATGTGTGGAGAAAAAAAAATATTTTTCGTTGAAAGTTTTATTTTAATTTGCCTGTAATTTTGTATTTTTTTTAATGTAAAAAACACAGCAGGGAGCATGATTAACAACTTTATAGCCTGATAAGTAACAAAATTAGACACATGGGGGAAATAAGTCATTTAAATTAAAAACCTATCTGACAATAAAGCGGTGCGAAAACTTTTTTTTTCAAACTTTTTTTGTAAGCACGTAAAATCAATGCAAACCGGAAGATGTAACAATCAAACAAACGACGAGAAGACTACGGAACTATAAGGATTCCTTTTTAGCCTTTTCTTTACGGAACCGTAAAAACACGTACCTTTTTTTTTTTTTTTTTTTTTTTTTTTTGTCGTGTGGAAAACTCTTTATGAGTACCCCACCGCTAAGGGCTGGCGATGGGGTTATGTCCACGTCTAGATAAACTTTGTATTGGGCGCCCGATGCTCTCACGTACTAAATGCAAGTGCGAATACTGTAATATTTTACGCCGTTATTCTCTGAGACCGTGGTACTATCGCGGACACGAACGGTGCACCACTTTGGGATCAAAATACTTTGAACGATGCTACGTGCGTACGGGCGGGACTAGCGCTACGTTCGGACACCGAGTGCAAGCGATTCTAGCCTTAAGAGTGGTGTACCGGCTTTGTCCATGATAGTACACACGGCTACACATCAAGTTATACATTTCCAGTACAAGCTGATATCTTGTTGTACGAAGAAGTTAGACAATGCGAGGTCAGTTCGTACAGGTAATGTAATAGATTGATGGGTAGCCGTGTGTACTAGTCCGGTCGAGTTGGGCCTTTCTTGCTGTTGGTTCTATCACCATTTATTTTATTTACTTTTAATTTTAATCAAGAATATTTATTTATCACTTGTTTCTAATCGAGAAGGAAACCAGTCAGAGGCTTACGGGATGTTTAGACTCCAAGTTTTTTTAAAAATACATAATTATTTGCTTATGTAGTCGTGATAGCCTAGTAGTATGACTGTTTGCTGGTAAAGGGGGTATTACACTATGATCTTTTTACAAAATCTTTTTAGAAACACTCTAAACGGAAAATCGAAAGCCAGCGATTACACTACACTTTTTAGAAGCTTAAATAGGACAGACAACTTGCAGTCGTAGTAGAACTACATAGGGTTGCAAATTGCGTAGCGATGCACCAACAGTCACTAAGGAACTAGGAGCAGCTATTACACTGTTCACTTTTTAGAAAATCTTTTAAGCAAACAGGAAGATGTAATTGACGTTTCGATTTAGAAGGTCTCTTTTTACGAATTAGATGATTTAGAGATGGGCAGTTACGCATTAAATACTCGTACTTTGAGTAAATACCAATTATTTATCATAATATTTGTATCATATCTTAATTATATTGTGTCTTTTATTCAATATATTATATATTATGTAGTTATACCATATAGTAGGTATTATACTTATATTAGTTGTAGTTTTTAGTAATTATAGTTTATCTTACACACTGGGTCTACATTTTCAAACTACTTTCTCCTATCGCGGGTGTGCTGGAAGAAATTCCATTTGGAATAAGCATTATCCTGTACATCGCCTTACCTAATGCCTTATTTTGTTACTTATATATTATGTTGTGTGTACAAATAATAATTAAATAAATAAATAATTATATATGCGCGGGCCAATTATGAGGATAAACATATTTTATATCTTAAGTTTTAATTTTTTGTCGATACTTCTACAGATAACTATTTAGTCGACAACTTATATCGATAAATAAATTTGTATACCTACCTACGGTAAGTCACTGGGTACCTACTAACTACTAGGTACCTGCTTTCGATCATCGCATCGGCACAAGCCCAGTATAATACTCTTTGGTGTAATACCAGGGCTTTGCTTCAAAGTACGGCGCCCTGGTATGTGAGATATATACCTACTTGCAAGTATTAAAGTATTTATTTTTGGTTCTGGTGTTTGTGAGCTTTACTACTACTTACTTACTAATACTTTAATACTTGATACTACGATACAGTACCTACGTACGATACACCACCTACGAACTACTAACAGGCCCGAATACTTCCAAATACATTCAAGTATTTTTAAACCTAGTATTCGATACCTGGTATTTAATTTTACGAGTATCAGCTCATGCCTACTGCGAGTCGTCTGTCATATTAAGAATTCTTTTTAGTCTAGTGTAATCACTGGCCTCTTTTTGATGTTAAGAGTGCCTCTAAATAGATTTTGTAAAAAGTGAATAGTGTAATAGGTGTATACAATTTAAGGAAGTAGTGCGTCGGGACCTTCTTTTCGTTCCAAATCGGAATCGATTCGCTCTTTCTTCAATTACATCTTCCTTTTTACTAAATAGATTTCGTAAAAAGATCATAGTGTAATACCCCCTTAAGTCAAAGGTCTCAGGTTAGAAGCCATTTTTTACTACCCCGGCCACAAAAATAAATTAAAAATCATAACCCTCCTTTTTTTTGTAGTCGGGTAAAAATAAGCGTCGTCCTTGCGTCGGTTTAATCCAGACTAGGTCTTGACTACCACCAGGAAATAGCATTTACTGGACTACCCGGCGCCATTTGGTTCTGTCCACAGCCGAATATAGAGCATACTGAAAGGTGGTGTTGAGATTGATACAGATTTGGTTCGTCTGCGTCAGGCTCCTTTTCGATCTCTTCCATGACACTTTGCCTGTAACAATAAGTTTCTCAGGTTACTGCCATCCTGTATACAGCAGTTATACATTTGACAGAGTTTGCTTTACCTATAGTTTCTACTCTATAACTATAACTCTGTCTGTTACTTCATAGAGCCTAAACTACTGAACCGATTGATACGGAATTTGGCAGGGATATAGCCTGGAATATGACAAAGAACATAGGCTACTTTTTTAACGCGATAAGCGACATCCAGGCGGGCGGAGCTGCGGTCACAAGCTAGTGTAAACATAATTTATATTTTTTACTTGATTGCGGGCCTAAGCTTAATTTGAGGGTTGAAAAGGCTTTGTAAAGAGTTTTCTTTAAATAAACATTAAAAAATGAAATTTGATTACTTAGGCAACGGCATGAATGAGCAAGTTGGGTAACGTGAATTTAATTTCAAACAATGAATTTACTCTTTTTTGGCTCATTTCATATTTTACATTCATTTGTAAATTATTGTAATAAAGCCTTTTGAAACAAAGCTTTCAGTAGGTACAGCCTAGAGGCTTACTGTTGAACTACGAACTTTCTCAATTTTTTAACCGACGAAAAAAACACCGGAGGAGGTTATCAATTCGACATGTTTGTTTTTTTTTTTTCAATTTTATTCGGGTTGTATATTTTGCTATAAACTGAACCTGTAGGTCAGAACTTCAGAAGATAATCACTTGAATCCGCCAAATGTATACTTATGTATAATTTCGCTAAATATATTTAACTTTGCTTGTGACTGTACAACGGCAAAAAAGAGTCTAGGCGGTGACAGCTGGAACTAAAAATAAAACCTTGAAAAGTAAGTTTGTAAGTAGGTTCTTCTTCTTATCGTATGGTTGATGAACAACCTGGTGTCAGAGTTTAAGCCGCCCGTAGGCCCCTGAAATGGCTTTATACACCATTGAAAAATCTCTCAGGTGTGCTGGTTTCATCACGATGTTTTCCCTCACTGTTTTAGCAACTGATAATTAATTTACAATACGCACATAACTTACAAAAAGTCAGAGGTGTGCGCTTTGCGATCGAACTCGAGATCTCTGACTTGTCTGTCGACGGTCATACTACCTACTAGGCTATCCGTACTATAATACTAAAATAAGTGATAATGAGTACTATAATAAGTTTAAAGTGATTCATTTGATTATATTTGATGGTCATAGAATATGTAAGTACCAAACTTGTAATTCTGAATTGTAGTATCAGAAGTGCGGCAGTGGCGCCCCCAATTATTCCCGACTCTTTTTTGCCAAACTATACTGCGGTTTTCAGTCCGCGCCGGTACGTTCTCATTAGCAAAAATAAAATTCAGGACCCCTAATGTACGCTTCGTAGGTTAACGATACTGCCTCGTCAGCAAGTATCTCTGTCCTTTTCTATCATATGCAGAGAAAGGGAAACAGCGATATAATACGCTGATGGAGTGTAGCGCAAAACTAACAGTAATAAATCTCGCATACCAGTGGGTGCTTAACTACAGTCGAAGTTGTGATAATGACTGCTGTATGTTATAAAATAGAATTTATACCTACTTATACGCTTTGCTAGCACGTGGGTGTGGATTCGAACCTGGCATGTACCAATGTGACTTTTTCAATGTCATAATTGTCTTATTTAATTTTATTGAATAATCAATGTCTTACTTAATTTAAGACACCACCGACTAACGGTGAATAAATAATAGATTATATTTTTCATAATAGATATAGTGCACCTATGTTTGCGCACACACTTGTGCATTATACTAATTGTCTCCAGCGTAGTTGGTTAATCTCCTTTGAGATTGGCCGCTGTGACCGCTCAAGAAGACATTATAATTGCGCATGATCAGTCAAGAGCATCGGAAGTCCCCCTCAAAGACCTTCTTGTGTTGCGGGTGGCTATGGACGGCGATCATTTACCATCATATGATTTGACTGTTCTTTTGCCCCCTTTTTCTATAAAAAAATAATAATTGTGTGATTCAGCCCGATTCATTCATTTATTCATTCCATTGCGGTTCAAGAGATAAAGCCTTTAAAGGACCCATTGCTACCCTTGTAGTATATAATAATGTGCTTCTAAATTATCTGCCACGGTTGCAATGGGAGAAAGTATTGGGTATTAAGATTACAATAGTGAAGAAATTTCGTACCCCGGAACAGTTAAAAAAAATTGGAGCATGGAGCAGAATTTGACCTACGCAATAAAACGCCGGCAAAAGAAAAAAAAATAAGACGTTAGATAAAAAAAATTACTTCACTATTGTAATATAAATAACCAATATTATCTCCCATTGCAACCGTGGCAGATAATTTAGAAGCACCTTATATATTCTTTGCCCTTAGGGTACAGGTAAAATAATACTCTTCTCACTCTTTTTTTTATAAACTTCTAAAAGGAAAACTGTATCATTCATAATTATGTCGACAGTTAACAACGAATGATACAGCTACATAGATCAGTCTCTATCAAAAGTTTCCAAACAAAAGTAAAATTGTATAAAAATAGTCGGAATAACGATTTCCTTAGCACAAAATTCGTTTTTCAATAGCTAGCTGACATTTGGACTGTCTGTCTGTACGTGTATGCGTACTATTAGTGCCAAGTACGTAAATGCTGTGACCCTCGTGTGAACGCCTAAGTTAAAGGATTAGGGCGACTAGTTATGAGAAGTCTTTCTTAGTTTCATTAAATATTGCAACATAACTTGAAACCGACTCCTGATAGTTTCAGATAATTGAAATTCCAAAATAAATTGTTGCAAATGATTATTTTTTTACGTTAATGTGTGTTACTGCTGTTGGTCTAGTGGTAGCAAGCGCGACTGCTGAGCACGAAGTCCTAGGTTCGATCTCCAGGTCACGAGAAGTGTTATTGGGTTCTTCCATCAGGAAATTCTCAGTAGCAGCTCGGAGTCTAGAATTGTGTCCAGTAAATGGCAATAGGCTCATCCCCTATTACATGAGACTTATATCTGGCGAAACGTGGATGTATACATACACCTCTGTCTACCCTCTCTGGGGAATACAGGCGTGAATCTATCATCATCTGCCTAGCCTTTTCCCAACTATGTTGAGGTCGACTTACAGGCGTGAGTCTATGTTGTGTTAGAAAAGTTAAATAGTAACAAACTGCCTTTTTAGGTATACATCTAGAAATAAACTAACAAGATAAATTATTTTATAACCTTAAAAAGCTACCTTCCTACCTGTAGGCAACGTTCCCAAAATGCTGGCTGCATAGCCTCGCTAGATAGCTATAATTATCCTTTGGGCAAGATACAGAACAGCATTGCAACATTGGTATTGAATGAAACATTTAATTTAACAACATTCATGCTAAAACCAACATGGTCCCACACAATAATGGTCCGGCGACGTTGTTAGTATTTGTCTGAAACATTTCATTTTATATGGTCTTAATGTTTGCACACTCGTGTAGAAATAAGGCTCTCATGGGGTTCGATTGAAAATGTACATTGTTCGTTCTCTACGTTTCACAAATATTGCTTGTTTTATTTGTTAGGAATATTTCCTGAGAGGAATTGAAAAGCTCAAGGGTATAAATAAATGTAATCTCTTTATACTTTTTGTGAAATTTTTACATGTTTTAGCACATGTTAGCTTATTAAATATAAATATTTAATAAGAAATTTGAAAAAACAACTGATACGGATCGTGGGTTCGAATCCCATCCGTATCAGTTGTTTTTTCAAATTTCTTATTAAATATTTATAATCTCTTTATTTTAATCTTGAGAGAGGGATGGACACTAATAAAAAGATCTCATTGAAATTATTTTGCAAAAAACTGAATGCAATACTTTCGAAATTTCGACTAATTCTGATGGGATACGGTGGCTCTGCGGTTAGAGCGTCGACTCGGCACGGTATGCCGAAGATAGGTTCGAATCCCACCCGTATCAGTGGTTTTTTCAAATCTATTATTAAATTATTAAGGTCACTATTTTTATAAAATGCTCCAGAAATAAACTCGTTTAGGTACTATTGCAAAAAAAGCATGTTTTATTAAATCATAATATCGCTTCCCGCATCCTTGTTGATGTAAGTCTAACATGAGGAAACCTAATATATAAATAACTTTTACACGAACATTTTTGCAACAACGATTTTTTTTCTACGAAGTTGTGAAGGTGAGACTGGGATTTTGTGTTTATTTTCCTTATGGAGTACCTACTAAGCTATAGCATTGCAAACAATATGAAATTACTTTCTTTGTTCATATGTTTTGTACTATTTGTAAGTTGTTTTTGTTAGCTTAGAGTCTTCTTTGTTGTATGGTTGATGAACAACCTGGTGTCAGAGTTTTAACCACCCGTAGGTCTCTGACATGGCTTTACAGGTGGGTTTTAGAAAAATAAATACGCGAGTTTATCCGTTTAAAAAGTTATTTTACACACCGTTAAAACATTTCTTAAATGTTATTTAAAGCCCCTAAACATAAATAAAGATTAAAAAAAAAAAAAAATGTGTATCTGTATTTTCCTTCACTGTTTTGGCAAGTGATAATTAATTTCTAATACGCACATGAATCTGAAAAGTCAGAGGTGCCTGGGTTTCGAACCTACGGCCTATGATTTGGCAGTTCAACAGTCATACCACTAGGCTATCACTGCTTCGAGCTTAGACAATAATGTCAATATCCTATAGCTTAGAGTATAAAAACGTAGTAAAGTGATATTATAATAATTCTAGATATCAAAATACCTGCTGATCTAATACGAATTTAAAGTTTCCCACTGCTGGGCAAAGGCCTCCCTACTCTTTTTCTACTTTTCTCGATCGAATGCAATGCAGGCCCAGTCCTCCTTGAAAAAATCCAAGTCATCCCGCCATCTCTGTCTAGGTCTGCCGCGATGTCTTCTGCCATTTAGAGGACACAGTGGGTTGTTATTTTGGGGCCATAGTTCGAATGCCTAGAAGTATTAATATTTATACTAAAATTAGCTATATTATTAGCTGTTAAGAAGAATATTTTCCTCGTTACCATCCCATGGGATACGATATTAGGCAGTTCGTAGCCTATATTTCCCAAAACAAGACTTCTGAAACTCATTCAAAATTAAATTATGAAAATAATTAATGTAATTTCAGATTCTACAAGACTCTCAAATGTTGAAAGTTAACAAAATGTAGTCAGAATCTCGTTTGAAGCATAAATGATAGCCCAGTCACACCGCTGCCAATCATAACTTGTACTGCGAACGAAAACGAAGGACGTACTTAAAAATAGCGAAATTATACTCTATTACTGATGAAAAAGGGTGTAATTTGAATTGGTTTCGCGAGATAAGGTGTGAGGTAAGCCTCGGGGTTGGACGGCGCGCGCAGCATCACACTGCCTAGGGATGCCATGATAATATGTCGATAGTTTTAAATATAGTCTTCGTGGAGTAATGTTTCTTAACATATTTTTTTGAAATTTTTAAGTCTATATAAAATATCAATTTCCGATTAATTTTAACTGAACTATTCTTAGTAGATATTTAAGTCCAATATGTTAGACGTATCTTGTTAGACAAGGCTGAATTAATATAGAAACAAAATTTAGACAATCAAGAACCATTATAGCGTATTAATATTCGAAAGAATTATTAATTTATCTGGTATATCGAAAACCAATCTCGACAGTTTCGACAGCACCCATCCCTACGCTACCCAGTCCTCCGTTAAACCATGATGGGGGCATACAGCCTGCCGCTCTGCGGCTAAAAATAATAGAAAATACTACAAACAACACAAGATTTGTGAGAACATTAGTACCATATAATGAGTGATAGTGTGTTCCAAAATGGGCGTGGATAGTTTACCGCAGAGGCCGAATGTGAGTATACCTTTGCCTGCGGTGTTTGGACGGGGGCGTTCGAAATGCGGTTTTTATGACTTATTTCGTATTTGGAATCTGCACGGACGTAGAAATTTTAAATAACTTTTTTTATGACGTAGACGTGTACTGGTTCTTTATAAGAATTTTGAATTCTGAATTTTGCTGAATTTATTTAGAATATTTATGTTAAGTTTTTTAAATAGTGTACCTATTTTTTTTAAGAGAGATATACTTGCATATTTTGTTTTGTACCTACTAACCGTAATAAGACATAGAGTATTGATTTAAATTTATCAAATAAAACGTATTAAAATACACATGCATTGAAAATTAGACGCTATTTTTTTAAGCTAATGGTGGACAAGCGTGGACTGCAACGCGTCTGTCGACCACTTTAATTACATTTAGTCTCTAATCTACACATAAACAGAACATAATTATTATCTAAACTAAGTATTAATTCAATGAATATACGGCGTGAATGAGAAAATAATATATTAAATAGCATAAATGTCTATAATTAATCCAATCAATTAAGACTCTTATTTAAAAGGGTTTATTTTGATGTTATTTGTAGGTATGTAGCGTCTATTTAAAGATTCGAAAATGTAGATAATTTTTAAAAATTCAAGAAATTGATCTATTCAGTGATGCTGTAAAAATATTTCAGCTTTCAGACAAATAAAATAAATCGATACAATAGTCTACAAAAACAATTGTCTACGATTATTGGGTAAGAGTCAGTTTTAGCCCTCACAACATTATTTTGGAGACACAAAAATTTAGAATAGGTAACCTATCCTTTCTCCCATTCCCCTCTAAAAAGCATAAGTAAGACAGCTAACATTTCAATGACAATTTAATGTAGCTACAAAGACTTCTCTGTGCAGAAAATGAGAGAAAATATTATAATATATATAACAGGTAAGAAGAACCTTAACGAAAAAAAATTGAAACCTGAAATGCAAAATTTAAAAAAGAAGAAAATTAAAAAATAGAAAATGGTTTGTATCATGTTACGAAAATGTAAAAATTAAAAAAGAAATTAAAAAAAAATTGAGGAAATTCAAATTTCGAATTCGAGGAAACCAAACCCGCTCGTATTAATTTCCTCTAATTTAACGAAACTATTTTGGTTCAGTGTTATTAAAATGAACAGTTTGCGTAGATTTCTGCCCAGTGTTGGGTCTTATTGTCTAAAGGTCTCTGGACACAATAATAATACTCGCATTTATATTCCAACCCACGCTCTTGATAAATGTCAGACAAACAGCTGGGTTATTTCAGTATCTATGAGATGATAGGTCACTGTCTGTACCTATAACTGTCGATATATATCGAGATCTTAACCTATTGCACCCACGTGTAACTTCTATGGTTCTAAACTTTGTTATGCGGTTTTTGTTTAGAATTAATCAATGGTGTTTGCGAGATTATAGTTTTAAAAAATGGTTACCGTTTAGCGCGTTGCAAGAAGAGATAGATATCAGATACCCATAGAGATCTGAGTCATTCTTCGAAAAACGTTAGGATTTTATGTTTTAATATTTAATTTCTGTGGGAGGAAAAATATTTATGATAAAAAAAATATTTATAATGAATATTTTTCCTCCCAGATATTTTAAATATAAAATTACTTAATCATTCTATTGATTTTTAATATGTTAAGGCAAACCAGTCTTACCAAGGGGTATCGTGTAACCCAGTATCTGGGTTGTGGAGGTCTGATAGGCTAATATAAAACACGGATATTCAGCTGCATCCGGTAAGACTGGGAGCCGACCCCGAAAAGGCTAGGCAGATGATGAGGCCTTAAAAAAAGAGAGATACTCGTATAACGTCTAAATGTAGCTAACATATTATCGTGTCGAGTCTACGCACTCTAATTCATATCGTACACAAGTTGTGATCAATAGACGGTAATCCTTCCAAAATTGGAACTCTGGGATTACGGAGGATGAAGAGGCTTAGCAAACATATTAATGAGTTATTTTCGTCGTTACGTTAACAAATGGTTTATTAACTGATTTGATATATGAATGTAATAGATCAGTTCATTGTTGGATTTTTTAATACCCCACGAAAAAAGGGTGTAATAATATACTTATATGCACATAACTTCTGAAAATTCAGAGGTGGGTTCGAAACTGAGACCTCTGTCGGTCTTGTCTTGTCTTTGACTTGTCTGTCAACGGTCATATCGCTAGGCTATCACTATATTACAGCACACATATTAATAACAAGTATAATTAAAATAAAAAACTAAATAAAAAAACTTTTCTTTATCTATGAATACTCTTGATCAATCAATCTCTTTGAATTTCAATTTTAAAAAAAACTAAATTAAAATCGGTTTTTCCGTTTGGGAGCTACGACACTACAGTCATACATAGATTAAACTTATATCTTGTATCGCTTTACCAACCAAACTACCGAATCCTGCTCGCTACAGTTGAAATTACGAATCTCTTTTGTAAATAATGCAAAACATAAAACTCATAAAACATGAAAAAAACATACATAAAAACGAATATTTTAACTTCTACGCTAATCGAGTTAAAAATGAATAATATCCTCCTAACCGAATTTCGGTCACAGCGGCCAATCTCAACGGAGATCAGCCAACTACGCAGGAGATATTATAGTGCACAAGTATGTGCGCAAACACAGGTGCACTCTCGATTCCCTCACTCACCTGGCTTCCGACATGATTGGAGAGCGATCAGGCACAGGGCCAACGGCTTTACGTGCTTTCCGAGGCACGGAGTAAGTGATAATTAATTTATAAAACGCACGTAACTTACGAAAAGTCAGAGGTGCGCGAACCCGAGACCCCTGACTTGCCAGTCAACGGTCACAACCACTAGGCTATCACGACTCGTAAATAACGAATACTGCTATGCTAATCGAGTAAAAATATCCAAATACCAGTTACCTTGATACATTCGTCAAATAACGTGAAAAGCATTTCAAGCTGACGCGTCACAAATATCGATATTTGATGGTTACGAATGGCTGAAATATGATATTTAGTGATGTGCACAGAGGCTTGGCTTTTGTCATCAAGGCCTTTGTTTCAGTTAATTGAACTGTGACTATTTAATGAAGGTTATCATTGTAGTTTCTGTTTTTCTCGACCCTTGTTGGTGCCAGGGCTGAGTTTAGAGCTAAATGTCATAAAGCAATCGTAATTATTCAGATATAGCATGTCCCTTTTTTTAAATCCCAACTTCAAAAGGAGAAGATTCTCAATTAAATGTAATTTTTTGTTAATGTTTGTACATCGATTACTCCAAGTAGGCCGATTTGAGTAATCCTTTCATCTAGCGGTAAACTGAAAATAAAATGTCGGTATTTAATTTTTTTTTTAATTATCTGTGTGGCATTACTATTGCAAGCAAAAAAGAAATCAATTCAAAACGGCTGGACCGATTTCAAAGATTTTTTTTGTGTGTTTGAGATGGTTAATATATTCACAATTGGACCGTGTAGGTGGCGCTGCGATCAGGTTAAATTAGAACCACACGCAGCCTCGTAAGGGTCAGCTAGTTAGTTACTAATAGTAACACAAACTATTTTTATTCTAAAGTTACAAAACGTAATTATAGAAGTTACTAGCACTGCCAGGGACTTACCTTTGTATAAAAAAAAAGTCTTACAAAAATCTTACAAAATCTCATGTAGGCGGTCGCCTAAAATTCTTATAGAATGGAATGGCGTATAAAATGGTGTCATACGGCGATATATAATTATAGCACGTAGAAGTGGGCTACGAGCTACACCTCTTCGTAGCCGTACTACGCCGTAGTACGCTCGTAGCTGTAGTTGCATAAATGACGTGTGACGACGTGATATTATGCCGGTGGTTATTTATATTATGCCTTTGGTTTTTTTTTGTTTATAAATTCAATTTTTTTATTTTTGTTTATTTTATTTTATTTTTTTTATTTTTTATTTATTTGTATCGGGCACCAGTTACATGCCCATAGAGTATAATACACAATATAATTATAAAATATTATAAACTAATACATAACATAATCACTTATAGACTAATTTACACGTAGTGTCGGCGTCGTGTGTCGCGCGGTGTCGGGTAGCCGGCCTCGGAATCGCCGGAATACAACACCTTTCGGCCAAAACTCCTGCTTCATGAAGGTCGACAGATGTTCGGTCGGAGCTCTCACCACAAAAGAATTGAAATTCGTATTATGACGAGACTCCAACCGTTCGACCCTCAGGGTGAATTTGGTTTTGATGCGTATGTACTCTACAACCTCCTCAACCTTTGTAGAGTAATGCAGTCGGGACACGTACAGCGACGTCACTGGTACAGCCGGACGCAGCATGTGGTTTGGTCCTGTCGGTGCGGTACCACACTGGTTTCTGCAAGTGGGCTTCCTCTTAATTTAATGTAAAATGTTAAATGTTAAATGTTGTTTAATGTAACTACGGTCAAGTACATCATCTGCCTAGCCTTTTCCCAACTATGTTGGGGTCGGCTTCCAGTCTTACCGGATGCAGCTGAATACCAGTGTTTTACATGGAGCGACTGCCTATCAGACCTCCACAACCCACATACTGGGTTACACGATACCCCTTGGTAAGACTGGTTGTCAGACTTTCGGGCTTCTGACTACCCGTAACGACTGTCAAAGATCTACAATTGACAGCCGGGGCCAACAGCTTAACGTGCTATCCGAGGCACGGAGAGTGATAATTAATTTACTACGGTCAAGTACGATCTCTCAAAATACAAATTATTATTTTTTTTTATAAAAAGACGTTGCTTCTCATTAGGACTCATTTTCTTTTATCGAGGTTACAATTTACAAACATTATAATACCACAGTCTGTGCTCAAACACCCATCATAATAAACACACACATATTTGTTCCGTACAGAAAATTACATAAAGACATCATTCATACACAATCACACATCTCGGTACTTTATACAACGTGACAGTATTTCTACGTCTAGTATTTGTGCAAACAAGTTACAAATTCACAATTAGACTTGGCTTCCAAGAAGGCGCTGAGTGCCGACAAATTCCTATATACAGGTGCGTTGATTCGCGGCATGGAGAGATGACAAACAACCTGCTGCAACAATTTATTTAAAGAATAGTTAAAGAAAACGGTTTGAAAAGGATAATATCTCCATTAAGTACACTGTGTTTCATGCAATTATTGTAGATAGTAATTGATCTAATAATAGACTCGCGCCTGTATTTCCCAGAGGGGGTAGCCTATGTTATAGGTCCCATGTAATAGTGGCCGAGCCTATTTCCATTAACCAAGCACTATTTCAGACTCCGTGCTGCTATTGAGAATTTCCTAATGGAAAAATCCAATAACACTTTGCCTGACCCGGGGATCCAGGATCTCGTACTTAGCAGTTGCGCTTGCTACCACTAGACCAATGAAGCAGTCGATCTAATAAATGTTTTAATAATAATCTAATATTGTTCGGTATAAATTAAAAAATCTACCACGAATTTAGATTTACCTTCTACCTTTCTAACGTGTAATAGCTCTTTTTACGAGCAATTATGATGGAAAAAATAACCCTCAAAGATTTTAACGTTGACTTAACCGTCTCGAGTTGAAATTAAACAAAATATTTTGGTAACAGACCCTTTGTTAAATATAATTAAATATTATTGAAAAGGTTGGTACAACGAGATTAAAAATTGTTGAGGGCGGTATACTTACGACGTTTTTACCCGAATCGCATTTTTTTTATAAATATTATTACTTACCTAAATCTTCTCAAATAAATAGATAGATCATTTCTTTGGTTGGTTGTAGGTACAGTGAAATAATGATATTTAACAGAGTAAATAGTAGTAATAAAAAAAAAAAAAATTGTTAAATCTTTCTTCTTTCTTCATCGTATGGTTGATGAACAACCTGGTGTCAGAGTTTAAGCCGTAGGCCTCTGACATGGCTTTACACATTGTTGAAAAATATATCAGGTGTGCTAGTTTTTTTACGATACTTTCCTTCACCATTTTAGCAAGTGATAATTAATTTCAAATACGCACACAAATCCGAAAAGTCGATATGCGTGCCTGGGTTTCGAATCTAGGACCTTTGACTCACTGTTTGATAATTTTTTTTAACCATATCATCCCACTGTTGAAAAAAATACTGTTTCTAAAGAAAACAACAAAAATGTTCTTATGATAAAAGATGGCGCCACGTGCCTTTCGAAACATGATTGAAATTTAAACTTTAAATTAACGTGATTGAAGTTACTCTAAAATAAAACCTCCTCCTGTTTGGAGTCGGTTAAAAAGTGAGCGAAGCCGCTGGCAAAAGCTAATCTATTTACAAACTCAATCTGTTTTAAAGAAAAGAATCAATTGAATTCTGCTATAAGTTTTTATCTTTTAATGTTCATAATCCTAGTAACATTACCATTAAATAAAATACAACTAATACTAAAATTAAAAAAAAAAACACTAAAACTAAAAAATTAAATAAAAAGAGAAAAACTTGATCTAAAAGACCGCTTCCAGTGGGCTATAAGTATATACAATATTGCTTGTGGCTGTACACAAAGATTTTACTCCATCAGATTGTCCAAAGTGTCAGATTTAATATTGTGGATGGATTGGATGGACCACGCAACAAGTGCTCAATCCAAATGATTGATCTGTGATGTACTACTTACTTTCCTCTCGTAAAAACTGATGGATATTCCTGACTACAGTTTATGAGTATTTGAGGTGCGAAATTGTTATGGGATATTTCCGGATATAGGTGCTTTTCAAGAAATATGATTTTCCCTTTGCGGCACTTGCCCAATAGGGACTGCCGGCAGATTGGTAGGTTGGACGAAATTTTAAGAAAATTATAAGTAGGTGTGTTTATTTTTTGTTATGTATGTAAGAGCTATTCTAAAACAAACTTAAGTATTACTTGGAAGTCTAGCTTAATTCAATTGGTCTTTATAGCTTAGAATCTAGAATCGGGGGCCCTATCCCCCTTCCATAATCGCTATTCCTTAATTTCCTCTCCCCTTCTACAATCTCACACATGGTCGGCAACGCGCAAGTAATACCCTTGGTATGGCAAACGTCTATAGACGATTGATCGACAAATATTTTCATAGTACAGTAAAATTTCATAAAATATTTTAAAAATTACAAACCTTTCACGTAAATAAATATATCTATTAGTGACGCAGAATACCCGCTACGACATGGACCTGCGGAAAATAGCCCGTCATAACAATAGTGAAATGGTGAAAACCGTATCAAAATGCCTACAATAGTTTTTAAGATAAGCCTTTACAGACAAACATGGACTACATCACGACAAGCAAACGCGGCGAGAGACTTCAGTTTATATTTACTTGACTTGTTATATCTTCGCCTTCTTTGGTAAAAGATTCAGAGTAAGCAGTGCCGTTACGCAGTGAATTTGAATTTAAAGTAGAAAAGTTTCTATCCATATTCTACATTGAAGACCATATTTCTGTATTATATCTTCTTTACAATATAGTAACTTTTTAACAAAAAATAAATACCGACTGCAAGCGGGTCACACCCGAGTTTTTGGAAGCCTGTTATCTTATTAATACAAAGTGAAATAAGTTGTTTGCTATCATCCGATGAGGAGTTCTATTGATTATTACCCGACTGCGGCGAAGCCAAAAAGGAGGGTTATGTGTTTGACCTGTATGTATGTATGTCCGTCCGTATGTTCCCTCGTAACTACTAAACGGCTAAAGCGATTTTGATGAATGATATGTCGTTGGATTCGTCTTTATTGCGCGAGTGTCACTGGGTATATACAAATTTAAAAAAATCGATATGGCAGATTTTTGGCGCCAAAAGGTGTGATTAATAAAAAAAAAGTCCCCCCAAACCAATCGTAAGGGGTATCAAAATGAAGAGTTTTAAAAGGTGATTACAAAAATATATACAACTTATATGTTTAAACTTGATATAGCCCGCGATTTCGTCCGTGAGACCTACAGGAACTATGCATTTTTTCGTGATAAATGATTGCCATTATATAATATATAGTACATACATAGTTTAACGACTATATTATAATATAGTTCCTAAACTATCTCTTGGGAAAAAAAATATTATTAAAAAACAAAAAACCCGACTGCTAACTTAAAAGATAGAAACAAGTTGGTTATAGATAGATCATACTTTACAGGGTGCCCTCTATCTGGCAGAAACTTGTTTCTCCGAAACCTATTTGGCATAACTCACTTGACATAAACTTTTTTAAATGAACATTATTAAGGTAGAAAAAATATTTAATATAATTGTTTTTTAGTATAACCATCATATCGTAGAAAGTTCACAACCAGAATCATTTTTTGGCATATATTTTATATCCATAATAATCAAAAGTAGAACCATCATATCGCAGAAAATTCACAGCCAGAATCATCTGGTTAACACCCCGACTCAGAGTACCCCGACTCGGATAGGTTAGGTTAGAAGGGGATGGCGGGGTCGAATAGACCCCGCCGTCCCCTTCGTGGTTATTTTTTTATAAACCACCCAGAAGTAGGAGCCCCGCGAAGCGGGGCTCCGTCGACCAAGCCCACCCGAAAAAAAAAAAAAAAAAAAAAAAAAAAGGGTCCCGAAGGCTTGATAAGGCAATATAAAATATATGCCAAAAAATGATTCTGGTTGTGAACTTTCTACGATATGATGGTTATACTTATTGATTATTATGGATATGAAATTTATACCTAAAGATGATTCTGACTTACAAAATTATGGGTTTCGGTGTATGGTAAATGAGTGTATGCCAAACGATTTTCTGCGAAAAGAGGTTTATGCTATCCGTGGCTATGCGAAATAAAATTATGACGTAAAAAGTTCTGCTATAAAGGGTGGACCCTACTTTACACAGTGTTCACAAACGCAGTCGGAGGCATTCTTTAGGTAATACTCTTCTGGGTTTAGAGAGAGAGAGAGAGAATGAATAGTTAATGCCTCCGACTGCGTTTGTAAACACTGTGTAAAGTATGATCTATCTATAACCAACTTGTTTCTATCTTTTAAGTTAGCAGTCGGGTTTTTTGTTTTTTAATAATATATTTTTTTTCCGAAGGTGTTTAACAGATCTCTACTCTTCGGAAGAAAACCCTTTTCTAAAATATCATCAAAAATTGGGTTTAATACCCGCACATCTTTTTGAAGTCGTGGATAAAAATAGTAAATCTCGTGAAAACTTTTTTTATTTTGTCAACAATATGAAAAACAAAAGCTTGGCTCTTGACAATTTATAAAAGAAATGTTAGTTTCCCCTCGCAATGACGCCACCACTGACGTCACGGGCTCACGGCCTCATATTGACCTGTAAAGGGAGGGTACTCCCGAAATGCGTTGTTCCCTAAGGGCCCGGCGCGGCCCTTTATAAATGCTTGAACGTGAGGCGTAAACTTTTAGATGGCCTTTTTAATGTTAATTTATAGCTGACAAAATAAGTGAAATTAATAAAAGTTTTAATATCATTTTGGGTAGGTATTTCATATTTCAGAAAAATTAAACAAAATTTTTCTGGTGTTCTATTTACATACATTACTGAAATTGTAAACATTTTGTGTAAGTTTTACTTTTAAACGTTTCAACCAGAATTAAATATAGCCTATGCTTATAATAAGGTACTCAGGAATAGTGTAGCTTTAATGTATAAAGATTGTTTAGAATTGGTTATGTAGTTTAAAAAATTACCCAAAACACAAAAAGTACTCTGTATCGTTTGGGTAATTTTTGGATAATAAGCATATTATATACTTATTTATAATTTAAGTGTAGATTAGATTTATCCCAGTCGAGATTAGAGACAGTGTTCATATACTACTATGATTAGATATAGAGTAGGCTCTCAAATTGCACAAACTTTTACCATAGTCAATATTAATTGGGTATTGCTAGTATTGCTACACCCATAAAAATAGGAAGATGAAAATAAAAGATACGTTTGATGTCTGATACGAAGTTGCGGGTATTAGCAGTCAGTTTTTGACAATTTCTGATTCTTCAATTTTAAACACTTTTTTTTCGTTTTTTTTTTCATTATAATGAATACGGCAAGTGTTTGCTTACGAAACCACCTGATGGTATGGTAACTTGGAGGTTGGACTTTGGACGGTATAATATGGTCAGATAGACTTTACAGAACACTAAGTACTAACTAAGTTGCTTAGCCGTAAGGGTTTTTTCGGTGGATAGTATTTACGAAAGGTTATAATTTTGTAAATATGGTTATTTGTCTTTAAAATAGTAGATAACCAAGTATGTGGCTTTATGGCTTTATTGCTTTATGGTATTGCTTCCGATTGAAGCCAAATTTAGTTTAATTATAAAGAGTTATTTTTTTGCTGATTTCAAATACAATTAAAAGTCATTTTTGACAAAAGTGTTACACGGATTCTTCGTAACACGGTAGCATGGTGTGAATTGGGCATTTCTTTTAAGGTGATGAAAACCAGAACGAGAGAAAGAGAAAAATATATTCTGTCATTGCGTTTTCGTCGTGAAGTCATCCCTCTCTCCTAGTAAGCTCACTTCACCTCACCTAGTCTATTCAGAGTTTAGACATCCTAAAATAAATCGTTCTACTAGTATTTATTCTGCGCTAAAGAAAACCGGTCGTGAAAATACGTTTCCAATCGTCTAAATCGATTTTATTCTTCGTAGCGTCAAGTGGCGCTTGGCACTTTATTGGCATCACAACGTACTCCAAGAGACTACAAAACTGATTTTTTTGATTATGTTGCCAAATACCAACATTCGGGGTTCGGGAGTTTTTTTTCTATCTGGATTTGTTTGATATGTAAACATACATACATACTCAGCTTGTATCAGTCCACTGCTGGACATAGGTCTCTATTCATACGCATCGTGGAATCTGTGCCTGCCGCAACTTAGCCCACAGCGTTATTTCCACAATTTGTTCTGTACGGTTTGTTTATTTTCCTATTGTCTTCTAAATATTGTCTTTAGCTACATTATTCAAATTTTTTTTTGTCGCTGAGCCTGAAATATTTTGATTTTGATTTTTTGACACAATCGCTGCACTTGCAGCTTGCAGTTGCAGTCGCCAGCGTAGCTCGGGTTAGTACCTTAAAAATAAAATCAAAACAATAATTTATGAATTATTTAAGCTATACGTAACCCTGTCCGTGCTATCGAAATTCCTTCTACATTCAACTGCCTGAGATGGTAGATACATCCAGCCCCGTACTATAGGGCTAGTATGTCTAACTTTGTAGTTAAAGTACGAGAAAAATACATAAATAAAGTTCCGTTTTTGCAATTTTGTTCTGGAACCCTCAAAAGATACATGAACACTTCGCTTTTGTATTAGCGGTATTATATTTAATACTAAGCTCCACAGAGAAAATAGTGGAGAGACTTGACCTTGACAATACTCCGGAAAAACCACGGCTAAATAAAAATAATACCAGTTCATCTAAGCAACATGGAGTATAGTTATGATATCATCTTTATTTACTTAGATATATTCAGATTGAGGCGCAGAATAAAATGTTAAGAGCAGCTATTTTTATCTTTTGTCGTACAGAAGTTCTCTATTATTCTTTATTGGAGTTTTGTATGTTTTCATACAGAATCTGGTAAAACTGTTTCCATGTTTGCTACGATATCTTATGAGATTATTGTATTTTTCTCCCATTTCAAGCGGCGCGCGTGCTCTTGCAAGTCCAATCCTGTTATTGTTTTGCAAAAGTAACTAATTTCTTAATCATTCCTTCTGACTGAATTTAGGTCTCAGCGGACAACTATATATCTAGGAGATTTTATAGTGTACAAGTAAACATAAGTGTATTTTCTATTCCCTCACTCTCATAGTCCGGTGGAACGGTAATTCGTCACGACCGGAGTGAGATCAAGATCAGGTGCAGGATCAACGGCTTTATTTACTTTCCTAGGCACGAAGCAAGTGATAATTAAATTAAAATAATGCGGGCGTGATGTAATATTATGTCATTCTATGTCCTTCTATCCTTATCATCCTATATATTTACCCTACCTTACTACGCTACTAAAATAATGTAATAAACGTAAAGGGTTGTCAAGATGTTTGTAATTCGATCACGCGTAAATGTCTTGGATAAGCACAGGATACTTTTTAAACCAGTCCTACTTCCAAACAGTCGAAGCCGCGGGCAAAAGCTACTAAATTCTCAAAAGCTAGTCATTAGTTTAGAACCGTAGAGCAATTTAATTGCATCCTATTAGATTGATATCGACACGTACGACGCTACAACAAATATGTAGATTGTAAAATTAACGGTCCAGTAAAGTTAAGGGATTGGATCCCGATTGGATTGAATTGTATAGTGACGTAGATATTCTCGCTAGGGGAAGTTTCTAGAACATTGGACACGTGGCCGTCCACGGACTGACACGTTTCTATGTAACGATTTCGACGCTGGACGATTCAATTCATGTAGGGTAATTATTCGTCTGGTCGAAGTCCGGTATAGTTTTAAAATATGCGACTGCCACTGGTATGCACCTAGTACCTAATTTAAGTAACTATTATTCAGGGTTATTTGTAAAATACCAGCATCCTTAAAAGGGGTCATTAAACTCATCATTATGCACAACTTTTACTATGGGACCAACACTGAAATCGCAAAAAAAGAAACCGCTGTACTATACATTTTGTTGAGTCATGTGAACATAAATGTATGGAACAGCTGATTTTTTTTCGATAACCGTCGATAAATTAAATGTATCCAGAGTTGCGAGTTGATAGCTCTACCGTCTACCGGATAACATTAGGCGCGGACATAAAGACTATACCACTGACATTATACCTTCATTATACGCGTCAATATAACTCCATATCTTCACAAACGTGCTGTAAGCTTTTCAAGAGTCCAATCTTTTTCAATCGCTCGTGCTTTCTACGGATAAAACAGCACGTATATCCGTTAAACATAAACATACAAAACATGAAACATGCTGCTTTCTGATCATAAAGTCAATTTACGACTGCCAAAGGCAACACAATAAACAGCATATATAGCGGTTCTCGTTTTATTTCCACATTCCCGAAACAATTAGCTTTTGATGGCGCCATGCATGTTGCGGTGGACGGTAAAGCTTGCACGTTAACTATAAATAACATAACGTAACCGATATATCGATAACAGAGTAAATAAAACGGAGAACCTAAGCTCTTTACTCTGCTATGACGTTATTTAGATGTTTATCTCCCTACTGATCAGAAGGTCTGAGTTGCTAATGTCCAACAGCTCGATATGTCTAATGAGCAGTTCTAATTAGCAAAACGTCATTGTAGTAAACCGTCCAACTATCAGATGGTCTGTATAGCAGAACGTCTATTTAGCAAATCGTCAAATTCTCAAAATGTCTGGACACTCAGGCACAAAATTCAATTTTGATGGAATATTCAAAGCTACACCATTCAGCCATTCATTGCGCGATGTCGCGTACGATGTTTCAGTCGCGTGTTTGAAGACCTCTACATGATTAATTAAACAATAATATTGTCATGTATTTGGACGAAATTTGCATTTTAGACGTTTACTTGACCATTATAAAACATAATTTGTTGTTTAGGAGTACATCTCAAAATAACTTAATGTAAAGACATCCCAATGAGTGTAAGATAGACTTTACTATTATTACCTGCTGTGTGAAAGATACCGTACGGTTATGTAAAAGTTATATCCTGGAATGTACCTATTATACATTATAGCACCCATGTGCGCTGTTTAACGTCTCACAAAAATCGTCGTGGTTTGCGCAGTTTGTAAATACAAGAGGGTCTGAACTCCCACACCGAAACCCTATAGTAATAAAATAAATATTTTTTATAAGACTGTTAGACCGTATGTAGGTGAAATTGGGGCTCTAAGGATATAATCATTTTCGAATATTTTCTTTATGGAGTTGAGATGTGTCGTGCAGTCGTGCTCGTAAGAAATGCGTACCCTTTTTTCCTATGGGTATCGTAAGAAGCAACTAAAGGATTAGATGGGTCGTGGGCACACTCACATCGCAGTAATATACATTTACTACATTTGGTTGATAGGATATCTAGTCTGATACTGAGTCTTGATAGCCTAGTGGTATGATAACCGTTGATTGGCAAGTCAGAGGTTTCAGGTTTGAAACCAAGGCGCGCACGTCTAACTTTTTGTAAGTTATGTGCGTATTATAAATTAATTATCATTTGCTCCGTGTCTCGGAAAACACTTAAAGCCGTTGGTCCTGCGCCTGATCTCTCTCCGTTCCATCGGACTGTGAGAGTAAAGAAATAGAGAGTCACCTCTGTTGAGCACACACTTATGTCTCCTGTGTAGTCGGCTAATCTCCGTGGAGATTAGCCTTCGGTCAGGAGGAGCAACAGGTCATATTCATCATATAAATATGTGGTCATCAGAACTGAACGTGTATTCCTAACTTCAGCTTAATCTCGAAGCTCTAACAAATGAAGTTAAATAATGAAGGCATGTAAAACAGTCGCATTACATAATGTGATAAATATCATGCACCTTACCTTTATAAAAATAAGGTCCATTTTGTAATAAAACCGGTGTCCACTCATCTTTCTTCGACTGTACATTTTGTATTGTTGGTAGAAGGTTTAATTCTGTAGGTACGTCATAATGATTGCATGGGTAAACATGTGCGGTAAATGGCTACTTCATTATGAGTTACGTTTCAACATTAGTAAGAGGTATTTGCATAAGTTTATCACAGGCTTCAAAGGTTCAAAAGGAAGGGTTTAAATTAAATGGAAGATAAGCCATTATCATTATTTCTTTAGGCAGTGATAGCCTAGTGGATTGACCGTTGGACTGCCATGTCAAAGTTCAAAACCTAGGCACGCACCTCTGACTTTTCGGATTTATGTGCGTAATAGAAACTAATTATCAGTGATAATTTATCACTAGCTAAAACGGTGAAGGAAAAACATCTTGAGAGAACCAGCACATCTCAGAGATTTTTTCAATGGTGTGTAAAGCCATGTCAGAGGCCTACGGGCAGTTTAAACTCTGACACCAGGTTGTTCATCAACCATGGGAAAAGAATAATTTCTTTATCTAAATAGACAAACACAAAATAGTTCTGTACCATTTTCTCTTTTTTTAAGTCTCGTTTTTTCTCATTTTTCTATTTTTTCAGCAGCTATTGGTAAGCCGTGTTATCAATAAAAAAAATGGAACATCATTTCTATCAATACCAATAGGGTAAGCCTTTAGATTTTTTTTGTATTTTTGGGCAAAAGCTTGTACAGTCAACAGCAAAAGTAGATGATCAAAATCAGAAAATCAATACTAATGAACGGAGTTCTCGTTTGAACTGTGTGGCGTCGAAGTGATTCAAAAGTATGTGATTGTAAATTATACCAAAGATTTACTACTAGTACAGCTGCCATATATTTCGCGAACTCTGTTCATTAGTATTGAATTTCTGATTTTGATCATCTACTTTTGCTGTTGACTGTACCACCTTGTACTTTACAAAAATGTTTATGTATTAAAAAAACTTAATTTGTACACCCATAATTTTCTAGTGTACTGCAATATTACGGAATAGAAGTACTAAAGCTGTTAACATAACAAAAAGCAGTCCTATTGTACGTAAGCGTGTTTGGTGAACATTTGTCGTGCTGTGAACAGGCGCCTTTAGTCGCAGTACTGTACCGACACGAGTGCGGAGAAACTTCGATGATATTTCAAGTGTTATTAATAGCTTTACTTGCTTTTGAATCTATGAATTGATGTTAGAAGGTTTTGTAGCGACAATTGTACAGTTCGTAAGTTTACGTCATTTTTTACCCGACTTCCAAAAAAGGAGGTTCTCAATTCAAGCGTATTTTTTCATTTTTTATATTTGTACACCGATTACTTTATGAAAAAGTTGATGGGGTTGGCCTCGTCCTTTGTAGTCAATGTGCAACTTAACATTTTAAAAAAAAGAATGAAAAGTATTTAAACTAAAAAAAAAAACACTAAAACGATCCAAAATTACCGTTTTTGTGTTTATTTTACTTTTTTGTATTGTATATAATTGTAAGAAGTGGGAATGGTAGGTTTTTTTTAAACCGTAGCTCTACATTAGAATTTTTCCTGTATCGTATACGAAGTACACAGATAATTTAACAATACACAAAAACTCAGACCAAAACAAATAACTATCGAACGCACAAATATTTGTCTCTTACAGGAATAGAACCTACCACACCAAGTGCAAAATCAAATCACTGAACCGCTGCACCAATCGTGTCGTGTTCATTAACTCTTGTATACACTACAGTAACCAATTATACCTTTCAGAAAACACAGACGCCTGTAATATGTCTGCCATTTATATAACTCAAAGAAAACTGCACTGATAGCCTAGTGGTATGACCGTCGACTGACAAGTCAGAGGTCTCGAGTTCGATCCCAAGGCGCGCACCTCTGACTTTTCGTAAGTTATGTGCCTATTATAAATTAATTATCAGTTGCTAAAACGGTGAGGGAAAACATCGTGAAGAAACCAGCACACCTGAGATATTTTTTTCAATGGTGTGTAAAGCCATGTCAGAGGCCTACGGGCGGTTTAAACTCTGACACCAGGTTGTTCATCAACCATACGATAAGAAAGAAAAAAAGAAAACGGGAGAGTAGTAGCTGGAAATGTGGTCACAGTGTACGAACCGAAGATACAAACAGTTTGTGTTTATTACGTAACTTATGAGTATATTAATATGTTTGGCAAGACATCCTATTCACACAAATTATATACATAGGCGTAATAAATATTTACTCTATCTAATATCTCGAGTAAACTTTATGGGAAGGAACGATTAGGGATCGGTCATTATTGACCAACTTTATTATGTGGTAATATAGTTCACTAGCTGATCCCCGCGACTTTGTCCGCGTTAAATTAAATTTTCCCGTAAACACACGTTTATAAAGCAGCCAGGTTGCCTGTTTTTTTTTCTTACTTGAATCACAGATATTGTTATTTTTTACTGAAAACTAAACTTTTTTTTTCAGAAAAAAATAGCATATAGCACTCAGGAATAAAGTAGCTTCCTATTGGTGAAAGAATTTTTAGGATCGGATCGGTAGTTCCAGAGATTACCCCTAACATACATACATTATCACATACATACAAACTTTACCTCTTTATAATATTAGTATAGATATAGATAACGATGTTACCACCAGACAAAGCCTTGTCGTCAAGCGATTGGTTCAGGGATGATTTTCGGTGAAACTTATGAAGGATGGCATCCATAAGACAGGCAGGTGCTCCTTCTTAGATATCATTTACCACCAGTTAGTTTAGTAGAACGCTTAAAAAACGCTCGCGCAGAATAAATATCATCATCACAACCGAATTTCTAGGTGGACCGTTATAAGAATCTGTATGTAAAGCCACCCTAGTTTCAGAACGAATGGTCTAGCACGACCGGGGTAGTACCACACACAAAATATCAGCGTGATTTAACAGTATCGTAATATTTACTTTTAAATTTTCGCGTTACATGATTTTTAAAACTGATACAAAACGGGGATTAACGCGCAAATAATTTCCATGCGCATTAGTTTTTTCTGAGGAAATTCTAGTTGGACTTATTACGATGTATCAGGGATGTTCTGATGGCTTTCAGGCCGTCATTCGCAAAAAAACGGTAACCCTGATCTGCAGAGTGCGTGGTAGCCGTAATGATATCCTGAAGACGGTAGCAAATAGGATCTCATCCCCGCTTTGGAAATCTCTAGTTAAGAGGGTGATTTAGTAGTAGTAGTAGAGGGTATACTATAGATTGTACCACTTGTACATTGAAGTTGGTGACATTCTCACCTAACTACATAGTGGTCTTTAATCAATGCTTTAGACAAAGTTAGCTCGCTTTACCTCTTCCTTTTTATTTTTCCCTCAAAGAGCTTGTTATCATAATTTTATCATGGCTTTTAGGGCAGCAGTTATAGTACAATTCATCAAAAAATGAATGTTTGTAACATCGCAAAGCGTCTTCCTCCAATCACTGGCTCGTGGCTCACGCGATATTTTCTGTTGTTTCAGCAATATCCTTCAGAATTATCTTTTAAACAATTCTATTTTTAAATTCGAAGCACAATTACGATGTAACGTAGCAGTAGAATAAATTAACGGTATAATAATAATTTAGCGGCGGAAAGACATCGCGTGTGCTGGATGTCGCATGCGACCCAGGAAATGAGGCCGGGGTTGATTCTTACTAGGGACCTGCAGATTTGTGGACGGTGAAATGTCCGAAAAGTATTGTTTTTTAAAATATAGATCAATAATTCAATATTTGCTTTACTGTCTCGTTGGTTTCGTGGAAGCAAGCTACTGCAGCTGAGCACTAGGTCGTTGGTGCTCAATCCCAGGTCGGGCAGTGTTGTTGTGTTTGTCCATTAGGAAATTCTCAGCCTGAAAGAAAATTTCGGAGCCTGAAATTATGCCCGGTAATGATAATAGGCTCACCTATTACATGGTACTTATAACATAGCCGGCGAAACGTGGGTGTACTGCAAACACCTCTGCCTACCCCCTCTGGGGAATACAGGCGTGAGTGTTATGTTATGTTGAGTTAGATTTAGGTTTATTTAACACTAGTTTTATCAATCTATTGTTCTATGTTGTGAAAATAGTTGTATGTGAAATTAAATGTACAAATAAACACCATCTGGGTGAATGGAAGATTCCAAATTCTTCTCTTTGAACGGTAGGCTGTCCTTGGAACTGGCAACTAGACTCATTTTTACAATAATATTAGAATTATGACTATGTAGAAGTGCCTAAAATGGTCTACATGAATAAAAACATTTTGATTTTGGTTGCCCTTTATAAAAAGTAGCAAAATTGTTTCTAAAACTCATTTAACGTCGCTGTCACTACCGCTTGTTTGTTTAGGAAATATTGAGAAATTACAAAACTGAATATAAACAGCAAGTTCCAAAACCCTTGAAGTTTAATTAAGTGTATTCGTAATCAAGTTTCTCAGAAACTAATTAACTCTGAAAGCAAAGAAAAATAACCGTTAAATTAAAGAGAGGTATAAAATTACGAATTTATATTTGGAACAGTATTTTTGAGTCCTTTCAGAATTTAGGGGTAGAATTGATGGCCAAAGTTTAAATGGTTTAAAAACTCAAACTCATTGAATGCATTGCTGAGACAGAAAAAAAAGTGCATTTGCACTTTATTATTAGGGTTCCTTAAGCTACGAACTAAATATCAAATAATTTTATAACTATTTATTTTGACTACCTATTATGAATATTATGACTGCCTCGTTGATCTAGTGGTGGCAAGCGCGACTGCTGAGCACGATGTCCTGGGTTCAATCCCCGGGTCGGGCAAAGTGTTATTTTTTTTTTAAGGTTTTTCCATTAGGAAATTCTCAGTAGCACGGAGGCTGGGCTCGTCCCCGCCACAAACATAGCCGCTGAAACGTGGGTGTACTGCATATACCTCTGTAACCTGACGTCCACAATAGCTAAAATAGTTTATGTGGTTGCTGATATTCCCTGTACCACCCCTAAAGCTGGGCTGCACGCTCCATATCTAAATGTTCGTCAGACGTCAGACAATCACGACGACGTCATACTGCCTCGTCCTCCTTTCGATGTCATTCCGATTGTTTTTCAAAGTTTCATGCTAATGGTAGTTTTGCCTGACATTTGTTTAAATAACCGTGAACTCTATATTACCTAGGTATGCAGCTATTAGAAGTTTCCTAGCTCTTTATAATGTCAGTCGGTTTCTTGTACTGATTTCTTTACTACAATGTCACGGTTTGTCTGTTACTGTGTCGTTTTTCTTTGTAAAGATAATGTGTGGTGTGCGTGTGTCAATTAGGACCAAAAATTTTATATTTATTATGATTAAATGAGATTTAGGTGAAGTTTTTAGGCAGTTGGAATGCGGTGTCTAAAACGTAAAGTCCAGAAAAAACGCCGCAACAAAAATGTAGGTATCTTATATCGTTATGAATAGTCTTAAGTTCAGTTTTTTAATTATTTATTATGATGGAAAAGTATGTGGACCACGAACCCAACTGATAGCTTTTTACCATGCCTATTGTGGTCTCCTGTGGATCACACCTGCCTTTATGATACAACTACATTCTCGATTTGTATAGGTATCCCCGAATTGTGAATTGAATTGTGTGTGTATGTGTTTCGTGAAATGTGGGCTACATTTCTCGAAACACATACTATACAATTCAAACACATACTATAAAATGTGAAAATAATTCTGTGCTGTCCTTAATTTACTTTATAATTAACAAATGGTTTAAAACCTTTGTTTAATGTGCAACAAAAGTTCACCCTTTATCAACCCCTCTGATGCCTTCTTGTTCTTTAAGAAGCTTATATCGTATATTTCTTCACTTGTATTAAGCTGTAACTAACACGAAAACTTTAAAACTTAATTTTTTTACTAAATCTATTAATATTTTCAGTTGCAAATCGAGGCGGGAGCGGGTGAGGGTCCCGGGCCTCCAGTGAACAATAATTCTGAAGGTGCAGTGGCCAGCCCTCCTCGCGATGATAACCACAATGCACCGCAGCAGCCCCCCGTCACTCCTCGAGCACGACCACTCACTCCTGCAGGTAAGAAAATACTGACCATCATTTTAGGACTGGTTGGATAATTCATTAGGTTTTCTTGGGATTGTATACTTGACAGCTTTGGTGTATCTTCGGAGCTATTATACCTATACCTATGCCTGTGCTTCGGGGTAACTCGATCTTGATCTATGAACCTAATCCAAATTTGAATATGGATCGTATACGAACCCAAGACACAACTGTTCATCAACCATAAGCCAACAAGACCATTTTTGCTTCGTAAAACTTCGTGAGTAATGTTCTAATCTGATTTTGATTATTAATTAATATTTTAAAAGGGAGAAACAGTTCTGAATCATCCTTATTATGTGGATTATTTCAAGATACGAATATAAGATCAATTTCACTTTTCTAAGCGTCTTACAAGACAGATTTATGATTAGTACAATTTTGGGCCAAAAACATGGACAGATTTAGGTAAAATTCAGCTCTTAACATTTTGAACGCTATCTGGGTCACCGGTGACCCCAAACAATAAAATTCAATTGTGTCTGGAGAGTGGCGTTGAAAGTTTAAAGTTGATTGAACTTTTTACCACAAAAAACGGGTAAGTCTGGTGTGCTACTTTTCTTAGTCCTTTATTACATGTTTCGTCTTCATGAGACAGCAGTTTTGGTAAAATAAGATGATACATTCCCCGCGATTCACGGCAGGGGGATATTTATGCGTAAAATTTGTATTTCTTGATAACGGCGTGAGGTTTTCTGAAAATTATTTAATACATAGGTAGGTATGTACTTACGGCCAAGGGTCTAAGAATAGTTTAAAGTTTACTAGGGTCCAAGTGGAGTTTACCTACATGCCAATCAAGTTTGTGGAATGCATATTTTCAGTTAATCACAAACTAGACTTCCAAAAAGAAAAAAATCTATTATTCCATTCGATGAGTATATTTTTTTTTCGAATTTACGAGTAAGTACTCCATGATAGGTGCCAGGTGGTGATTTTTTGTTGACTTTTGATAATTTTTTTTGTTTGTAAGAGTATCTCTCCGATTGGTATCATATTGTCATGATCTGATGATGAACTTTGAAGATAAAGAACGACACGGCGCTATCAGAGCCAAACGAACAAAAAAACTTATTAGTGTATTGAAGTAGGTACGTTTATTTTTTTTAATAAGGAAGGAAGAGGAATGTTTAATTATGCCCAGTTAATGGCTATATGCTCGCCCCTTTTACAATAAACTTTAAACATGACTACCAAAATGTGGGTGTACACTTTTATTGTACCTACATTTTTAGACGATACAATTATTAGATACTTGAACATTCCAACAGAACCATTTCAAAGTATTTATAGAATTTTCATTCGTATGATGACTACGATCACAAAGGACTCGTAAATGTCCCGAATAGATTTATTTCTGGAAACTGTTTAGTGGAACATTTTCGTATCCAATTTTAGAAATCAGGTTGCCAATATACAAGCTATTGGTAACCCAATTTCCAAAATTAACATACAATTTGTAGGGTTACATTGTACGGTTCACTAGCTGATAACCATCAATGTGAATAAATTATTTGATGAGATTTGATTAAACCGATTAATATTCGTAATTGCTATAATATGTTTAATTACTATTCGATTTTGAATTATAGGATATTAGAATTATTATACATGTTTATTTTAAAACAAAAAGAGATTAGGTATAACTAGCTTCCACTTGCGGCTTTGCCCGCACGGTATATGGAAAATTGCAATTGCGGCTGTTTTAACTCCAATTAGGTACTTAATTTTGCATGTCTAGTTCACTAGGCAAAATGTGTCTACTCTGTATCACATTTTTTTTTTTCATTTGAAATTGATTGATTGATGAGAGCGAAAAGGTCATAACTCTACGCCGAGTGGCGCTGCTGCATGCCTCTCATAAAAACATATAATTACGTGAACAAAATGCGATATTGGAGACAACCTTTTAAATAAAATGAAGAGACATTTCCAACGTCCATTATTTGGTATAACAATTATTTGGAACACTTGAAACACGAGCATTATTTGGTTCATTGTTCGAATGACAGCAATAAATTGAAGTGAAAAAGTCTTTTTTTAGCGCTACTGGGCCGCAATCAATGAAATAAGAGTCGCTTTGTGTCGAATTACACATCAATACCATAGTCCACTCATCCACTGATAACAAAAATGATTTTTACGAATGACCACATCACATTTTGATTTTTTTTTTCATTTCTTTTGTCCGCGGGTCGCCCCGCATGGACGATGGACCAGAATAAAAAGTATTTTTTGTCTTAATCCAGGATATGATCTATCAGTGTGTCAAGTTTCATCCAAATTCGTTTAGTACTTTTAGCGTGAAAGAGTAACAATCATACCTACATCCTCACAAACTTTTACATTTATAATATTAGTTATAGGATATTAAATGTGATATCGTGAAACAAAAATTTATGAAAAATGTAATCCTTTATTTTGGTTTTGTTGCAATAATTATGATACGTTTCGTCATGGTGTTTTTTTTTGGTGTACAGTAAATAAATACACGTCGATCCCTATGTGTTACGTTTTCGTGATTTTTTCGAAATTATTTTCACAAATAATTTCACCTTTTCACGAAAATCGTTACACGCAACCTCAATTATCTCGTTACAAAAAAGAGCGCTTCAATATTATTACCCGACTACAAAAAAAAGGAGGGTTATGATTTTAGCAGTCTATGTATGTATGTATGTATGTAAGTTTGTTCATCTGTTCCCTCCTAGCTCCTAAACTATTTGTTGTAATTCAATAAATAAGGTGTCTATCGATGCGTCTTAATGGTCTGCGGGTTATAGGATTTATGAAATTTCGTAAAATCAAATAAGGTGGATTTTAAAAATAAATTAGTCAGCTCGAAAAAAATAAAGTTAAGGTAAATTTATCGTGTTTGATATCAAATGGAAGGTCTTGATGAGCACATTCCGAATAGGTATATATTATCTATATATTCTGGACCACTTCTTAGAATATCAGGCTTCTAACTACCCGTTACGACTATCATAAATATATGTGATTATAACACTGCATACAATGTGAAAATGTGATAACAATAAATATTTACTAATTAAATTAAAGTTTCTACACATCACTGCCTATTAAATTATGATTATATTTTAAAATAATGTTAATTAAATTGAGATTTCTTTTTCGTAACTAGATGGCGTTGGTTTGCGGTTTTGTGGAAGTAAGTAACATAGAGTTAAAAATACCTCCTCAAAAATCCCGGAATCGTAAACATAACAATTAAATCCCGGGATTTTATTAATATGGACTGGATTTTGACCTAAAGTTTTTATTAGAATTAGTTTTGTATGTAAAATAAAACTCATTAATTTAACAGTTTTAGTACCGAACTACTTACGTATTACATTATCTGTTACCGATGTCTAAAAACATAATAAAGACTTTTTATTATTATAATAATTTAGTTCATATGTATTTAAAACGTTAAATTAATATTTTGGAGAATTTATTACATGTTTTAATACATGTTTGCTTATTAAATATAATAAATTATTTAATAAGAAATTTGAAAAACAACTGATATGGAAGGGATTCGAACCCACGATCTCCGACGTACTGTGCCGACGCTCTAACCGCTGAGCCACCGTATCCCATCAAAATCAGTCGAAATTTCAAATCTCTTTCTACGCCTAGGGCGTGTGGTAATATCTATCGGTGCCTTCTAAAAACTGCAAAGTTTAGAACACTGAGTCGGATAATTAATGTATTGCGTTCGATATTACCACACGCCTAAGGCGTAGAAAGAGATTTGAAATTTCGACTGACTCGGATGGGATACGGTAGCTCAGCGGTTAGAGCGTCGGCACGGTACACCGGAGATCGTGGATTCGAATCCCATCCGTATCAGTTGTTTTTTCAAATTTCTTATTAAATAATTATACGTAAAATTAATTTCTAATTTCCCGGGAATTAATTGTAATGTTTATGATTTCGGGATTTTAGAGCAGGTATTATCAACTCCATGTTACTTACTTCCTCGAACTTTAGGTAAATGTACTCTATCTATGATGATATCCCACAAAAAAGGTTTCATGTGTACTTATACAGCTTGGCAAAAAAGAGTCTGAGGCGGTGACAGCTGGAATTAAAAATAAAAATCTTAAATAACTACGTTTGTGAGTACTAAAATAACATAAAAATGATTCATTTGATTATAATTAATGACAAAAAACTCGTCATAGAAATATGTAAGCACTTAATAACTTGTAATTTGAATTGTAGTGTGAAAAGTGCGACAGCGGCGCCCCCAATTTTTCCAGACTCTTTTTTGCCAAGATGTACTTCTTACTACTTTTCATGTATACTTCTAAGAAATATATGAAGCCATGTTTTAATAGCTCGAAGTCGCGGACGACACATTTGAAATAAATTTAATTTAAAAAATACATGACATTGACTAAAAGGTTTGAACCGAAGTTGACAGTTAAAGAAATCTACCTATTTAAGAACTACCACATTCTAAAAAATTGTGATTAAAATGAATTTTATTGGTTTCTTTACCACTAAAAATCATTGAAAAAAAATATAGTATAAAAACTAAAACCCGACTACTTAAAATCTAAAAACAAGCTTCTTAGATTTGAAATAAAATTCTGTAGTCGGAGGCCTTAATGTATTATAGGTAAACTAGCTGCCCCGCGCGACTTTGTACGCGTGATTATTCTACCTCTACGCAATTTCTACCCTACCCTACCCAACCCCTACTCTATCCCTACCCTACCCTACTCTACCCCTACCCTACTCTACCCCTACCCTACTCCACTCCTACCCTACTCTACCCTTACCCTACCCTACCCTACTTTACCCCTACCCTACCCTACTCTACTCTACCCTACCCTACTCTACCCTACCCTACTCTACCCTACCCTACTCTACCCTACCCTACTCTACCCTACCCTACTCTACCCTACCCTACTCTACCTTACCCTACTCTACCCTACCCTACCCTATCTCGTTCATTGATTATGCTTTTATATCTCCTAAGGGGGAAAAAATTCAAATTTTTTGATAGACGTCTTACTTATTTTCAGAACATAAGCTTAATACTCATTTTTACATCTGTAACTTAAAAAATAATGAAATTTCCATACAAACTTTCACCCCCTTTTTTATCCACTCAATGGTAGATTTGAAAAAAAAAATCTATGCTCGTCTTTTATCTAACCACCGAAAAGCTAAATACCAAGTTTCGTACGTTTAACTTTAAAAACGTCGGACTTTCATACAATCTCTTATCCCCTTTTTTACCTACTTAGGGGTAGAATTTCCAAAAATCCTTCCTTAGTGCACCCCTAGGGTACTTAAAGAATATTGTCTCAAAATTTCAAGTCTCTAGGTCCACCGGTTTAGGCTGTGCGTTGTCTGTCAGTCAGTCAGTCACGGTACTGTTTTATAAGTATAGATAGGTACTAGATAATCTTCCAAGGGTAAATACTTTGTAATTTGGTGGCCTCCGACTACAGAATTTTATTTCAAATCTAAGAAGCTTGTTTTTAGATTTTAAGTAGTCGGGTTTTAGTTTTTATACTATATTTTTTTTTAGATATTAATTTCTAAGGGTTTCTAGTGTATCAAAATTTAAACGAAATGAAAGCAAATGTTTTGTTGTAAATTTTTTTTGATGTCATTAATTAACCAAAGTAAGTACAAGTATTTTGATATCACTAATTTTGTAAGTAATTTATATTTTTACATTTTAATCATTGCAAGAGTTTCACCCCAGTGGATTCCTCTAGTTAAATTCCATGGTTTTGGATAGGGTATAGACACCATTAGGTATTAAAACATTGTCAGTAGTTCTGATTTAAAAAAAACATATCTTATCTTGGATTTGAATAACCAGTTATTTTTGTAGGACCTTGAATGATTGTCCTCCTGACCGAATTTTGGTCACAGCGGCCAATTTCAACGGAGATCACAACTACGCAGGAGATATTATAGTGCACAAGTGTGAACGCAAACACAGGTGCACTCTCTATTTCCTCACTCTCATATTCCGATGAGACGGTAATCCGATACGAGCGGAGAGAGATCAGACGCAGGAACAACGGCTTTACGTAATTTCCGAGGCATGGAGCAAGTGATTATTAATTTATAACTTGCGAAAACTCAGAGGAAATTAAATTGAAATTCGAATAATTATTTGGTGCCTTTTCATTTTGACAAACTGTCATGATTTCCAAGGTGCAGATACCAACATTGGTGTCAACATTGGACCCAATGTGGGCAACCGGGGTTAAATAAAACACTTTCTTGCTAGCTCAACAAGTCCTCGCCCCACTTTAAGATAATCAATTCAGACAAGTATAAAGATAGAAAAATGTAGACTGCAAAAGTACGGACGGACTCAATGTTGACATTTTAAGTTTAAAAAAAGATCGTTGTCATGCAATCTCTCCCGAGAGTGCTCGGCTGTTATAATGTAGGTACCATTAATTCTGGCTTGAAGGCCGTCTGGTCATCCATCAAGCTATCAATTTGTTCATTCAACTGTCGGAGGCCTCTCAAAAGTGGACCCAGATAACTTTGTATGACCTGAAAGCCTTTAAAAGATTTTTCCTTATTATCCTTTGCATCTCATTATAAATATTTTTATAGTCTCTTGATTAAGGGTTAATATTACTGCACTGCACTACCACCACCACCAATAAGGTACCGCATGTTAAGCGAAATAAATAAATACTACTACAAAATAAATAAAAGTACCTATCGTGTTGTATAATCACAATTTAGAATTTTCTGTGGTAAACATAATGAAAGCTTTTTGATGAATTATTATAATCATAATCACTAAGTTATTAAATAAAAATAATACAAAATACTTGCATAACTATGTACCATACTCATCACAAACTCCATGCACGCTGTATCGACGTCCTTAAAGTCGGAATATATATAGTTGAATGTGTCTTAGCAGTCTGGAAAACAGGTAAAATCGCCCAACATCATATTTACGCGAAAAAATAATTTTGGAAGTCAGCGGCGTTATCCTGCGTGTCACATTTACATAATATTATCTACCGTACGAGTCGACAAGATCGTATTCCTTTGGAACGAGTGAAATTCTATATTGCCCATTTCCTAAGTAACAAATGGTAAAGTCAGCAACAAAAGTCACTGTTTCTCGCAAATTTTTCTGAATATTTCAAACTTTAGTGTTCGCTTAAGCATAAATATTTTTACGAAAAGTTTCTTAAGTTATATGCGTAAATAATTATCACTTACGCCGTGCCTCGGAAAGCACGTAAAGCCGTTGGCCCTGCGCATGATCTCTTTCTGATCGTGTCAGATTGCCGTCCCATCGGATTATGGAGTGAGGGAAAATAGAGTACACCTGTGTTTGCGCACACACTTGTGCACTTTAATATCTCCTGCGTAGTTGGCTAATCTTCGTTCAGATTGGCCGCTATGATTGAACTTCGGTCAGGAGGAAATTATTATTAAAATAAAAGTAAATTAGAATAAAAGGGTGTAGTTAGGTAACTAGGTAGTATACAGAAATATAAAGTGAGAAAAAAATAAGAATTATAAAGCAAAATCACACTACTTCGCCCTACCTGATTAGTACCAAGATAAACCGGTATTTGCAGTCTGGAAATAGAATTTTTGAGCGTTTCGCCTCTACATTCCAAAAGTCATAATCCAACACGTTCTCTGTCAGATACTTTAGCGGCTTATCTTGGACAGTTTTGCCACACATTAACTAGTACATTTAAAAATACGCTCGCTTTTTCTGATGCAATCGTCGACGATGACGACGTTTATCAATATAGCGCATTGACTTTGTAATTAGTAGGGTAATATCTTACATTTACCAAAGCCCGCCATTCAAGTAACAACAATATGTAATATTTTATTTCTACTTCAATATAATATCTATTATAAAGGTTGTTAGTTAATCCATTAAAGGAGAATAGACCGACGACCTGTATGTTTAGGCGTCATCCGGTGGACTTCTTAAGTTCGTCAAAAATTTCAAGGTGGTCTAATCTTTGCGCTTGTACTTTTATATGTTTTTAACTGTTAACTGAAGTTTAAAAAAAAATAATCTTAAAATATTGCTGTAGAGTCTACAGTATAGACTAAAAAAAGATTATCTATATTGAATTCGTCCAGGAATTTAGAAGAAAATCACTTGAATCTCGCTACACACTATTGTATCATATTTCTTGAGATGAAGGTCTTTCGCAGCCCTCATATCACTGGCCGGAAATCTCATATCACAGCGGCCGGAAATGATCTATTGACTTAGAAGAACACATTGCCTTGTGACATATTCTGCAAATTGTGATGTCAATGAGGTCCATTCGTGGGGACGTTTGTTTTATTTGCAATGCTTTTTATTCGTTTTGTGTAGCATTGAATCCCACACTTTACGTATTCATTACATTACGCCATTAAGCCTATAACTATAGATGTAACATATCATAACAGACTCACGCCTGTATTCCTCAGAGGGGATAGTTACTATAGGCAGAGGTGTATGTAGTACACCCACGTTTCGCCGACTATATTATAAGTCTGCCATGTAATAGGGAGCGAACCTATTGCCATTAACCGCGCACAATTCCAGAGTCTGTGCTGCTACGGAAAATTTCCAAATGGAAAAACCCAATAACACTGCCCGACCCGGGGAACGAACCCAGGAGCTCGTGCTCAGGACTCACGCTTGCTACCTCTAGACTAACAAGGCAGTCATTATCAAATTTAAATGTAGATTATGCAACATTGAGTAGCGCAGATAACGTTCGTGTTGCATTCTGTCGACCTTTAAAACGTGTTGACATTCAAGTCCACTGCTGTCAAAGTCCTTATAACCTATATAAGAAATTAGTTGACATAAATAGGTCAACAAATGTCAAGCTGGTCGACACATTTCTGCGTCAGCAAGTACTTAGAACGGATCTGTTGATTACTTGTGTGGCTTCGTATCGTGTCACCTAAGTGGTATGCACGTGTCGTTACGTAGAGAAATGCGTATGCGAACAGGTATAAGTATTCGTTATTATTTATTAAATTATAACGGAACTGGGCAAGCCATAATTCTGCCAGATAAGCCTGCTATAATGACGTCCTCATCGTATGGTTGATGAACAACCTGGTGTTTGAGTTTAAACCGCTCCTAAGCCTCTGACATGGCTTTACATACCGTTAAACTTTTTTTAGGTATGTTGGTTTTCTCACGATATTTTCCTTACCGTTTTAGGAAGTGATAATTAATTTCTAATACGCACATATGGATGTTTTTCTTTCACGCAAAAACTTCTGATTTTAATGAAACTTTACAGTAACATAGCTTATACATCAGAATAACATATAGGCTACCATTTATCAATACCATTACCATGCAGGCGAAGCCACAGGCGGTATTTATACTATATTAGAAATACCATTCCATTAGGTAACATTACATTTAGGAACACGGTGTTGAAGGAAAACTTATTTTTCCTCTGAATCTTTCGCAGAAATTTACGCAAAGCATTTTTGATATAACTTTTACAGCTTCATATTGTTTTCCAAAGGTTTGGAGCTAAATTAAGAAATTGAAATCTTAGGAAAATAAAATTGGTTTGATTAAGGAAAATTGGTATAGACTGTCCACGTGGAATGTTATAAATCTATAAAAACAAAATATATAATATATATAAATGATAATAAACTATAATGAACCACGGTGAACCCATGACAACTACCACGGGTAGACAAAAAAAATGGACCCTTATTTCTCAGCATAAACTGCAACTAAAAAAGTTGCAGCGCTGTTTAGATGGGACCTTCAGCCACCGTTTCAACCGAATGTTCAACTCGACCTTCAGCAAATATGCAAATATGTCGAGCCCAACTCGACATCCAGCAGAATCCACATTTGGTCCATCACTAATTTAAATCTTTAATGTTCAAACTTTATAGTTCTCCTCATGTTCCAACAATGAATACGTTATACGAACGATTATGAAGCCGCCATCTGCGTATAAATTATTTCCTCAGCGTTCATTATGAAAGATAATCCTATCCTTAGGTAACCGGGTAAGCTTGTCGCCTAGTTTCGAATACAATAGAAATATCGGATCGCGGTATAATGGAATATTCCGTCTATAGTGTGGTAATTACTTCCCTCCTTAAGTTAAGGCTTTATTTTTTAATTTTACTAGAGTATTACTTAGGTAGAATTCGGCTTAAAAGTCATAGAACAAAGGAGTTTTTAAACAGTGACAAAAATAGAGAGAGAGTGTTAGAAGTTTTAGAAGCTCCCAAACAGATGAACCTTGGTGATAATTTGCGATTTTACAATGATTAATGTTTAAATTCGAAGAAAAAAACATAATTTAAATTACATGTAGAAATGGAGCGGTTGGTAGATTTAATCAATAGGTCGCTAGTTCAAATCATGCTCATTTCAGAATTTTTCTTTTTTTATCGTATGATTTCTGGAAGTCCATGCCAATCGTGTCATGTTTTTTGTGTGAAATGAATAAAATATATTTTTCAATTTGGCTTACGCAACATAGTTCAAATGTTTTAAAATTGTAAGAAAAGTCGGTAAAAAATAATGTGTTAAAAATGTTTCGAATACCTACCTAATGAAAAAATGAATAAAGAAGTTACCAATGAAAATAAATCGGTAAAATATTAAAATTGATTCCTAAATATTCAATTTACTAATTGATCTCCAGCTACGACGCGACGTAGCTATCGCTACGATGTTACGACTGCGTTGCTACGCTGCCGTAGCAAGTCGAGTGCCTTCAATCCATAAGATAAATCTTTCAAAAGCCCAGGACTCTGACTAGGGAAAGCAAACCATAAAAGCACGTTGTGTCGGAGACGAATTTACCGCGTTTACTTGTAAAATTGCCTGTAAATGTACAGAAAAAAAAACCAAAAACTTTCATTTAAAAAAAAAACGTGTCGAATTGAGAATCTCTTCCTTCCCATCCCATCCGTATCAGTTGTTTTTTCAAATTTTAATTAATTATATTTAATAAGCTATCATGTGCACATGTAAAAAAAAATCACAAAAGAAAAACTTCCTTTTTTCGTCGTTTAATGAATTGATTGATGTCGTGGTGACATTGGTTACAGACCCACTTTGCAAGTATCTGTGGGTTCGTACCATTTGCATGACACAAATGTCCTTTGTTAGTTAATCTAAGACGCCACTGACTAACTTACGAAAACATCGTGAGGAAACCTAGACCTAATAATCTAAAGTCACTAACACGCAGTCAGCTAGCATGGTGATTAAATCTCTATCCTCCTTTGTACGAGAAGAGGTCTTTGATCTGCAGTGAGACAGTTGCAGGCTGGTTTATCATCATTATTTATTCTATTATCTAATATTATGTATTCACGTAATCCTTAAACTCGAAATACGTCGAATTTACGTAACGAAAAATATGCCAAACAAACTTCTCAACTTATGTCATCAAAATATCCATAACGCGGCACACGTCACAAACTTCAAACTTCAACCCGAAGCAGAACTTAGGAAATTGCTCCTAAACTGCTCTTGACTATTGTCGGCGGAACTACTTGTCCCTTCTAAGGTAAATAGCGTTTAAGAAAGTTTTCTGTTCTCAATAAATATTAAGTCTTCGTACTGAAAGAATTGAGTCGACTTTGCAATGAAAACAAGGAGTAGGTACTTGGTATTTAAATGAATGTTATGCTAGATTCAGCTGAGTTCGCCTCTAGGATTTGAATGGGGAAACTTGCACCATAGCTTTAATGAACAAAGCGACGCGAATAATGCAGTAATAGTTTTATTCCATCGCCAAGTTTTCGTGGTGGTAAGCCATGTACCAATGTGACTTTTTCTATGTCATAAGAATTTTCTTAGTTAATCTAAGACACCACTGATAAACGGTGAAGGAAAACATCGTGAGAAACCTGGATTAAATAGTCTGAAATCGCCAACACGCAGTGAGCTAGCGTGGTGATTGATGCTCGATCTTACTCTGCATGAGTCACTACTACCAGCTTAGTATTACATTTTCTTTGTAAGCATTGATAGCTCAGTGGTATAACCGTTGGACTGCCAAGTCATAGGTTTCACCAACCCAGACACACACCTCCTGACTTTTCAAATTCATGTGCCTATTAAAAATGAATTATGGCGAATTAAGGCTAAAACGGTGAGGGAAAACATCGTAAGGAAACCAGCACACCTGAGGCAATTTTCATCGGTTTATAAAGCCATGTCAGAGGCCTTCGGGCGGTTTGAATTTTTACACCTGGTTGTTAATCAAACATACGATAAGAAGAGATTTAATTAACTGTGCTTCTACATACACATATTAATTATTTTAGTGTAAGTACCTACAGCTAAAACGCGTCACATTCAATTAATCTTAACCAACTCTTAAGTATTCCGTCTGAGCGTAAATTTACATTTATTTCTCTGTTCCTTTTATCGTCGTTTTAAGTGCTTCTCTTAAAAGGGACAGTTAGGTCAGCTTTATTTCACAATAAACCTTTTATTGTTATTTATCGTCTTCAGCACGATCACGTAAAAGTTTTTTTTATTGATGAAAAGGTTTAAACCACCCGTAGCTTTTTAATTTACGTTCACGAAATGTTTTCCAAAAGTCAAAGTGGTAGAGACACCTTACCTCGTGACACCTTATTGACAAAGTGCTTGGTGGAAGCAGATTTGTGGGCATCCAAAGTTGAAATTCTAGCATATATTATTGTATAATCTATTGTCATCCTGTATGACGAATATATGGTAGACACGAAGGCACAAGTTGGCAAGAATTATAGAGGCCTTTGCTTTATAGTAGGACTCTACTACAGAGCAAAGGCCTCTATAATCTTCTTCCACTTGGTCAACAAGATTTATTTTCTACGTGGTCTCCCTCAGTTATAGATTTAAGACCCATGTTCCTAGGGAAAAAGTTTTCCAGTTCCATGGACCTTATTAACTCTTAAAATTTGGTTGGTGTCTAAAAAAATCAGTTTGTATAAAACCAACAAATCCAAAAATAACAGCCTTATTTTCTATGGCTTTATACCTAAACCCTATAAGTACATGTTTGACGGCAATAACTACTCAAGACTCCACAAAGTTGATCGCTAGCTAATCTCCTAAGATCCTTCATAGCAAACTGTCCCTGACATAAAGGCGTGTTCAGACCCAGAGATACGAGCCTTAGATTACTTCAACTACAGTCCAAGTTTATAACTCTACGGCTTTGAACGTCAAGCCATTGTTATGTAAATCCTATCTAAAATATCTTCGCTCAAGCTACGTTAAACCGTCTTTTGCAATCCATTTTTGGATACAGATGTAATTACTTTTGTGTTAGACACGAAATTAAGAGTTTAGGGTGAATTTTTGAAGAAAGACTTTGAATGTTTTAAATTCTTCGTCCCGGTTATAATATCTACAAAAGTAAAAGCTGTTCCTTTTCAGCTGAAAAGGAGCTGATTAAGATTTTGAATTTATACGTTTGGCGATAGCGTTAATTTAGCAATCATTTCAATCAACCGAAATAGTAGTAGTAGTAGTAGTAGTAGTCGAAATTTACGAAAAAATTTCTAGATACACTAATAAATATTTTTTTAGGGTAACCCTTGTAATTTCGTCATGTCATGATAAATATCACAATAACTATTTATAAAAAAAAGCCGGGATAAAGCAAATTTTTTTAGCTAGGAACACTCGATGAAGTTTCCTTTCAAATAAGAAAAACGAAATCAAAATCGGCTCATCCCTTTAGGAGCTACGATGCCACAGACAGAACATAGATACACAGACACATCTAACTTACACCCTCTTACACTCTTTTTGCGAAAGATTAATGAAAGAAGAAAGATAATTATATCCAGGATTCAAAGCGAAATTAACGCAAATATTAAACTGTTGCTAGAATATTGCAGTCGGTAAATATTAGCGTCATTCAGTAATTGGGTTGTCGCGAGGTCAGTTGTCACGCGTACTTTAGCCTAGAACGTACAAAGCTAGGCAGATTAGTTTATGAGACTGATTGAATTCTGTTTCAACCGTGGTTTCGACGCAATGCGGAATACTGAAAGCAAATGTCCTTCTGACAGAATTTCGGTCACAGCGTCCTATCTCAACGGAGATTATAGCCAAATACGCAGGAGATACATATATTATAGTGCATAAGTGTGTGCGCAAACACAGGTGTACTTTATTCTCACTCTAATAGTCCGATGAAACGGCAAACCGACACGACCGGAGAGAGTTCAGGCGTAGGACCAACGGCTTTACTTGATTTCCAAGGCTCGGAGCAAGTGATAAATACTCGTAACTTTAGACAAGATATAAATAAAAAACCCCGATAATTTATTATTTTGTAGCTAATAAAAACACTTGATCCAGTCACCTTTCAAATAAAATAAGCTACATCAAAATCAGTTCATACATCATTCGGACATAGATACACAGACGTTAAAAAAAATAGTGTCTGTGCTGTTGACCATTAAATAATATCTTTATCTGGAGCTAATCGTGGATATCGATTCAGGTCATGCTTACCATGAAATGCATTGTCATCGCAATTGAACTAACATGTCAAAACTTAACTCCGTAGGATAAGAGAAAGTGGTTCTAATTTAGGTTGCAAAATTTTATCTAAATATGATAACACAAGCTTACAAGCTTTAACTAACGTGCAGTGTTGTTAAATAAAAGCTTGTAAAAATAAATGCCAGTCACGGTCAAATGAAACCTAGTCTGGTATAATTTTATAACCGACAGACACTGACTCTCTCAGCTGTATGTAGGTACTGTTAAATATTTAGCAGCTCTCCGCTTCGCTATTTCAGACTTAAAATGTGTTTCTTTAACTGTCACAAATGTGGATTTGTATTCTTTAGGTTGTATGTCTGTGTCCGTAAAGGGTGTCGTGATTGTACGGGCCTGTATGGTCCGCACAAGAAGATATTGATGCTGATGATGTGATGGTAGGCCATGAGGTCTATATAGTGACCCATAATATGGGTTATAATTTATCAATATACCACGCGGACGAAATCGCGGGTGGAAGCTAGTATAGTATAGTTGTTACTGAAGTTTTTTTTTTTATTCACTTAGCGTAGACATTATCCAACAAATACATTGCAGTATTTGTTCTCGTGCTGCTAACTGGCTGGGTTGTTGAGAAATTGTTAAAGAAAATCTTATAATATTCTGTATTTATATGGTAACCAAACCTGTAATGAGCTGACCGTATTATACAAAGCCACCCCTGAATATAGCAGCATATGTGACTACCGAATTATTTAATATTGCAGTATTGATTAAGTTTGCCACGTGTAACCTGTTTGCCAGGAATTATGAAGCCGATTTGGCTAGTTTGCATAAATCGCTAATATTTTTCCTAAAAAGAGTGTTCTGGTTATTTATCTATGTATAAATAAAATGAAAAGCTGTTCGTTGGTAAGCAAATCGTTGGAGAACGGATTCATTGATTCGGCTTTTTTTATTATTTGTAATAGTCAGTATAACGTTTTCAGGGCAAGAAAACTTGAAAAAAAATATCCGGAAAATTGTATTAACTCAAGACCACTTATAAAGACTTTCACTAAACCTTTTATCCCAGCAAAACACAATCAGCGGGAAGAATAGCTAGTATTTTAATAAATATCACAATTAACTACTGCAATTTTCGATTTATGAAATTTTAAGGCAGTTTATTATGAGTAGGTAGGTATATGTATTTCATGCGACATGGTTTCTGCATCAAGGTCAATAGTTTTGTACTTCAAATATTGCAGCGTTGACTCTATACTCTATAGGTGCCTCTTGATTCTTGTTCAAGAAAATGCACGTATAAAGTTGAGTAGCTCTATGATTTATACAAAGCTGTTTATGGATGCTCTTAGTAACAATTTCTCCTGTTATATTTATATTCTATGACCACTACCCCCAGGTTGGTAAAGAAAGAAATACTTAAATTTATTTCCGCAAACAACACAACAAAAAATAGCTTCAAAAAAACAAGAAAGTAATTCTGTAATTCTTTATTGTACACACAATAAATTATGAAAGCAATAAACAAAAGTAACAAAATAAAAACAATGTACAAAGGCGAGCTTAACCCAACACTGAGTTTTCAATAAAGTAATTCATTATTTTTTAACTAAGCTGCACCATAGCTAAGTAGACAATGGCTGACACTCAGTAGATATTAAGCTGTGATCACAGTATAAAATTCATATGAACACAGCACTGAATTTCACTGGTAAAATTAGAAGGAAAGAGTAATGTACTATATCGAAATAAGATATAGATTACTATATAGGTACCTACTACGAGTACAACCTACATAAATCCGAGATTCTTCCTAAGCCGTTCGTTCCTAACCTGTCACTCCCGTCCTATATCACAGAGAGCACCTCAATTGTGAAGCTGGATTGATAAACTCCCTGTCTGCCATTTATCTAGAGAGCCTCTCGGACCTGCATGTAGGTCAACCCGACCGCACTTAATTGGACCAAGAAAAAAACAGCGGAACGTCGTAGTAGTGATGACTAATGATCTTGTGAATATTTTAAAAGAGAAGCTTTTGTTTATCGTTACATCACAGATTACATGTGACGTCACTTCTGTATTGTGAGGCAGGGAAGGGAAGGGTTACAAACAAGACGTAAGGCAACATTAAAAAAACAACAACAAATAGCCCGCCTGATGCTATGGCGGTTACCTTAACGTCTAACTTGCGCATTGCCAAGAAAATTATATTGGGCCGGTTGGGGTGATTGAACCTTCTCGGTCACATAAATAATTCGGTGCTGTCATCATCATCATCAACTTATAACAGTCCACTGTTGGACATAGGTTTCTTAACTAACCCCAAGGAAAAGGTCGAAATCTGAAAATCGAAAATTGACTTTTCATATGGTCACGTGGCTCACTGTTTTGTATGAGAATTTTAATTTTCGTTTTCATATTTCGACCTATGGGGAAATTTGTTCAGTTTTAGGGATCTTAAAACCTCCTAAAATTTGACTGGTTTTTAAAACAACAGGGTGTAAAAGTGCTGTCAAACCCTCAAAATTTAAAAAAGAAATTCAAATTAATAATTTTGAAAAGATTTCCTTTTTATCCTAAAGAACAAAACAATGTATTCATCGTAGCTAGCTTAGTTCTTTACTCACTTTTATTACAAGCCTGAAGTTACAGCGCCATTGTTCAGTTCACTATGGCGCAAATTCAAAAAAGCTCGCTCCAAAGCTCAGTTAACACGAAGCGATTTAATAACACTAAAGGCTTCGAACACAAAGGTTCCACGTGCCAGGCTTTAAGCGAATTGGATCGGACACAAGTGAATCGCGGCTGTCTGTATGGTCCCAAGTGATTTGGCGCATTTGACCAGCCAGGGATGACAAATCTAGGGCTTAAACCTTTACAATATTTATGAATAGCTTCTGCTTGCTATTTTGTCCACAATTTTTGGTGATTAAAAATGTTCAGTGATAATGGAGTTTTCTTTCCTCACTTGTGAAAGAATTTCGAGAATAGGTTTAGTAGTTTTATAGATACAAATAATTTATGGGTACATAATTTTTTTCTGTTTTTAAACTACGATGAAAAAAGAGGGGTGTTATAAGTTTAACGTGTATATCTGTGTATGTTTTTTATCTGTCTCTGTGGCATTGTAGCTCCCAAAAGGATGAACCGGCACTGGTTTAGTTTTTTTTATTTAAAAGGTGATAATATGATCGAATGTTCTCAGATAAAAAATGTTTAGGAGGTAGGATTTTTTTAAGTTGTGGGTTTTTTTTTTAAATTGAAGTAGTTTAGTAGTAGTTAGGTAAGTTAAGTGTGTATTTCAAATGAATATTACTTGCTCCGTGTCTCGGAAAGCAAGTCCTGCGCTTAATCTCTTACCTGTCTTGTAGAATTGCTGTCCCATCGGACTATGAGAGTGAGGGAATAGAGAGTGCACCTGTGTTTACATACACTTGTGCCCTATAATAGCCACGTAAACAAGTTGCAGTTTGCCATCCCTAGGCTAGGTACCTATTTTTGGTAGTGAATGGTGCAAGCGTGCGATTGAAATGGTTGCCAAATTTTGGAATTTATAGACCTAGTTATAGATTTGATTTAGTGAGTGATTTTGTTATTCAGCTCTGTGGGTGTTGAAATGGTTGTTGATGTTGATGATCTCAAGATAATTTTATAATTAATTATTTTACTTTTTGGTATTAGTAATGTCTTTAAGTTTTTGTGAGGTCTACACGTGCTATGAAGCGGAAACTTTCCTTTCAAAGAATTGTTTGTTTTATGATTTTACGTAGTTTGGACTTTAAAAATATTGATCAGTTTCCTAATCACATTAAAGTGAAAATTAAATAAAATGATGACACTTAAAGTATATTAAACATGGTCATCATGATAAATTGTTTATTATTTAATTTGAGAAAATTATTATTGTTTTGTATTGTTGTAAAAATTTTAAACAAGTAAAAGGTTGGAAGTTGTAACAGTTTACAATCAAATTACAGCAATAAATATAACAGAAGCTAAAAAATAAAGATGTAACAAAGTCGAGAATAACAATCTTGAAATTACATATATTTAACATTCAATAAAGTTTGCCCGCTTTGTACAAAAAGAAAATAAATTCTTAGAAAACAGTTTTCCGAATAAATTCTTAGGTTTTTGTTATAAGACGGAGTTTTCGCTCGGCCGCGTATTTCTTACCTAACGTTTTCTATTTCAAGTTTCAAGAGGGCATTATGTGAAATTGGATAATGTTTCTGACGCAGGAGCGTGTTTCTCTCAGATTTTTTGCGTAGGCGCTGCGGAGGAAACAATGTAGCGTGGAGTTTTTTTGTTAGTTTGTGTTGTATGATTTATATACTAACTGGCTTTGTGTTTTAATCTTGACGACACGATTGGTAGCTATGCGATATGCGTATGTGGTGTCGGTGTTCAATTCCCGAGGACAAATATTTATGTGAGCGATCTAGAATAGCCTGGGTCGCTGTCATCAGATACGGTGAGAAGGACTATACAGGGTTATTTGTAACATATCAGCATCCTTAAAAAATCAGCTGTTCCATACATTTATGTTCACATGACTCAACAAAATGTATGGAACAGCTGTTTTTTTTGCGGTTTCAGGGTTGGTCCCATAGCAAAAGTTGTTCAATTACCCCTTTTAAGGATGCCGGGTGTTTTACAAATAACCCTGTATATAAATTATGTGGCTACCCCACGATAAAGTAGAAAATCCAAGTGTTATTTTTAAAACAAAAAATAATATCTTATTTAGTTAAGCGATGAACCCCACTATATTAAAAACTGACCCACATCATTCCCCGTCTCTTCATTATAGACAGACAGCCTAAAGTGGTTCCATAAACTTGAACTATTCAATTAGTGGAGGTCAAGGGTCATGTTGCCCAACTTATCATATTACAGTTTTAAGTTTAGGAACTCTTAATGGGAGTTCGTAGTTCGTGGTATAGTTCCCCATTAGTTTCGATATTTCCCCTCGAAGTGCTCTAGCTATTAGGAACTATAACTGGGTACTTATGTAGGCGTTTATGGCGTACTTAGAGCCAAAGGGCTATTTTCGTTTCATTAGACTTATTGGCGCATGCTACAACACAAAGCATAATAACTAAGTATAGAAAGCATTTTTGAAATGCCTAGGTATCGCGCGAATCAGTTATCTCGCTCGCACATTGACGATATAAAATCAATGAATATAATAACATTATACCTAAAGTTTGAGCATAAATGTCAGTTCTTCAGTAGAATTTTTGTTTATGCAATTTTTATGCATGGAAACTTGTTCTGAAATTTAAATAATAGTAAATATGAATAATAAATAAATAGATTAAATAATAGTATCCTTACTATGTGTACTTACTTGTGTGTGGTACGGTATATTATAAATAAATTAGTAGTAAACTTGCTTGTTAACCATCTGAATTTAGTCAAAGAGCGCACCTACTATAATATACTAACAAAATCTATATTCTGACACTAGCTTTTTGTATTAAAAATGTCAACTCGATAGCTTATTTTATGTTGCGTTACATTACCCCTCGATAACTTATTGCTCGCGAATTACCCCCTTGACCTATGAAGGTCATAAGAATTGCAGCATTGCAGTGGAAGTGTACCTAGTACAACTGTATGGATTATGTAGAGCAGTAATTTACATATTACTGACAGCAGTGACAGCCCAGTAGTACGCTTATTCATCAATTCCCTAGCCATGCACCACTGACTTTTCGAAATAATACATACATAGGTATATAAATTCACGCCTTTTTCCTATGGGGGTAGGCAGAAACTACAGAACGCAAAAATGTGAAATCTCGTAATTTTTTAAAATCGTGTGCGTATTATAATTTATTTACGTTTGAGCTATTATTCGGTATGAAATCCCTCAAATGGGGTGACCATTCGATAGATTCTATTCTTCTATGGATTGATTATCCTACCAAACCCTTTTAGGAATGCAAGTGTAGATACGAGTACGTTTGTAGTAGCTATCAACAATCGAAAAAATAAAAAGAAGGTTACCTATCTACCTACACAGTCTATATTAGTCCACTGCTTGCCATAGGCCTTTTCTCATACGCATCACTTATTTTATGTGCGCTCATTAAAAGGTGTTTGCCTTAATCGCCACGCTGGGCAAGCAGTTTGCCGATCGCAGTAGCAGATGGTTGCTATTACACATTAGGATGCTGCTGCCCATCCTCCAGATTTTTCCCTTTGTCGCTTCTTACGACACCCGCGGGATGAGTAGGGGTGATTCCATTCTTAGGCCGAAACCACACGGCACTTAAAGAATCATTATAGAAAATTTAAAGGATCATTTAAAGAAGGTTATAAAACGAAATTAGTATTCTACAATCCACAAGTTATAATTACAGCAAATTAATGCTCATCTAATAAGATGGCATCACGATTCATTTTCCATCTAGGTGAGTTAAACGTCACTAAAACGAGTCCATCCATTTTATCTGGGAACTGCCGCAATTTGCGCGCGAAACTATTAACTGACGCCATATTTAATTCGCTACAGAAATTAAAAGCTTGTAAAGGTATAATGCGATAATTACAGAGATTTTCAACAGTTAACGGGTTGCTTTTAACATTTTGAAGACGAGTGTCGTCTTATTCATCGTCGTATTCAAAAGAAATAGGGACAGAAATAAGGGACACAGGAAGAAATAATTAAATAATTGTAATTTTTTTGAATGTTACGTATTCGATAGGGACGGCGCGCGTATTAGATTTTTAGTTTGTTAGTTTGTAACATGGATAAACTCAAAAACTACTGAACTGATTTCAAAAATTCTTTTACCATCTGCAAAAAGATACATTATCAATGATTCGGGCTATACAACCCCTATGAAATTGCAATAATGTAATGCAAGGTATCAAAAATGGAAACAATAGACTTATACTTTTACGGGATATACTAAAAAAATCAATAGGTATCACTCGGACGAAGTCGCGGGCGACATTTAGTTTATAATTAAGTTAAGTTTATAGTTAAGTTACAAAAAAAATTGTGTAACTATCCTCTGAGATTACAATTACATCATTCTTGTCAAGTTTAATGCGCATGGCATTCTTCCACGCACATACCTACTTACATTCCTTCATTACTTGGACGTAAACTAGTCTTCAAAATATGTTTTAACTAGCTTTTACCCGCGGTTTTGTGGCTTTAATTTGTAATTTCATTTTCAATTATGATTCGAAAGACACGTGGCGCCATCTGTTATCATCTTCTTCCTAATCGGTCCCTCACTGCTGAGGATCGTGATTCTTTTTCATTCGGTCAACTATCTGTCTCCATCGGTTTCTGTCAGTAGCCTGGTGGAGTGCGACACTAACTATCTGTTATCATAAGAGCGTTATTGTTGATTTCCACGGGAACTGTACTGTTTTTCGGGATGAAAGGCACCTTATGTTCGTTTCTGTACACATTTAAAATTTCAGAATGATCGGTTTAGTGGTTTAGACGTGAAAAAGTAACAAATAAACTTACTTTCGTATTTATAATATTAGTTAGTATGGCTTATAACGCGATTGAATGCGGGTTCTAGTGTGTATTATATTCTGAGACAGATAGTATAACCACAATAAAAAGAACTCTTCTCGTTAGGATATTTAGGCTGTGCTATAACTTTCCAGTAAGCCTAGCCTCATTAAAATTACTAGACCATTAAACTACCATTGATCAAACCCCGACGTCATTTGACACCAAAGTCACAATTAAAACTTTACTCAAAGCCTTTTAGTACTCAAGATGACTCTTGAATAATTCTTCAAGTTTGAAGTTACTTGAAGTATATTGTTCATAATTTGGCAAGATTGTATCTAATGTTAGCACAACGACTCTACTATATTTATTTTAGGAAAGTATAACAAATAAGTAACGGTAACGGTTATACACCCCATATTAGTAGGGGGCGTCTGACTATCTGACCACCGCGCCGGCGCGCCGCAACCAAAAGGGATACGATATTCTGAAGTTAGATTAGTGTCAGGATTTTCTGAGGGTACTGACTCCCTATATCGACTGTTAAAGATCTTCATGACAAATGACGTGCTTTCCGAGGCACGGAGCAAGTGATAATTAATTTATAATACACACTTAACTTACGAAAAGTCATAGGTGACCGCCTAGCAGGGTCGTGCACAGACATTTTCGACAGGGTAGTTAGTTGTTAGGGTAGGCAGTGCCTTTTTGCCTATATGAACTGCACGCCCCAGCCGCCTTGTGTTCGAACCTGAGACCTCTGACTTGTCAGTCAACGGTTATACCACGAGGCTATCACGACTCTCACGGCTTCATAGTGCAATTTTACATAGTTTTCTTCGATATATTTTCGCCTCACGCCATCTCTGGCTTGTCAGACTAGATATAGATTTCCAATGGTATGAAGATATGACACTGTCACGTGATAGCACGCAAACGATATTAATCATTTGGAGCGTTCGAAGTAAGGCTGCGGACTTGTTAGTGTGTTCACGATACCATTGACTCTGTGATAAGTGATCGTGGGTTACGGGCGTAAACCATACGTTAGCAGAAAGTTATTATTTGATAAAATACTGTTTCAATAAAAAATAGAGGAAATTGACGAGTGGGGTTTGGAACCGCGACACTACGATAGGTCAGTTAATTAGAGCATTGCATTGCGGTAAGTGTGGCAGGTTCAGATCACGCTCGTATCCTATCTCTTTTTCAATTTCCTCTTATTTCTTTTAAGGCATTACATGGCCTTAATACGTAAAGCATTAAGAACATTTTTCCATTGAAAATTGCTTAAAAATAGGTTGGTACCTAATTCATAAATAGATAGCTTAGCTCAGCTAATAGATAGCTTAGTAAGACGACGATTGAGATGTGCCTGTCAAAGTAAACATAGATTTTATGTATCTCATTACAGTAACAATATTTCAACGCTGCGCCTTGTCTTACCTTACATTACATTGCATTATGTATGCAGAATATCTTTCTAAACGTTGCGAAGCGTACTTTTCAAATGACGTTGGCTGGTAGGTCATTGACTTTACTATTCTCAATAAAGTCACCCTTGTGCTACCTCAATTTACATCTCAATGCAAACGTGAACGTTCTCGTAAACGTTAGAAATTATTTTAAGTTGTTCATTAATCCAGAGACGAGAAGGAATGTTATGAAACATTAGAATGAAAGGTTTTAAAGGGATTATGCTTAGAGCTCAGAGATTTAGAATTCACTCAAATTAAGTGTTTATTTAATAAATATTTTATGGGATTGTAGCTGTTATGTAGATTACAAGGAGTTTTAACTTGGTTTGGGGTCATTGACGTTGGTTTTTTATTGCATGGTGCGCTAAATACTTATAATACTTTATTGCGCACATTTGAAACAACCCCTTTTTTTGTGGAAAGAAAATTCCCGATAGTATTCCGTAGGTTACCCAACAAAAGAAACAGATTGGAGTTGATTATCTAAATCTTATTTGGTGTAAAAATTATACGTAGTATATTATGTAGTTTAGTTTAGGGAACCATATATGTTTCTAGAGCTAGGCTTCTGTCAGCGAAGCAATAATCACTTAGGTAACCCTATCCCTCACCAGTTCTTTTATTTCTTTGTACCTATTTTAATATTAAGGTTCTCTTTGATTTGGTTTAAGTAATCTATTTCAGGTTTTCCTGTCCAGCTTGCTTTTATAATTTTCTTTTATTATTATTTTCGTACTTCAAAATCAAAATATTTTTATTCATGTAGACCATTAGGCACTTGAATAGTCATAATTCTAATATTGTTTGTTGTAAGAGTGACTCTAGCTGCTATCAGTTCCAAGGACAGCTTCATTAAATATCCCGAAAACTATTCACTTTTTTTTTACGTTTTCATTTACCTATTAGGTAGTATTCATTACAAGCACACGAATAGTATCCATCTGAAGGTAAGACTAAAATAGATCAAGGTCAAAACGAAAACGAGTTCACACATTTTATTAACCCGCTTTTCTAGCAGTACCGTAAATGCAGCCTAACAGTCCACTTACCTTGTAAGAATACTTAATATGGTATACACTGCTGATTAGATTATGTGGCACAACGAGATTTATGTTCAGCATATGTTCAGCATATTAGTTAATTAGAAAAAGGTGTAAAGCGACCGCTGTGTTTATTAATTACTGCATATCTAACTTTTATGGAAATCACGGTTTCTATTAATGAGGCAAAGTAAAAAATAAGAATGGACCTAGAATTGAACCCTGCAGTACACCCATTGTTACTGCAGATTAGGCCTTTATTACGGTGTATAATCACAGTACAATAAATATGTGTTATTAATATAATAATATGTATTATTATACTGTGGTATAATGGTGGACGAAATCAAAGGCTTTTGACAAGTCACATAGTCCAACTAAGCCTATAGTTTGCCACATAGGAAGTTCGGCACTTTTTTAGAGACTTGAGACAGTTGAGGGTGTGAAAAATACTAGTACAGATTAAATACCCTACAGGCTTTCCTCATGCCTAAAGAGTGGATATTTGGACTTGAGGATCTTCAAATCCAGATGGAATGAACATCTTAATGGCAGGTGTGCTTCACCATAGAGCACAATACCGTTGACCATCAGGTTGGCTCTTAGTCAAACATATTCCTTTTCATTATATTTTTAACTAATTACAGAACTGGATATTACTTCTAAACCTGGTTCGCTATAATTAGGATCATGAGAACTTAGGTCTCAAAGGCCTAGGGCAAGGTCTCCACTGGCCTTAATTTCTCTTATAATTAGAAAGTTGGGCTCGGTTTAAATTTACACCAGAACTAAAAATAACCTTTTTCCTTATGCGGGCTTGCTTTGGCGAAGGTAGAGGTATATCTATGTTATATCCCTTTGGGATGTACCCGTGCCAGTAACTCACCAACGTAATGTGCTTGGGAAATATACTTGAAGCTGACCTCATGCAAATGTTAGCAGTCAATAAAATGGAGCCCAGGACGAACGGAATACGTAACAGACAATATTTCTTACTAAAGAAAAAGGTTGGTTATAAATATTTACATTTTGTACATATATCTACACCTATTGTTTATAAAACCCTTCGTTTCTGTAGTACTCTCGGTTGGGGACTATTATTGTCTTACCACTATCTTATCCAAACCCCAGCACTACTGGCTTTTGTTAGATAAAGGTAACAAACGAACTTGCAGGTCACCCGATGGTTAGCAGTCACCGCCTAAAACATTTTCAACACCAGGATTATCGCTGATGCTGATGTTGTTGACTTTTTAAGCTTCCATTTATCGTCATACAACATACCTACATGTTGCAAATTTGACGGCATGGGAATTCGAAGGTAGAACCAGCCCTTTACCTACGAACTGCAATAAATTGTAAGCTATATCTAGAGTAAGCAAAATTATGGTTATGATCATAAAATTGTTTAAAATGAAAATTGTAAAGAAAGTCGCCCACCTGAAAAATATTTTTGATAGAAGATCAATCTAAGTGAGAGGTTTACGTCTTTTACTATGACACTAGGTTGTTCACACGATCCTCCGAAACCTGGCGGGAGTACAATAAATACACCGATAGGATCACCGTGTGGTTTTTAGTTGGATATACCCCATACTAGCCCCTGGTAATGGGGCACCCAATTTTTACACGACAAAAAACGGTAGTTCACACGATAAGAAGAACTCTATTTTGTGCAAACCTCCAGACCAATAGTTCTTTTGTGTGAACAACCTTTCTCCTAAACCATTGAATACGGAACTAATCCTTCCTACATTTAAAACTTTGCCTGAAAATAAGTGTCGTGTACACAGTACACTTGTAGGCAATAAATTGCTTAGTGTAAGCGCCATCTTTTTCACTCTGGTGGTCGATAAAGTCGTCTCCAGTCGCCACTCAGAAGTAATAGCCTACGTTTAAATGTCATCTGATCGAGAGAGGAAAACCAATTTAAATTTTCCATCGAGTAATTACGATTAACGTTAATCGTTGCTAATGGGCTTTTAGTGAAGCCTTGCGCTAATTATTTGGGATGTTTGGTTTGTTGTATTTATTTTGTGCCCTAAAATAAATAAATAATTTAAATGACGGCCCCATTAAAAGCAATTTGTAGTGCGGTCTTGTGTTTATTCTGAACAAAGTTAGGGATATAGAGTTTTTTAATTGATAGAGTTTCGCTTTCTGTTTGAAAGATTCGAGTTTAATAATCATAGGTTGCGAGTTCATCAGTTAAATTACAGCTAATTTATATGCTCATTGTATCTCTATCAGTCTGTAGATGTCTCACTGCAGGGCAAAGGCTTCTTCCCATATAGAGAAGGATCGAGCATCAATCATCACGCTATCTCACTGCGAGTTAATACATTATGTATGAAATCATTATTATGTTTATGTATTTATCGTTTCATTATTTATGTTTATGTATTTATTGTTTATTATCGTGATAAAGTTTCAACCAATTAAAGTTTTCAGGTCTAAAAGTCCTAGTTCTGAACGAAACACGTGTAAAATCGCATAAGTTACGACCTCGTCCTGCATCCAAAGAATGCGGAATTGGGTCATTGTCAGTAGGAACAGATTGTGCCCAGGTTTGGTTTGTACTATCTATAGTTAGCTGTGTAACTTATTGTGTGTAAAGATCCTTCTTTCTTATCGTATGGTTAATAAACATCCTAGTGTCAGAGTTTAAACCACCCGTAGGCCTCTGACATGGCTTTACTCACCATTGAAAAATCTTTCAAGGTGTGCTGGTTTCATCACGATGTTTTCCTTCACCGTTTTAGCAACTGATAATGAATTTATAATACGCACATAACTTACGAAAAGTCAGAGGTGCGCGCCTTGGGATCGAACTCGAGACCTCTGACTTGTCAGTCGACGTTCATACCACTAGGTTCTCAGTGCTGTATTGTATGTAAAGATCCTGAAACTACACAATACATTAGGTACTCTTTTATTCATTTTTATTCCATTTCTAGCCGATTTCCAAACTTTTTTGAGGTTAAAAAGAAGTTAGAAGAAATTGAAAAAGAAGTTTAAGATACGAGGCAGGGTTTCAACCCGTGGCACTTGCCCTACCTTGGCAGCGCTCTAACAGCTGAGCTATCGTATCTAGGATCTAGGATACGATTGCTTTGTTGGTTAAACCGCTCTAATCAGATGCTAGAATATCGGTTTTCTACGGAGCGACTGCCTATATCTGACCCCCGCAACCCTAAGGTATACGATATTCTAAGGTTAGATCAAGATCAGGTGCCAGGATTTTATAAAGGTACTGTCAATCTTCATGACAGCTGGAGCCAACGGCGTAACGTGTTTTCCGAGGCTCGGGAACATCTAAAACGTCAATGGAAATAACATGCACACACACACATCACATCACACACATGTATCACAGCAGTAATTCAATATCAATGCGAGTCAAATATGAATATGAGACTCTGATCGCCATTTTGTGACGTCATAGCTGTCACTAGGAACAGTTTTTTTTTCTATCAAACAAAATTCATTGACAGCTTGATTGACGTCAGAAAATGGCAATCAGAATTGCACATTACTTTTTGAATTGAATCGTATTGTAGATACTATTCATGTTATATACTGGTGTCTTCTGTCATATCGTATCATTTCACGTAATGACGTCGCGAGATGAGCGTGTTCGTCATTGTCAGATACCAGTGGCGTGCCTAGGCCCAAATAGCAAGGCATGCCCATCATTTTTTTCAAGGTTTAGGTACTTATGAATGAAGTATTAAAAAACACAACCAAAGTAAAAAAGCACTGAAAAGTAAATAATTTGTAAAAAGCGCCATCTCTTGAAATTATGCAGAACTTTAATACCACCCAGTAAGGTTCCACTCCACTCCACTCCATCTCTCATCGATATTCTATAGGAATTATTTACTACAAGTTCTTTGATAAAAATTACCTTAAATAGATGTTGTTGCATTTGACTTGATTTTAAGTATGTTTGAATTATCATACTATTACTACAATGCAATGTTATGGTCAACGTAAACATTATAGGTACATACCTTCTTTGAGATCCTATCACATACATAACTAACGAGAATTGGAAAAAGTAATAAGAGCGGCTAAATTTTTTTACATATTGAGATGCCTGTGTAGTGTCGTTTTATGGCAACTAGTCTGAAGTATTTTCTTGTCATTCACGATAAAAATGCAACACCAACAAAATAATTTGTTCAAATGAGAACAACCGACAATCCACAAATTTCTTTTTAGCAAAATTCAAAGTATTTACCTTTCTGCAATCTAATAAAACTTGCACATAAGTCTTATAAAGCGTCGTTTTAGGGCGAACCATTTACGCCAATTCAAATTCATTATTTATATGTAATGAATATTAACTTAAATAAACTCAACTATTATACGTTTTTCAAGATTGTATTTCCACTATACACATCATACTGCACTACTATTATAACCATTACAATTTCTCTAAACCACAAAGTCAAATTATCAAAAAAGCACTCCATTCAGTATTCCGCGCAAACTAAAAATCTTGTTTATTTACCTATTTCATTCATACATTTAAACATAAACGTCACCGCACGCAACAAACATTTTAAAAAAAGCAGCTAATACAGGCTTATTTTGTCGGTACATTTCATGATTTTAGTACTCAAATGACATCTATGATTCCAATGCACTTACATTCAAGAAAAAATCCACCACATCCCTCATTTACATTCAACAAGTGCGAGCGAGAGCAATATAGCAGGCTGCGCACCGTACCTTTAACTTCGCACCGTGTAGGCAAAATGACAGTGATTGAAGCGATTGAAGGGATTGTCAAAACGTGCGATACGTTCCGGGCCACGCACGGAACACTTTTCATAGATTTAAAGTTTAAACGAGATCGCGCACTCTGCATAATTGAAAAGTGGCGCGAGATTTAAAATGTCATGTTATTCATATAAAGATACGTAATTTATTATGACGTGATACTTTTATTGGTTATTTTCTAGGGCATGCCAGGCTTTTCGGCTTATATGGTAGTCCAGCCCCTGTCAGATACACGTGACAGTATAGCCAAACGATTATTATCTTACTTTGTCATTTCACACACTTTCGTACACGTAATTGATATTATTACTCTTGCTAACGTTTAGTGGCACGTGTTAAATTACATCATTAGATGTAATGATGTTGCTTCCACTGATGGAAATAGGTCATTGCCAGGAGCCCCTATATCATTTTCCTCATTATAATATATTTTGCTAGCTTTTGCCGCCTTCGACCGCAATTTTTGTAGCTTATATTTTAATTTAGGACTTAACTACATATGGTTCAAATTGCATTTGAATCTCTTTAGCGGTTTAGTCGTGGTTGAAATACAAACTGACAAACTAGAAAACTTTACTTTTACGTATAACATTAGTAGGATGGTTGGTTGGTATCTTTGCATTTTTGATCACACGATTGAGACAGTCTCCGAGACAAAAAGATTTCCGTTATTATGATAATTGATAATAACGGAAATATTAATTAAAATAATGTAGATACGTATATTACGAGTAAGAATTTCGAGAAAAAAGAAACAGATTTAAATACCTGATATTTAACCTTTTTTTGTACGAATTTATGCATTATGACCTCAAATCTTTCAAAATCGTCATCGATTTTTCTTTTTACAAAAATTTCAAATATTATAATATTAAACCTGGTTGTCTCTACGCATCGTCATCATCATCATTTCAGCCATATGACGTCCACTGCTGAAGATAGCCTGTTCTTGCTGTTGTTTACCCAATTTTTGCAGTGATAGTTTCAAAATCGATTACACTTAGGTGTAAAGAAACTAACTACTTAGCGATAAAAAAATCCTGTGATGCATTCTATCCCTCGACAATGTTATGTGGGAAAGCGTACACAGTTTGATTATCTCGATCGTGTGGTAATGACGTATGGCGAGTACGTGACTTCGCGTAACTCGACGATTTACTTACTGAGGTAGAAGAAACGATAATAAAGTACGATGATAAATACGATCGGCAACAAAACTTCTATTCGCTATATATTATTTCAAACCTCTAAAACTTATAAAAAGATATAAAACACTTAAAACTTTAAAAATTTACGACTCTAGCGTAAATAACATTCTTGCTCTTCAAAGATCGATGGTCATTACTCTTGCCTGTACATAAATAGAAAGGTTTCTAAGTACTAAATGCGCAAATACAGGTGCACTATATTCCATCAATCTCATAATCTGATAGAACGACAATCAGACACGACCGGAGAGAGATCGGCTTTCCGAGGCACGGAATAAGTGATTAATAATTTATAATATTTTGTACGCTCATAACGCTCATATGAAAAGTCAGAAGTACATACCTTTGAACCTGAGTCCTGGGACCTGAGACCATACATTTATTATTAATAGGATAATATTAGTTGTTTTTATCAATTTCAGAAGCTTTGAAGCTCTACGGGGAGAGACTGTCAGAATGGGAGAGAAACGAAGTAAGGAAGTACCCGGAGATATGGTTCCTGGGACTGGATGCCAACAAAGTGCAGGCAAGAACTAACCTGCCCAACAACTGCGGGTTTGATGACGAGAACGGCAGTTACAACAAGGTGAGCAATCAACTAAATAATCTAGAGCTAATCCTGGATGTCGATTCAGGTTATGCTTACCCATAAAAATGCATTGTCATCGGAACTGAACTAGCATGCAAAAAATTTAACTCCGTAGGACAAGAGGAAGTAGTTCTATTTCAGCTTCCAAGATTCCACCCGACTAAAGATAGTTACATACATTGCAAGTTAAATAAAAGCTCAAAAAAATACTTCTTTAATCTTTGCTTCGGTTTTACCTCCCCCTTAAAATTAAAATTTTTCAATATTTTCAAAATAATTTTATCTAGTAGATAGAGTCTTTCCGTGGATTGTGAATCTGGGCCTTAGACTAGCAGACTACGTCTGTATGATATGTCTACCTACTACATTTACCTGCCCAATACTATATAATATAGGTACTTATATTGATAAAAAGTGTCAACTTAGCTACATTTTACATACAGATTACTTCATGCCAATATTATATCAATAGATACGCTTGACTAATTTTAGACTTCGTATTGTTAAGGAAAAATTCATAATAACTATTCACAATAGTTCCCCTTAACGGAAAATTTAGTACTACATTTCTATAAAGAAGCTATTCAGGACTCCATATAATACGTTTTGGGACACAATAAATCATAGACGAACAGGTGTACAATAGTCCTTCTTCCTGAGAACATAATAAATGGCAGTACGTTTATTAAATACAAAGCCATTATTCAACATTCAGTGTTATGTATTACGATTTCATTGCGCTACGATTTTCTTTCACATAACTGAAAAAAATATCTGATAATTAAATTCCGACGAAAATTATTCTAATTAGATCTTATAAGTAGGTTAAAATGTGACTTGAATAAAACGATATTACTAATTTAATGGCCCGTGAGCTAAACGTGAATTATATTCAGATGGAACTCGTTTTAAAGATGTAAAATGTCCCAGGCGATTCCGAGAATTTTTACTCCTAACCTGAATTTACGTTCACCGACAATATTTTAGGAGCATCAATAAAAAAGATTGCTATTAAGGTTTCATAAAGGTCGCTTTGCTTTTGAACAAATAATTTTCGAAATTCCTTTAAACGATAAACAGCTATGATCATCAAAAATAGCTTAGTATCTGAAATGTCCTGAATAATCACATTGCTAAATACTTCAAAGGTAATTATTATGACATCGTCAACATCAAAAGTAGCGTACTTAGTGTCAGACAGAAATTTCGTAAAGAATTTTAAGCGGTTGATCGACGTACGAGCGTATACGGGGAAAGGCGGTCCGCCCCGGGCCCCCGATCTTAGTGGACCCCCAAATTTCGATAATGCCGAGCGTGATACCTATTTTTCAAATTTTTCACTACAAAAACGTCAATTTTTGAGGAGGTCACGGACCCCCCTATTTCGTTTTTCCGTCCCGGGCAGGCTAAGTCCGCCGCTGGGTTTAAATTCAGGTACCTGGTACTTAAGATTATTGATAGAGGTAGAGACTAGATTATATTTACAAATATACATCAGAAAAACACATATGCTACAATTTATCAACGTACCCTGCGGGCGAAGCCGCGGGCAGAAGCTACTGTTAAAGAAAAGTAAACGCGAAGGTACGGAAGGGACAATACTGATTGACCACGTACACCGATGAAAGTTTACCTCTTACTTTCCAGCAGACGACCACTTTTACCACACATTAGTCTAAATACGGAAAACGCTTGCCATTCAGATGTCATGTTACTTGCCAATGACAATTTAAGCCCTGCGACTTTGTCCGCTATATTTCATGATACAAAGTAGCCTATGTTATAAACCGGGACATAAATTACTAATGTGTTAAGTTTCATCTAAATCCGTTCAGCCCTAGTCGTTAACGTTATCCAAATACAAAAATGCACCATCTTTTGAATCGTCAATTTTAAAACCGTCCTGTCACAGTTTGTTAATGCTATTATTGAGAGAAGTGGTACAACAAACTTCACAAATAATAAAATAAATAAATCAGCCTGTTTCTGTCCCACTGTACAGAGAAGAATCGAGCATTAATCACCACGCTAGCTCACTGCGGTTTGGCGATTTCACACTTAAAAAAAATAAATTCCTTACGTTTTCCTTCACCGTTAGTCAGTGGTGTCTTAGATTAACTAAGAAAGTACATATGACATTGACAGACACTGACACATTAGTACCTACATGCTAGGTTCGAACCATGTGCTTGCAAAGCGGGTCCATCACCAATGCGCCATCACGACAGTAGACTAAACTGAGAATGTACTGTAAATTAGTTGAGCATGAGCAAGAGAATTAGCACCAATTTCAAATCAATGGTAACATGAAAGCAGTTTCAAAAAACAATGGTGTCTTAATTGCGGATGAATATGGTGTTGCTAACACCAAAAAACACCAACATAAACAAATGATCATTAGTTATGATAAGATCAAATTATCGCAAGCGTATAGTACTGTACCTACATATAATAAATTGATTGAGCTTACATTCGTGCGGATAAAGAATGGCATTGAAAATGGCGTCTTCTCCTCACATAACTTGTAGGTGCGTGTAGGAACAACATACATCAAAGACATAGTGTGCGAGCGAGAAGCAAATAGTTCTGGCGCCATTTTCAATCCCATCTCTTTATCCGCTTGGGTAGTACACGAAACTATTTGGAAACCAACTTGAAACTTTGAGGAATAAGGTAGGATAAGATTCTGATGAATCAAGTTTGACCTCCCCTATTAAGTATAAAGTGCATTAATATTCTTATTCTACCTTCAATTTCAGCAAATCCACGACCACATAGCCTACAGGTATGAAATCCTGGAAGTAATCGGAAAAGGGTCCTTCGGACAAGTTATCAGGGCGTTGGACCACCGCACAGGGAACCAGGTGGCCATCAAAATCATCAGGAATAAGAAGCGGTTCCACCACCAAGCGCTGGTGGAAGTCAGGGTGTTGGACCACTTGAGGCTGAAGGATAAAGATCAAGCGCACAACGTGATACATATGCTGGATTACTTCTACTTTAGGAACCATTTGTGCATCAGTTTTGAGCTGATGAGGTGAGTAACAAATAAATACGAATCAATAAAATGTTTTCAGCAACAACAACTGTTAAATTGCTGTTAAATTGCCTACTTATTTACAACAACTTGTAAGTAAAGTAAGGGTAAGGTTATTGTTCTATAAATGACAAAGACATCAAACTCTTTAATCAGATTTATGGCCGTCATCACGAGGAAAAGTTTGTTTTATCAGATATTAACTGCTTGGAACAAAAATACAGACATAATTATATTAAAATAATCTAATATAATAGATACCATATTAAAAAGTGTAAAAATACTTAAATCGCATAACATTATTAATAATCCGAATAATACACAAATATTATACAATTAATACCTTATAATCATTCAATTATCAGCTCAGGGTAACTTAATTAAACTTAAGGTTAATTTTAATTCCTTTAGAGTATTTAATACTAATCCAGCAAGAATAATTAGAATAATTTAGAGGATTAATATTGTTTCTAGGCTACTTAAGCGTCGCAACGTCGGTTTCCCTTAGATTTTAGAATGTTTATAGAATTTAAGTGTTTTAAAGGGTTTACGAGATTTCCATGATGTTTTAAATATAATAATAAATAATAAATCAGCCTGTACTCGTACTGTCCCAATGTAGGGCAAAGGCCTCTTCTCATACAGAGAAGGATTGAACATTAATCAACCACGCTAGCTCACTGCGGGTTGGCAATTTCGATGTTTTTCTTCACCGTTAGTCAGTGATGTCTTAGATTAACTAAGAAAGTACATATGACATTGAAAAAGTCACATTGGTACATTCCAGGTTTGACCCACACCCACGCGCTTGCAAAGCGGGTCCGTAACCAATGCGCCACCACGACACTAATAAAATATTTTGTTTGAAATTTATTTTTCAGCATCAACTTGTATGAGTTGATCAAAAAGAACAACTACCAAGGCTTTAGTCTGAGTCTCATCAGACGGTTCGCGAGCTCACTGCTGCGGTGTCTCAGGCTGCTGGAAGGGGAGAATATCATCCATTGTGATCTGAAACCAGTAAGTGTTATATTTTTTCCATACTTCTTTTTTGGCTCGTTGGTCTAGTGGTAACAAGCGCGACTGCTGAGCACGAGGTCCTGGGTTCGATCCCCGGGTCGGGCAAAAGTGTTATTGGGTTTTTCCATTAGGAATTTCTCAGTAGCAACACGGAGTCTGGAATTGTGCCCGGCAAAACGTGGGTGTACTGCACACCTCTGCCTACCCCCTCTGGGGAATACAGGCGTGAGTCTATAAATAAAAAAATAAAATAAAAAAAAACTTCTTTTTTCGTATATCTTTGAAGTTTAACTGACAGTTCAGATAGATAAGCCAATGAAATCCTATTACTATTACGGGCATATATTTTCAACTATTCAAACTCAGCCAGTTCTCTAGAATTCCCTGTGAGTAGAATACTTGTAATTTGTTTTTTTCTCGATTGGTATATGAAGTAACATCTACAGGGTTATTTGTAAAACAACAGCATCCTTAAAAGGGGTCATTAGCTCATCATTATGTACAACTTTTACTATGGGACCAACCCTGAAATCGTAAAAAAAAAATCAGCTGTTCCAGTCAATCAATCAATCAGTCAATCAGCTGTTGAGTAATGTGAACATAAATGTATGGAACAGCTGATTTTGCGATTTCAGGGGTGGTCCCATAGTAAAAGTTGTTCGTAATGATGAGTTTAATGACACCTTTTAAGGATGCGGGTCTTTTACAAATAACCTTGTATATTCTGAGGTAACCTCCTTTTATTCTTTCAAAGTATAAGGTAAACTAGGGTTTTTCAAGTAAAATATTATACACCTCTTCCAAACCATTTGCAGAATATTTATAACGTATGTTACGTAAACGTTATGTTATTATTGTCTTCTTCTTCCAGGAAAACATCCTCCTAAAAGCTCGGGGCAGTTCTTCAATCAAGGTGATAGACTTCGGCAGCTCATGTTACACGCATGCGCGGGTCTATACCTACATACAGTCGCGGTTCTACAGGAGCCCTGAGGTGATACTTGGCCTACAGTATGGAACGCCTATTGATATGTGGAGCATGGGTGAGTATCTCTTTATTAATTTAAAAACATCTTTAGGAACTTTTTTTGTAATCTCAGTCGGCAACGCCTTACATAATTCTAATTTTTGTGACAAAGGATTTTCTGACAATGTAAACCTAGTATATATTATATAGTATATTGTAATTCACCTAAACTCTAAAGGCAACGTACTAACTTTTTAAACAGCAACGTACGTTTCATCAATAAGGATAAAAATTAATATATTCCCAACATAAAAAGGTTTGAACAAAATTACGCCATTGTTTCTGGAACAGTGTCGAAAAGAGATGTCACTTCATACATAATTATTTTTATTTTACGGAAATAGCAACTTATTTCATCATATTTTTTACATTTCGTGCTCGTCTTATATTTAAACCTTTTTTCCCTTGTCAAAATCTTTAGCCACTTAAAGATACGAGACATTGGTCTTCAGTGGCCCGGAAGAAAAACTTAACCACTTAACAGATTTCGAAATTCCTTCCTACATAAATGTCCGAAACATCACAATTAAATTAAATTGTCATTGTTATTTTAATTTAAGTAATAACAAAAAGAAATCGCTCTGTGTGTCAAATATAATTACTGTACGTAAGATACAATCGAGGTAAAGAGGTCTACACTGCGTTATGTAATATTCTAATAGGCCTTTTCAATAATGATAAATACTCTTCGGTGATGTACCAACTTGGTATAACTGCCATAAAAAAGATCTTATGTCATAAGCGTAATACTCTTAAAGGCCTTCAAAGCGGTGAAAAAATGTTTAAAACACGTAAGTGCTATTTTTTTTGGTTCAAACAAAAATATTCTTATTCGAAATATTGTTTAGCTGGGTCAAGGGCTTGTTTGAAATATTGTTTCTTGTTGATTTAAATAACTTATAAATGTAGTCAATTTAATAGAAGCCTACCAAGTTTTAGATACATATGATGTTATGGTGTAGAGAGAAACAAGATCTAGGTAGGTAGTAGAAATAAGGAACTTTGTTAATATTGCTAAACTTTAAAATCTTCATCTTCCGCCTCTTCCTTATTAGGCAAATTAGCTTGTCCATGAAATGAAGAGAAGAGAGAGAGGCAGTAGGTACTACCATTGATAAAATCTGGATCATATAATATTTTGTCACTCAAGGAAAGAAGTTACAGAAAGGCCCTGCGCAGACGGCACACTTTTTGTGCGATCGAGTCTGCGGCGCACAAAAAGTCAGCATGGCGCGCAAAAAGTCGGTCGCGGATTTTTCACAGACTCAACGCACACGACGCACATCTTCGATCATTTTGTCGGCAGAGCTGTAGGGACAAATCGTGCAGAGATCGCGAAGATTGCCGACTAAAGTGTGCGCCGTCTGCGTTAGCGCGCGTTGAAGCAAACGTTCAATTTATTTCACACACTTTTTGTGCGGAGCGGCGCGCCGCGGCGCGGTGCGGTCTGCCCGAATTAGGCCCTGCGCAGACGACAGACTATCCGTGACGCACTTTTTAGTCTGTGAAAATAGAACCTATGCAAGTATATGCAGTAACGCACACGACGCGCAAAAAGTCCGGCGCACAAAAAATCCGTGTAATTCGGGCAGACCGCACCGCGCCGCGGCGCGCCGCTCCGCACAAAAAGTGTGTGAAAAAAATTGAACGTTTGCTTCAACGCGCACTAACGCAGACGGCGCACACTTTAGTCGGCAATCTGCATTTGCTAGGGGTGGACCAATGCACCTTCTGGACCAATGCACCTCCTCATTGTTGTTTCTGAATGAGCCAAAGCAGGTCTCAAAATAAATAGCAACTCATCAAATGTAATAACAGACATTTTATAAAATTTGAAAAAATTTGCAGGATGTTGTTTCAGAATTGAATGTTTAGTATGGAACTGTCCCTTCAGTAATCTTTCCGAAAGTATAGGATGTACCCAAATTTCTCTATTTCTTCTTCTTTTTCGGTACTTCATGTACAAAATAATACTTCGCGATCTCTGCACGATTTCTATAGCGTCTCCGTCCCTACAGTTCTGCCGACAAAATGATCGAAGATGTGCGTCGTGTGCGTTGAGTCTGTGAAAAATCCGCGACAGACTTTTTGCGCGCCATGCAGACTTTTTGTGCGCCGCAGACTCGATCGCACAAAAAGTGTGCCGTCTGCGCAGGGCCTTACACGGATTTTTTGTGCGCCGGACTTTTTGCGCGTCGTGTGCGTTACTGCATATAATTGCATAGGTTCTATTTTCACAGACTAAAAAGTGCGTCGCGGATAGTCTGTCGTCTGCGCAGGGCCAAAGTCGTGCATAATATCAGTGCTAGCAGGATGGAAATAAGTGCACTGTGCATGCCAACAGCTAAACCTAAACAAACGAAAAGACATTTATCTAATTTAAAAAGTTTTATGAAAGTTAAAAAAAACAAAAGATGTTGATAATATAGCTACTAGATACTTAATAGTTTAATTAAAGTTACCGCATTTGGTAAAACGTAATTCAAATAAAAAAATAATTGAATTTAATATTAACAAAAAATAAGTTTGCCTTAAGATATGTTTTATCTAATGAGTTTTCATAAAAAATACTGAATCTTAATATTTTTGTGATTTTTTTACAAGAAGCACATGTTTCTTATTAAACAATTTTCTTATTAAATCATTATATTTATTAAGCTATAATAAATATAATGATTTAATAAGAAAATTTGAAAAAAAAAAAAATACAACTGATACGGATGGGATTCGAACCCACGATCTTCGACGTACCGTGTCGATGCTCTGACCGCTAATCTCAACCGTACCAGTTGTTTTTCCAAATTTTAAGCTAACATGTGCTATATTACATGTAAAAAATTCACAAAAGTATTAAGAAAATAGGTGATATCGCATCGCAAATTTTCTTTTTATTATACTTAATCTTATTAAAATCAAAACCTTTTTGCACATAGCTCATTTTGCTTGTCTTACATTATAATTTTGCTTTGCAATATTAAACTAAGTAATAACGCTGAGAACATACAATCTGCAACAAAAAATCAGCTTCGCAAAAACGTTCGCAAACCTGCCCCCATCCTTACCGCGTAGAAAGCTAGGGAGAAAGGTGACCTCTCGTTTTGCGCAGCAGATATTGAAACTAAGGAATGTCGTCTTTACGCAACCTATGATGGATGTTACTCGCCATTCATTGATGTTACAGTAACAACCAGTTTTGTAGCAAGTTGACATCTTGTTATGATGGTGTTGTGCAGGTACTTTTGGCAACTTTCGCTAAAGTTATAGTGTTATCAGTAGTACAAAAGAGATCGTTTTTTTTCTTTTTTTCTCTCTTTATTTGAACATTTATTTTTAATATATTTAAAGAAAAGAAAAGAGAAAAGAGGTTACATATTTATTTAAGTTTTAGTATTTAATTTTAGTGTTTAGTTTTAGTATTAGGTGGTTGTATTTTAAAGATAATGTTCGCACAAATTGACAATGAATAAAAGTTTATTGATCAATTGAAAAAAAAAATACTAGCTCATATACTCTGGTATGTTTTACAATGACTGTTTTTGTTTTACGACATCAAAAACCTTTCGCTTATTGTGCACCCACAACAATTCCTACTTGTAACAAAAATATTAGATTCTTTCATAGTGTTTAAAAGGTTTTATGAATTTGTTATTAAATTTATTTAAATTTACTGAGTTTGTTATTAAATTTAAAAAATATTATTAAATAAAAAAAATGGTTATTTCGTAGTTTATAAGAGGTTTTATGAATAAAAGTTATTATTATAAGTATACGATAGGATTGATATAGTCGTACGTAAATGCCGTAAATATAAATAAAGGATAAAAGCTTTATCGTAATCAAATAAATTGTATGCAATAAAGACGCAAACGCATAAATTTAAACGCATAAAAGACAAAATGGCCAACATTAATTTTTATGTATTAATATAAATATTATAACCATTATAGCTAAGTGTTAATAATTAAGAATATAAATATGTCGTAAATCGTAAACACAAGTTTAATAGGAAATAAAAAGTACTAACGCCAAATTATATAAACTGTATAGTATAGCAAACTCATATAATTCCGTGACACTCTTAATTTGGTAGCATTAACTTTTTTACTATCTGAATTCCACTTACAGAAATTTATAGTTGGTCTCGAAGTTAATACTACCAAATTACGAAAGTCACAGAATTAGATGAGATTTACTGACGAATGATATAAATTGTATAGTATAGCAAACTCATCTAATTCCGTGGACCGTGACACTCTTAATTTGGTAGCATTCACTTTTTTACTACCTAAATTCCACTTACAGAGATTTATAATAGGTCTCAAAGTTAATACTACTAAATTACGAAAGTCACAGAATTAGATGAGCGTACCCTACTGACTAACGAATATTTAATGGTTAATCTTCTCAATATTATGGTAAAATGTCTTGATAATAAGAAAGACAAGAAGCTATACCTTGCATACCACGTCATTATTATTATTTTTTATTGCACACAGATAACATCATACAGTAAAACATAAATAAAAGTTATGTACAAAGGCGAGCTTAACTCATAATGAGTTTTTTACCAGCAAACCCTATGAATGTTAGAGAACATTGATGAGGACAGTAACAAGTCTTTACGCAAACATGAAGTAAATAGCTACCACGCTATAAATGTCAAAGAAATACAGAGCAATGCATTTATAGCAATAATCAATGTGATGAACCTACTATTTACCCTATCTTTATGTGTTATTGAGATTTTATGACCATAAACATTGTAAAAAGACATAAAAACTGAAGTAAGAATCGTCCAGGTGAAACAAATGACTGAATATCAATTAGATAGTTAAGAAATAGAAATTCTTACCTTCATTGACTTATTATTGTATCCAAACCAGACGAATCCTATGAATTGTAAAATTAACGTAACTTTTACTTCTATTCTTTATAAGACAGTATTGTTTTAATAAGATAATATATTGATATTGTAATAATGATATTTATAAATTGCTTATTAGTGGCACTCGTTGCCCTTTTATTAAATTAAGTAATATGTGGATAATGTAGTAGGCTGCAACATTTTTAAATCTTCATAAGATATTATTATATTTTGTAGCTGTTCATTGTCCCTTGACGAGTAAAATAAAATAATAAAATAAACGTATCAAACAATAATTGATCGTACAATTCGTCAAATTAAAACAAAATCCAATCAAATTTTCTTTTGGTCCCAGGATGCATCCTTGCGGAACTCCATACGGGTTACCCTCTGTTTCCGGGTGAGAATGAGTCTGAACAGCTGGCCTGCATCATGGAGCTGCTTGGACCTCCTCCACCAGACCTTCTTCTACATGCCACAAGGAAACGACTGTTTTTTGGTAAGAGTTTATCATAGAGATGTGACAAAGCATTCATCATATCAGTCTAATCACTATCCACTCCTGAATGTCCTATGTCCTAGCATGAATATCGCATATCATTTTTTTAATGTGTTTTTTGGTTTATTCGCCGGATATATTATTTGCAAAGCTTTCCATGTCTCATTAGTATCTAAGTCAATGGACTCAAATCCGGTACCTAATCAAATTACGACATTGAACTTCCTTGTGAAGACAACTTATATTATACTAAATAAAAATACAATACTCTTTTTCACATAGCTTTAGTCACAGTCAAATATCATCATAACATGAAATATCTTACTGGTAACAGCGTATTGAATAATCTTTTCTTTTTCTTCGAAATTTTTGCTTAATTTTATTTTCAGTTATATTATTTTAGTCACATGACATGACTTTAAGTTACCTTTGTCTTTTAGTAACCATTTAAGTTAATATTCATTTTGTACGCCTAAGAGGCAAAACATAGCGCCCTATTTGTAAATATTTTAAGATCCTATATTATGTACCTATATTTGACAAAAATGAATGATTTGATACTTTCTTTCGCTTTCTCAAGTTTGGCCAGATATTTAACAAGTCTGATAACACGTCTTACACATCACATCACATCATTCACTCACATCTTAATTTATGTAACGTTTAAACAGACTCGAAGGGTTCACCGCGCAGCATCACGAACTCGAAGGGGCGCAAGCGCAGGCCCGGCACGCGCACGCTGAGCACCATCGTGCGCTCCGACGACCCCGCCTTCCTGCACTTCCTGCACAGGTGCCTCGAGTAAGTCATTCAATGCTATTCCAATTATACATTTTTGATAATAGTGATCATCATAATCTAGAAGACCAACTCGCCTCAGAAGCTAAAACCTGGCCAATCTTGATATAAAAATATAGGAGGAGCCCACATACTGAAACATACAATCAGAAAAAGCCATGCGATAATAATTTCTTTCTTTCACAATGGCATATAGACGAAAGTAATACTTATTCATTCAATTTATCATTTACATAAACTTTTAACTTAATTTAAAAAACCGCCTTCCAGTGGCCAATGTCCCCAAAACATTGGCTGCATTGCCACGTTGAATGGCAATGCTAAGCGTTTGAGCTAGGTGAAGACTAATTTGATCTCTACTTTTTTTAATGGTGTTTATTAAGATGGTATAATCAGCACTATATCATCATCTGCCTAGCCTTTTCCCAACTATGTTGGAGTCGGCTTCCAGTCTTACCGGATGCAGCTGAATAGTGTTTTACATGGAGCGACTGGCTAGTGGCTATCAGACCTCCACAACCCAGATACTGGGTTACACGATACCTCTTGATCAGCACTATAACATTTTAAAATATAATTTACATTTCCACTTATCTTCCAAAAATTTAATTACCATGAAAAAGTACCATGCCTTACTAATGTGCAGTATTACATCGCCGTTATATCATTTACCTTGCAACACTAAAGATAATTGCCAGTAATAAAAATGTTATAAATACCGACTGTCGGCGTCGGTTGCACGGCATTTAATTACCTATCTACGTAAAAAAACCGTGTCAGTAACTTAAATGGGAAAAATTAAACATTTCCCAAGTATGATTGATTCAAATTAGAAACAATTTGTGATTATTACACTTATTTATATTTATCTATCGCTCGTGAGGTGGAACGACGACCTACAAAAAGTGGCTGGTAGCCGAAGATCGGGCTGTGTGGCGCGCATTGGGAGAGGCCTATGTCCAGCAGTGGACTGTTTCGGGCTGATGATGATGATGATATTTATCTGAAGTTTCTTGTGCTTGTGAAATAAAAGACTGCAAGAAAAGTATTCACTAACTGACTTTGACTTTATCTGCATTATTTCGGTACAAAAAGTATAAGTTATTACGAAGATTATTTTTACAATTGGTTCATAAATTCCAGAAATTACAAACCAGCTCTTACATACAAACAAATAAGCTAATACCTCTATCATATTAATGTGGTGTAGTGTAATAGTGGTATTGAATATCTTCAGGCTATTTGAAAAGTAGAAATTGTATACCTTTCCACCGACGATTGCGAACTCAATAGTTAACGTAACGATTGTAACATGTACCAACCAAGACATCCAATCTCCCGATCAACTGTCCAATATTACGTCTATCATTCTTCACAAGCCACGCGTAAAGAATTTCCCACACTAGGCTAACAGATCGTACGTTATATTAGTCGTAGCGATGGGAAAGCAATGATGAGTCGCTTGCGCAATCATGCGAATGCCGCGCATTCAACGCCTGCGCCGACTCAATGGGAAGTGTCTGCCACGACCGTATTAGATTGTTAAGTAAAAAGTGCCTCTTTGTTTAACTTGATTTTATCTTAAGTGCTATTTTTATTTGTTTTAGGTTTAGTTAAAGAATGACTGTTTTTTTTACATGTAGTTTAGCGTAGTCTCTACATATATTATGAAATAAATATATGCTCTGTCACGTGACAATTAACTTTGCTGTGCCCAAACCGGGTCCATAATGATACTTTTCAATGTTACCATCTACTATACACATTGTGGAATTGCAAATAAAGTATATGAATATGAATACAATCTATTTAAATTAAATGGAAAAAAAATATTAATGGGGCAATGTCCCTCATTTTTCTCATCCCAGATGTCTCTTTTATTGCCGTATGTGGCCATTTAAATAGAGTTTATCAGTTCAATCATTCCATCTCCTATGTGTGGACACCAAAAATATTTATTAGGCAACAGTTTAAGCTTCAGCATTAACATTTTTGTCAGTAATCCATCTCAGTAATTACGACAATGACAATAAAGATTAATCTGTCTTTCAAAGCGTGTTTCCCAACTTCTCGGCATACAAACGGCGTGACAGCAATTAAAATAGTGAAATTTAGCGACAATGCAACCGTCTTTGACATTTCTTTAGTCTTTGCCAGCTTTGCAATAACTAAAACGCATTTACAATTGAAATTATTAGCTGCAAATAACGCATAGTTTAAACTTTTGACCTCATCGAACGAGTGTATAATTTTAATAGTTAATAAAATACCTCGAGTAATATCTACCATATTATACAATCGTCAATTGAAAACATATAAAAGCTATCAAAATCGTGACCTTTCTCTCTTACATTGCGTTATCCAGCTATGTGAAGCAAGGGATCAGTATCTGAATTGGCTTTTTATACTACCCAGAAAGTTCATCAGACTCCAATCTTTACCATCCCTTACCCACCTGTCTTATATTGGAGATATTTGAACCATGCAGGGGGATCGATACCTTAACGGCTACTTCGTCAATCATGGTCGTCTGAACAATGTACATTGTAGTTTTAACAATGGATCATTCACTGTAATACGCATCGAAACATATATTACTTCACTTTATCAATTTGTCCAGTACATATGTTAGTACTAGATAAAGTAGTGCCTTGAGTTCAAACCAAAATCAAGTAACTCTCATCTTGGCTGTAGGATATCATAATTTAGCAAGTTATTACATAACATAATAAAATATATTTATGCAAAATTTTTGCTCGGCCATTGGTTTCGTTTCCTAGGCATCAACTTCGTACATGTTTTCTAATTTATATAACTCAATATCTATGTTTGTAGAAAGTATTGAAAAACTTGTTTCTTTTGGTATATTGTGACCGGTTAGATTAGTTAGTGTTTATCTTTTATCTATATTTTCTTTCCTTATTGAAGATTTAACGTGAACTGTTGCGTCCTCACGTGTTTTCCTTTTCCTCTCCTCCATATTGATGATTACAATTTATTAGGGAAGTTCAAAGAGTCGCGTGATTTCTTGAATTTATTATTCTGATCATTATCTTTATAGGATACAATTTCTTTTGAATCTTGTATGAGAACTATTTGGCTGTAGAAGAATATATTTATTTATAGCGGGTCTATTCGCAGATTATTCAAAATGATCATTATTATTAAACTAATCTCGAGGAAGTATAAAAAATCGAAAAGATGGATATAGGTTTTCTCAACGGAAACTAGTTCCAATGTTCGAGTCGCAATTTACAAAATCAAACGCGAGTAGCTGAAAAAACCCTCCTAAGCTCAAGATGATGACACCCACATCACCATATTCAACAGTCTTCTCTTGACCACTGAAAATGACCAATGAAAACTCGAGGTTGTTCAATAATATTATTATTTAAAATATTCCGTAAATGAATAATTTTGTAAATTTTAATTGATAAATTAAAATACTTAGGCTGTTAGTAGTAAGTAATCTAGAATGTTTATTTAGAAATTTTAATGTGAACAAACAATAATATACAATTTCTCCATGCAATAAACTATTGTCTTCATTTTACGCTTAACGCATGAGACTGTCCACACTCGTAAACTTACCATTAAAGTAGATTTTCCTCATAGCAACAATAGTCCATAACTTATTGACATGACACATTCACGCATTATGAAAATCCAACCATCAGTACGCAATGAGCGGCTAATTTTGTCAATGTAAATTTGTTCACCATTTTCGTAACAAATCTAATGCTGCATTTGAAAAAACTGATTCTGAACTCAATACTAATGAAAATAAGAACGATATTAAGACAATAAAAGAGAAAGGTAAAGACAGTCAAGGGGACAGTAATAAAAACATGGCTTTCTCTACAAGTTCACACCTATTTACCGTCGTCAAGTGCGAGAGGCGGAATAGGAAGTGATGAGGCACGCCATTGTACGTTTTTGAACGATCTGATTTACTCTGTCAAGTATAAGTTGACTAAAAAAGGGAAACTGGGCAAAATAGTAGTAAGAACACAAGAACGAAAAGATGGAGGAAAGCAATGCTGTCAAAAATTTACAACTTACCTACATATATATTATGATAACTTACAGACCGTTCACTATATGTTGTCCCCTAGGCTTAATGTTGGCACTATGCTTCTTTGCCTACAAAATTGTGCATTATGTATGCCAAAAAGCTTAGTGCCTAGAACACTATATAGAGGACAATTTTCAATTAACGGTCTGTCCGCTTCAACTTTTTTAGAACAATTATTTAATTTTGAAATGTTTCGTGAAAAGGCTTATTTTTTCTTTACTGGCTTCTTAAATGCCAGCATTTACACGTTTAAGAAAAGTTATTGCGACTGCATGTCTACATAAAGAACAATTAAGGCAATTGTCGCGAAGAAGTCATTTTGAATTTAGAACAGTAACTTTAGCGTGTTTATACGAAGTTTCAGCACGCATTGCTTCGTAAAACAAACGGACGTGTATAATGTGTTAGATTAGACAGATCCGGCATAAATACCGGCTTCAGGTTATTTTATGGATTTAGTTTTTACGATCTGACTTATATTAATTTGTTGAAGCTTAGACGAATCCGGTAGAAACACCGGCTTTGTAATATTGTATGATTTTTTTGTTATTACGATCCGGCAAAACGACCGGCTCATCCTAGTAGGAACGAGGTCTAACATGCAAATGGTACAAACATTAAGAGGAGTATTATACCGCTAATTATGGTCATTCGACTGTAATTATGATTTTATGCATGTATGCTGAATATTTTAAGAAAAAGGACATTGCCTAAAAGCCTATAGAAATACCACACATTGCAGCATGCGTGTCATATATTTTTCTTTTGTTTTTTCATAACGACAGATACCTATGACACAATGTAATAACGCATTCTGAAATCAAGGCCGTGAGTTCACCTCCCGTGTCGCCGTGTCGTAACGAAATATTTTTATTGACAGTTAGATCCGATTCCGCATTTTCTTGCATTAATTTTTTGTTTTTTTTCCCATAACTACAAAATCCTATTGTTTGAAAAGTGTCCTTTCGACAATTTTGTGGCAGTGTTAAGAATTATCTTTGGTTTTTTCACCGACTTCGAAAATAAGGAGGTTAACAATTGAGCTCCAATTTGGGATCGGCTTCAAATCTAACCAGATTATTAGCGACTGCCTGTCTGATCCCCGCAACCCAAAGGATACGATATTCTAAAGTTAGGCCTTTGAACGCCACGGCAGTCACCGGTGACCGACAAACAATAAAATTGCATTGTGTCTGCGGCGTGGCTGAAAAAGTGTTAAATCAATTGTCAGGATTTTAAAAGGACTATTGAATCTCTATATCGACTGTCAAAGATCTGTCAAAGAGCCGGGCCAACGGCTTACAGATCTCTCCCAAGCACCGAGCAGGTGATAGTAAATTTATAATACTAAGTATACAGTATCTAGAGTCACTCTTATAACAAACAATATTAGAATTATGACTATTCATAAGTGCCTAATGGTCTACATGAATAAAAATATTTTGATTTTGATTTTGACATCTGCTTAGCGTAGTACAAGCGTCACGTAATATAACTATCTGTCACTAGTTTCTCATCTCACGTTTTCGAGTTGCAAGTGAAGATAAGTTACTGTGATGGTCGCAAGTGATAACCGGGTGACATCACACTTCTTAGTGAACTTACACCCGCGTCATACGTACGACTCTCGATTTCATTTCTGAATGTATAACATAAATTATTATAAAATCTTTTCTGTAAATCATAGTGCCTCTTTAACCTTGCAGTGGATAGGTATTGGAAATTTAGTGAAAATATTTCTCAGAGTACCCTAGAGACACGCTAAGAATAGACTTATGGAAATTTCAACCCTGGATAAAATATGTGATGAGAAATCCGATATTCACGCGGACAGTTTACTACTACTCCTAGCGAAAAAAACCTTCTACTACGTAAATAAATAAGGACTAAAATTAAAAATATTACCACTAAATAAACAATTCTTCTAAGAGCAAGTTTATTATTTAACCATTTATTTCACTCGGGGAAATTTTTACTAATCTTCTTAAAGGCGCCTATCTCATACTTATAACTACATTCAGTGCTTTCAATACCTTCAATGTATAAGCGAGATATGTGCTTTAAGCGATCCTTGACGAATCCCACATAAACTTCTAATGGTCTACAACAATCTGAAATAAGGATAAGATGTATATCAAATAATTGGACCACCAGTAATTAATTGTCAGACTTGTGATTTCCAACATTTCGCACTGCCGACCTTTTGGCCGTGAGAGCGGAGAAAGTGGTAGGGCCGGCGACGACGCATGCGCATGTTATGTTAGTGTACTTTGTTGGTATTATGACTGGGTTTACATTCATCAGTTCATCTTGTAGATAGCTGAAAACTTTATCTTAATGAAGTTTTTGCGAAATGTTGTTACTTAAAAAAAACAAATATTTCTTCTTAATTCTTTTAAATTAATTATATAGACCCTTTTATTTGGTTAAACGACAGTATTGAATATCCAATTAAGCACCCTAAAAAATAAATTAGTTTTGGCACAAAATCATAACACAAATAAACATAAAAATCTATATATTCCGAAATATCGGAAACTCTAACTCTTCTATTTTAAAAAACATGGTTAATACTTATCCCGTTATTACTGTTATTTTAGTAAATACAAAACTATTACTTAAAAAATATGTACCAATAATGTAGTGAAATACAATGAAATAGCAATATTTAAAACAAATTTCGTCAAGTTTTATTATTGCATTTATTTGAGTCTATTGTTATCATCAACATAACAAATAGCAAATAAAATTCTGAAACCACAATCCGCCAATTTATTGACCTATTAAATCAGAATTTTTAATAAATTTGAATAATGTAACATACGTGTAAAATATTATATTGTAACACAAGAAGATTATTATAAAATTAAACAACAGAGTTCAAGATCGTTTGAGTCGTGAACGAAATCTGTGAAATGTGTGTAAGGGGTGAAAGTGCATGGTCGACCTCGGGCCTTCTCGATGCTGCGCAAGATTCTCCTCACTTTCAACTAGAATAGAGATATTATACATGTTGTGTGTGTAACGACTGCCCGTGCGCACTTATAAGGTCTTTACTTTGTAGTGTTTTATGGGTTTAGTAACTTGGGTATTCAGGTGGTATATTTTAATTAAATTTATTTTCTTTTTGAAGGTGGTTACAATACAAGTAGCCTAATTTAGAAATTTGTGAGAGTTAGGGACCATACTAGGTTCCAGAACTGTTTTTTAAATTACAAATTACCTACTCAATAATTATTTAGCCACAATGTATATAATCATATAATAAATTTAATATGGTTCTATTAACAATGGTGGTTATCAGAGTCAATCATATTTTTTTGTCCTTTTTGTTCTTATGCAGTCTTATTTTTTTAAATTGAATATAAATGAAAACTTTATGTAACTATAAATAACTCGAAATAGTTATTCCACGCATACGTTGCACGTAAAAAAAAGTATCCTAAATGCCAAAAGACCATTTCGAAATTTGATAAGTCCTGATAAAAATCCGGACATTTGCAAAAAAATCCAGACATATAAGTAGGTAGATAAGTAAGTAAAATCCCTGGTTTTTCACCAAATAAATTCTATCCATAAGTGAAAAATCCGGACAAATGCAAAATTCCGGACGGTAGACCAAAAAGCCAGACATGTCGATACACATCCGGACGGTTGATGCCATATTCCCAATGCATATTTATCAACATCCCAATTTAAGTAAACTGCCGTTTACTTAGCAACAAGTCAATTGTACTCACAAGCCGATTCCGACATTCTGGTAAACCACAAGATCTTCGACTGTACGCATTTAGCACGCAGTGAAAGGTTACAGCGATCGCATTATGACGTAACACTGATCATCTGTAGTTGACGCCGACCGCGACGGACGCCCGCAGCGACCGGAGAATACGCGGTCAATTGACGCGTTGCGTGTATTTTTTTTTTTCATTTTTTTATTGTACCTACATTTATATTTTCGGATGAATGAAATATCTAACCTTAAAGACGCTTGTATGGAAATTGTATAATCTACAGACCTTAACAATTCTTGAGGTATAGCACGAAGTTACCGCTATATTGTTTACCTACTAGCTGTGCTTCGCGGTTTCATTCCGTTTCCGTTCCCGTAAGATTACCGGAACAAAAAGTAGCCCTTGTCCGAGGTCACATCTCATCTCTATACCAAATTTCATCCAAATCGGTTCCGTGGTTCAGGCGTGAAACGTAAGAGACAGACAGAGTTACTTTTGCATTTATAATATAAAATAAATAAACAAAAATAATCATCTTCTTCTTCATCGTATGGTTAGTGAACAACCTGGTGTCAGAGTTTAAACCGCCCGTAGGTGACATGGCTTTACACACCGCTGAAAAATCTCTCTGGTAAGCTGGTTTCCTCACAATGTATTCCTTCACTGTTTTAGCAAATGATAATTAATTTCTAATATGCACATAAATCCGAAAAGTCAAAGGACCTACAACCTTGGCAGTCCAAGCACTGGCACTAGTTGGCAATACTTACCTTTGAATTAAAATTGTGACTGAGGACTTGAGGCGTTGACTTATAGCTGCCAATTTGTAACTTCGATTGAAATTGAAAACATACTTGAATAATCTTGACATATAATGTGAGAACCTCTTGAAGACGCGGTGACGCCTATGTTATTATGTGTTGTGTATTCTTCACATAACAGGTGCGTATGTAAACCAGGCTTTACTTCAATCAAATCATGTAACGTAATCAGTTTCACTTGAGGTTTTCTGTCTGACTCAATCACTGTCTTCTTATTATGAGGTACTTTACTCGCATATGATTATTATGTTGTTAAGTTGAGTCTCCTCTTTGAGGTAACTTGATGGTCGTGATTTCTTTACAGCCTTTTCTTGTGGATTATTTCGAGACTTGGAATCTTTTTTCTTCTCAATAGTACGGAGAGCGTCGCTAACACTGTATTCGAGCGCTGAGCGAATTTAGGTCTCCTGAATCACGAACCCCCAATCCCAATGTTTTAGAGGCCTACGGGCGGTGGAAACTCTGACACCAGGTTGTTCATCGACCATACGATAAGAAGAAGAAGACTATATTTTTATCATTAATTCTATAATCAGCCAGGAATCCCAATGTTTTACTACATTTGCGAATACGTATATGCCGCAGCTCGAACTTTGCAATGAGATCATTTAGGTTCTTTTGGGTTGGGTAAGTCGGATTCTAGGCATGTCTATTCTACACTTTCTGATTCCTCCATCAAATGTGATGTATTATACAGTAAAAAGGGCGTACCTTACCGTTAACGTGAACGTTAGATGGTTATTTATAGTACATTAACAGAAAATCTGATTTGGGGAGCAAATCAGATTCAAGAGAATCGCAACAATTTGCGCAATATATCAGTATTGTATATAAGAAGATATTATAAGGAAACAAGCATGACTGTATCATAGGTATTCTAAATGAAGTGCTATGACAAAGCCGAGGTGGACCTACTTAAACCGATTCTGAACTTTTTTATTACGTAACACGGATAAGATGACGAACGTGCACCACTTTGCCATCAAAATGCTTTGAACGATGCTAAGTGCGTAGGAGCGGGGCTAGCGCTACGTTCAGATGCCGGGTGCAAGCGATTCTAACCTTAAAAGTGGTACACCGGCTTTGTCCACGATAGTACATTCTGAAATGTACCAGTAAGCAAACTGCACAGACGAAAACGATAATTATGTTGCGTCCACTGCATATAGATAAAATCCAAACTGCGATTTAGCAGTAAGCTTTTAGCATAAAGGCAGGAAATTTATAAAGGGTAAATCCAAGCGTATAACAACTGCACGAATCCTATTTGTGATAATATTGAAACTAAAAGCCTATTAAGAAATTAATGAAGTGTTAAATAGATTCGCTGCCAACGCGGAACGCACGTACAGCTAGGCCATTGAACTTTTAGAAAGGGATTAGGAAATTTATAGTTTAATGCCTACTGTTAAATCTTGCAATCTAGAGACCTAGAATTTTATTTGGATTTAATTTGTGAACTACAACGACTTGTTTCGTAAGAAATTACTGACTATTAGGAAAATGAACGAAGTCAGATTGGACCTCAATTGCGGTTTCATTCCTGATAGTTTGATTTAAGTTTCTCAATGCAACAAGAAATAATGATTAATGCCATAAATAAATGAAATTATATATGCTCATGCTTACTCAATGGAGACCATAAAGAATTGCGGCTGTTCACTTAGGGCTAACGCACTCCGGCACTTTTTAAACGGTTTTACTTAGCTTGACCTGTTTATTATTTGGTTCAAATTTAGTAATCGATATTTCACCCCCTTCCTGTTGACAGATTAATCTGATATATGGTACACAGCTTTAGTTTTGATGACAAAACCGTTTTATGTAAAAAAAATACTTATATTATTTTACAAATAATATGTATTAATACTTATATCAATGAGAAAAGATTTAAAAATACCTTTGTCGTCCCGCCACCATCATACAGCCTGAATCTACAAACTACTAAATTGCTGAATACAGGCATCTGTTTGCTTTTACCACTTTCCCCGATCCTGTGCTAATCGCATCCACTATATATAATAATTATATAGTATTCTTAGTGTATGTATGTATGTATATCCTATAAATTCTCTCAAATTGTGGTAGCGGCAAAATACTTAAGTAGTGGTAACAAGCACAGTTGCTGCTACCTAACAAGCTGACAAACATGTTTGGATTTTATTGACCTCCTACCTATCCTTTAGAATTAAAGGTAATAAGGTTGTGAAAGAAGAAAACCTAAACCAGATGCTATGTTAGGTAATAGCTAGAGCAATCGTTATTAAATCAGATTGCGTAAGGAGGTGCGACAGTGCGTGGAGTCTTGATGTACTATCAGATGACACTGCGCATTCTTTGGTGCTAGACGATCCTTTCTACTAATAATAATATTTTGCGAAAGTCTTTGCTTGGTTGGTTTTATACTGCAAAATGTAGAAACGTAGTTTATGAATAAGTTAACTGTTAGTTTATATTGAGCTCAAAACAATTTGTTTGTTTTTGGATCTAATTAGATAGGTATATGTATTTTATTGCGAGAGAGAATCTTATAGGACTTCTTCCAGTTTATGATAGGCAGGGATCGTACCTCTGAAACCTCTTTTCTTTCGTTCTGATTACCTTCGACCTTATGTGACATTACCTTCGATCGTTATGTCACGTGACATAACGATAAAAGTAATGTCATCCTATACATTTCTTTCATTTTCTAAGCGTTAGCGATTGTAGATAGTCAACTTGGCTAAGCCCCCAGGCGTCTAATAAGCTGGATAGGATAAGGCTTTCTATTTACTTGTAAGTCCAAATTGGACGGCGCGTCCACCCTAATGACTTTTTTACCTTAGATGATAACGTATGGTAATTTATCTTTGCGATTCGTCACAATGTGATGAAACTTTGGGATGTCCGTACCTACAGCTTACAGATGGATATTTATTTACTTTATTGCAAACAAAAACCAAACAGCTTACCGTGCTTTATTATCGGTATTTACCTAAAATTTAGTATCCGGTTTACTTGAGAGAGTGACTAATTGACTATACTTGACCTGCTATTTTTATGCAGTCTGCAGAATCAAATTTTATGAATAAGGACTAGATTAAGTAATTTATTTGGCAAACTATTCAAACCTAAATTAGTGTGAAACTTATGAATTGTGCTTTGCTTTTCTTATTGAAGAAAAGCAAGATATTGATCTAGATTACTGATATTATGTGGCATTTTAAAGGTGATCACGATTTTCTTCTTTCTATTAAATCATTTTGTTTTCAATGAGATCTGGGTCAAGTTCTCAATTTTTTGGGTTATAAATCTTATATTCAATGTCAATTCGAAAACGCGGCTGCTGTTAGTCCAGTCCATTACTTAATTAAAACTCCTCAAACTATCCATAAATAACCAAAAATATATAGAACTAGTTGTGCCCGTGACTTCGTTCGCGTGGAAGTCGAAAAATAACATGGAGAGGCAACGTGAACAGAGTATCCTAATACAAATAGATTAAATTTAAAAAAAAACTATAGAGATTCTAAGTTGCCAGTTCCAAGGACTCTTCATGGAAAACTTGGTCAAGAAACTCCATGGTTGCTCTTATTTAATTAAAGGTTTACATTGGTTACATTGCTGTCCGTACCTAAATATCGCATAAATGCTGTAACCACTTTACAAATAGGATTACATAACATCGGCTCTTCTTATGACATGCGATTAACTTGCGCGTGCGCATTCGATGCGGATAAAGGTTGTCTCCAATTGGCGTTGTGACACGGCGGGGCTTGTTTATTTCCTAGTATAACGGGAAGTGCGTGATGTACCTTTATATGTATGGTAAATAACACTATGTTCAGAAATTTTTTGTTAATTTATGCAGGGCGGAGCAGACCCTCCCTGCCCCCTTCGGCAACGCCCCATCTTTTCTCATATTTTTATCATTTTCATGACAGCTTAATCATTAAATTATTTTCAACAATCACTACAATCTTCAATCTATTACAATCTTTTTTTCTACAATCTATTAACAAAATCATATCACTTAAGGAACATACTCGAAGTATGATTAAATATTGCTATTCTGGGCTCGACCAGACTCGCACCGGTTCAAAAGTAACAGTTCTCGCCTTGATCCAGTTACTAACTTGCTTGGACAGTTGGGCAGAACATAGGACTCAGAAATTATAGAACGGTGCAGAAATGAGACACAGTAGAAAATCCATTGTTATCTGCTGCCAGGATGACAAAGAACCTTTAATAGGTTAATTTTTTTGCGGTACAATAAAAGCTGCTATTTTATTAAATATAAGTGTTTTAGAATAGAATAGAGAACATATTATTTGACATAATGGTCTTGTTGTTTATTCCTGATGGCTTCTTCCAACATTTATAATAACTTAAAATAGTAGAACAATTTTTAGGTATTTTTGACTTTCTTTTCGTGAAATTAAAAGCATTAAATGCTCAGACCGGTGCGGAAGCATTGCCCAACATAAGTTGGGTGATGACTCCTCACCAAATTCCTAGCTTTTGAGATAGAAGTAAGACGACGAGATGATTACGGGGCGACATCGTGAGGGTCCGCTTAAGTAAAGATTTAAAAAATGCTCAGATAACGGCTAACAGAGCAAAGTGGAAAAACACATTTTTAATCAACTAAATAAAAAAATCCTATCTATATATTATCACGTATGTTTTCTCACACACACTTCACACAGGATACGACCTGACCATATACGTATTTTGAAATAATATACCTACAAGTTAATAACACTCTAAGATATATAAAATTAAACTCAACATGCAGCTGTTGACAAAAAAACAGGTATCATTTAAAATGTCTACAATTTGTAGGTACCGGTACCCGAGGTACTTTAAGTGGATTTCCGTCTAAACCTGAAACCTTAAGTAATAGGAAATGCCCAGAAGTTTTTGCGCTCTGTCTAGTCTCTTGAGCAATGTGTTTAGCACCATTTATAGCTAGTGATGGAACATTTTCTAGGAACTTTAGCAAACTGGTAAAGCATCTCTTCGTGTTAGGTAATTTGTGTAACAGTTAGTTATGAGTCAGGTTGTTGACTAACTTGTGATTTACGTGCATTTTACTGAAGTACACTATATAATATACAGGTACACTCATAGGTATTTAAGGCGAATGGGTACATGGTAGAGCCCTGGATTGCCACTTGTGGCTGTCGCGAGAGCTCCGTATGCCCTGATCATTGTTCCCAAGTCGACCTTAAAAACAAACCAATAGTTTTCTATAAACAGTGTCAAAGAAAATTACTGAAACAATAAACTAAATCTAAGTCCCTTTTCAGATGGGATCCTAAGCGGCGAATCACACCAACGGAGGCCTCTCGTCATGAATTCGTCACCGGCTGTCCTCTAGGGTCCGCTCCTGCGGGTGTGCTTGCCTTACCGCGGCTGGCACCTCCAAGACCAACCCGTGGAGCTCTCCTACACTCGCAGTCAGCGGGCGACGTGGCCGCCATGTTGGGCCGCGCGTGACCTCGCGACTCCTGAGCAAGGGTCGGCTCCGGCGGCCTGCCTTAGACAGCTTCGATAATCTCAGTAGGTACAACGAGTAGACTCCAACGTGGCCTCGATGTGGACTCATTTTATGTTAAGAAAACTCTTTTGTTGTGCTTTTGTTTAATGATAGTTTTAAATTAAAACATGTATTATAATTAATAATTATTAATATGAAAAGTGAAGTGATGAGATTTGTACAGCTCTGAAGAATTTAGAATCCTCAACGGTTGCTATAAGATTGTTAACTAGCATCTCAAACTGATTAGCATAAAGATTGTGTACTTAATTAGGTTGGAAGTGAACAAGAATATGACTGTTAATAGATAAATGGAAGAGAAACGTCTTTTATGAACCCCAAAATAAAAAAAAACGAGATGATTGTCAAAATGATCTCCTACGATAATTAATTAAATTTGTTAATTCAAAGTATTGATTCATTTAAGGGACATAAAATGACATTAAATATCAAGCCAGGCACGCAAGGCGAAAATACTAGTTCTTACTTGAGCGTACGTATTGCATTACCATCAAATGTTTTAAAAAAGAAACTAATTTCGAAGCAGTATCGATAGCAGATAACCTCCCCATAACCGCAAGTGACCCGCAAATGTCAGCTCTTGTATAATCCAACAGAAAAAATACAATTGTGAATAAGATTAATCAAAGATGTTCCAACATTAAGCCTTGACTCCTCTCAAAACATTTTAATATTTATTTAGTCGCACTGTCAGACTGGATCTACTTTTTCTATAACTAATCGATTAACTCCCCAACCGATATTACTGTTGCAATTAATAACGGCCTTGTACATCTTGTTTTTATGAAGTGTCAGTCAAAATTATTTCCAAATCGTTTATAATATTAACAAAATAATATCATAGCGTTTTATATTTGGAGCGAGTAATTGATTATCTGCTCCTAATTAGCTCAAAATGTATCAAAAGCTAACCTTGTGTGTAGATTTATGAACTGGTTTAGGTATAGGTACCTAGATGTGTCACAGGATTTTCATAGACATTTATTGATCATTATTTTTTTTTATGGACGGTTGCGTAACTCCTAATTATATTCTTATATTTTATATTCCTTATTCCTATTATATTTGTGACGCTTGAATATCATTAGAAGGGCTTTTTTTTTTATTTTTCAGTCGAAACGTAACTGTGTCCTTCTTGTCTCGGATTTTTCAATTATGAAACAACTTTCTAAACGTTTTGTACTATTTCTGCACCTGACAGTAAAGGAGTAGGATTTAATGATACTCATTAGCAATATAATTGATTCTATTCTTAACTTCGAGTGAATCGTAAGGACAAGCTTAACTTTTGGCCCAGAAGTTGCCTAAACAGCATTTTTGCGCTACTGATTATGTAATTGTATGTGTGTACGATACGTCATGAAGATTTAAATTCGAAAAATAAAATGGGATCTTTAAAATGACCCTACAAATACCTAGATAAAACGATTACGAAATATTCTAAAAATTATCTTTCATAGTTTCTAAAAATAACCGGAACTTATGCGAGTGTCCTAAGATTTGTGCAATGTTCGGTTTCTTCTGATTATTTTACGACATTATAATAACAATATTTAATCGCGGCTATAATCCCATGGCTATTCCATCTGATTGACGACTAATTTTAATGAGAGATTCGTGCAACAACATAATATAATATTACCTACATTGTAGGACCTCAAAGTTGTCAAGAAGCATACTTAGTTTTAAAATATGAACATTCTTATGTGCTAACACGCAGTGAGCTAGCGTGGTGATTAACGCTCGATCCTTCTCTGTACGGAAATGCCCTGCAATGAAACAGTTACAGTTAAATTAAAAAAAATTGAAAACACACTGCTGTCTGGTGAACTCTGCATCAATAAAAAAATATTCATGTGGACACAGCTAACAGCTGCATAGATATATATTCATCTTTTAATCGATGCTTCCGCGCAATAAATCGATTCATCGTAACCATAACGCATAAACATCTATATTAATATCTCACAAACTTACTTAACCTGTCTAAGATCACTTGAATAGATCTAATGGATGCCCAGTTGTGCTACTTACAAACAAACTGACGCAACACGTCATTATGTATCGAAACAGAACGTATAATCCAAAACGATGGCTATAATCTGTAAGTAACAAGTTGGCAATTATTACCAGCAGGCTGGTAGCATCTACACTAATATTACAAAGTGCTATTTGTTTGCCTTTATCATAGGGGAAATCTCTACAATTAATGTACTAAATTGGTCCAATAAAAAAAAATAAAAGCTATGAGGCCTACTATGCTGTAGGTATAGAAGTTAAAATAGTGCGCGACAGTTCGCGTTCTATACGAACCTACCTCACTTTTCTTTCTTTGGGCAATCTCACACAGTTTTCTTTAAAGCCAGCATAGATGAAAGATCTGCAGCGTCCTTTTCTGTCCGTGATAATAAAACACTCAAGATGCGTACGAATGGTACGAATTCACGATGCGACATCGCACTCTTGCACCTGCGTGTCATCGCGTATCGTACAAGACGGAGAACAAAACAAAAATTTTCCAGACCGCTAGTCTTTCGTCTGCCAATTTATCCCAGACAGATTATAGATAAATACAAAATGGTGGCTAATGGGCCATATCGACGATGCTATAACTTTTAGAACTTTTAGTCGTTGCTTCATAGAAACTGCAATATCCTAGTCTTTAATTTTAGCTTAATATTTTAAGGTATTTCTTTATCATAATTTCTAATCGATTATGTTATTGAACAATGGACAATTTATCTGTCTGTTTGTCTAATGCGGAATTGATGTCGACTTCACAATGGCCTGTAAATTGTAAGATTGTGTTTTTTATTATATTCAATCACCTCAATTTGCAATTATTGACTTGTAAACATTTTATTTTAATAATTTAGGATATATTGTTGTATTTCTTCTTTGTTGTAAAGTTGATGAGTATACTACTGTTAGACTTTAATCAGCTCATAGGCTTCTAATATGGTTTCACACAACATTGACAAACTTCTCAGTGGTGACGATGGTTTCCTTCACTCATTATTCAAAAAGTCAGTAATGCGTGCCTGGTTTTGAACCGATATCTATAATAATTGCTCAATAATTGATCTAAAGATAGGTCATACTCATACTTGTATAGGTCATACTCATGCATGGATAGGTCATACTCATACATGGATAGGTCATACTCATACGTAGTTGAGATTACGCTCGAAGTAGCTAACCAATGCAAACCTTTAGGTATATTTGGTCAGGGGATAGTGTTTCTCTTTCCATTTATTTTAATTAGAGTTATATTCCTTGTTCTATGTTTTGCTCTCTATAGAATATCTACTAATAGTCTACTAAGTTATCAGTCTAAAATATTGCTTATTTTTTGCTCTATGGATGTCAGTAAACAGACATTTCATTTATTATTTTAAGGGTTTCCATGGCAACCAACGTGATAGTTCCATTTTTACGCCGTTAAGTTGGTATTTTGGGCTATAATAGGTATCTCCGAGTCACTCGCTGTGTCTTGCCTAGCACTCTGTACCTTGCACTCTTTGATTCGCGCCCGAAAAACCGACTTCGAAGGTGCTTTGCGAGGTGACGGTGAGGACCTCGTCATTCTTGTGCTCTCACTACGGTCTTAAACTTGACGTGATTGAAGAAGTAGGGTAAGAATCACAAATGATCTGATCAAAAATACAATGTATCTGATATAGCATGATGGAATTCAGCGTGTGTAACATCTAGATTATAACGAGCCTATAAAATATTGATTGCTTACCTACTTACTTAGATATTAACTCAATCATGTTTGAAACAATGTCGATTTGAATCGGCGACGTACTGGCAAACGTATAAAAGTATTGTAGTTCCATGAAGGTTCCATCTCCATGCCCTTCTAATGATTACGTCATAATAAATTGACACCTCTGGGGTGTTACTCTTTAACTAGGAACTCTATAAAAATCCTATTTTATGAATAGGGTTGTTGACTATAGTGAAATATACCTTAAAAAAGGTTTAAAAAATGGACATGTGAAAAAATAATAAAAATCTTTACCTTTATGTCTAAGTTATAAGCTTTCGAAGTTTGTAGAGGGGGTTAATGCTATCTTCTTCCTGAAAAATGAAATATTTATAAAGTGACAGCTCTTTGAGTTTAACATAAGAACAAGTGACGTCATCAGAGTATTCAAATAATTTTAACTTAGTAATTTTTTGAAATATTTAAATTATCATTGCTCTCATTATTTAAAATATAAAAAAATTATAACAGTCAACATCCCTATTCTTAAATCAGCCATAAAACAATGAGCGCGTAATTATTCATAAATTGATATTGGCGTATTGGGTTTGTAACTAACACCCCAGGATTAAAACAAATATAAATCTTGACGCTTGATCTGTTTCCTCCAATCAACCATTTCCTGAAGTAACTGAGGTTTGGACATATTTTATGTATGTTAATATTCTATACACCTACAATACATATCAGTATTGTTGAAGTGCCAAATATTTTTTAATTTACATTTACTTCAGTTATTTGGGTTGTTAATTCTAGTCTCATATCTCTTTTTTTTTTAAACAACATCGAAAAGGAAAAAAACTGTCAAATTAGTGCCCTTGTAAGTGACGTAGTGACGTGAAATTAGACAAGTTCTAGTCTCTAGGTATGCCGTGTCTCGTCTAATTTCATGTCAATTGCGTAGACTAATTCTGACAGCTCTAATTTGACAGATCAATTTGTTGTCCTTTTTTATAATGTTTTTTAGAAAGAGATAACAAGAAGATCAACACCATTATTTACATGTAAATCTTTCATTTTAACGATACGAGTAATGCCTAATCGAGGTCTACGCTTAGTGGAGTATGAGTTTAGAAAATTGTACGTAGGTATATCTAACATCATATCTTTAAATATCATCCTTACAATGGAAAACGTAGACATTTTTTTCCAGCATCTTGTGAATCTAGTTGAGGTGGCCACTGTCCAATAATGTCGACTGAATAAAGTACAATTTGGTATACGTGCCCACTGCTCATATCACAGAATGCTATAGATATAATTAATGTTTATTCTGTACATTGATTGACTGCATTTATTTAACGAAATAAGAAGGGGATTCTTTCCAATCTATCTTTTTAAGTCCTTTTTTTAATTTGTCAGGTATAACATCTTTTTAAATAAAAATTAACTGACAATTTAAAAAGCGAGCCTAAACTGAGTGAGTGATTTCGCACTTAAAAAAAATTATGTAAACTTAGACTACATTTCCTGAAATTTATTATCGAAGAAATTTCTTATCAACTTAGTGTTTTGGAAAGAACAGTTTTTATTATGAAATACTTTGTGCTAATTTCATAAAATATCATTATTACAATGAATTGAATGCTTTAAATAAGCGTTCAAACTTATAAACAATACTTCAGCATTGTTTTATGTTTGTGCGTATTATCGTGAGACAATGTTCTAAAAATTTAATAATAATTCATTAACCTAATGAATGCGCTACAATTAAACTAATTTATAATACTTTCAGTCTTCGAAATAATTATTAGGAAATGATTTTGTGGACTCGACTTTTTTATTTTTGCAATTTTAATAATATGTTCACGAGGATTAGTCTCAAGATAATACGCTCAAATATTAAGAACCGTTTTCACTAACTCTATCGTATCAATATCTCAACAATCGATTTTTCAAACGTTTTGGCGAATATAAGATTGTCAATGTCCTTAGTCATTGTTTGAAAAATCATTTGAGTGGATGCCAATATTAGTCAAATAGTTAATTGTCTAGGATAATAGTCAAAATCGGGTACTTAGCTGTAAATGTTCTAGTATTTGTGATGTTGTAGATTTTTGTAAATCCATATTACCTTAGGTAAGATATCTAAGCTTTAAAAACAAGAGTGTTAATAGTCAAGTAGTGAGTTTCTTTCAATTATCGTGTAGTTTACTATTTCTGCGTTTAATTTGAGATTAGCTCTTAAGTTTTACGCAAAATTTAAAACAATATTTTCACTTGTTTAAATAAAAATGTGATATTGTCGTTGTTAAGTAAAATGTTAAAACAAAATTGACATTCGGAACTAATATTGTTGAATAGTTAATTTTTGTGAAGTTAGTTTGGCCTTAATGAAAAGACAAATCGTATGTAATACTTGTTTCCGATATAAGTTTAACTATTTGAAATGGTTGCCTATTAGCAAGGGCAATTAAAAAACTGTGATTGTTTTGATTTTAATTTAAAAGTCTTAGTGTGACTCTATGGGCTTGTTTTAAAAGAAAAACAAATGATGAATTGACAGAATTAGTCTGTCAGTTTGTTTATCATACTTATGGGGGCTAACTCTTGAATGAAGAATGACTAAATACCTAATAAAAAGTTAGCAAACGTTGCAAATTTCTTTGTCAGAAAGAAAATAGCGCAGTTTAGCGCACGTTTTCCACAAGTTTAATTAAATTATTAAATTAATTAAAATAATTAAATTAGAATTACTATTGACTTCGTCGTTCAAGAGTAACCCCCTAGGTCTGTTTGAAACAAGTCTTAAACATTATTTTAGTGAGTTTCTACTATTATTTAATAAACGATCTCAATGATAAAGCTTGCTTCTGTAATTGTATGAGATGCAATCATTTATATCACGTATAGTTCTTGCCTAAATTACTTTACCATTACTACTAAGGTAACGTGTATTATATTAGTTAATTTCTCTAGTTGTGGAAAATTCATTTTGTTTTAGAAAATAACGAACGGACCAATGTTTTGGTTCTGTAGCTTTTTGATAATAATCTGTCTAAGCATACATCGAATTTGTTAAGTTCCAGCCATTAATTTTTCTTAGATATTTGGCTGAGTGTACTATATGCAAGATAGTCTTGATCGATTCTGTTGATCGATAGAAGGGCGTTGAATGTCGAACAATGATTACAATATTAGATTTGATGTAGTAAGAACTGTTTATCCACGTCCACAGATTTAATTTGCTATATAGATTTACGATGTCGATCGACGTTGATCGTTTGGTGTGGTATTTATTACCTCAGGCCTCAGTGTTGTCGCAAAACATTTCACATAGACGTGACAAACTTGATCTACAAAACATTTCGTCCTCATAAGTTTTTATAGACAATCTATACGACTGTGGTACGCTCAGCCTTTCTTTTATTATTTTGTCGATTTGTTTATCTAAATATTATAGCGCTATTTGTCGATCGATGAAATCTAGTAAATGTGTAGTCAGTAGTCACCTTTAGGATCGACGCAGATCCGACAGAAGATGCGCTGGTTATCGTCGGTCGTGAAACGTCAGAACAGACAAATAGTTAAATAAAACACTTAGAGTATATAAGAAAATATAGAGCAACCCTATAGAAGTATGAAACTGTGAGCACGGGTATGAACAACGCGGCCGCGACACGAGCTCCGTTTGCGATCATACCTCGATCGACTGCGGTTCAACTAGGCTCCACGAGCAAAAAAGTTACATTTTAGCTTATATCATGGTTAACTGCCGAGTTAAATTTTGAAAAACGTCTAGAAAACATAATTTGAAAAAATTACATTTTAACATTTCTATGGTGAGACCTGCTTTCGCTCCGCACAAGGCAATGTGGTTAACGTTTTAACTCTATATTTTCTTGAATACCTACTCTATGATAAAACATCTAACCTTACTCACACGTTCAAATTTGACCGAATAGTCGCAACCGACAGTAGCCCGACGCATCTTCGTCACATGTGCATCGATCTTTTGATGACAATATTTTTTTGTGATTAGGCAATATGACAAGCAATTTTTTCTTGAGTTTGTATTCAAGCATATATAGTTAAATTTAAAGTGATTACTTTATACATTGATTTTTATAAGGGCAAGTTGCGTAGACTGCATTCAGACTTTACTTTGAATGCATAAGTACAACTTTCAAAAGATAATTCTTTCAAAATAAATAATTTAAGTTTTCCTGAGTATAGATTGAAGAGGAGAAGTCTTTTACATATTTTCTTATAAGACCTCTAACTTATACTTTACTTTAACTATAGTTATTTTTACCACCGTCAAATAAATGTATTGCTGTACTAATTTAAGTATAATTTAATCGACAGATAGTTATGTCTAGCTTAGTAAGAATTTGTTATTCCTAGGAACAATGGTCTAAGATTGTGTATATACTCTTATCATATTAGTTATAGGTCTAGGCCAAGCCAAACTGTGAATTGACTTAAGTATTCATAAAGTATTATGTATAGATTGTGACGTGTTCAGACATGACAACTGATTGGCAAGAAAATGTGCGCCAAATCATTAAAAAAAATATCTTACTGAAGTTGCTAATGCTATTTTCTTAAATAAGTATCTTAGTGTACTTTAAATTGTATCAAACTGCGTAATAAAACTAAATTCTGTTTACACTTTATAGTTCTTATCTAATTTGCTGTAAATCAGGCGAAAATTTAGCAAATCTAATATCTGTTCTTTATTATCTGTAACTTAGATATATTATGTATATAACTTAGATAATGATAGTCTCAAGTTTAAATCGCTGATTTCTTACTATAAAACAAGTTTTAAACCAGCTACATGTCATGTTTTACAAATCACGAATACTTATATCAAACCACAATTGGTTGCCAATCAGTGTCGCCCTCTGAACCCGTCTTTACAGTGTTAGAGGAACAACGTGTTTGTGATTTTGATGAAAATATTAGAATCTAGCTAATGGTTGTCATACCTATGTATGTATCAGTAATATGTATGTACATCATATATGTTCTATATTATTCGTGAAACATATTTGTTCTAATTGAATCGTCATGATTAAAGTTCTTCCAAGCATTTTATCTTTTATTTTGTCTGTGATTATAATAACATATTAATAATATACAACACACACAGTTACTATAGTTTATTATATTAAATTAACATTCAACTTTTCAGTACATTCAGTTTTTTTAAACGTCGATTTGCAGAAACAGCTAAAAACGTTCTTCGATCTTCTTCTTCTTCTTCGAACGATCGAATCTTGGCCGATTGGATTTTATGCTAGTGAGGCATGTTTATTATTCTATTATTATATAGCTGTCAATCAAAATTAAAGCAACGCTAAATAAATCACCGTAAGTAGATTGTTTTCTTAATTTTTTATTTGGATGCAGTTACATACTAATTTCACAATGCGCAAATACTTGGACAGTGAATTGTCCCGTTTAGGAATTCAATCCGTAGTGGATAAGGCGAACCAATCGTATCGTCAAATAATAAATAGGGTTAAACTTAGTAATCTATTTGTAAATGGCTGTAAAGTTTCAACCTTTATGTTGAAACCTAGGAACTCACGAATGGACGATACACATTGGCATTATCAATATAACTTACACAAGTATTGGCTAACTGGACAACTATCGTATACAGGGCAAGCGGGTCGAGGATTCCGAAAGTAATCGGAGTATCGGACCCAGTCTCCCGAGGAGAATGTCCACTGGTTTACACGGAGCATTTGGAATGTTGGAGACGTTTGATATTACTTCATAGTTACCTTATACTTCTCTGTATCGAGTGACTAAACTCTAAACCACCGGTGGGCCTCTTACATAACTTAACCCGCTTTAGAAAAATCTCAGGTGCGCTGGTCATCCTTTTAAGAGAAGATGGCTCCTGAGTGTGTTCCTTAAAATATTATTTTTAGGAACGGTTAAATTTCATTGATTTTGATTGGGTAATATTCAAACCACAAATCATATATAGGTATTATATTTACGAGTATATTAACTTTTCGTAAGTTAAGTGCGTATTATTAATAAGCCTCGGAACGTCTTGCGCCTGATCCTCATTGGTCGATTCGAATTGCCGTCCCATCGGACTACGAGAGTGAGGTAATAAAAAAAGACTCTCCGGTGAGACTGGCATCACAAAAAAATCAAAAGCACGTGTCGCTTATATTGTAGTTTTATAAAAAACCACAAATCTCGAACCTGGAGTTCGAACGAGCGAGCGAATTAGCACATGTTTCAGTCGAATATCGAACAAAATCTTCGTTCAACAGAACATTATGTCCATCACTAGACTAGCTGCCCCTTTACGAATTGTAATTCTGGTTTAGCAGAACTCCTGCGGTCGTTGCGGTCTTGAGTGTACGCAGTCTTTCACCAGCAGTAAGAGCTTATTCCAACTGTTATGCAACCATATCCTAGTGTTGTAAACAAACCAACAAACGTATCAACCGATCAGCAGCTGCTCGATTGCAGTGCATTTCGTGTTCGACTTCCAAAGGGTATCAAAATCCACACGCGCGCTTATGACACCTGCCGGTGAAAGGCGAGCGACTCCCATAGGCTTCAGTTAGACCAGTGGACTGGAACTTATAGGTCACGTAGCAGAAACTGCAAAAGGTACAGATAGTAACTTCGTTTAGGAGCTACGATGCTCAGACAGACATACAGACACGTCAAACTTATACACACACCTCCTTTTGCGCCGGGATTAAAAAATTAAGCTGCAGTAATACAATAATGTCTCAAACTTCCGCGAACGTTTAACATAATGAACCTTTTTTTATATATGTATATTTTTTACGTGTTAATACACAAGTTTAAGTATATGGCACGGCACGTCCGAGACTTCGTCGCGACTTCAAGTCCGAATCAGTTGTTTTTGCAAGTTTCTTATTAAATAATATCATTATAATGAACCTTTTCAAACCTTTTTAACGGATTTTCGTCGTGTAAAAACACTTATTTACTGTACGTATTAACCTGATGTTTCGAGTGCTTTGCAGCTCTCCTGGTGGCAGGCAGACTGCCTAAAAAGGTTGTTTCATTCTGCAGGAATATGACAGAAGTTCCCCAACAAAATTACGCGAACATTTTTGAAGCTTCTTGAAGCAAGTAGACCTTTTGTTTAATTCTGTAATGGACTGTGTTGTCAATTTGTAACATATCAGTCTCGGTTACGTGAGTTATGGTAACTTGATGTAACTTGTAACTCCAGTGCCTACAACCGACAATGACGTGCAATTATACAGCAATGCAATGCTTGTTAATTTAGACCACGACTTCGTAATCCTATGTAGGAAGAATAGGACATAGAGGTGAATTAAAATGACCGCAGGAAATATTACCTATAGTGCACAAGTGTGTGCGCAAACACAGGTGCACTTTCTATCCTCTCACTCTCATAGTCCGATGGGACGGCTTTCTGAGGCACGGAGTAAGTGATAATTAATTTATAATACGCACATAACTTACGAAAAGTCAGAGGTGCGCCTTGAGTTTGTACCTGAGACCAGTCAACGGTCATACCACTAGGCTATCAGGACTAATCGATATACAGAGACGGCGATATGCTTGTAGCTCACTTCTGACATGCACAGTTACATCGTAAACTAATTCCACAGTATAATAATCATACAGTATAGTAACTACGTACTAAACGCTCGAAAAGGCACACTCACACAAACATACTGTGTGATTATAATACTGTGCTAATCCCTTCACTTACATACTTCGTATTGATATAATAGTAGATTATTAACCAAGGGGATAAAGCAGTGTCTTCTGTCACGGGTGACGATTTAAATCGCGAGCGTAACGAAGGACTCGAGGTTTACTCCCGAGCGTAGCGAGGGTGTTAATAACTTAAATCACGAGCGAAGCGAGGGATTTAAGACGAGTTCTGAGTGTAGCGAGGGATTTAAGTTCACCCAAGACTAAGACAGCTTTATCACCTAGGAAAATACTCTACTTTTCGTACCATTTGCGAAAAAATTAACACAATAATACGTACTGATTCTGAAATTGATAGACCTTTTGCACTTCTCCACGTTCAAATTCTTCATAAGTTTTAAAATAATTTTCCTTGGATTTTGTTGGAAGCAAATTTTTTATAATTGCGGCAGCATTTGCACTGATGGAATCCGACAATTCACTGTCACTGTCGGTTTGATTTAACATCGTAACAAGATCGTAACGTATTAGAGAACATTAACTTATTTATAAAAATAAATTAAAATAAACTTTATGAGTATTTGAAGAAAACAAAAACGCGGCAAATTCCTAGACCAATATTTTTTTGTCGGAAATGCAAAGGCATCAAGCTCATACGGCCTCATGCGTATTCCTTTTTCAAAAAGATATGTAATGATATACAAACTCAATGGTGCAAACACAGATGTAGTTCAGTATAAGTTTCGTAGTAAGTATTCCAAATTTAAATTACATTCTCTCCCTAGAGCATGAATGAAATTCAGTACAATTTTCTTTCCCTGTTTTTGACAGATTAATAATGACTATTGTTATGTTCTCTTTTTGAGGCATAGAATGTCACTTTTTTGAGCAAGTGGTACGAAAAATACATTCTTCACACCTTCTCCACAATAAAACCGCTGGTTCGTACGATTTAATCGCATCGCTTTGCGAAAAGTCCACGCATTGTTGGCGGTAGATATCATCGCGCCATTGTGCTATTTGTACCGGCAGATTCCGTGGCGGAAGCCTGCACTTTTTAGTTCAATTATAGTATTCTGTTGAACTGCAATTGTTAAATGTGGGAATAAAATATTGTATAAGACAAGAAAGGGATTAGGTTTTGTAGGATTATGTAACTGTTAACAGGCAGGTGAACAATGTGATCGCATTTTTAGAGCTTTTGAAAACTCATAGACAGATGATATCTTCGTAACAGTATTTCAGTACGCTAGTGATATTATAACGTAAAAATGTGCGCAAATAGAAGGTGCAGTCTCTATTTCTTCACTCTCATAGTCAGATGGGACGGAAATCTGACAAGACCAGAGAGATCAGGCGCAATACCGACGGCTACGGCTTTCCGAAGTACGGAGCAAGTATTAATATTTTTTTTTGATAAATTTGACTTTTTCTGTTATGGTACTTTTCCACCGGCGCGGCGCGGAGAGGAAATATTTCATTGCGAGCTATTAATGTTAGTTTTTAGTGGTAGCCGGCGAGATTTCATTTCCCTCCCATCCAATCCTCGTCCCCTATCGCTGGTGGAAAAACACTATCAAAAAAGAGTAAATCAATAATCACAACTTTAAACTAAGTATTTTAAAATATCTCATAATTAAGTCTAGACATTACCTCATAATTTAATTAATTAATTCTACCCTTAAAAACGGTTTTTCAATTAAATATAATAGCAGTTACTTTTCATCAGTAAAATTTCAATTACATTTGAAACATTTGGTCAAAGTTATTAGAATCCAATTACCAACAACGACCATGTAATTTTAATAACCATTAGTGTGATCTAATAAGAATTATACATAACAGAATTATTGGAAAGTAAGTTATCTAATCTTAGATCAGAATAAGATAAAAATGATACCAACCAGGATCTTAGTGACAAACCTTACGAATATATCAATTAATATGTCGAAGTTTAGAGAAAACAAATGTTTATTTAATCATTATACGCAGGCTCGATGGTGGGAAGTTATACAATTTATAATATATGTTAATTAATTGCGAAAAGCGATCAAGAGTGAAATTTTGTTATTGGAAAGTATATTAGGAATTGTAGTAATTATGTCCACAGCTGCAAATGTTACGAGTTTCTATAGAAAAGACGACATCAATCAAAAATAATTATCAATTTTTCTTCATTGTACATAAATTAGCACCCTTAAAGACTGTTTACCATTTTCTTGTGAATTGGATATGCTTATACCAGTCTTCTGGGAACTTTGCCGGATAACAATGATAAGGAGATGTACCTCGAATTACCCTTTTTGTATTTTTTTTACTAATTCACTTACCTGTAAAAATAATAAAATATATTAAATATAACTAAGTACATGATAATATATTACTTAAATAATTTTTAATTATTAATTAATAAGGGTCCAATAAGATATGATGTAAAAAAGTGGCATAACAATTTTAACTTCCCAGAAAGCCGACTACGCGCTGTCATTTGTTTAAATTTGTAAACAATTTTGATATAGAAAGACATATTATAACAATTTCTGTATAGTACAACAATTACTATAGGTATATTATAACAATTAAGTCTTAAGTTTTTACGAATACATATGCACATTACAATTTAAACCGGATTAACTTACTACTAAATATTTACTTTATATTTTGAACACTTTCAGGGTCGCAGGATTCTGCATCACGAATGCTGCAGTATTTCAAACAAAGACGTGCAATGATAACAATAAACACCATTACTCAACCTCACAAGTCACACAATAAAAAAAGTAAAAACCATTAAAACACCAGATTAATCAGTTAAACAACATTACAAGCGTTAAACATACGGTCCAAAGAAACCACTAGGGTTGATCGCAGATAGTCGTGGGAGCGAACGAAGGATACACAATATACTACAATAATGTGGAGATAATAGCTCTATATTGCAACCAGAGTGTGATGATAAGACGCCGCGCCGTGTGAAAGCAGCCCGTGTCACTGCAATGCGCTAGAGACCTACATTGATTGTGTTTGAAACGATAGTAAGGAGTAATTCTTCTTCTAATTCATTGTATTGATAAACAACCTCTGTTGTCGTAGCTACAACAGCCCGTAAGTCACATGGCTTTACACACCGAAAATGCTGTTTGAGGAAACCGTTGTTTTTACGCACACGAATTTGAATGTCAAAGGTATGTCCCTGGGTTTTGAACGTACCATCTTTAACTTGGCGGTCATACCACACTAGACGATAGACGATAGAGTAGTTCTCCTTCTTCTTTATCATACGGTTGATGAACCACCTCTGGTGTCAGAGCTGCAACCGCCCGTAACCTCTTACCTACATAGAAAAATCGTATCGTAATCGTAAAACGTAAAATAACTCTTAGGTACGATGTTTTTCTTTATCGTTTTAGCAAGTGATAGGTAATAAATTTTTAATACGCACACGAATTTGAAAAGTCAAATGAGCGCGCCTAGGTTTCCAACCTATCATTTTAGACTTGGCAATCATACCAATAGGCTATCACTACTTGGTAAGTCACAGTTTCAGACTATTCTATCATGCCTGTACCCCTTAGCTTTGCCGCACACGGGCAACTCCCGACAGCCTCAAGTTGCCCACGTCTATTTATGGTGACCTACATTTTGCGGAAGAAACGAGTACCTGCCACACGCCATGCCACAAACAATGTATGGAAAAAAGGTGTTGTAAATAGCCCAAGAACGCCAATCAACTAAAATCCGACTACGCATCTATAGGCTATATACATATAGTGTAACACATCCTTACAATTTTAATATAGCCTACGACATTTCCACTATTTTCACGAATCATTTGATACCCTATTTGTTAAAATCAGTCGAGTAGTTCAATTTTTTTTTACTACTAAACTATTTAACCTTCTTTTGGCTTCGGGCAAGAAAGAAACAGGTGTTTATGGATAAGAAGACCCAAAGATTACGACACAACAATAAAAAAACGAATTGGTATTAGATTTTATCAACAGCGATACAGGTCGAGTTGAAAGTTGAAGTACAGTAGATAAGATCCCTGACGTAATATCATGATGTTACGTGTAGGTACTACTTAAAAACACCATATTTAACATTTCGTAATACAACCCTAATACCATAAAATAAAATCAGATATCGCTTTCTAAAAAGATTTAGTTTTGTTCAATTAATTTGATTAGTGAATGGAAGGCCTTTTGAAAGTTCCACACCTTAAAATACATATATTAGAGACCTACGTGAGTCACTGGGCTGATTTGTATTCGAATAGAATTCGATCTAAGATAGCGGCTAACAGAAAACCTATTCATCATCATCATCTCAGCCTGACTCTACCCACTGCTGATTAGAGGCATCTCTTTGCTTTTGCCAATTTCTTCCATCCTGTGTTATACATAATTATGTTCTGAAACTGTCCTGATGTCATAGACAACGTGCTACTTACCGCCCAACACTTCGTTAACAGATCATTGGCCTCTATTCAGTCAAGGCGCGACTCCACAAAACCTATTGCCCCATAGAAAACATTTTAAAAAAACACAAGGAATCCAAAATATGTTGTCGGTCAATAGTATAGTATAGTATAGTTAGTGAAGAAATAAACCACCTCAATACTAATTTAATATCTATACCAGCCAAATCAACATACCGATTAAATAAAACAGGAGTTCCACAGGGTAGCGTGATGGGTCCCCTTTTGTTCTTATTATATATTAACGATCTTCCTAACATAACTAAACATCAATGTGTGTTATTTGCTGATGACATTTGTATAATTATCCCTAATACTGACGTAGTAAATAAAAATCATGAAATCGAGATTAATAATACCCTAGAACATATAATAAAATGGCTTACATACAATGACCTAAATGCTAACTTAACTAAAACCAAATACATTCAATTTTCTAACTATAAGACAATAATACATAAATTAACCTTAAAATATAACAATATCATAATTGATCCAATTAGTGACATTACATTCTTAGGCATTTCTGTAGATAATTACTGCAACTGGAAATCACATATAAATATTGTTTGCACAAAAATAAATAAATTTGTTTACGCACTAAGAAATCTTCGGAAAACGTCTACAGAAAGTACAGCAATAACAGCTTATCATGGATATGTTGGATCAGTTTTACGATACGGATTATTATTATGGGGCAACTCAACATTAATTAATAAAGTTTTTTTGTCACAAAAGAAATGTTTAAGAGCAATATGCAATGCCGAACCTCTAGACTCATGCAAACCACTATTTAGAAAAACCAAAATATTAACTTTAAGCTCTCTCTATATTTTGGAAATTGGACTATTTGTCAGGAAATATCCACAATTATTTGAAAAAATTAGTAAAAAAAGCCTTTTTAGTCAAAGAGATCCCACTAAGATAATTGTACCAAATTGTAATACTGCCCTTTTCCATAAAAATAGCATATTTATGTGTGTTAAAATTTTTAATAAAATACCCCAGTCCCTAAGAGAATTACCCTTAAGGCTATTTAGACTACGTTTAAAAAGATGGCTAATTGAAAAATGTTTTTATACTGTTAAGGAATTTCTGGAATCAAAAAATAAGCCTCGATAATTATTTTGATTGTAACCTGGTTCTACTTATTTTGGTTTTATTGTTATTTATAAATTCCCATATTATGTTTCTTCTAAAATTATTGTATGCTCAAAATGGGCTGATTGATGTAACACTATCATAAGTATAAAATAACATCTGTACCTTACTCAATCAAAGACAATAAAATTTTACTTTACTTTACTTTACTTTAGTAGAATTGGACAGAATTCTAGATAAAATCGGCCATTTCACGAAATGGCGGTGGTAACCAAACACGCACTTCTATAAAGATTCTGTGCATATTATGATAATAATTAATAAAAATTGAAAACACATACGATCTCAAATTTTTTGTAGCTATATTATGTATACCATTTCGAGATCATCTTTTGTTTTTAAACAGTTTTACTTAACTTGACCTGTTTAATGTTTATAAACAAACCACTACCAAACTATCCGTTTGAGCGATACTCTGCCGCAGACTTGAGCTGAAAACAATTATAACGGCGAAATAACTGCTTGAAATGTTCCTAATCGGTGTGTTGTGATGTGTGAAAGTAAGCAAGGGAAATTTCTTGAATTAACTTCAAGGGAATTTAGGGTCATAGGAATTAAGAGGCTTTAAGCGCTTTAATCATTAATTTATCTATTACCTATACGAAATAGCTGAAGATGATTGTTGCTGCTCTCTTTTCATTTATTAAGAGGAGTGTCCTCGGAGCGCGCTCTATACAAACGAAGTTTCATCTTAATTTGAATTTGTTCTAATTATTACCCGGATGGCCTCGTTGGTCTAGTGGTAGCAAGCGTTCAAATTATTACCCAGACTGCCTCGTTGGTCTAGTGGTAGCAACTACCTACTGAGCACGAGGTCCTGGTTTCGATCGAGGTATTGGCTTTTTTCCATTAGAAAATTCTCAGTAGCAGCACGGAGTCTGGAATTGTGTCCGGTTAATGGAAATAGGCTTGCCCCCTTATTACATGGGATAACATAGCCGGCGAATCGTGGGTGTACTGCACACCTCTGCCTAACTCCTCTGGGGAATACAGGCGTGAGTCGATAAAAAAATAATATAAAAATATTACCTGGAAACAAAATCAAATTAAACTTGAACCAAAAAAACGTCCGGCTACGTTGCAATCCATACACTTAAGGGATATACCTCTAACGCTCAAGGCCATGGGTTATTGCACATCACAAAACCATCATACCCTAATGACATAACTATCAATAAAGCCTCACACTCATACGTGAAGAGTTAGTGACTGATTATGAAACACACGTCACGATTTCATGATGAATGACAGTTACAAGTGTCAAGGGCTGACACAATGATCCAAGACAATAGCTGATTCTCTTGTACATCCTACTAAATTATTTTTAGTTTAACTATATCTCTTTCTAATAAACACCATAGAAAAAGGACAGCAAATTGAACTATCAAATTAGAGCTGTCAAATTAGTCTACGTCCTTGCAATTTAAGTGAAATTAGACGAGACCTCTATGATATGTCGAGTAAGTTCTCGTTGATATCACGAAAATGGACTAGTTTGACAGGTCTAAAAATGGGGTGCCCTCTATCTGGCAGAAACTTGTTTCTCCGAAACCTATTTGGCATAACTCACTTGACATAAACTTTTTTAAACGAACATTATTAAGGTAGAAAAAATATTTAATATAATTGTTTTTTGGCCTAATGTTTTTATGTCCGAATTTAAAATGGGATACTTTTAAGATGGCAGAATTGTATTGGGCATAATTACCTTTGTCAGAGTTACAATTTTGTATAATTTCGTTTAGCATAACGTTTATTTAGAGCGCCGATTATTTGGCATAATTTGACTTAGCATACTACGAAGATCACAGAATTTCAATAGAAATAATTTTATTAGCCATATTGAAAAAAAAATATTGTACAATTTTTTTTTTTTAAATCTCTTTTTTTCAATTCTATCGTATAGAACACCTAAATTTAAGACTAAAAGCATCTAGGTAATTTTTGTCTCCAATCATCGGTTCGTTGTAAAACTGATGAAAAAGTTTAATTGCTAAAAGCTGCGGAGGCGAGCGTCATAATATGGTTAACACCCCGACTCAGAGTACCCCGACTCGGATAGGTTAGGTTAGAAGGGGATGGCGGGGTCGAATAGACCCCGCCGTCCCCTTCGTGGTTATTTTTTTATAAACCACCCAGAAGTAGGAGCCCCGCGAAGCGGGGCTCTGTCGACCAAGCCCACCCTCGACCATGCATAGAATATTTTAAGGTTTGGTTAGATGCCATTTGAGTTAGTGAAGGTTCGTCAAGGTCATTGGCATCAAGGTCAGATTAATTGACACCAGGGTCAAGGTCATTGACCTTCAATTGTCGCGTCGTGTTCCCCCACCCCAACTACTCCCACATCCCACCGGGTCCCGAAGGCTTGATAAGGCAATAGTTTGATTGCCAAAAGATGATTCTGGCTGTGAATTTTCTGCGATATGATGGTTCTACTTTTGATTATTATGGATATAAAATATATGCCAAAAAATGATTCTGGTTGTGAACTTTCTACGATATGATGGTTATACTTATTGATTATTATGGATATGAAATTTATACCTAAAGATGATTCTGACTTACAAAATTATGGGTTTCGGTGTATGGTAAATGAGTGTATGCCAAACGATTTTCTGCGAAAAGAGGTTTATGCTATCCGTGGCTATGCGAAATAAAATTATGACGTAAAAAGTTCTGCTATAAAGGGTGGACCCCTAAAAATGTTCTATCCTTTTCTAATGATCTTTGTTAGAAAGAGATAGTGAGTCTAAATTAGTTTAGAGCGTGTGCAAGAGAATTAGCACCATATCTAAGTATGCTACCACAAGTATAGAAGATCTGACTAATGACAGATTGTCAATTTGTCATAAATAGTATTTTGTCATTATTTTGAGTCTTAATTAGGAAAGCTTTTAGTTAATGAGAAGCGCTAATCGATGATTTCATAATTTCCCAACCACCGTGGTTTCGTGGTCTATGTAATTTCCTAAGAAATAAGGAAATCTGCCTAAACTGTTCCTAAGTTGGACAAAGACCTTCTTACATACTACAACTGTTAAAAAAATATGTGTAACATAAATCTGATATCATAATAAAGAAGGTATAAAAAGGATCACACGTGATTAAAAAAAATACAATCAGTCGCTTAATACACCAAGATACAAGCTTTCTAAAATTCTGGGGTTAATTTTGACTTCGACATAAGAAATTTAGAACTCATGACGTCATCTATTCGAAGTGCCGCGGCCGTCTGTGTCCAATAAAAAGTATTCAAATCATTTTAACTTTTATAAAAAGAAGATTTAGGTTTTAATTTAATAATTTAAAAAAAAAGTTAACATCCTTATTTGAGATGAGAATAGCTTTTAGATAAATGGCAATATGCTCTTTATTTAATATGGGATAACATTTGAGAACATAGCCAAATCAAAGATCAAATTGAACTCTGGTCTCTGTGGACTTTGACACTTCGTATACAAAAGACATTACAACACAACAATTACTTCCTATTGAATGTAGCAACAAATATTTTAATAGACACCTAAATAATCATTTCAAAACGTCCTATTCTGAAGATTTTAAATTACCACATACGAACATTTACTTTTATTATACGCATTGTTGAACGGAACAAATGACATAAAGGCATTAAAAATACCATTATCTATGTAAGAAATACATGTTACAATACAACTTCTATTTCTTACATACATAATGGTATTTATAGAATAAGATAAGTGTTTGTATTGTTAGATTTAATTGAATCAAGCCCTATGTTTAATAGACAACAAAAAATACTGGTCCTCAATTCCACGTGTATGATTTTCCAAGAAAACCTATTTAAAAAAAAGTAAAATTAAAATACCATAAATATTGATAGTTTAATTTTACTTTACGTCCAGGGTCATCATTCATCATCATCATCATTTCAGCGGAAAGACGTCCAGTTCTGGGCATAGACCTCCCCCAAGATTTTCCATACTTGTTGGTCCTGCATTAATCTCATCCTGCGACTTCCCGCGACTCTCTCGAGGTTATCAGTCATTCATCAGTCATCAGTCATCATTCACGCAGATTTTTATCCACAAAATTTTAACATTCTTATGGTTTTTAATTTTTTTTTAATCATAGCATTTACATTCATTTAATAATGCCCAAAATAAATAGGTCGACAATATTATATCGATCACACAATATTTATCTTATGATCTGAATTCATCTGACTCCTGATCTGATCTGACATCTGATCACTATTATCACGTTTGAGTTGTATACTTTTCTCACAGAATAGTATAGCTATAAATACACATTACATAAAGCTAAAATTTGACCAAAGTAATACGTGTTGCCATACTATATAATTTCATTTATGACTACCACCATCCAAAAAGATAGATTCCATTAAATAAATTACTTAATTCCATCATCAAAAATGCTATCTAGATTGAGATTCAGTTGCTAAACTCTGAAGGTTTTTTTGCACACTTTCAAGAGATAATATTACAAATATGTTGCATAACCTTTTTCTTGTTTAATTATTATAGAAAGGGCATCAATTTGACCAATAGTAGATTAGTAGTATGACCGTTCGACTGACAAGTCAGAGGTCTCGAGTTCAATCCCAAGGCGCGCACCTCTGAATTTTCGTAAGTTATGTGCGTATTATAAATTCATTATCAGTTGCTAGAACGGTGAAGGAAAACATCGTGATGAAACCAGCGCACCTGAGAGAATTTTCGATGGTGTGTAAAGCCATGTAAGAGGCCTACGGGCGGTTTAAACTCTGACACCAGGTTGTTTATCAACCACACCATAAGAAGAAGAATTTGACCTAGAACTTACCTGATGATGAGCTGTCTACGGCGGACACGCTAGCTTTTGAGAATTGATTCGCACCGTTTAGTCCGAGCAAATCAGCAGAGGAAATATCTACCAAGTAAGGTTTGTAGCTGGTCGTATAGAACTGAAGTTCATCCACAAACTGTCGGAAACTGTAAAATACAGAACGGCAGAAATGCCTTGGTCTTATAAGTACTTTTCTATATAGGTAAGTTACATAATTATAATGTCCTTCTGACCGAATTTCGGTCACAGCGTCCAATCTCAACGGAGATTAGCCAACTGCGCCGCAGATAGTATAGTGCTTACCTATAAAACATACATGCACTCTCTATTCCCTCACTCTCATAGTTTGATGGGACGGCAATCCGACACGACCGGAGAGGGATTAGACGTAGGGCCACGTGCCTTGAGTTTGAACCTGAGACCACAACCTGAGGCCGGTGAACGGTCATAGACTAGATTAAAATATGATTACTTATAAAAAATTAAAACTAAAATATGATTGTAAAAAATTATGTAAGTCTTTTAGTTTGACAGGAACAAAATAGAGATTGCGCAAAAATAAAATAACAACAATTGATATTAACTTGTGATGATAACCATTAACTATTACATAAATCCAATTTTTAAGCTTCTTGTGCAATTAAATTAGGTATAATAAAAGATATTTCGAATCAAATTATTATGTGTGTCAATTTATTATGAAATACATTTATTATGGCATCCGTATTCTGTTAGAATTAATGGTAAGATTAAGATGTACCTTTATGTTTTTAAATAAAATTATTTAATAAGAAACTTGCTTCGAAACTTTACGTTTTTATTTGTGTTCTGCGCCAAATCTATGATACAGCTATTTATAAGATGTAATACGAGAGCGCAATTTTTATTTCCTTGTATGATAGAAAACTTTACAAAGTAGGTACTGACAGCTGGGATAGCTGCCATTTTGTAATATCTGACAGAAGACCCAAATGTCTCCCGGCAAGAAAAACGGCGCGTCCCACGCGACCCGAATTGGTATAAGGAGATCATTTGGAAAGTTCCTCAAACTTATTTTTTTGTTAAATTACTTCTGTGCCTTCTGTGAAGAAATCGGGGAATGTGGCATTCTTTAAATCTTATGAAAATCACTCGGGTAATCAACATATACATATAGGACTGGGTCCTCTTGTCCTGGATCTATTCTATTCTATACTTCAAGAGACCAGCTTCGGATCAGTTGCCGCGCCGTCAAAGAAATATCCATTTCCATACCTCCAACACCATTCCTATTCATGCACCGTAATTAGAGGGCCGATCTTAACCAAATAGCCTCACATACCATCGACCAAATTGAGATTAATCATCAACTAAATTATCTGAAATCTTAAGTAACAAAACGATCTCATATTTTACAAAATGATTACAAATACTTACGCAACACAACACTTAAAACACGACCATTTTAAAATGAATGATGTCGTGAACTGATGCGGCGATATGAAGACAGATGTAATTTAGCCGGTTATTCAACTTTCCCTCACAAGGTCAGGAGTGAAAGCAGTTATGAGAATAAAATAACTATGAGATGTGAGGATGTTTACCTGTTTTGTGAAGTCAGACGAGTCGCAAACAAGATAATACGCATGCGTCGAGCCTTTTCTTATCGTCTGCTTTATAATAAATAATGTCCTCTTGATCGAATTTTAGACCCTCAACTTGAAGATTGGCTATCGACGCAGATTTCAAACCTGAGACCTCTGACTTGCCAGTCAACGGTCATACCACTAGGCTCTCTCGACTATAAATCTGCTTTATAAATAAGCTAGAATCATAGTATAAACCGCCTGTAGTCCTATGTGAGTGAAAAATATAAAATTAAACAATCAAAAATTCAAATCAAATTTAAATCTCAGTATATAGAACTTGATACTTCAAGATGCTGCTTCAAGAAATAGCACTTCGCTTTACTTCTTTTGAATTGACAATAAAACTCCTGCGCCAAAATTAATCAAAAGATACATTCTAAGTCAAGTTGACAGCTTACTCTGACTAGCAGACCTTAACATAGACGTTTTAAATTAGCATAATAATTAAACTACCCACAATTAAAAATGTGCTCTATCTATACTACATAATATATAGATGTAAAAGTGTGTGAGGATTGATGGATGTTTGTTACACTCACGCAAAAACTACTGAACAGATTTTGATGAAACTTTACAGCAATATAGTTTATACATCAGAACAACACATAAGCAACAATTTATCGACATACCACGCAGGCGAAGCCGCGGGCGAAATCTAGTACGTCCATATGTTGAGAATATGCATTATCGAGCTTATGAACTGTTGATGTACTACGTTTGAGTTTTCAAACTGTTGATCTATTAAATTGATGAGCTTATAGTGTTGATATTTTGGTTTCGTGTCATCAACACATCAACACTTCTTTCGAACTGATGTTATTGAAATGCTATCTAAAAATGTTTTCAACTTCTCGCTGAATTACGCATCCGAGCCTTCGACGGTATAATTACTTGCGACAAAAACCGATTGGAGAGAAACTATAATCTAGTAATTTTCTAGCACTTTAGGTCACTGAACATTTGACAATAACCCGCATCGATTATACGCTAGCAATTTTTATAATCAGAAGCCTATTTCGTTTCTTATTCGTCTTAATTTCCAAATCGGCGTGAAAATGATTATCAATCACGGTGACCTTCCATTATTAGTTCCATTGCAGATCCGGATCAGTTTTGCGCCGCGTGCGCATTTGAAATTCGTGGATCGGTCACAATAATTCACAAATTCACAATCGGTTATCTTCGGTAACGGTTGCGTAATCTTGACACTGTACGCTCTACGACGTCAAATGTCGAAATTCGAAATATAATTTATTATAGTCATATTTTTAATTTAAATTTGTGTAGATATTGTCTATATTACTAAAAAAACTAAATCTAGTGGCTTTATTATATTAATTGGCAAACTCTAAAAATTTATTGTGTAGAAAATGTTGTCACTAATTAATCATTAATTGTTGATAATTTATTTTGTGGCGAATCCGATGATGAATGCAAAAGTAACCAAAATTAACGTGTGCTTTTGAAAGCTATGACTTCCAAAGTTTAATTACACTAATTAAACTTTGTTAAATTAAATTAAAGTTACAAAAGTTTATTGTTATGAAGATCCATTTGTTGGCAACACAATGTTTGATCCTACTTCTAATCCCCACGCATGTTATGGTGTGGTTAATGAACAACCTGGTGTCAAAATTAAAACCCAACTGGTAGTTATTTTTGGTCTTTAGTCTATGTAGATTACACGCAAGTAAGCCATTGATATAAGGTAGTGCATGCTTGGGTTTAACGACCTTTGACTTGCCAGATCAAAAAAAAAAATTCGTTTACAAAAAATGAACGTTGCGATTTTTATACTTCCTTTGCAATTCAATAATGATAGGTACCTATTGCATTATGTTTTTGAACCTTTTGAATAGAATTAATGAATTATTTGTAAAACGACCACCTAGTGTGAGTTATTCCCGACCGATCCCCTACAACCGATACCCTGGTGGATCGGTTTTATTAAATATTATTTTCTATTCCGATCGGATCCCCTGTGCAGAATATCAGAAATTAATTAATATATTTCATTCAAAACGGTTTTCTAAGTTACTGACAAACAAGTTATTGGTACAGTCAGTAACATAATAAGTTTGAGGTTAACTATATTATTATAATCAGAGGTCGAAGAGCTCTACCTGGAGCTATTTTTAGTACTTGTGGTACGATGTAATAATATGAACATGTTCTACGTCTGTCGTACAGGTTTTGAAAATAAATCGTATCAGGAAACCAGAAATGTATTGTATTTTTACCATTATTGAGCTAAATAGTAAGTTCCAAATCATTTCTGGTTTCCTGGTATGATTTGATTTCAAAACCTGTATTTTTACCATTATTCAGGTAAATAGTAAGTTCAAATCATTTCTGGTTCCCTGGTATGATTTGATTTCAAAATCTGTATTTTTACCAATATTCAGATAAATAGTAGTTCCAAATCATTTCTGGTTCCCTGGTATGATTTAATTTCAAAACCTGTATTTTTACCATTATTCAAGTAAATAGTAAGTTCCAAATCATTTCTGGTTCCCTGGTATGATTTGATTTCAAAACCTGTATTTTTACCAATATTCAGGAAAATAGTAAGTTCCAAATCATTTCTGGTTCCCTGGTATGATTTAATTTCAAAACCTGTATTTTTATCATTATTCAGGTAAATAGTAAGTTCCAAATCATTTCTGATTTCCTGGTAGTAGAGTATAGTTCAACATTCGAATAATCACAGATAAACTTTAATAAGTAATATCATTATGTAATCGAGTATTTTTACTGATATTATTTAATATAATATTTAAAAAAATACATTGTAAAAAAAGGCTTTAACTTTAATTATTTATAGAAGTAAATGGGAAAGGCTTCCTAATATTTAAAAAAATTGTTCATAAGAAAATAATGTTCTAATTTAAATAAATATTGAAAATTATGTGACATAATTATGTAGGTATTTCTAATTAATCAGTCTAAATAAAAGAGTCAACATTTAATTTTAAATTACTACACTGATATTAGATATATATTAATATTGTGACATAAAACTGTGTTTATATTGTTATGGTGAATAAAATATTATTAATACTTTAGAAACACTTTTTCTGTTATCTGTACTTATCGTGTTTACGTTAGGGGATCCGTTCGGAATAGTACAGGGGATCCGTCCGGAAAAAATAATAAAATTAATTGGCAGTGGATCAGAAGTAGGGTATCGGTCGGGAATAACTCCCTAGTGTTGGGGTGTCACAAAGAATTAATTTCATTTGCTAAATTTATTTTAATACAACCAACCGAAGCTACGCTTTTGCCCGTAGATCGATTTCCCGCTAACTAAATTTAAATAAAGAATCACATTTTAAAATAAAATTACTTTTTTCGGGTTTGCGTTTATTTCACAGATTTCGCAAAAATAAAACAGTCTGAGTCTTATTATTCTACTAATATTATAAATGCGAAAGTTTGTGAGAATGGATGTTTGTTGATCTTTCACGCAAAAACTACCGAACGGATTTTGATGAAACTTTACAGTAATATAGCTTATACATCAGAATAATACATTGGCTACAATTTATCAACACACTACGCGAAGTCCTGGGTGAAAACAATATTAGTATAAAATGTTTTTTTTATTGTGTTACTTTTGTGTGGTGAACTTGTGACAAAAAACCAAAAGACATATTTTTAAAAAAATATTTTGTGGAGTAATATTTATAGTTTTAGACATAATATATTCAGGCATAGATATATCACCAATTTTTTTATATAATTTTTTTTTTTTATTACTGCCGCACAAATTGACTCCATGCTGCCTGATGGAAAGCAGTCAGTGGAGTCCCATAGTGATGACCATCATCCCAGCAGCCAAGATAGCAATGTGGCATGATGGCCCTCACCTTGACGGCCTTGAGAAAAGCTTTTTCACGTCCCGCTTAAATGACCCAGGATCGTAGGTGGAGGGAAACACGTGGGCTGGTAACGAGTTCCACATCTTAATAGAACGGCAGAGATAGGAGACGCCGAACCGTTTGGTGCGTGGCGTTATCCGTTCTACCGTATAAGAGTGGCACCTCATCCCAGCACGTGTCGTTCGGAATAGGAAAGGAGAGGGTGGGATTAGTTGAAAGAGCTCTTCAGAGCACTCACCGTGATAATGCGGTAGAAGACAGCCATTGAGGCCACGTCTCTGCGTAATTGCAGTGATTCAAGAGTCTTAGTGGCCTCAGGAACCCCAATGATACGGACAACACGCCGCTGCAACCTATCGAGGGCGTCTGATAAGTACTGAGCGGAGCCATCCTAAAGGTGAGAACAGTATTCCACGCAGGAGCGAACCTGAGTCTTGTATAACAGACACAACTGCTCCGGCGTGAAAAACCTCCTCACCCTGTTCAGGACTCCGAGTTTCCTGGATGCAGATTTGATGACACCGGATTTGTTTAAAAATTTCTAAAAACATATAACATATCCCTCCTTTTTTGTAGTCGGGAAATTATGTGAACAATAAATTTGTGAATACAAACATTTAGTACGTACTCTTCATATTACAATATATAATGTTTTACGTCTCAGAACAATTGCTTGTCTAAAGAATCTCGGTATCACCCAATCAGCTTGAATAGTTGATTACAATATTTTGAATATCTGCTTCAGCCATTGTTAGACAGAACAATGATCATATTATTAAGAAAATTGCACATTTATACCCGGTTTTAGATCACCGTTTTATATTAACAATGTATTCTATCTGATAGATAAACTAGGTAATGTTTGTAAATTCAGATATGATATTTTAATAATAGTTCTAATGAATAGTTCTGCCTTCATCTGCCTAGCCTTTTCCCAACTATGTTGCGGTCGGCTTGCAGTCTTACCGGATGCAGCTGAATAGTAGTATTTTACATGGAGCGACTGCCTATCAGACCTCCATAACCCAGATACTGGGTTACACGATACCCCTTGGTAAGACTGGTTGTCAGACTTTCGGGCTTCTGACTACCCGTAACGACTGTCAAAGATCTACAATTGACAGCCGGGGCCAACAGCTTAACGTGCTATCCGAGGCACGGAGAGTGATAATTAATGTATAATACGCACATAACTTACGAAAAGTCAGAGGTGCGCGCCCTGGGTTCGAACCCGAGACCTCTGACTTGCCCAAAGATATTCTTATTTAATATTTCTATGGACTTGCCAGTCAACGGTCACCACCACTAGGCTATCACGTCTCCTAATGAATAGTTCTGTATCCTGTTTAATATGTATGCTCAATGCTGCTATGCATGTTTGTAGATTTGAAACTTGATATTTTGTTTTAATGCAAGCTAAACATCCTCTCTTGCATATTCATTTAAACATGTTAAAAACATTGTTTCATGACAACTTGTTTGCAATGTCACCCAACATGTTTGAAATTTTCCTATCTTCCGGGAAACAATACAAATTTTTCTTTCCCTAAAAACTTTATTTGGACCATAGTCTAAATATCCTCATAACCTTGAACCTCATAAGGTACCTTCGAATATTAAAAAAATGCTAAAACGGACTTATCATTTTTAATTGGTGCGCTGACCAACGAACAAAAGTTAATTTTTATTATTTTTATGGTTTTTTTTTACATGTTAGCTAGATACCACACGCCCTAGGCGTAGAAAGAGATTTAAAAATTTCGACTGACTCTGATGGGATACGATACAATACATATAAAATACATTTTTAAATATATATAAAACATAAAAATATACATTTAAAAATATAAAATATAGTAGCCCGCAGGTATCGGGAACAGGGTCCAAGCTACCGATGGTCAGGGCTCTAGAGAGAGGAACCTCCTGACTGTGTCCAGGAGTACCGCCCTCTTATTATATTTTTTATTAACCCTAAAATCACCGCGTTATAAATCCATAAGTGCAGTTTACAACATAACACCTTTAACATAAATGGTGCAAAACGGTTTGCCACCAATTAGCAGTGATATGCTCCATTCTTTTGTATTGTGGCCCAACGAGGTTTGTGGCCATTGTGTTCACGGAACATTAAGGCTGTTTCGACAGATATCGCTGATTAATGATTTTACCATAAGATTCGCGATGGATCTTGCAAGTTAGTGATGAAATTCTAATTTGCATTGTTATGGATGAATATTGAATTTTTGTTGGACTGCGATTTTATGATTTGTGATTGTGATCTTTGTTTATAAAGAAACATTTTTTGGCACTCACAGACACACATATGAACACAAATAAGTAAAAAAGAAAAATTAGATAAAACTACTACGAGTATAATAATTGATGTGTGCCAAAATATCATTCAAACATAACTTATCAGGTTTTAAACAAATTGAATGCAATAGTAACGTTTTTAAAAGATACTTCTTTTGGTTCGAAAAAAGTAGTCATGTGTTTATATTTTCTCAATGAATTTGTATGAAGTTCCTTAGACTTTTCTTTTACCAATTTATTTTGTTGTAAAATATTTTTCCAGATAAAACTAAACTAACTAGAGATTGAACCAAAGATTAATGTCGTTTCACTTATATTTTGAAAACTGTCACCAAAGGCTTAAAAACTAACAATAGCCTTGGTATTTATTTATACAAACAAATATTTTGCTAAACAGTTCTAAAACTGTAACAATCATTGTTTTCGAAACGCAGCTAGCAGGCTTTTTATATGATTTTTTTTTATTATAAAATGTATGCAACAATCAATTAACATCCCGCGATGCCGTCTGTGATAATTCTCATTTTTGATGGATCCTTTCGAAACGAGTAGGGGTACGAGGAGTAGGGGTGGTAAAACCGACAGGTGCACGCCGCTCGCGCTATTGCCGTGCCGACTGCCGCAGAGTGCATCCGCCGCGACCAGCGCCGACCAATTGTCATCGTGACATTTAGCGCCGAACATCGAATTTGAAAAAAATAATCTTTTTTCTTTTTGATTTTGGAACATAGTGACGTGCAGTGCTTGCTTGTCAGACAGTGGTAGAACAAAGATTCTGACAAGATAGTGTGTGTTGTGTGATGATACTCTGCCGCTCTGGTTTTTGAGAGCAGTATGAGAGGCAGCATTTGTCAGTTTTTGTTGTTGGCGCATGCGGTCTGCGCCATCACCGGCCCGAGAGTAAGTACCATGACTTTTATTATTAGCCTTATTAAGAATATATTTTAAAATAAGATTCAAAAAAAAAAATTGTTTTTTTTTAAATTAGTATGGAAAAGAACAATGAAAAATTAATCATTCGCCAATTGAGTCGTTTTGTCGAACATATTCTTATAGGAACAGTATAAAAATACCCAGGTATTTTATTCAAAAAGTGCATATCCGGAGTATAAGAAAACCTGTTCTCGCATCTTCATCGGTCCGGAAGAAAGCGGACGATAATTACAAATGCGTCGAAAGTCGATAGCGAATTTCGCGTGTGTTATGTCGATTATTTATTATCCCAGATACATATTGACTTATTAATCATAGCATACATAATTGTAGCATAACATACCATCACGCTCTTGTTGAAGGGTTAGAATGGAGTGTTTATAACATAACATTTCAATATTGTGATTTTATGATACCTAGTTGCAGTAGGGTTAACCTGTTTCAGGCGTGTATTTAGGTACTTATGGTTTAATTGGGTCCTATACTTGGGGACCCTTAAACTTTAGGGGTGAAAAAATATTTATGTGGAAAATGCGTGATAGGACGTAAAGATTCATGTAGCTCTAGAAATCACACAAACTCTAAAGTCAAGACTACGCCTATCTGTTGCCCCAAAAATAGGCACAAAACCTAACATTGACCTCAGAAGCAACGCTTTTGACTGTTATAAAAATAAAACAGTAAGTTGATACATATTTATATTTTGAAAAATAATTCGTCGGCTACAGTTTACCAGTGATTTTATTACGCGCGAGTAGCGAAGGGTCAACTTTTGTAAGAGTTAAGCCTAATTGGAGAAAAGCTAATACTTAGCACAGTCAGTAGACACTACAACTGTGCTATTTATCAATGGGAAGTCGGTAAGAATCTAGTTTTATGGAGCCTTCCCCACTGGTAGAGACGCTTACACCTATAGTTTCAGCTAATGACACAAGTAAAATTTTCGAGATTTAAATAATAATCAAACGACACGACACGTCTGTCGTAAATTCGCATTATGCAGTTGATGTCGCGAAAATATTTCCTAACTATTTATAATTAAAAAGTAAAGAAATACCTATTATTTCTTAACTAGATTTCCAAATATTTATTTACCATAAATATATTTAGAAACCTAGTTATGAAATGTATTTCTTTTTAAAAACATCAACACTAGAATTTTATCTGGTATTGTGGGTACAATTTACAGATTTTTTCCACGAGACAAAAGAATCCTGCATCAAAATCAATAAGTGGGCTTACACTACGCAGGAGATATTATAGTGGATAGATTTGTGCGCAGGCCCAGGTTATCACTCTCTTTTTAACCGACTTCCAAAAAGGAGGAGGTTCTCAATTCGACTGTATGTTTTTTTTTTGTATGTTTGTTACGCGATTACTCCTTCAGTTGTGGGCCAATTTTCAAAATTATTTTTGTAATCAAAAGGGTATACTCCTGAGGTGGTCCCATAGAAAAATTATCGTGATCTGATCATGAACTTACGAGATATGAAACGGAACTCCTCGTAGGATTATAGCAGAATTGTCGTAACAAGTAACATTGCTTTGTTTATACGTGCAGTCGATGGCTGACGAGTAAAGAGGAAGAGGGGGGATAAGTGGTCAGCCCCCCTCCCTCCTATAATCATCCAAGATAAAAAATATCGTGAGAGGTATCGTTTGAATGGGCTTTTCATAAGGATTTCAAATATTAGCCTCACAAAAGTCTGGGAGGGGGATTAATTTTAGGCACCACTAAAAATCGTGAAAAAAAAAATTTTTAATAAAATTTAAAACCGACTTCAAAAGGAACTAAAAAGCTTGAAATAACTTTAAAACGTTTTGGAGTCGGTTCCAAGTCAAGTTCTGGCCTCTTTAACCTTCTCATTAAGAACTTGACTTGGAACCGACTCCAAAACGTTTTAAAGTTATTTCAAGCTTTTTAGTTCCTTTTGAAGTCGGTTTTATCTCTATTATCATCATAATCTGATAGTATAGCAATCCGACATAACCAGAGAGATATCAGGCGCTCTCCGAAGCACGGAGCAGGTGATAATTAATTTATAATACTCAAACAACTTACGAAAAGTCAGAGTTTACCTTGGATTACCTAAAACCTCTGGTTGGCCAGTCAACGGTCATACCACTAGGCTATCTCTAACAAATTTAGATATTAATAATTTATGTTCGTGGAAGTATTCATAGCGTTCCCGTCATTATACGGATGAGAAGTGTCACATGGGGGTATTTATTAGGCCATATAACATCTCTAGGTCGGAGAGCCTGACATAACCGTCTTGGTATGTATGTCAAGAGGGATGATAATGCAGGCGCATTTCGCTTCTGCAATGAAAAAAGATACAAAAAAAGCAATAGTTTCCGTTTCAATTATTTAAATTTGACTTTATTTAAGTTTTTACTTGACACTTCCATAAAAATGTTAAAATGCATGGAATTGCATTTAATTTGATGCGATATTGCATCAAGCCGAGGTCGTCAGAATTCTAAAAAAGTTAATTAAAGAATGTCAATAAGTATCTTTAAGTTGACAAATATTGGCGGCGCAAATTATCATAAATTCGCAACAAATATTTCACCATTTTAGGGAAATTAATTTATTTCCCTTTATTTCTGTCGGTTGACCTAAATCAATTGAACTTAGTCCATGGAATCGATAGAGTAGCCTGCTCTATTGGTTCCACAGATTAAACACGACAACACTAGTACGTGTACTGATTTTTAAAAAAGCAGAACTAATGAAGCGCGAAAAAGTCTCTATCGCTTTTGAATGAAGACCGGTGGAAAAAAATGCAATGTTTATTGATGAACAAAATAAAAGTAAGTATTTGTTAGCTTGAATAAAAACGTTCAAAAATGTAATAAAACTGTTCAATAGGTCACGAATTGGTATCGTCAGTAAATAGACGATGAAAGAACGTTCTTAATAATAAAAAAAAACATTTTGTTAATTTTACCATTCGGCTGTTAATTTTACCATTCGGCTCGCAGATAAGCGGCAAAAAACCTGATATTCTATTAAGAATATCCGGTTTTTTTGCTGGTATTTTTCGTATTTTATATTATGCGAAAGCGTGTATGCTGTTTTAGTTTTCAGTTAATCAGTTTGTTGGTTTGTTCCTTCACGCAGATAAGGAGGAACGATTCGACGTAATTGTTTACATTGTAATAAGTAGTATGTTTACAAGCCAGAGCCGCGGCTGGAGAAAAAGCTCTTTTAATGCTTGTGATATTATAATTATCTGTTATATTCATTTAATATTAAAATTTAAATAATTGATGTAAAAATGCATTTTAATACTCATAATAATATAAGTAATTTTTTTTACGTAAAACGGTTTTGTCATCAAAACTAAAGCTGTGTAGATACCAAATATTATCAGATCAATCTGTCAGCAGGAAGGGGGTGACATATCGATTACTTAATTTGAACCAAATAATAAACAGGTCAAACTAAGTAAAACCGTTTAAAAAAACATACAATCGAATTGAGAACCTCCTCTTTTTTTGAAGTCGGTTAAAAATATATACCTATTTAAAAATGTAAAATATCGTACCCCGCCGATAACGAGAACGAGATTAAATACATAAATAGTTAATTAATGACATGCTTTACATAAATTAATTAACAACACCTTCTAGAGATTTAAAAATGTCGCAATGATACCTTGAATTAAGAATAACAATAACAATGCATTTGAGAATAATTATTTCTAGTCACATGCGCGCGCGCATTGTAGGCACGGATTGTCTAATTAACAACAGTTGTACGTTTAACAATTAGAATTAAGATTCCCATACAATAAAAGCTTGTCTCAATGGCCTAGCGGTCTTAGTCATAGCTGCTAACTACAATGTGTTGGGTTTGATTTTTAAAAGTTTTTTGTATCTGTAGTAATTTGTAGTTTATTTGTTGCTTAGAAAGTTTTTCTCTTGGCGTTATATTAAAATTGACATTAATTGTCTTTCATCAACGTATGGTTGATGAATTTCCTTGAATTTAAACCGCCCGTTGGCTTCTGACATTGCTTTACACACCGTCGAAAAATCTACAATGACATTAATATTAAATTGCAAGATACATTTTCACATGCACTTTGTTGCCAAATAGAAGATCTATTTTAAAACGATCCAACATCATTATTTACTCTATTTTATGTGAAATAAATTTCATTTCATTTATTTATTCATTCGTCCTCCTAATAGCCTTATTATTCTCAAACTTTGTTTGGCTCAGCTTCTAATCTAACCAGATGCAGCTGAATATCAGTTTTCTACTATCTGATCCCAAACAAAAAGACATACGATCTAGTTAGATCAGTTGTCAGGACTTAATAAGTGAACTGACCCTTTCATAGACTTTTAAAGAACTTAATGACGAGAGAGGCACGGTGATAAATTAATTTCACAAATTCGGAAAAGTCAGATATGCGCCTTGGGCTCGAACCTGAGACCTCTGACATGTCCACTAGGCTATCAGTTTTCACTACTTCCAAAAAATGTTTACTAGAAAGAAATGGCAATTAATGGTCAGAGGCTGTTAATGACACTGAAATTCTTGTAACTAATAGAAAATACACTGAACTCGACACTCAAAGCAACAAATCATTATTTTATCACCCTATCATCACGCATTCTAGTCATCGTTCAGTAAAAAGGCGTTTGATCATAGATCCATCACATGATATTATGATATGATTTACTCGTTAATTGTGTGCAAATGGCTTTTCGTGGGCATAAATCGTCAATGATTTACACGCTTATAATTAGTATAGTATTTTATTTTATCTTCATTTGGTGGTACACACATAAACAATAAATAAATAAATCAGCCTGTAACTGTCCCACTGCAGGGCAAAGACCTCTTCTCATACAGAGAAGGATCGAGCATTAATTACCACGCTAGCTCGCTGCGGGTTCGCGATTTAAGACTATGTATTAAGTCTAGATTTCCTCAAGATTTTTTAAAATTATTTCTCAAAAACTGTATAATGTTGATACATACATTTTGTGTGCCAAACTGCAAAGCAGTTTATCGGCAAATGTGTTTGATGTTGTTTATGTGTTTAAAAATATATTTTCAAGATCGTATAAAATAAAAAACAAACATGTAAAAAAATTCACGATTAAAATATTTTTTTAAGATTTTTCTAACAGCTACACTATACGACTATTTGCTGTGGCGAAAATATTTACCGATACAAAATTACAAACCTAACATAAGAGGATGCGGATTCTCGAAGCCTTTCTCTCTCTCTGACGGAGTTGATGCAACACATATTGTGATGTAACACGTGACACGCCTTACAAAATGAAAGATTCTGCGCTATTTTTAGAGAACAACTCATCGCGGTTTAGAAACTTGTGATTTTTTGTGACATAAAACATTTTTGGGTGACAATAGCATGCCTTTTTGAGAAATAATAAAAGGCGAACCAGGATAATCTTTCGATTACCTCTTTAGGTTTTGATGTAAGTAGTTAAGTAATCAAGTTTGCCGTGTGGTTTTCGGCCTAAGAATAAAACCACCCCTACTCGTCCCACGGGTGTCGTAAAGAGCGACAAAAGGAAATATCCAGAGGGGCAGTAGCATCCTTCTGTGTAATAGCAATCATCTGCTACTGCGATTGCCAACCCGCTTGCTCAGCGTGGCGATTATGGGCAAATACATCCAATGAGCGCACAAAAGTGGCTTGCATTGGGGGTGGCCTATGTTCAGCAGTGATGATGAAGTAATAAAGATCGAAAAGCAAGAGTTTAAACTAAAAATTACAAATTGGTGCTAAATTTCGCAAAAACGAAAATCACAACCTAACGATGTGTATAACAATCAAATTGACCTTTCTTTATAATTACCACAATAAAAGGCATTTAAACTGCTCGAAAAGAGGACAATAGCCATCATTCCTCTAAGATTACCCGTAATTTGGCTCGTGTAATCAACGTATTGACCATAAACAACGTAATTTGCTTTCTAAACAATATTACATCAGTATTCATCGCCTAAGTTCAAGGCACAATCATGTTTATTCATGGATCTTCACATCTTGCACAATTTACGCGGTTTATCTTCATTTCATTTAATTCAATGTGTTTCTAACGGGTATTTTATTTGCCAAATTACTTCCATACGTCAGCCATTTTAAAAGAGTTTTCAGTTCCCGCGGTTACCAACCTTCAAACGCTGAAAAAAAATCGATTTTATTAATTTGTAATAAGGTTTCTAAACATTTGGTTTTAAATCCAAATGGTTGCGGAAGTTAGAGTTACCTACACGAGAATACGAGATTATATTATTGTTTAATCAGTATAGGTACTAAATTATTACATAAACTATTGTTAAAACAGTGATTATATTTTGCAATAACTCTGTCACTTAATTAAAAGTACTCAAGAGTGCGTAGGAAAACCATTTTAATTGATTTATTAATGTGATTAATATCTAATACCCGTTCCTTTCCGTCATTAACGGAAATAAGTCGGAAATCAACTCTTTTATAGCTTTCCTATATTGTTGTTTGTGTATTAAATACTATTTACTTATTTATAGTAACGGCTACATACAATTAATAGGCTAATTAAAGCCATGCGTGTATCTCGCGTGTGACAAACGGCTACTTTCTCCTCCAAGCACACGTTGTTATGTGAGTCTATTTATCAGATACTTATAGACACCTTCTTGTTTATGCTTTGAGACAACAAAAAAAAATCGGTAAGATTAAGATATCTATCAGATTTCTTACCGATTTATCTTTTTGTTGTAGCTTTTTAAGTCTCAGCAAACATAATGTAAAATAAAATAAAAACAAAAAAAGTTAACAGACTCACGCCTATATTCCCCATAGGGGGTAGGCAGAGGTGTATGCAGTACACCATAGAAATATTAAATACCAATATCTTTGCAGTACACCCACGTTTCGCCGGCAATGTTACCTATAAGTAGCCAATAACACCAATAGAATCGAACGCAGGTACTCGTATATTCTGAGGAACTTTAATTCAAAATATATTTTCAGTGCGGTCTGTGAATTACGCCTTTAGACACCTACACCTTGCTTTTAACCAGATCGACAAACTTTACATAATATAAAATTGAATAAAGCTCGGTGAAGCTTTTGTAAGCTTATTACAAAATTAAAGAATCCAATTTGAACATTTACAAATATTACAATCAAATATTCCAATATGGCTGCCCCAATTTTGAAACTGAACAAATCTAACCAAAGAAAACCACGGATTTCGAAACAGTGGCTTAGGAAACAGGTGAACAGCCTCAGTATTTTACGAGAATATTCTCGCAGACGTCTGAGACCCTATTTATGAGTCATGATACTTGATTTAAATGCATTCGATAGCCTAAATTGGACAGTGGTTTAATTTATTAACACTAGATTGACTAAATGATTTAGAATTTCCCACGTAAATTCAGAAAGGAGAAGAAAGAAGTTGTATCTAATTTTGTAAACTACGAAGCCATTTGGAAGGATTTCAAAATAGTCAAGTTACACAAAATAGTTCGATGCCAGTCGTTCCATCGGTATTTTCAGTTCTGTTTTCAAATCGACTTTTTTTCATTTTCATGTTTTATCAATAAAAAAATAATTGGAATCAGTTTTTGGTCACTCTTCATCAACTGCACTGTAGTCAGACTGTAGTGGTCCAATGTAGTTACCAAAGACCATAAAAACTATTTAAATTTTTTGTTGTATTCTAATTTAAAATAAATGTAGTCTTTGCTTAAACGAAAATCTTTGTTGGTATACTTCATACTTCAAATTCTTAAATAAATGCAACCGAAGTACCGTACCTCGATTGCATTTTGATTTTTTATTTTTAAGAATTATTCAAAATATCTGCGTGTTTGACAATTTGCAAATAGCACCCCACATACTACTTAAACGTAAAGAATTTCTAAAATGTTAAACTGATTTCTGAGGAAACATCGACGGGGATAGCGACCGTTTGCGTAATGAAATGGAATCGAGGAGTACTTGGCTTCCATCTACGATCTCTCCAATTTACGCAATTTTTGTTGCATCGCATCGCACCATTTACATTGCGTTTGCCATTAATAGAATTATAAGAGTTTTCCTAATTCAAATAATTATGTCGACATCCTTTATTGCATTTTTATTTAGTTGGTTAATGATACGAATTTAATTAATTGAATGAATATATGAATAAATCAGCTTGTAGTTAGTTGTCCCACCGCAGAGCAAAGCATTCTCAACAGAGAAGGATGGCGATTTCAGATTATTATGTCCAGATTTCCTCACGATGTTTTCCTTCACCATTAGTCAATGGTGTCTTACATTATTTAAGAAAGTAAACATGACATTAAATAAGTCACATTGGTACATGCCTGGTTTGAACCCACCACGTGCTTGCTAAGCCCCTCCATAACCAATGCGCCGCTCGAAACAATTAGTTTCTTGAAAATGATCATAAACAATTTTTTTTTCTTTTTAGGTATAATTTCCTAAAAATAATATTTTAATATCAATTTCTTAATTTTATAATTTGATAGTTTTTAGACATTGTATATGTAGTTAGTCAAACAACGAGTCGCGTGCCGTTGATAGTTGAGTATGTATTGAGTTTTTTTTTGCGGAGTCTATGGTTTTGACATTGTTTGTGTTTTGACAATGTTGATAATTAGATTATCTCCGTCTTCAATCCTTTTATCATCAACCCATCCACCCTTACAAATAGAGAAAAAGAAAAAAAAACCTACCTATTGTTGGAAACAAATTGAATTGGACCCCAATTTTTTCTCGTGTTTTCGTGATAAACATAAATAACAAACGAAAACCAATTGGCTACTTACTTTACAACAATTCGTTGATTAGTTTCGCAAATATTCTTATTAATAGTCACGAATATCTCACAAAGATCGACACTTTCACTGGGAGAACAGGTTCCACGGAGCTTTCTGTTTCGTACTATTGTGCGAGGTCGCCAGCATTCTAAGTAATTACATAAATTATGTAGTCGCGTGTAACAGAGTCAGATCCGTTTGTTTTTGTTTTTCTTTGTGGCGGGAAAGAAAAAAAAGGCTTTTATTATGTGCCAGTATGAAATTGGGCCAACTTTTAAAACTAGAACGTGTAATTTTGAATGTGTGATTGACATGACATTTGACAAAGATTTGTACAGAGTTCTTTATCTGTGTGTGGCGATTAATTGAAAATCGGACAGTACCAAAATAAAGCTTAGCAGTGCAAAGATCTTACCTACTTTAGTAATGTCATCAGATTAATATCAAACACTAGCAATCCAAGTCTATTCATTAGTTAGCCTTGAAGAGATAATACCAAGAATATGTGAATCGCGTATACCAAAACAATAGAACAAGGAAAGAAAAAAAGACAGACTCTATTGTGAAAATATAAGGCCTGCTTTTCGTTAATTAAAAAAATAAAACCATACAAATTCTTGTACTTCTACTACAGAATCTTAGTTATTATTTAATGTAAGTACAGAATATGTAATTGTACTACACAAGTACACATTCTACACCGTATTCGCTATTCCAAAGCTTGGCTTTCAGTCATACCATAGATTAAAATCACATTACGTCATGCAAATTTAAATTAAACATTGTAAAGTCCTGTCAAAACTTTAACTTTCTCTTCATTTAAAATCAAACTATATTTACATTTCGAAGAAGACCAAAGTCGAGTGTCTCAGTATTCTATGAGAATAACAATGGCGTAATTTCCACAAAATGATGAAAGTTTACTTTCCGTTGACAGTTTTAGCAATGCACCACCTCACTCGCTTTCCGTCTAGATTTATTTAGCGTTCCTTCAAAACCTAGAAAGCTAATTAAAAATAAAACACGTTCGATTTTAAATGACAGTTTAGGCAGAATGACGTGATACCTTTGCCCTTTCTATATATTTTAATACGTAACGGTTTTTAAATAAATTGAACTAAAGGTAGGTACAAATTAATTATAATTATTTACGTTTTAAATCTAGGTACACGATGCGAGATTTATTATATTACGTTTTATTACACAATGTAAAATTGTGTGATTGTTTTATCTCTCTTTTTTGGCATTGTAAATTGCAGTTCTTACCAAATTTATAAATTGGATAACAGTTCAAATGCTGTATAATCCAATTATAGCAGGTCATGCATCTCAAATAGGCATTGTTGAGACATAATTTATTAGACAATTATATATTCTACAAACACAATTCACAACCATACGTAATTATTGGTCGGAAGTTGTGTAATATAAGACTCCGCGTAAATCACAGACTGACACAGTGACAGTTTACCGTGACAGTTTCGAGATATGACTGTTGACTGACAGTCGGAGGTCTCTAGTTCAACCTAAGGCACGCACTTCTGACTTTTCGTAAGTTACGAGCGTATTATAAATGAATTAAGGTATCATCAGCTTTGTGCCTCGGAAAGCTTAGTGTAGGTTATTTTCAAATTATTATCAAATGAGAGAGCCACATGTTTATAATTTTTATTCAAGCTTATAGCTTGCTAGCCTGTGCAAATCCCATCTATAACAGGACCCACCGTTATGCATGAGGTCCTAGGTTCGATCCCCGGGTTGGGCAAAGAGTTATTAGGTTTTTCCATTAGGAAATTGTCATTAGCAGCACGAAGTCTGAAATTGTGCCCGGTTGATAGCATTAGGCTCGCCCCCTATTGCATGGGACTTATGACATAGCCGGCGAAACGTGGGCGTACTGCAACTCTGCCTACCCCCTCTGGGGAATACAGGCGTGAGTGAGTCAATGTTAATTGTTACGTTATATATTATTATACGCTATTTAATTTTCGAACCTAAATAAGATAATATCAGTAAGCGTTTATAATTTCACCGTTTTGACGTCATCGCGTCTCATTTTCATTACAGCCGCGTGCGTCTGCCCAGCGGAGGTTAATGATCTATGCGAATGACCGTGATGCTAATCACTTTTATTACATATTTTTATAATTAAACTAAATATTTGAAATAGTATTTAATAAGACTAATTATAACGTACATTGTCTTAGATTTAAGAAGATAATCAGAACCCAAGTTATAATAATATAATATAAGTACCTACATTCGTCGTCACATAAAAATATAGCACAGAAACGTTTTAGAGGTGACCCGTCTTTCAAGAAAATGTTACAATGACCTAAATATAAAAAAAATAGTTTTTTAGCTCTCGGAGGCGTGAAGCGCGCACATAACTTACGAAAAGACGGAGATGCGTGGCTTTGCTTCGAACCTGAGCCCTCTGGACTCATACCAGCTAACAGTCATACTTATTTATATTACTGTAGCTGTCACGCTGCTGACCAAGGCCTCACAAATAGAGTAGGTACCTACATAATACATAGATTTATTTCTAGATCAAGTTTAAAGGGAACCGTAAGGATCCAAACTAGCTATGACGCCATAGCAAGTTTGTCGACTCTTGCGCAGATCATTAACATGCATTATTCACTATTGTATAATCATTTTCTCCGCTGCGCCGACGTCGCATCTGAATTGTTTACTCGCTACTTTCTTTAAATGCTTTTTAATATTCATTCTGATGGTGGTCTTAACATAATTTGCATGGTGATCTCAGTGGTAATACCATAGTGTTACATAATTTGTGACGTCATACTATGTTAAGGGTATATTAAGGAGCCTCTTTGTGCTAATCAGCTATCTCGCCCGCACATTGAAGATATAAAATTAACGATAAACTATTATCGTTAATTTAATATATCATATATAACTATATATGAAAAATCGAACTAAACCAGTTGAAGGAGAATAACAATACAAAGTTTCAGCAAAACTTGATAGCTTGATTGAAACATGTTTTCAAATAAAAAATGGCATAAAATAAAAAAATATTTAAAGCTATTTTTTTCATGACTTTTCGAATTCCCGCCAAAAAGTCGCAGCAAACGTCAAATTTCCGCGCATTTTTTTTTCATTGTCCATAGACAACAAAATCTCCATAATGCACATCTCTCACTACGTAGCAGAATACAATAGATATGGCACTTGATTCATCTCGTAACGCATCAGCGGCAAGAAAGTGCATTCTTGTGGTCTCCGCGCTGTTAGTTTGCGAGTTAACGCGCCATTTAGTCAGCGCCATCTACTAAATATTAGTTTTGATCATTTATTGAAAGTAGCAACCTTAGAATAATAACATATAGAAGTGCAATCCGCGCACCGACAATGTCGCACTTCAATTGGTGGAGTACTGGTGGAGGACCGCTCTGCGCGATGACGCCGTCTCAGTGCTTGGTGACGTAAGTTTCAGAACACAGCTCCGCAAAAAAAAAAAAAATGCCGCCTTGCGCAGTGAAATTTTGCCCAAACGAATCAAAAAATATTTAAAAATATGATAATGTATCATACCACAGGTAAGTGTTACGTTTTACTTAAATATTTGTACGTAAATCTTTAATCAAAACAAATTATTTCAAACACAATTTAAAAAGACGCCATGATGTCGTAGTGTTGCCAAGTAGGGAAAAAAAGTTTACCAAATTTATTACCCAATAATTGTGGTAATTTTTGAAACTCATTATAATTATAATATTAGTTTTAGTATGTATACAACATTAATATAAGTAGGTATTCTAAAATATAGCAAACTTGCATAATAATATTGTAAAAAGTTTAAAGTAAAACCAAAATGGCTAAAGCATGTATTGCATGTTTTTGCATAAAAAAACATTTAAAAATAAAATTATTCATATATAAAAACATTAGCATCATACTAACATTTACAATAAAAACCCTCGCTATTTTCCAAGTAAATATAAATTAAAATTTGGGGAAAAATTCCTACTGTTGCAACACTACCTATACGTCACCGAAACGTCAACGCTGTTTCGATGTGTGCGTGATTGAGACACTTTTACAACGTCACTTTACAAGGAACTTACTGTCTATATGTTATTAGTTTAAGGTAGCAACGCTATTTCTGATTTAACTTTTCACATTTAAAAAATGTATAAAAGAAAGAAAGAGAACTGTTTATTAGGAACTCGCACATAAGAATTGAAATACAGAACCATGGTATGTAATTGTAATTTTTAAAATGTAATTTTATTTTTTACGTAAAACCGTTTTGTCATTAGAACTAAAGCTGTGTACCAAATATCATATCAGATCAATCTGTCAACACGAAGGGGGTGAAATATTGATTACTAAATTTAAACCAAATAATAAACAGGGCAAGCGAAATAAAACCGTTTAAAAAGGTACCTACCCATCACAGCATTTTGCTGTAGGAAGCCAGCGCTGCAGAATTAAATACTGCAGCGCTGGTATTCTGATGAGTCTAGAGAACAAAGTGAATGTCTAAAACAAAGTTAAAAATTTACTAAGTATTTTCTCTTTCTCGCTTATTGATACTAAGATTTATGTACTTATTATCTGGATCAAATATATACATGCTATAGATGGAGCCGTGTAGGTGTACCTACAGTTAGAACAAAAGCTACATAAGGTTTAAACACAAATCTTCATTTCATAACCACTAACTTCCGAACACAATTGAAGTTACATAATTTATATGTTTTCTTTATGGAATAATAGACAATCACATTAATTGCTTTTAACTGTTAAAAGGTCAAGTATTTTATAATACTTTTAGAATGTGTAGGTACCTATTTACTCATGACATTAGAACTTTATCCATAATTTTTAAATTTTGCAGCTTAACAATGTGCTAGACACCAACAAACCCCCGCCTTAAAGGATGTATTTATATTTATTTATTTATTTTTATATTCATAACGACGCATGTTAACTTTTCTTCTCTTTGTTTCAGGTAGAGAATGACTTCGATAGACGAAGACAGGCCTCGCTACCGCACCCCGGTTTCACCGAGCACCAGACGAGATTCGGTCTAAGTTCACCTCTACAAAGTTTCCAACCTCAGCAAGGATTAGTCACAAGCCCCCCACCCACGGTCCAGTTCCAACAATCCCTATTTCCCCAACAACAGCAGTCCCAACCACCATTGCCCCAGCAGCAAATTCCCCAGCAACAACAACAATCTTACGTGCCACAGTTCAACAACCAAATCCAAAATGTTCCCAACAACTTGCCTTTACAAAACAACAACTTCCAGTTTAACCCTCAAGCGAACGTTAACAACTTCCAACAACAACAACAGCAACAGCAACAACAGCAAAACTTTAGAAACATTCAGCAACAAACCCCAAATATTCTGCCCCAACCTATTCCAACGATTCCAACCTACCAAAATGGACACCTACAACAAAATCCTACTTTCCAACCCAGTATTCCCGCAACAGTTAATATAAATCAGCAAAGACCTACGCAACAGGCTTTCCTCCCCACTGTCTCAACGGCACAAACCCAGCCTATCAGTCAACCAATCTTCAGCCAGCCAAACCCCATAACTATTCAGGCTGCACCGAACCTAGGCCCCCAGAATTTCAATCAGAACCAAAACAACGCACAACTCCCGTTCCAATCAACATTAGGCCAGCAACCAGTATTCTCTAATGGTCAAGCCTCCCAGATCCAAGACTTGCTAGAGCAACAATCTAAGGAGAACTTGGAAAAATTGAAGGAGCTGCAGGAGAGAGCGCGAATTATCCAAAAACACCAAGAGTTTGTTCAGAAACAACAGCAGAAGCAACAAGAGAAAGTTGAGAAACTCCACGAAGACTTTTTAAAGAAGCAAGCTACGAAATCTGTTCCAACTTACACGACTACTGAGAACTATGAAGACTATTTTAACAGACAGACAGTTGAAAGACGCCGACCTATTCTGCCACATGAAACGGATGCATTCAGAAAAGCTCTGGAATTATACGAAAGGGAACATCCTACCACTACCACAACGACAACTACTACCACTACCACGACTACCCCACCCCCACCACCTCCACCAACTCCCAGGTACAGACCTCGGCCAAAACCAAAAACCAGGCACCCTCCTCAAGACAGAAACAAGCAGAAACTTTACAACGAAATTAAGAATCTTTTAGAAGAAAGCGAAACTAAAGGATTCGACGACAGCCTGAGAGCAAAGAGTGCTGAATTACTGAAGAAACCAGATATCTTGAAACAATTAAAAGTAGCTCTAGCTGAAAACCCTGAAGATTACAACGAAAAGAACTTCTCGTCTCGCGAAATTTCTCTTAACGGGCAGAAATTCGAGGTTATTAGAACTTCAAATCCCAATTTGATTCCTAAAGGTGCGATTACCGCTGACAGTTCCAACTTAGCACAAATAATGGCAGCTGCTCAACACGAATCGCAAAAGGAAAGTAGAGTTTCTATCGAAGATCTGACTAAGGGTATCTTACCACCTGGAGCAAACTTCGAATTAATCAAGCAGACTGAAAACGGCAAACTAGAAGAAGTAAAGGTACCAAATGAGCTTCAAAACAAAAAGAAAGTCACCTTTGTATTTTTGGAAGAACAAGAAGACGGATCCTTTAAAGTCAAAGGTGTAAAAGCTAACGGACAGCAGACTGAAGAAGGTCCTGAGGTGGAAAACATCCTTAACAAAATAAAGAACGGTGAGATTCAATTGCCGGGACAGACAAAGATCTCCAACTCAATCTTTAGTTCAACCACTGCTAGCCCCATTACGGAAACCACTGACTACGTCGCAGCATCCTCCCATCATCCATCAAGTTATTCGACATTCGTCACTACCTCTAACCACGGATCTACCGGGCACACCAACCCAATCACCCATACGACACCGACGCCACTTTTCCAAACTTCTGCCCAGTCTTTGCGAAGCACAGCCCAAACACAAACTCACTTCCCGTCTACTGTAACCGTCTCAAGCACAGAACGATACAACACAAAATCCAGTACCCCAGCTTTTGAGTTCACCTCAAGTAGAAACAGCATCAGCCAGAGTCCAAGGATCACTTTCCCCAGTTCGACTCTTTCGAGCATCATAAATACGACTCCATACCGATCCTCGGAGAAGGACTTAGTTGTGATTGGATCAAGCTCGATTTCTCCTATTCAGAGTGACAGTACGGTGAATATAGCGAGGCAGGGTTCGTCATCAGGAAACCCAGGGCTCGTGGACATTTTGAAAGAGAATGGGTTGTTTGCGACAGCGAAGTACTTGCGTCAGTCAGGTCTGGACACGATCCTCAATGAGACGGGTCCATACACCATCTTCGTCCCAACTGACAAGGCGTTCAGAACTCTGCTCGTACAACTCGGTGGCCCCGATAAGGCCGAGGAGAAGTTCCGTGATAACCCGAGGCTGCTTAGTGGTGTAAGTATTCTACAACAATTTTTCTTGGGGAAGACAATTATTTAAAAATACTGCTCGAAATAGATTTTTTTTTATCTTTAAGTATTTAAAAATAGTTAACATGTCGTGGTGGTTACGGACCCGCTTTGCAAACACATAAGCGTGAGTTCGAGCCTGGCATGTAAATGTGTCTTTCTTAGTCAATCTAAGAAAAGACTAACGGTGAAGGAAAACATCATGGTACGAAATCGCCAAGCGCCTTATCATAAAACACAATTTGTAGGCATCGCATGCTTGATTTTGCCTTACAGAGTTAAATTTAGGTTTATCTTACTAGGGAATCTAGTTTCTACTAAAATCAAAACCTTAATCTAATTATTATCTTCCAGCTCCTTTTGCACCATGTGATCCCCGGCGCTTTTGACATCGGCTCCCTGCAAGACGAGATGACGGGCGTGTCCCTCGCCGGCACTCAGCTCAGAGTCAACCAGTACGATATGCATGATGTCGAATGGAACGAAGTCCGAGTCACCACCATCAATGGCGCCAGGGTGCTTGATGATAAGAAGGATATTCATATACCACAGGTAAAACCTTGCAAATTCATACCTTTTAACAACTTATGCAATGAATTAACATAGTTGTACAGAAATGTATGGACTCGTATTTAAGAAATTGATAGTACCATTAATCATTTTATTTGGGAACTAATACCGTTTCGTAAAGTTTCCGTCGATTACAGAGAAGTCGAGAAAGGCAGAGTCTATTTATAGACAATACTTTTCGCGCTCGACTCGCGGTCGGAAGCGGTCTCACAAAAATAGCTCCGCAGATTTAATTCAGAAAACGTAGTAAAAAGTTGTGTTTAAGTGATACATTTTCCCATAAACCATATACAAGCTACCCACAACCGATTAGTGCAAAAAACTGTGGTCTACATCTCAGAGTTTAAGTGTAATTAACAAAAAAAATTCAAAAAACTCTAACGTTATACTAGTGACGCCGCGAAGTGCAATTCAAAATTCGTCGTATTTTGCGTACGTGACCTCGTGACCCCGAACACCTGCATGCTCGCGCCGCCCGCGTCCCTGCCATTCCCCGCCGCACTCCGATCTTTACATCGCAAGTTTATTCCTTGAATTTATGAGTTCTTGAAAGTTTGTAAATAAACAAACATCATGACCAATAACTGCGCGGGATGTAATAAACTCATCAGGACATCGCAATTTATGAGATGTATAAATTGTGACACAATTTTTCACGCAGCATGTGCTAACATTGCGGACTACCGCAAAATAACAGAAGAGTTCAAAAACAACTGGAACTGCGCTACATGCCGATCCAAGGTACATAAAATACAAGACAAAAACCTATCACTAGCTTCGATTGTAGACGACGCGTGTAAAATAACTCCAAAATCAAGCTCGCCGCCATCTGATGAACTAGCCGTGCTTACCTCAGAAATAAAATACCTACGCGAAGACTTTAGTGAATTAAAAAACCACGTCAAAGCATTAACTGACCACCTCACCATATGCCACTCGCGCCTGAACCTATGCGAAACTAGAATCAAAACGCTGGAAGATAAAGAAAGCGAGATAATCCTACTGAACAACACGATCTTAAACCTCCGTGAGCAAGTTAACAATCAAGCGCAGTCTTCCCTTAAGAACGAAGTGGAAATTGTAGGCCTGAACGAGCAGGAAAACGAGAACTTATTTCATATCATCAAAGTCACAGCTACAAAAATAGGCGTGTCAATTGACGATCAGGATCTCGACTACGCGACCAGAGCAGGCCCGCGTCGTCAGACTAAAGACGGTGCAAGCTCACTTCCCCGACCTATCGTTCTCAGATTTGTTCGCCGCCACAAACGTGACGAATTCCTGAAATCCGCAAAAGTCAGACGCAACATCACCACAACTGACGTTGAAGTACCCGGACCGCAAAACAACTTATACTTTAACGAAAGACTCACACAAGAAAATAGGCAGTTATTTCGAGCCGCTAAATTACGAGCTAAAGAAAAAGGATACAAGTTTTGCTGGACCAAAAACGGGTCAATATTTATTAAGAAACAGGAAGGAAGCCAATCTATCCATATACGCAACACACAAGATATCGAACGCCACCTGGACCCCACAAGCCCCACCCAAGATGATTCTAACGCACAAACGCATCCCTAAATATGGGAGAATAAGTATAGTAAAAATTGATTCTATTTTTTTAATATTTTTGTTTGTACTTTTATTCATAATTTTAATTAAGTCTTATAATTTAAGAAAAATAATTCATCATAAACACCTACATAATATTATAGTATATCATTCACACACTCACATTATGTCAACACTAAAATTCAAATACACACACACACATACTACACCACCAAAAAGCCACGCCCAATTCTGTGTATCCTTGCGCACAGTTATAATTTCCTACTATGTGACAACTCTTACGGATAAAACAAACACATTATTCTTTTTCAGTTATATCTATGGCGTTACTTGAAATTTCCCAAAATATTGATGAAATGACTACTCTAGAATGTCACATTATAGATCAACCTGAAGAATGCAAGGAACACATACAAAATAACCAATTTAAACTACTAACTCTCAACATAAGGAGCTATCAACATAACTTTGATGACTTTTTAGTAACACTTGAGCGTTTTGACACTGAATTCGATGTAGTCTTACTTACAGAATGCTGGTTAAACGATGGATCAATAATAGACAGGCTGTCAGGCTACAACGTAACCCGAACAAACTCTCAAAACAATAAAAATGGAGGCATAATTATCTACACAAAAAAGAGCTACAACATTACCCTCACCCAACCAAACGTGGCGGAAGCTGACAGCACTCTGATAGTTTTAGACAACAAAATAGCCATTCTAGGACTTTATCGTTCTCCCTCCTTTACTGACATTTCAAACTTCACCTACTCCCTTGACACAATTCTTAGAACTCTAAACAAATACCCGACACTCATTATTACTGGCGACATGAACATAGACATCTGTAATAACACAACTAATAAACATTTGGATTATATGTGTCTTATGGCAACTCACGGATTACTTCCTGCTATAACTAAACCAACGAGAGGAAAGTCATGTCTAGATCACATATTTATAAGAAACGATTACCATCCCAAAGGAATAATATGCATAAGTTCAATCACAGATCATGACATAGTAATGGCTGTTTTACCTAAAACGAAAACCAAACTTGATAGAACCCGTTGGAAACTAAAAGTAAACGAAGATGCAGTAGCATCAGACTTAGCTATCATAGATTGGACAAACATTCTAAACCTACGTTGCATTAATTCAGTAGCAACCACCTTTACTGCAACTCTCTCAGAACTAATACAAAAACATACACACAAAATAAAAATAACTCGTAGCAAATTGAATCTTAAGCCGTGGATCACTCCTGGTCTTCTGAGGTGCATAAGACACCGGGACAAGCTTCATAAAGCCTCTAGATCGAACCCCAATGACAAGACACAAAAGCTCATTTACAATAGATACCGGAACTTTTGTAATACCCTACTTCGCAAACTTAAAATAGAATATAACAGCCACCAGTTAGAAGAGAGCAGCCAAAACCCCAAAAAACTCTGGAAAGTTTTAAAAACTATTTATCAACCTAACCATCAAAAAGACAATCCCTCTAAACTAATAGACAACACAACTGACCCGGTTCAATCTTTGAATGCATGCAACTCATATTTTGCAAATGTAGGTAAAAATCTTGCGGACATCATTCTAGCGCGTCTATCTGAAACACAGAACTCTTTAGCTAACAAACATAAAACAACGAATCCCTGTCCATTCTCTTTCTTTCTTTACCCAACCGACGAACTAGAAGTATTTAAGTTCATTCAGCAATTAAAAAACGATAGCTCTCCAGGACCTGACAAGATCGGAACACGGTTAATAAAAAGAACTGCTAACATTATCACTAAACCCTTAACCCATCTCATCAACTTAAGTTTAGAAACAGGAATATTCCCAGATCAATGGAAAGTTGCAGCTGTAAGCCCAATCCATAAAAACGGCACTACTGACAAACCAGAAAACTACAGACCAATAGCGCTTCTAAATATCTTGTCTAAACTCCTAGAAAAAACTTTCAACACACGTCTAATAAAATATCTTGATAAGAATAACTTAATATCAGACAGACAATTTGGGTTTAGAAAGGGAAGATCGACCGATGATGCAGCTAAACTATTACTAAACTCTGTATCTAGAGCTATAGAGAAAGGTGAACGATGCATGGCAGTCTTCTTAGATTTAGCCAAAGCATTCGACACAATTTCTACCGACCTTCTCCTAAAAAAGCTAGAAGCAGTTGGGATACGTGGTAATCCACTCGATTGGCTACGCAGTTATCTGACGAACCGCAAACAGTTTGTACAGTCAGGCGAATATGTAAGTGAGGTTCTTCCGATTAGTTTTGGAGTACCTCAAGGTAGTCTGCTAGGTCCGACTCTGTTTTCAATCTACATGAATGACATATTAGAACTTACTCTGCCAAATGCAGAACTAATATCATATGCTGACGATACTGTCATAATCTTTAAAGATAACACTTGGGAACAGCTATACGTCACTACAGAAAATGGGTTATCATTAGTAGCACAAACACTTGATAAAAATTTGCTTACACTAAATATCAAAAAAACAAAATTCATTGCCTTCTCCAAAACCATAATATCTAGTCCTCCTAATCACCTCAAACTAAAATTTCACACTTGCCCGAATCACCTCATTACACCAAGCACCTGCACCTGTGAATCTATAGAACGAACACAAAACATTAAATACCTAGGTCTGACCATAGATGAAAACCTGTCATTCAAAGTACACATTCAACAACTCACTGGTAGAGTAAGAAAATTAATTTATATAATGAAAAAATTAAGAGATTGTGCTGCCTCAAATACTCTTCGCACGGTGTACTTTGCATTATGCCAGTCAATAATCCAGTACGGCATAGGAATATGGGGAGGAGCAGGAAAAACAATTATGATAGAGCTCGAGAGAGCACAGAGAGCGATTATCAAAGTTCTTCTAAAAAAACCCTTTTATTATCCAACAGACACACTATATAATAACTTCCCAGTTCTCCGGGTACGACAACTGTTCATACTCAATGCAACATTAAACACTCACAAAAGCATAAAAAGCAGACCCGACTACGACACACTCAAATCAAAACGCATTTTTAAAATTCCAGTTCCACGAACTTTATCTCTATTGGCTAGACGTTGTCCCGCTTTTCTACACTTACATACTTACAACAAAATTAATGGATTATGCAATATCAAAGATCTCTCACTCTCCTCCTGTAAAAAAGTCGTCACAAAAAAATTGTTAAACTGCTCATACGACGAGACCGAAAACATTATAATCGTACAAACAAAACGGTTACACACTTACACCCCCTGACACACATGACCACACACACATGAACTCACCCTCTTACTCACACAAACACTAACTCCACACACACATCACCAGTCATTAATCACCTTATCACAAATCATAACCTACTTAAGACCTCTTATTTCTTTATATAATTTTAATACTTTATTTGAAAATTTATATTTTTGTATTTTTGGTGAACAATTCTGTTATCACTAGATAGTGATGTCACCGCACTAATTAATAAAATAAAACTAATGATTTAAATTACGATTTAAAAAAAAAAATGTTTTTATCTGCAAGTAATTATTATCTTGAGACTTGTAATGTATCTGCCTATTTTGTCAAAATGGATAGAATATGAACTTAACCTTTTCGCAAATGATACTTCATCTAAATTGGTTCCCAAGATACAGGCTTGCCTAGTTTGGGAACCGCTGCTCAATGTAACTATAAAAAAAAAAAAGAAAACTTCTAAGAAACATTTATGTATCTTTAACACTAAGTTAATATTAATTATTTTATTAAGAGCGTCTCAAATTGTCATAGTTATTAATAAGACAAACTTTTTTGAAATAAACATTATTATTATTATTATTATTTATGTTTTAAGATTTCGATCTCTCCCATAACTGGGGATATACGCCAAAGTTGCGGGTTTTTAGCCAAACAACTTTGAGGGTATGGTGTTTAATCTATTGAGAGAAACTTTCTGACAATTCTGCACGTGTTCAGTATGACTGCTTTCTGTAAGAGTGTGTATGTGAGTGGATGAAGGTTTAACATTTTTAAGTTTGTATGCAGAGTTTTGGGGATGACGCCGGTGCTGGATAATATAATTGGGATGGTTTTGACCGTGCGAACTCTCCACTGAGTTTTGAGTTCAATTGTCAAATCTGCGTACTTTGAGAGTTTATTTGTGTGTGTGGATGTTAAGTTATGTGTGTTGGGAATAGCTATATCTATCAAGTATACAGTTTTGTTTTGTTTATCGTGCAAGGTGATATCAGGTCGGTTATGGTGTATAGTTTTGTCAGTCAGAATAGTTCTATCCCAGTACATTTTGTAGTCAGGTGAGTCTAATATGATTTGGGGTGTGTATTTATAATAAGCTGTTTTTTCTGTAATAAGTTTGTATTTGTGTGCGAGTGTCTGGTGTATGATTGCTGCTACCTGGTCGTGCCTGTGTTTGTAATCTGTTTGAGTGATGGATGAACATGCGCCTGTGATGTGCTGTATTGTTTCAGGTTGTTTATGACAGTGACGGCAGTGGTCACTCCTTAGATTGCTGTCGCGTATAATGTACCTCCGATAGTTTTTTGTGTCAATAACCTGGTCCTGAATTGCTAACATGAAACCCTCTGTCTCCGGGAACAGTTCACCTCGCTTGAGCCACGCGTTTGACGCTATCTTGTCAACATTAGGGTATTATTAAGGAATATAATAATTTAATTCAGCGCCTTTACGCCAAACATGAGCAATGTTTATCAAATACATAATGCCATTCAGTTTTGTCAGGCGTCCGTCACTCGCTCAAGGACTCTCGTTAACGGCACGCTAGAAGTTTTTAAGGCAATTATTTTAACGTTTACTTCTTGAATCTTGCATCTGAAGGTCTATTAATGGATCCAATCAGTCTTATTACTTTAAGTACTCTCTTCTTAGGTAAATATTTTATCACTATCACAAAGCCGTGAAGGAAAGGGGCCAAGACCTATTATAGTGAAGCTAAAAACCAAGCAAGCAAAGAATGAATGGCTTAAATGCCGCAAAATATTCCCTACTAACGATATGGTTTTCCAAAATAATAATTTAACTCGAATATATATTAATGAACACATAACACGCCAACTACGACAGCTGTTTTGGATAACAAAAACCAAACTAAAGGATACCTACAAATTTGTGTGGATTAAGGACGCAAAAATACTAATTAAAAAAGAAGAAGGTGATAAGAAGACACATCAAATCCGTTCTGAAAGTGATATTGAAACTTATTTATTACAGCGTCAGGAGTAATCGTCGTAAGTAAATAAAAATATATAAATAAAAATATACATAATAATATATATTCGTACACAAATAAATAGTTTTATTATAACTAATCACTATGTCATCAAATTGCGACCCTCTTCCTACACTACATGATATTGAATACAGTAAATTCATAGAACTAAATACCTGGCAAGAATTTATAAACACACAAAGAACTTCATTACAAATAATACACATGAATATATGCTCACTACGAAAACATTTTAATGAGCTGCTAGTGTCATTAAAACTGTGCTTACACAATATAGACATAATATGCTTAACAGAAATAAATCTAAAGGCCGACGAAATACCTATGTACCAAATAGAGGGATACCAAACATACTCGATAACACGAGAAAATAAAGGAGGTGGAGGTATAATGCTATACGTGAGTGACAGCACGCATTTTGAACAGTTGCAAGCACACATAACAACAACATGCGAAATGATTCACGGAAGAATAAAGGGGGTATTACACTATGATCTTTTTACAAAATCTTTTTAGTAAAAAGGAAGATGTAATTGAAGAAAGAACGGATAGATCCCGATTTAGAGCGAAAAGAGGGTCCCGACGCACTACTTCCTAAAATTGTATACACCTATTACACTATTCACTTTTTACAAAATCTATTTAGAAGCACTCTTAACATCAAAAAGAGGCCAGTGATTACACTAGACTAAAAAGAATTCTTAATATGACAGATGACTCGCAGTAGGCATGAGATGATACTCGTAAAATTGAATACCAGGTATCGAATACCAGGTTTAAAAATACTTGAATGTATTTGGAAGTATTCGGGCCTGTTAGTAGTTCGTAGGTGGTGTATCGTACGTAGGTACTGTATCGTAGTATCAAGTATTAAAGTTAGTAAGTAAGTTGTAGTAAAGCTCACAAACACCAGAACCAAAAATAAATACTTTAATACTTGCAAGTAGGTATATATCTCACATACCAGGGCGCCAGGGGCGTGCACTTCATATAGGCAAAAAGGCACTGCCTACCCTGATAAAATTCTAATTAATATTATTATAATATATTCTATTTAATGTATCTAATTGTTAAAATTGCAATATAATTACACAGAATTACACGATTATAACGCTCAATAATATCAATTCGTAACCCTAACGCCATCTGTTGGCACATTACGCACGTAAACACCGAATCCCGCGCTTGTCGCCTTCAAAGAAACGTTGCTACTTGCAAGTCCGGCACAATTTCTTTTGCCTATCGTCTCGTAGACCAAATCCTATAACGCGCATGCGCGCAGTAAGTCACGTGGGTCTTTCTATGACTGACTCTGACATGTGATTGGTTGAATTACTTTCAAGTTCGTGCGCGGAGAACCAATCACATCGCTTCTGTGAAACCAGCTGTTTACAATGCGAAATGTCAAAAGTTTTCAATTGAAGTTTTATTTAGTATAATTTTCATTGATTTTAATTACTTGTTTAGTCTGTTAATTTACCTTTATATATGGATAATACTAAATTATATCAAAATACTGAGAGGAGTGCTGGCTGTTTGTTTGCAGATGTTAAAATCTACAGTGTGTCTGTGTTTGTCGTTTGTTAAATTGCGTTAAAATCCAAATTATAGAAAAATTAATATTGGTAAGTCAATTCGATCAACATAGGTGACTTATATAAAGTATTTATAAACAACATACAGTTTACAGAACGAAGATAAGTGGTGGAGTTTTATTGTTGTATTATTTTTTGGCCGGTGAATATTTAAAGGGTACAACGCCGACGCGACGTAATGGTAGTAAGTAGGTATTATAACATAAAAAGTGGTATTTGTCCCAATGAAAGTAAGTTTTGTATCATGTATGCAGGCATAGGGCCTGCCTACCCTGTTGAAAATGTCTGTGCACGCCCCTGCAGGGCGCCGTACTTTGAAGCAAAGCCCTAATATTACACCAAAGAGTAATATACTGGGCTTGTGCCGATGCGATGATCGAAAGCAGGTACCTAGTAGTTAGTAGGTACCCAGTGACTTACCGTAGGTAGGTATACAAATTTATTTATCGATATAAGTTGTCGACTAAATAGTTATCTGTAGAAGTATCGACAAAAAATTAAAAATTAAGATATAAAATATGTTTATCCTCATAATTGGCCCGCGCATATATAATTATTTATTTATTTAATTATTATTTGTACACACAACATAATATATAAGTAACAAAATAAGGCAGTGTCTAATCGCTGGTCGTGTGATTTAGACGTGCTTGTTTATTGTCTTTACCGCGGCATTAAGTGTATTCGTATCCCCACTTGTTCTTAGAGGCGGTCAGCGTTACGCTAACAGGCGCAGCGCTGATTGCGATCGTAGTACAAAAGGATTATGCACCGTAAAGTCATATGAGCGAAGAGTCATTTCGTAATGAAGAGATTACATATAATAATGAAGAAAGAGACATGAATCAAAGAAGTGAAGAGGACTTAACACAAGACGTTGGAAATCAACAGAATGAAGAAATGGATTTAATTTGTGAAGGAGATCAGGAAAGAAATTTAGGTGAAGGAGAATGGACAGTAGTTGGGACTTCAAAACGGTTTAAAGCAGATAAAATTAACATCTGTATAACATATAAGGATAAATTACCCAAACAATTCTCTTTAGCAAAATTGTTTAAAGCTCAAGATATATCCGGCATTAGTTCTTTGAAATATGTTAACCCGTTTAAAGCAATAGTGTCCTTTATAGACGAAGAGAGTGCTGAAAAATTAATATCATGTGCGGAGTTTCAAAAATTAGGATGGAGAATTTTAAAGTCTTGGGAAGTACACGTATCTTATGGCATTATTAGAGATATAGATATTGGTTTGTCTGATTCGGAACTAATGGAAAGTATTTCCTGTAACGATGCTCAAATTCTTTCAGTCAAAAGATTAAACCGTAGAAACTATGAGTCTGGTTGGCAAGAAAGTGAGTCTGTACGCCTTAGTTTCAAAGGAGATCGATTGCCAAAATTCGTCAGTATTCACAACCTCAGAGTCAAAGTGGAAGCCTATGTATTCCCAGTTACGCAATGCTCAAGATGCTGGCGATTTGGTCATACAGCTAGATTATGCCCATCTAATAAGATTATATGCCCTAAATGTGGCAAACATCATGCAAATTGTGATATTCAAGAATTCAAGTGCGTCAACTGTCATGGTAATCATATGTCTCTGATAAAAACATGCCCAGCTTTTATTAAAGAAAAAAAAATAAGGGAGTTGATGTCTGAATTTAATTGTACATATGCCCGTGCACTAACACTGTATGTCCCACCGTTTTCACCGGCTCGAAATGAACAAAACGGTTCACAAAATCGTCACGTATACTCTCAATCTATTGCATACAATGATAAGGGGAGTAATGAGTCACTTTTTCCGACTACATACGCGACTGTGGCGGCTAAAAAGCATGAAGGTAACATCCAAAAGAATTACCGAAAATCTAAAAAGAGGAAACAACACACCTCATCGAACAATTCGCCGCAAGAATCGCCATCAACACAAACAGGCAATAACAATATCGCGGAGGACATGGCAGGGGGCGCGGGCGAGGCGACGGGGACGACAAGGGCATCAAACACCGACGCATTTGCTCTGGCCGGCCGCTCGCAGCCGCGGTTGCAGTTTAGGTCGAGAAGCGACGATGAGAGCTCGAGTGATGTTAGCGAAGAGTCTCAGTCAGATGTGTATGATTTACCTCCTAATAAGTCGGATTCTAAAACTATACCGTTTTCTTTATTTTTCAAGAAGTTAATGCGAATAATTTTTTCTACTAAATACAATTGGAATGTTAAAAAACAAAAGGTAATGGACGTGTTTATCGAGTGGATTAGACCGTATGTAGTAGTAAAGTTTGGGGACTTATCGATGTTCAAAAAGTTTTTTGATTTTATTTCCACGATATTTAATGGATAGTAACGGTACTTCTAGACATAAAAACGTTAAAATTAATATTTTGCAATGGAACGCGCAAAGCTTACGACCAAAGTTATTAGCATTTGAAAATTTGTTAATTCAAGACAAAATTCATATAGCCGTTGTTAGCGAAACCTGGTTTGATCCGGAATGGGACTGTCGAATCAAAAATTATAATGTATTCCGTAACGATAGGGACGACTGTTACGGTGGGGTAGCTATACTTACACACTCATCTGTTACGGCGCAGTTATCTCATCAGATAAACACGGTCAGTGGAATGCAGATAATCAATTTAAAGTTATTTAACTGCAAACATATAAAATACATTGTTGCAATCTACTGTCCACAATGGGTTCAGACTAGGATGTTGGACTGGGATGCTATATTCTCGCAATTTCCTAGAAACTGTTTGATTCTTGGGGATTTTAACGCACATCATTCAAATTGGTCACATAAAACTGACTCGAGGGGCTCTCAAATATTTAATTCCCTTAGTGATAATAACCTTTCCACTTTAAATGACGGTAGTTTTACTCGTATAAAGCTAGTTGTGAATAATTTGCAAAAAAGTGCGCCTGACATTACCATGGCTTCTTCAGATATTGCACATATGTTTAATTGGCAGGTCAGCAATGAGTCATTAGGAAGTGATCATTTGGTAATTAAAATTTCTTTAGCAGTTTCATTTGATCACTCCGTTCATAAAAAAAGGAATTTTAAGTTAGCAAAATGGGATGATTATAACAAATACTTAGATGATATTTTTTCAAATTATCAGCATAACGAAGATCTACAGTTAGCCTACAATCAGTTTATTGATCATTTAAATACGGCTGCCGATAAATACATACCTTTAATAAAGTTCTGTTTAAATCCCTTGAGTAAATTTAAGCCCAAACCGTACTGGAATCCCACATTATCACAAGCTGTCGCTAAACGGAGATTAGCATTAAAACAATTTAGGAAAAATCCTATTCCTAGGAATTTAGACATTCTGAACACATGTATTGCAGAATCTCAGAAACTCATGAGAGAAGCTAAGAATAAAAATTGGCACGAATTCTGTGATTCCCTAAACGAAGTTTCTTCTCCTTCTGAAATGTGGCGAAAAATGAAGTGGATAAAAGGCTTTAGGTCTCAAAAAACACATATAGATACCCGTAATGCTGAATGTCTTTTAAACTCCTTATGCCCTGCATTTGTTCTCCCGGCCCAACCTTCTTTCTCTTCTACTAATGACAAGTTGGGGAAACCTATAACTTTACATGAACTTGAAGTGTGCATTAAAGCAAAAGATACTGCCCCCGGCTGTGATGATATTTCGTTTTCAATGATAAAATACTTGCCACAGTCAGGCAAGAAGGTGCTGCTTTATTTATATAATTCGTTTTTAACTGTAGGTTATATTCCGTCTCAGTGGCGGGTTATAAGTGTCATTCCTATTCCTAAGCAAGGTCGGGATATCAATTTACCAGCTTCTCTCCGTCCGATCTCATTAATTTCATGCGTCTGTAAAATCATGCATTCGGTCATAAATAAACGGTTGGAATGGTTTTTCGAAAATAACCAGGTTTTTTCAGAAGAAACTGTAGGTTTTAGAAAATCTAAATCTTGTTTGGATAGTCTGACACGCGTAGTCTCTAGAATTCAATCCGGTTTCTCTAATAATCGGTGTACCCTAGCGTGCTTTCTTGATATAGACAATGCCTATAACAATATTGATGTTAAAAAGCTATTATTAATTTTAGATGAACTAGGCGTCGATTCAAAAATATGTCTTTATCTGTGGAACTTTCTAAGTTCAAGGTCTCTTAATATAAAGCTTGATACCTTCTTCATTACTAGAAGTACCGGTCGTGGTCTAGCACAGGGAGACCCTTTATCCCCACTTTTGTTTAATGTAGCGACATATTACATATGTAAAGCCATAGATAATAATGCTTTTGTGTCACAATACGCGGATGATTTTGCTATTTATGTTGTTAACAATAACCTGGTCTCCGCAAGTAATACTCTTCAAAATTGCTTAAATTTAGTTGTTAAATTATTAGAAGATTTAGGGTTAAAGGTGTCCCCTTCTAAAAGTAAAATTTGTGTTTTTAAGAAAGGCCCAAATAGATCTCAGGTCAATATTTCGATAGATGGCGCACCGCTACAAGAAGTTGTTAATGTAAAATACCTAGGGCTTTGGCTAGATCGGTCTTTAAGATGGGGCAAACATTTAAATGAGATTTACGAAAAAGCTCTTAAGTATATTAATATTCTGAAGGTTCTGGTTGGTCCCGGCTGGGGTGTGCACCCTAAATATCTGCGACTATTATACATAGCTCTCATTCGAAGCCGTTTAGATTACGCAAGTTTTTTATTTGATAACAGTTGTCACTCAAAACTATATAAATTAGACAAACTTCAAAATCAAGCGATGCGACTTATTGGAGGTTACATAAAGAGCACACCCATCCATGTCATGGAAAGTGATCTTTGTCTACAACCGCTACACATACGCAGGATGCACTTAGCAGGCAAGTTTTGGCTAAGATCGAAATCTTTTACAAATAACCCTACTATTGCAGTTTTAAATGAATTAGATTTACTTGTTGGTCGCAGATATTGGAAAAATAAGAAGATTCCTTTACTAATTAAAATTCATAATAAATTTCGTAGTATAACTATTAATTCAAATGACCAATTAAATTGTTTTAAATTAAATTATTGGATGAGTTATTATAATATTAAAGATGTAGTAAGACCTCAAATAGATTCTATGACCGGCGCCAAACGACAGTACAGTGCCACTTCTCTCCGTGATAATTGCATTAAATATCTCGAAAGTAATTATGTAGGTTACTATAAAGTCTTTACTGATGGCTCAAAAGAAGGTAAAAACTCCATGGGGGTAGCATTCTTTGATCCTCAATCTAATAGTTCTATGAAATTTAAAATTCATAACAGTATTTCCATAATGTATTTGGAGCTGTTAGCTATTTCTGAAGCATTGTACTACATAGAATCGATAAATAGTAATAATTTCGTAATCCTAACAGACTCTAAAAGTTCACTTCAGCATTTAGCACGTTGCGTCTCTTGTTTAAGAGGTACACCGATTGCTTATAAGATCATAGATTCATTGGATCGTTTGAGAGTTAATGCAAAGAATGTTATCCTTCAATGGATACCAGCACATATTGGTTTATTAGGAAACGAGAGAGTAGACTGCTTGGCCAAACAAGCTTCAAGTGACGGTGTGCCATTAGACGTACTTCCATATTATACAGATTGTATTTATTACATTAAGGAACACTGCTGGTTGAGTTGGAAGACACATTTTGACCTTAGATCTTTAGAAAAAGGAGTGTGGTATAAAACTCTACAAAACGAACCATGGAAGTCTCCCTGGTTCGACACATGTAGACTAGGCAGATCTGAAATTGTCTCAGCTCTTAGACTTCGTTCAGGACACATTCCCCTTAACAAGTTTGCTTTTCTTATGAAAAAAGTCGCATCACCAGACTGCTCAGAATGTGGTAAAGTAGAAGATGCTTTTCATATTATGGTGGAGTGTGTTCGGAACGAAGATCTGAGGGCTCAATTTCTGGCTCAGTATGACGTAGATTTAAGACAAATAGGGGGTTGCAACAGTGTTCTGTCGTATCCTCTGTCGGAAACGGCAAGAGCACTGTATAAACTTGTACAAGTGGGTATGCGTAGGCGATAGAACTAATTTGCTATATATTTGTGTTTGTAATTTTAGAGGTTATGTTTATAATATTGTATCTGTAAAATTGTTATAGTAAGGCCTTATGGAGCGAAATAGTCTTTTGACCAAGCTCCTTAAATAAAGATTAAAAAAAAAAAAACAAAATAAGGCATTAGGTAAGGCGATGTACAGGATAATGCTTATTCCAAATGGAATTTCTTCCAGCACACCCGCGATAGGAGAAAGTGATTTGAAAATGTAGACCCAGTGTGTAAGATAAACTATAATTACTAAAAACTACAACGAATGAAGTATAATACCTACTATATGGTATAACTACATAATATATAATATTACTATATTGAATAAAAGACACAATATAATTATGATATGATACAAATATTATGATAAATAATTGGTATTACTCAAAGTACGAGTATTTAATGGGTAACTGCCCATCTCTAAATCATCTAATTCGTAAAAAGAGACCTTCTAAATCGAAACGTCAATTACATCTTCCTGTTTGCTTAAAAGATTTTCTAAAAAGTCAACAGTGTAATAGCTGCTCCTAGTTCCTTAGTGACTGTTGGTGCATCGCTACGCAATTTGCAACCCTATGTAGTTCTGCTACGACTGCAAGTTGTCTGTCCTATTTAAGCTTCTATTTAGTGTAGTGTAATCGCTGGCTTTCGATTTTCCATTTAGAGTGTCTCTAAAAAGATTTTGTAAAAAGATCATAGTGTAATACCCCCTTGAGACAGACAAGTACAATTTAATTTTAAGGGGGTATTACACTATGATCTTTTTACGAAATCTATTTAGTAAAAAGGAAGATGTAATTGAAGAAAGAGCGAATCGATTCCGATTTAGAACGAAAAGAAGGTCCCGACGCACTGCTTCCTTAAATTGTATACACCTATTACACTATTCACTTTTTACAAAATCTATTTAGAAGCACTCTTAACATCAAAAAGAGGCCAGTGATTACACTAGACTAAGAAGAATTCTTGATATGACAGACGACTCGCAGTAGGCATGAGATGATACTCGTAAAATTAAGTACCAGGTATCGAATACCAGGTTTAAAAATACTTGAATGTATTTGGAAGTATTCGGGCCTGTTAGTAGTTCGTAGGTGGTGTATCGTACGTAGGTACTGTATCGTAGTATCAAGTATTAAAGTATTAGTAAGTAAGTAGTAGTAAAGCTCACAAACACCAGAACCAAAAATAAATACTTTAATACTTGCAAGTAGGTATATATCTCACATACCAGGGCGCCGTACTTTGAAGCAAAGCCCTGGTATTACACCAAAGAGTAATATATTGGGCTTGTGCCGATGCGATGATCGAAAGCAGGTACCTAGTAGTTAGTAGGTACCCAGTGACTTACCGTAGGTAGGTATACAAATTTATTTATCGATATAAGTTGTCGACTAAATAGTTATCTGTAGAAGTATTGACAAAAAATTAAAAATTAAGATATAAAATATGTTTATCCTCATAATCGGCCCGCGCATATATAATTATTTATTTATTTAATTATTATTTGTACACACAACATAATATATAAGTAACAAAATAAGGCATTAGGTAAGGCGATGTACAGGATGATGCTTATTCCAAATGGAATTTCTTCCAGCACACCCGCGATAGGAGAAAGTGATTTGAAAATGTAGACTCAGTGTGTAAGATAAACTATAATTACTAAAAACTACAACTAATATAACTATAATACCTACTATATGGTATAACTACATAATATATAATATATTGAATAAAAGACACAATATAATTAAGATATGATACAAATATTATGATAAATAATTGGTATTTACTCAAAGTACGAGTATTTAATGCGTAACTGCCCATCTCTAAATCATCTAATTCGTAAAAAGAGACCTTCTAAATCGAAACGTCAATTACATCTTCCTGTTTGCTTAAAAGATTTTCTAAAAAGTGAACAGTGTAATAGCTGCTCCTAGTTCCTTAGTGACTGTTGGTGCATCGCTACGCAATTTGCAACCCTATGTAGTTCTACTACGACTGCAAGTTGTCTGTCCTATTTAAGCTTGTATTTAGTGTAGTGTAATCGCTGGCTTTCGATTTTCCGTTTAGAGTGTCTCTAAAAAGATTTTGTAAAAAGATCATAGTGTAATACCCCCTTAACACGAAATACCTCTATCACTGATCTTATAGTTATATATAGGCCGCCGGATACAAACCAACTGTTGTTTATAACAGAGATTGAACAATTAATAAAAAATATTAGCAGAAATAACGACATTATACTGATTGGGGACTGCAACATAAACATATTAAAAGTGGAGCTGAATAGTAAATCTAACAAATATTTGAACATGTTATCGGAACTAGGATTGCAGTGTGGCATACAAGACGTAACGCGGGAAGTAATTGTGCAGGAGCGCCGCGTAGCGAGTTGCCTCGACCACGTCTTCGTGCGCACTGGCAGTGGCCGCGCGAATGAGCTCCATGCATACACAACATGTACGAAGATATCAGATCACTATCTAACGGGACTATCGGCCCACATCAGTAAACAACATTCTACTAGAACAATTACAGACTATATTAATAATAAATTAATAAAACAAAAACTAAAGGACGTTAACTGGTTAAAATTATTGGAGGAAACCGATCCTATTGATTTATACAACAGCATCTCGGTGATCTTTGGCGATATTTATAGATCATGCAAAATAAAAAAATGTACTAAAAAACGTGAACCTGAACCGTGGGTAAATGATAAGCTACAAAAAATGCTACATCACAAAGACAGATTGTTTAGACAATGGAAAAAGGAACCTAATAACTTGACCTTAAGGTTAGAATACACGAAATGTAGAAATAAAACTCAGAAGTCTATAAATGCCGCCAAAGAAAAACAAGCGTGATGCTATAGGTGCATGTAGGGGAGACATACGCAAAATATGGCAAAACATTAATAGCTGGCTCGGTAGGAAAAAATCATCTGTGGATAGCGTTATAAAAAATAATTTTTCAAGTTACAAAGAGTCCATTGAGTCTATCTGTAATAATTTTTGTAGTACATTCACAAAAGAAATTGATGAAATAAAGCATAAATGTCAAGTACAATTTTTAAAAAGGGAGACATATGTCCACAATTGCAATGTAACCTTTAGGATTAAGCGGATAACACCGAAGGATGTCATCACAACCATAGATAAAATGGACTGTAGCAAGTCGCCGGGTCCAGATCGAATAAGAATAATAGATTTAAAATACATAAAACAAGAATTTAGCCCTGTAATCGCGCATTTCATTAACTTATGTGTTCAAAAAGGATTGTACCCCAAAGAATTAAAATTATCAATAATTAGACCAATTTATAAACAAGGCTCCCGAGTAGATTTCCGAAATTATAGACCGATAGCAATATTAAACACGATAAATAAAATAGTAGAGAAAATTATAGTTGCTCAAGTAGTAGTTTATTTAGAGAAAAACAACATAATTAGTGACATACAACATGGTTTTAGACCAAATAGGAGTACAGCAACAGCATTAGAAAAATTCACGGACAACATAAATAATTATTTAGATCAAAAACAATTAGTAGTAGTTATTTACATTGATTTCAAAAAAGCGTTCGATACTCTGGATCACGGCGGCTTGCTACAGGCCATGGAGGAATGTGGAATAAGAGGAAACGTTAAGGAATGGTTCCGCGCATACTTGGATAATAGATCTATGAAAGTTTGTGTCTGTGGTTGTGAAAGTCAACTTGGCGAAATAAAATATGGTGTACCCACCGGATCCGTATTTGGTCCTATAGGATATATAATACACGTTAATAGTATGAGTAAAGTTATTAAAAATTGTAAAGCTTATATGTATGCAGATGACACCTGTCTAATATATAGCGATAAGGATCCATATACAATACAATGTAAAATGCAAGAAGATCTAGACAATGTAATCAAATGGGCACATGACAACGGGATTATAATTAATATAAATAAAACTAAATGTATGCCTATATACTCCCCTTACTCCCAGTACAAAAATATCAGCCTGGAAATTAAGGGTCATACATATGAATGTTTTCATAATAATAAAATCAGTTGCTCCTGTGAAAACTTGGAATTGGTAACATCATATAAATACCTTGGCCTAACCATAGATAAAAATTGTACATGGAATCTACACATAGAAAACGTTTGTAATAAATTAAGATCAGTCTTAGGTAAACTGTGGACGATAAAACCTGTTGTTGGGAGAGGAACATTGTACATGTTGTATTATTCATTAGTGGACTCAATTATCAACTATGCATTGGGTGGTTATGGATTCACTTTCAAAACATACCTAAATAAGGTGAAAAATTTACAAGTTAGGTTCTTAAAAATATTAGTTAGTAGAAAGACTAAAATGGGATTAAATAAAGAATACGAAAAGCTATTTAACATATGTAAAATTTTACCTGTGGATATGAAAGCGAATATCACCATTATGCTTGAACAGTATCACAACACTTTTTACAAAACAAAGAGAATACATAATTACCCAACCAGACTAGCTAAGAAATGTAAGTTATCTGTACCCAAAGTAAATAACTATTACGGACGCAGGACAAGGAAATACATCACTCCTACAATAATTAATGAACTTCCAAAAAATCTTATAGAAAATATTAAGTCTAAATATCAATTGAAAAGAATTTTGATGAAACACTATCTTTCGCTGTGTCCGTAATAGTTCATTCAGTGCATGGGAATTATGTCACCCTATAAATCACGATGATATAGGTAATTATGAGTCTGCTTATGATTAAAAGGGACCTACTTGTATGTCATAATGTACTTATATTTTGCAAAAGATGTTAACTGTTAGACTGGTACATACCTGAAAAAATTAAATTAAGAGAACTGATTGCCGACAAACTGCTTTGTAGTTTGGCACACTAAATCTAAGTATCAACCATGTACTATTTTTTGAGAAACAATAAATAAAAACAAAAAAAAAAAAAAAAAACTTTTAGGCGTAACTTTTCAAATTAATTTGGTATGAAATAAAAGGCTTTTTGCTTATCAATTTCAGGGCATAGCACATGCAGTAGACAGGGTTATGTTCCCTCTTCCAGTCGGCGACCTGGTGCAGACGCTACAAGCCGACAGAGATAGGAGGTTCACAACTTTCCTGAAAGCCATACACGCGAGCGGGTTCGCAGAGACACTTGCAGGTTGGTTTAAAAATCTTTATAAAGTTGTAGATCTTTCTATTCTCTATATAATACCTACAATTTTGATTGGCAACCGAATTGTGTTTAATGTCAGTTAGGTGTATCAGCAGTCTCGTATCGTACCGGCCGAAATTCGGTCAGGACTCAGGACATTATTATTATTATACAAATGATGTTCACTGCAAGACTGCAGACTGGTAGGTAGGTACTACTACCTACCTACCTAACCTACCACCACTAAACAATGGTGGACAAGATTAAAACATGGAATACATAGGTAAAGGTACATTATCTCAACTTAATCGCCCACTTCTCATTTCAGAAAGCAAAACCTACACAGTATTTGCGCCAACGGACGCGGCGTTCGCTCGGCTAACTCCGGCAGACCTCGCGCGGTACGCCGAGAAGGCCGGCGCACGCGCACTGGTGGCGCGGCACGTGCTCCCGGGCACGTTGTACAGTGCCGGCATGAGGTACTACCAGCTCAGGAACTCTATGGAAGACGCCAAGCCATTGACGCTGCAGAAGAATGCTGGTAAGTTGAAGTTAGTTTAAAAAAAAATAATGGGGAACTTAGGAGGAAACCAATTTGTCAGCAACTGTTTCAGTGGTGAAGTCCGGTTAATAAGCATGGAGACCTTCGAACATTAACTTGGTTCCCAGTCAAGTTCCGTTTTTGGCGGTTGTGAACCTATGCCTGAATATTATTATCATTACTTATTTGCTACATCCGGTACGACTGGAAGCCGACCCCAACATAGTTGGGAAAAGGCTAGGCAGATGATTTGCTCGCCTGAACGAAGCTTTGAACCTTAGTCGACGCTTAATCGTTATTTAACCTCCTAACTAAGTGTAACAAACAAAAAAAAAGGCAGTGATAGCCTAATGACCGTTAGACTGCCAGATAAAGGTCGTAGGTTCGACACCCAGGCACGCACCTGATTTTTCGTATTCATGTGCGATTAAAAATTATCACTTGCTGAAACGGTGAAGGAAAACGACTGCCTCTACGTGCGTAGCTTTTCGCATTACCTAGGTATTGAGTCCAATAGCACAAAGCTGGTGTAAAACACCGCATAATGTGTTTATTTTTAATAATAGACAATTTTCTTGTTTCTAGGACGCATCAAAGTAAACAACGCCCAAGTGATAACCCACAACATCCCAGCGACGAACGGTGTGATCCATGCAGTAGACGCCATCTTGTAGCCAATGCCCGCACCCCCCACCAGTTAGCTTCAATGAAGCCCAGCGCACACTTCTGACGTCAGTCAACATCCGACAGCGTAACGATACGCACGACAGCGTCAAGTAAATTTAATATAATTTTAAGACTGTAAATAACATTTAGTTTAAGATAATAATTTATATATGCTTGTTAGATTTTGTAAATAAAGTTTTATAATTAAATTTATTTGCTGATTTCATTAACATAAACTCCTCTTTTCATTTTATAGCTAGGTACTTTTCTAGCGTTTTGTGGATTTCTCATATTATTTAATTTTGTATAAATATTTAATAAGAAATTTGAAAAAAATCGCAAAAATATCTAATTTTGCTTCTTTTTAATAATAAACCAAGCAAAATCAGAAATAAGTTTTGACCTTCAATCAAATTAAAGTAAGAATTATTTTCAATACCAGCTAAATTACAAAAAAAAAACAATTATTCGATACCAGCTAAAATTTAAAATAAAAAAATAACAATTAAAACAACAATAGTTTCAACCAATATCCTTTAATTGCACACCATAAAAAATAATCCAAATGAAACAAAAAAAATCGCGATCATAATACTATATTATTATTATAATAACACACACACAACCATGCATTCAGTAAGTACACTTCAATGGCCTAAAATATCAGTGCAAGTGCGAAGTAGATAATATTTCCTTGACCTAACATGCGTCCAACCTAGGTATGAAGTAGGTACAAGCTTTGCAAATTGCCCCTTGATTTACATTAGCTCAGGGTTTTCCAAACTGCGTCGCGTTGCCCTGGGGTACTACCCCAGGTGACCGTTGACTGATAAGTCAATGGTCTGTTTCAAATCCGATACACGCATGTCGGACTTTTCAGAAGCTACATGAGTATTATAAAATAATTATCACGTGTAATGTTCTAGTAATGTTCTCCTGACCGAATTTCAGTCACAGCGGCCAATCTCAACGGAGGTTAGGCCACTTCTTCTTCTTATCGTTTCGATAGCAAACATTTTGTTAGGCAACTACGCAGGATATATTATAGTGCACAAGTGTGTGCGCAAACACAGATGCACTCTCTATTACCTCACTCTCATAGCCCGATGGGGCGGCATTCTGACACGACCGGAGAGAGGTCAGGCGCAGGGCCAATGGCTTTAAGAGGCACGGAGTAAATTTACAAAAAGTGCGCGCCTTGGGTTCGAACCTGAGACCACTTGCACTGACTTACCAGTCAACTGTCACCACCACTAGGCTATCACGACTCACTTGTACTGTACCTCGGAAAGCACGTGAAACCGTCGGTCCTGCGCCTGATCTCTCTCCGACTGGACTATGAGAGTAGGAGAATAGAAGTGCACTATAATATCTCCTGCGTCGATGTGACTGAAATTTGATAATAATCACTACATAGTATAAAACAAAGTCGCTATCCGCCGTCTGTCTGTCCCTATGTATGCTTAGATCTTTAAAACTACGCAACGGATTTTGATGCGGTTTTTTTTAAATAGATAGAGTGATTCAAGAGGAAGGTTTAATGTATAATACATGCATATTAGCGTAACCATGCGAAGCCGGGGTCGCTAGTCTTATTATAAAGCGCTATACTAACTAGTGTGGTTACTTTAGTCCGTATTTTTACGGTTGGATAACGTAATTCCCGAAATCCTACTTACACTTGCACATAACTAATGAATTAAGAATAATTAAACTTAGCTAGCATCATTTTTAACCTTGCAATCTCATCATCTTTTGCAACCAGTTCTTCCTTCAAAGACCTGATGGTGTCATCTTTATTTTCAGCTAAATTCTTTAGCTCATCCAATAGTTGGGTAGTGTCAAGTCTCTTAGCTGGTCTTCTTTGGACCAGCTTGCCTATAATGTGGGCTATTTTAGGGTAGTTAGCGGTCAGGTGGGCTGGGATCTGACCTTTCCGGAGGTCGGTGATGGTTTTTACTCGTTCCATATCTGTGCTGAAGGGTTCCACCATTTCGAGAAGGATGATTCCCAGGCTGTAGAGATCACTCTGTAATGAAAAGGGATGAGTATTAATTCTGATTGTTTATAATACAAAATAAATCAGCATGTAACTGTCCCACTGCAGGGCAAAGGCCTCTTCTCATACAGAGAAGGATCGAGCATTAATCACCACGCTAGCTCACAAGGTAGTCTAGGTTTTCTCACGATGTTTTCCTTCACCTATGTCAGTAGTGTCTTAGATTTTACTAATAAAATTATATAATTATAAACACACCCACGATCACACAGAAAAGGATTGAAACAAAATCGAATGATTGTGGGGAATAAGTGTATGTTGTATCTGAATATTTTTGGGTTAAAAATAACTGATCTATACCTAATTCCTGATCTGCCTTTTGTAAAAATTAACTTACCTTAGGATTACACTGTCCATCCAGTTGTTCAGGCGCAGCATACAAATGCGTTCCCAAAGCCAATCCACTATGAGACTGTTGCAACGGACACGCCAGTCCAAAGTCACCCAATTGAACCGAAAATCCACCTTCATTCTGCGCCACAAACACATTACTAGGTTTAATATCATGATGAATGATCCCCTTGGAGTGTATGTAATGCAGTCCCTTGACCAACTGCGTGAACATATCTATGAGAGCATCTATGTGGGTCCAAATAACAGGATATGTCATATCGGGGCGGTCCAGAAATGCAGAGTCGGTGGAATCTGAATGGTGTAAAGTCATATCTTCTGAATCTTTTCTCGATAGCGTCAAGTGATGGTTTCGATCGTCAAGCCACTGTTTCAACGTTTGCTGGCAGTAAGTCATTTGAATGTACAATGTCGCCCATTTCAAGTTCACTCTGGAGCAATTCTCGTACTCTTTGGAAGCAAACATATTGCAAACAGCATTTTCCACTGGAGGTGAATTTGTTTCTTCCTCCGATTCGTCCTCCTCGAATTCTTCTTCGGAACTAGGAAAACTGTTGGTGTTTTTGAATGATATCACAAAATCAGACAGACTATTGTGTTTCATTAACTCTTTAGAATTGTGTGTTTTGAATGATGTGATTATGTTCGGTTGAGCGGAAGACGAAATGTTTGAGTTCAGGGTGAAATCTTCGGTATCCGTATCCATTTTGAATTTTCTTTTCTTTTTTACAGTGGATTCTATCATCGGTTCTAACCACGCGGCTTTATAGTTCACTATGTTAGGATGGTTGAGACTGGCAATAGTTTTCACCTCCGCTAAATGCGTCATGATAGAATTGACGTCTGAGGATTTGATGTACACTTTCTTTACTGCATACTCTACGCCATCTAATCGATGTCTTGCTTTAAAGACGCTTCCAAAACCGCCACCAGCTATGAAGTAAAGTTCTTCAAATTCTCGATGATATCGAGACCATTCAAGGCCAGATGGCTGAACGATAGGCCAAGTAGCGGGTAAGGTTATGGGGATTTCTGAACCATTGGCGACAGCGACGAGTTGGTACAAAGCTCTTTGGTACTGACTCCTCATGGCTTCGAACTCGCCCATAGCGTAGGAGTCATCTATGAGGTTCATGCTATGTAGTTTCTCGCATATTGTGTTGTACAGTTGGTTGGCTCGAAGGGTGTCTTTTTCAAGAAGTGAGCAGAGTTGCTTGACGAGTGATTGGACGAGTAGGCTGATAGGGGTGGTGGTTGCGGAGTTGATGATGTCGATCTGATGCAAGCTCTGGTGTAACATAGACTCATGGTGGCTGTTGCGATTTATTCCTGAAATCAGAAAACGATAAACAAGATTATTCAACGGTACCAGGTTCTAAATCAAAGAATTAAATGTTTGGAGGGTTTTCGGGTATATTTTCATCTGTTCAGTAGTATGAATTCGCCTGATAGATGGCAATGAATTGCGTAATACAGCCCTATTACATATGCACACTGCTGTCTATTCAAGAGTATCTGTCGTGCAGGGTCCTTAGGCACACACCTTTTAAAAATCAGAAAGAAACGAGATTGAAAACAACAATACAATAATTAATGTTAGTGACTTTAATATTGGTAATTCTGGTTGCTTTTAGTACAAAAAAATAAATAATAGACTGTCCCACAGCCTGCTGGGCAGTACTTCTCATACAAATTGAGGTGAGAGAGGTCGTAGGTACTCGACGACTCGATCAGCATAAACAAGCGTCGCTCGGCCCGAGCGACGCTTCACTACATAGTATAAAACAAAGTCGCTATCCGCCGTCTGTCTGTCCCTATGTATGCTTAGATCTTTAAAACTACGCAACGGATTCTTAAGGAAGGTTTATATGTATATTGCACCCGAGCGAAGCCGGGGCGGGTCGCTAGTTTGCGAATAAAGTAAATAAACAATATGGGCTAAAAAACCTAACACGACCGACACGTGAGAGACGTAAAGGCATCGCCTTTGCACCTAACTATAATGCAATGGATGAGTATTGGTACTTTGGAGTATCAGGAGTATTTGATAACAGGCCTTAGGCTTAAATCCTCTTCGACATTTGTAAGAAAAGTAGAATTGTAGTAGAATTTCAAAAAAAATCTTTGTATACACACAGACGCAGATTTCATTGCTTCTATTCCGAATTTCCGAGTCAAGGTGAACTAATTGCACGATACCACTACACATTGATATGTGCCGATGACCGACCGCAATGTTATTTTTATACATACCTACTTCCAAAAAAAAAACAGTGAAATCCTTTTTGTACCTGGCAATACTTCGATCGTTTTTTACCTGGTATCGTCGCGTTCGTATGTTTAAAATTTAATGCAATTATCTACGTTCAAGGTTACTTACATACTACGCAAGTACGCACCTATAGTTCTTTTTTAATACACAATACGACTGCGGACTGTTACGTTAAATTAAATTAAGTAATTAGAAACGCTATGGCGTCGGAACAAAAGGAAACTCATATAATTTTTTTACGATTATTTTTAAAAATTATACGTTTTTACATTTAATTTACTTAAAAGTTCTATAAGGATATTGGTAATGTCTGTGAATAAATTCAATCAATGATATTTTTATCTATTTTAAAAAAACTACACTATCGAATTGGAATTAGTTCGTAGTAGCGGTATTGGTCTGAATAAATAAATAAAAATAAATAAATGTTTTTATTACCCTTAGGGGCTGTCTTCACGAGCAAGAGAATCGCGGCGTTTTCATATAAAATCACTCGACGATTGTATCGCTGTGTGGAGACGGTTCCATAGAGAGTGTATAGAAATACGTGGCAGGACGATAATATCGTCGCGATTCTCTCGCTCGTGGAGACAGCCCTTAGGTATAAATTCATGGAAGCTTCTTGAATCTTTTTTTTTTATCTTAGGGTCACATTCACATCTGTCATTGAATAATAAATCGGTGTTTACGTATAATATGAATTTTAAATGACATTCGAAGCGTCGTCTTCGTGGCAGTCTCAAAAAAATATTGATGCTGAACATTTATGTTCGGATAATGACGACACGATTGGCTTAGTGGTTATAGTTCACCTCCTACGCTTGTCGCGGGTTCGATTCCTGCAAGGGACAAATATTTGTGTGATTGATAGCGGAGATGTTTCCGATGTATTACTTATCGTGGCTTTTTTCGCCTGATTATTTTTAAAAAAACACCTAAATCTTACGGAAGCAACGCCCCCTTAAAGTTTTCGCCTATTACGAAAGTGATAACGTAATTAGTTGCACTTGCAACCTGCAAAGCGGATCAGATAGATTTTTTCACTTCAATGATGTGAAAAAAAAAACCTTTTTAAATATTTATAGCGTCTTACCCTGTATAAATTTGAATGTCTTTGGTTAAGTAGTACCCAACGATTTAAAAAAAAACATTATTCACGATGGTTCTTTCTGTATTCTGAGAGGTACAAGTACAGTCAACAGCAAAAGTAGATGATCAAAATCAGAAATTCAATAGTAATGAACGGAGTTCGCGCAACTGTGTGGCGTCGAAGTGATTCAAAAGTATGCGATTGTAAATTATACCAAACATTTACTACTAATACAACTGCCATATATTTCGCAAACTCCGTTCATTAGTATTGAATTTCTGGTTTTGATCATCTACTTTTCTTACTTTCTTACTTTTTACCCGACTACGACGAAGCAAAAAGGAGGGTTATGATTTTGACCTGTATGTATGTATGTTTGTATGTGGGTATGGATGTTCATCTGTTCCCTCATAACTTCTAAACTAGATATCATAATTGGACAAATGAGGTGTTGTTGGAAGCCTCCTGATTGTCCGCTGGTTATAGGCTACATGACGTCACATTAAATTGACGTCAGCGCCCTCTAGGGGACTTAAAGTAAAGAACTAAAAAAAAAAATCTTGGCAGTGTCGTGTGGGGTATCAAATAAAAGAGCTTTATTAGTACATTTCAAATATGTAAACATTATTAGAATTCACATATCTCCAAAATAAGTTAAATAAAAATATAGTTTAAAAACTTAAACCCGACTACTTAAAATCTAAAAACAAGCTTCTTAGATTTGAATTAAAATTCTGTAGTCGGAGGCCACTACAGAATTTTAATTCAAATCTAAGAAGCTTGTTTTTAGATTTTAAGTAGTCGGGTTTTAGTTTTTATACATCAATATTAATACAGTAGGTACTCGCCACGGATGTTTGCGCCCGTGAACTTATCTGTGGGTGGGTTTTTCTTATATAATAGCATTGCATATTTATGGAATTCTAATAAAGAGGCCGATAACTACTGTCCTACGCATTTTTACCATGAAGTGGCAACATTTTGACGCGAGTATTCAGGCACGCACACACTGGTGTAGTGTGTAGGTGAACTTTTTAACGATACCCACATTTAACACAATGTAGGAGACGAAACCATAGATAGGGACTCTAAAACGAATCATGTTATCAAATTATGTCCTAATAAAATCTCTCAGGTGTGCTGTTTTCTTCACGATGTTTTTTTTTCGCCTTTTGAGCAAGTGACAAATCATTTCTACAATAAAACACTTTCTACACATGAATCCAAAAAGTCAGAGGTTCGTGCCTGGGTTTCGAACCTACGATAACTTGGAAGTCATCAGTATAATACGACTAAGCTATCACTGCTGATAGTAAAAAAGGCTTGTGACATAAAGACGAACATGAAGAAATTATCAGTTTTTAATTTATTACGACAGATTAAAAATAAAACAAGGTCAAACTTAAAAAATCATCCTAAGTAATTTTATTTGAAAATTCTAAATGAAATCACATTGTTATTGTTTTAAAATAAATGCACAATACTGTTTTTTATCACTTTAAGTCTTTAATTATTTATAAAGTCCACACGAGCCTTTCTAATCATGAGGAAAAATTTATACATTTTACATTTAATCTATTACGATAACACTAGGAGGCGTTTTGGAAGGCCTACCCTTTCTTCTCTTAGGTCCCATATATAATCCTGATTTACGAAATTTAGGTGGGGGAGAAGCATAATTCAATCGAATAGCTAAACCTATCACATGTTCACACATGAACATTTTGTAAAATGTTGGGCAGCTACACGATCCTGACATCCATTCTTGTTCGTTTGATGGCATGGAAACCTCCCACGTTGTATAATATTGTTTTTTAAACTCGTCGAAGTTTTCCGGCGGTTTCTCGAAAACTTTGCAAACGCCGTCTTCCGCCGATATTTTATAATAGACAAAGTTTTCGTCAGAACGCATTTCTAGTGCTTCCGTCTCTGATATTGCCCACTTATATCCATCTGTCCAGTTCTTTAAGGATATTGTAAGATCTTTTGTAAAAGGTTGTTTGGAGTTCTTGATATATTCTGCAGACCACTCGCTAACCTTTTGAACTATTAAAACTATAAATAGTGGCATTTCTAAACGTAGTAGAGATTGTTTGTTACAAAATCCTTGATTGAACATGTAAATAAGTCTGTTATTTATAGGCGAGGGTGGTGCTGCTCCTAAAAACCAATTCCTGTTACGATGCAGCCACTGCTCCTTGAAGTCAACTGTAAAATCTTTCCGATATTTATATTTCTCTAGAAACAAATCGGAGGCTGTCTCGAACACATCTGAGCTTGTAATGGATTGAAGTACTTCTACATCTTCAAGTACAAATTGTTCAGCCGCTTTGACAAAATTATATCCAATACTTTTGTGAATCTTTTTCCTCGCATATATCCAGCAAACACGCGTGTTTGCATTTGCGAAGACTTCTGTAAAAGCATCTTGAACGCATACTTCGTCAGTAACTAACACTTTTGGGTGAAAAGTACTCGAAATTATAGATTCAACGCTTTTTGCAATACTTTCAAAAATGAATTTAAAATTCTTTTTGTTTTCTTGCATGGTCACAGCTAAACATAATGGATAGAATTTTTGCTTTTTATCAGTCGCCCCTACAAACCCTATAGGGTATCCTCGCCACATTACTTTACTATCAAAACAGGTGTGTAATACTTCTACGTCTTGAGCTAGTTTCAGCAAAGCCTTTGTTGAAAGTACGAAACGAAAAGATGGATCATCGTCGGCGTCGGTGGCAACTTCGGCAGCGATCACGAACGCCTGATGATCATCGTCTGGAACAGCTGAATGCTTAGCAAGCAACTGGTTTAAATTGTGCAAACTGATTGTTTCAATGTTATTTTTGTCTTGTTTTTTCCTAGACAAGTAACGTTGAATTTGGGATATGTGTGGCACTTTTATACCTTCTATTTTCGTAAGAGCTTTCAAGATCGCATCGGGCTTCATATTTCGACGGCGGATGTCGATTTCGGCCTTTACGTTGTCCGGTATGCCGAAGGTCCAAATATCTCTAGATTCCTCACTGGGATGTTCATGATCGGCCTCTGTTCGATAGAGTAAAGCACTATCGCACGTAGGAGGAAAAAGCAAATACCTCCTCGCTGGACATGGAATATCACCTTTTTTTACTTTGTTGCATTTATAAAATGTTTTAGAGCCTTCAATCGAATAGTGAGAATAACAATGTACAGCCCACGTATGTTCTTGTTTCAAAGCTTCTTCGGCTAATTCAGCACTAGGAAATGTCTTTTCGTATACCCAGGAACAGTTCAACTTTCTTCTTTTCGGTGGTGCCGCTTCTGTATCATTGCTGTCATCATCATTGCTGTCGTCATCATCATTGCTGCATGAATCTTCATTTTCAGGCTCACTATCTGAGATAACCTCTGTTTCTATTTCTAATTCCATGTTAAAATCAATATTGCAGTTATTTTTCTACTAAAACACCTAATATTGATATAAGTTTATTAAAATACAACAAGCACACGTTGACACGAGTCACGAAACAACACAGTAATACTCGCGCTATTGAGTAACGGAAGATGGCAGACGCACAAGAAATGCGCCTCTGTGATTGGCTGCGCCATATTACCACGCAATCGGCCCCCCTAGCCCCTTCCAACGTACGGCGCCACCAAGTTAACTGTTCAGTCGGACAAAATATGAACTAACCGATTTCCGCAGTAATATTTCTAACAATGCTGCAATGGCTGTATTATACTCACCACTAGCGACGCCCTCAACTGAATAGCTAAGTTGGTCGTGCAGTGTAAATAATACAATAGCTATAGAACCCGTATTTTATCGACCGACGCGACTCCGAGCCGCCGCGCACCGAGAGCGAGAAATCGAGAATACTCCAAACGAGGACGGAGCGCAGTACACACGTCGCAATTATTTTACCGCCCGACGCAGTCCCCTTGTGTAATTTTAAAGCATTTGAACTTGGAATTGTATGACGTTTCTATCAATCTTTTCTTTTTAATTTAAGAATTCATTTTTTATTGACAAAGTATGCCAATACTTACCTCTTTTATTATTACTATAAATAGCTGTAAGTATTAATAAGTGGGTATGCTGCTGACAAATTTATTGATTCAATTTTAATGTTGCTTAACAAAATGCAATAAAAAATTCAATGTTTTAATAGTGGTGACTGGTAGGTATATCATAGACACGAATTTGTTAGGTAGGTATTACTTTTTATGTGATTATTGATTAAAGAAAATATTAATAAAGTATTTTTTCTAAATAAAAATATGTTTGACAAAACAGCACATAAAAAGTCATAGGTTCCTATAAATAAGACAGTTAAAAAAATATACCTGCAATTACAATTTCCAGTAAGTAACATTTTATTTGTAAATAATGGACTAGACATGATTAGTAAATATTTAATTTTGGTACATTATAGTGCACTTTATATTAACACTGCACCAACCTAATTGAATGCATAGCAGTCTATCAGCACTTCTTTATAATATAAATTAATATATTTGATAAGGAAACTCCTTATCAAGTTTGTTTACTTTTTAATTATAATTATTATCGGATAATAAAAAAGATTAGTACCTATCAGCTAGAATTAAATGTTCTATATTTAATAAAATTATTTTTTTATTCTTTGTACAAATCTGTGTACAAGGTAGACTTAATGCTTTAGGCATTTTCTCCCAGTCGACCTTTGGGTGATGCAGAGATAAAAACATGGTAGATGCACTAATAAGCTACTAAAAGGGAAAACTAATTTAAATAATGTACTAGCATAACACATACACAAACATAATTATACAAAATGTTCAACTGATGGTCTATCTGAAAACTGTTTTCAATATCGAAATGCAAACTGAATATTGGTTTCATATCCGTTAGCGACAAAAACTGAAAATGCCTTAACTACAATCATGTTCTTAATAAAAAATCAAAAAAAACATTTTAAATAGTACATTTTCAAACACACTAGGTTCATATACTTACCTACAACAGTATTTTTAGTATTTTGTGTAAAATACAAATGATTGTGAGTACCAAAATGACATACATTTAATTTTACAACTTTGTTTTAAGTACAGTCGACTGCACATCAGTGGTAACAATTTGACATTCGCAGCACCCTTATTACGTAGCAGTAAAGGCTATTTTTGTAGTTCAGTGTCACTACTGTCATGCGGTTGACTGTACTTGCAAGATATAAAAATTACCTCCAAATTTCCTTTATTTATTAGTTTACAGTAGGTAGTTTAGTACAATGCTCCACAAAACCGGTTTATCAGGAGCTTAAATCAAGTGATTCATGTAGGTATTTAATAAAGGAACATACTGTACAACATTTACCTGCGTTTCATCATCATTTTATCAGCTCATCTATACTATATTATAAACAGGTAAAGTTTGTATGTATGTATGTCAGGGGTAATCTCTGGAACTACCGATCTGATCCTAAAAATTATTTCACCAATAGGAAGCTATTTTATCCCTGAATGCTATAGGCTATTTTTTATTCTGAAAAAGTAGTTTTCAGTAAAAAATAACAATATCTGTGATTCAAGTCAGAAAAAACAGGCAATCTGGCTGCTTATCAATGCGTGTTTACGGGAAAATTTAATTAGCGGACAAAGTCGCGGGGAACACCTAGTATCATCTACAAGTGCAAAACTTTCGGAAAACAAATGTTTATTTTTCTTAAACATACCTCCACACTATAAATTTAGGTCAGTGGATCGTATTAGGGTTAATTCTCTTAAGTAATATCACAATGCACAATTACCTACTGAGACAGAGCTCTGATTTAAACTTGAAAGCAAATGCAATGAACTGGGTGTGAACTTCGAACACAAATAATTAAACAAGATTTTACCACAGTACATAATACACCTACGTAATACATACGTACCTATCTTACAAGGCTATAATTTTTTTTTATAATGTATGACTGCAGAATAAGATGTAACTATAGGAGCAAATATACTTTTTACCATTAATTACTCACCTAAATCAAAGGATTTTATAGTCGCTAGAGCTTTCCATTTCTCCTGTATTTGTTGATCCATGGTATTATAATAACCTTTCCATAAATGTTCACTGACCAAAATATTGCAGCCAAGACTTCAGTTCGTTAAAGTCCCGGAAAGTCATTTTAATTAATTTGCCATCGTTTTTAAAAATTATAGGTACCAAAAACTTTAAAATAATAAATTTTACGTAAGAAAAATAACACACCAACAGCGAATTTCACACACACTGCACTCGTTTTCATACAACTATTCAGTTTTCATTCGCTAATCGCTACACGACAGACAAAATTGACAACTTGACAAATGACAGACAATATCAATCGATGACAGTGACACATAGTGTTGCCAACTCCTAAAATTTTTTTTTCATGATTACGGCAATCTGCTGATGTCTGCCAGTGTCGTGTAGTGCCTAAAAATATTATATTTCTCAATAACAATAACTTGGAAAATAAAACAACAACGCACGAGGCTTAGTTTTTAACTTATAAATGTTTCCTTTCCGAATTTAATTAATCATAATAATAATTCATTCTATGATGTAATGATGTAACATCATAATATGAGTTAAGTATGACAATAAACATACTTAACTCATATTATGATGTTACACTGAATCTTCATCAGAAAACTTCTTTACAATATTAGCTAAAGCACTAGTTTTTTATTAATTTTTTCTATGGACAGCATTCGTTGACCAAACTTTATTTACCAAATTCGTTGAAAATAATAAAAAAGTAAGTATAGCTTAGCAAAAAAAAAGTCTATTGCGAGCCAGCTGCAACTAATCAAAACTAAGTTTCTGAGTACTAAAATAATTTAAAAGTGAATCATTTGATTATATTTTTTGATGACAAAGAAGTTGGTCACTGGTCACACTGGTGAGTGACAGACACTGACAGACTGAAAAACTTGTGTCCAGGTCATGTAAAAAAAATAAATAAAAAAAAGACACTGACAGTGACAGAAAAACAAAACCGCATTTCTGAATTCTGATTTCTGTGCCGTATCCTCAAATTCATTTATGTGCGTCTTTTTTACATTATTAAAGTAACAAACACATAATGAATCTATTACCTAAAAGTCACAAGGAGTTTAGCGAAAAAGACTATTGGAATAAATTCTTCAAAAAACGTGGGAATAAAGCATTCGAATGGTAAGTTTAAAGTTTGTGGTTTGTGATGTTCTAATGTACCTATAATTGTATTTACTAAAAACGTAAATGCATTTTCAGGTACGGTGAATATTTAGAACTGTGTGGACAACTGCACAAATACATAAAACCGAAAGATTCAATACTTATAACAGGATGTGGTAACTCAAGCTTGAGTGCCGACTTGTACGATGTTGGTTATCAAAACATAACAAACATAGACGTTTCTGAAGTAGTCATTAAGCAAATGAAGGCGATAAATTCGCACAGAACTATGGAGTTCCTATGTATGGATGCAATGAACACAACATTCAATAATGAAGAATTTAATGTAGTTTTAGATAAAGGTACTTTAGATGCTTTAATGCCTGACGATGCAGAGGAAACGCAAATTACCATAGACAAATATTTCTCTGAAATTAAAAGAGTTTTGAAGCTTGGAGGTCGGTTTGTGTGTATAACCTTGCTTCAGAGTCATATTCTTAGCAAGCTGTTAGACTCTTTCTGTGGCAAGTCGTGGATGTTTCGTGTGGTGAGATGTCATGAGGCTGAAGAGAAGAATGCTGAGAATACAGATGGGCCGACATTACCTGTATTTGTTGTTGTAGCTACTAAGTTTAAAGAAATGCCGCAGTTGGTAAGTTAAACTTATTATTTTAAGTGCAGTTCATATAGGCATTAAGGCACTGCCTACCCCAACAGATATGATGCAATGATAAATTAGTGAAACTAAGTAGGATTTGTATGTACTGCCTCCCTTGTCCAAAATGTTAAATGTTTAATTCAATATTAATTATATCACAATTTGACACTATTTTTGCTAAACAAAATTTAAAAAATATTATAATATACCTAACTTCAACACTGTTGATAAACTTGTATGCAGATGGCTAACTGTTTTTCATATTAAGTTTTGTAACCTCTGGTGAAGCTGCTGGTTTTCCTCACAATAAATAAATAAATGTCTGTACATGCCCCTGCAACCAAGCCACCATCTGAATTAAAAAAAACTTTTAACAAATAGTGGCCATGACTGTGCTATAGGCTGTCTCTGATCATTATAATTACCTATTAACTCGAAATCTTAAAATCAAATAGCAACATTTTCATGTTTAATTTTTTTATCAGATATTAGAAGTCTGCATGGCTGGTGACAAGATGGTCCGACTCCAAACTAAGGAAGAGGTGAAAAGCTATATTAAGTCGGCCCAAGACACCGCATTTGTTACAAACGGACTTGCCAAAACTTGCCTAGATGAGGATAATGAGGTAGGTACACTGAGTTTTTTTTTTTAATTTTTATCTGCAGCTAGTTATGTAGCAGCATATACATCAAAAAACATACAGATACAAATACAATACAAAATTCTTTATTTGTAGAACATAAGTAGGTATAAAGATTTTATATGAAGGTACATGAAATATTCTAAATAGTGGTCACTATGTCTAACCATCAGCATTATACAAATATGGATATAAAAAAAAACCTAGTAACTAACTCTACTATTTATGTATTCCTAATTTATAGCCTGTACAATGTTATTCTTTAATTATTACAATATTATTCAAGATGCACACAATTGCAATAAATGAGAAGTACAATGGGCAGTTAATGCTGAAATATTTTAATTCAGATTTCTCTAGACCTGATGCAGCCTGGAGATGACTTGCCGCGCTATACCCTCTATGTGGTTGACCAGAAACGAGCGCAGGCCATCAACAAATATGCCGTCTTCATCGTACCACAGGGCAGGTGAGAGAATATGAAACATGTATAATTATGTAAATAATGCAATCAAACTAGTTGACTCTCACGTGGCGTCGCCTCTGTGCTTTAATTTTACCCAATCAGGATGCCACTTACTGAGCCTAATAAATTGTGAATATGAACCTTCCAGGCACTCGAATTGCACACAATTTTTTTTTATCGAAATCAGTCTAGTTGTTTTGGAGTGGTGTGCAAATAAATATTTGTGGCAATTGATTTTTATTTAAACGATAGATATATAATCTTAATAGTTAGGATGTTTTACAACATCCGAAAAAGTTTATGTATTTTAGTTGCTTCAACTGACAGAGTAAGTGTTTGTATAGTTACTGTCTGTACATAACATTGCGCAGTTTCCAACGGCATAAATTAGTTATAAATTAACCGTAAATCTGTTAAGTCGAGGCCAAACATTGCACAGTAGACCGCCCGTTAGTGGTGACGCTTTGACCTTCAACTAACCTTTATTACTACATTTTAGAGGGTTATCCTTACTCGAAACTCGACGACTCGGCACTCTTTAACTCGACTCATCCTGCCTTCACCGGACTCATCCTTTAACCGAACCGCTTCATCCACTCGACCCTCCTTCACCTGAAGCTTCCTTCCTTCACCCGACTAGTTCTTTCTACACCCGACGCGCCTTTCCTTCATCCGATTCATCTTTCCTTCACCCGACTCATCCTGTCTTCACCCGACTTATCTTTCCGTCACCTGACTCATCCTTCCTTCACCCGACTCGTCCTACCTTCACCTGACTCTGTGACTCAGTCGAGTCAGGTTCCTTGCAAATGGTTATTCTTAGTTAAAACTCAGCGATAAAACAATATCGACTTAAAACAAGCTTTACAAGTAGTTAACGCGTTGCTAGTAAGACTTAACAATAGCGGGGCAAAAGAGACAGCGATATGCTTTTAGTTTATTCTGGCATGCATTGTTATAACGCCTGAGATGCGGCCGACTGTACCTTTAACAACAACATAGGTGTTCAACAAATGAATGGCGGACAAAAATAGCGGGAAGAGTAAACATCGCCCACGAGTTTACGTTTTATTGAGATCTTTACGTTTATAGAGAAAATTGTTGGTTTGTCTGTATTATTCATTTGTATAAGAAAAAGGATATTTACAATGCAAAATGTCAAGCCGCGGACCGACCGCCGGTGACCGAGAAATATTAATTTTTATTTGTCTTTTACTAGCAAATACCTCCAATGAGCGCACAACAGTGGCGCGTATTAGGAGAGGCTATGTTCAGCAGCGGACAATACAGGCTGTTGGATGATGATATGCTTTTTATTTACAAAATATCGTAGTCTAAAATATCCTGAACCGTCCTTAGTTCAACCAAGTGCGCCCACGGTTCCGGGCTAGTTAAGAGTTCGCATATAAAAGAGTGGCCGGCGCGCAATGCACCTCGCTTGTAATCCAACCGTAAACTTACTGAGATCTGGACGACAAGACGTGCTAAAAGTTTGTCACTAAAATAAAATAAACGAAAATACATACAAAGTAGAACCACAGATTACTAAATAGATAGAACTACTTTTTAAAAATAATAATAAGTGTATCTTAAAAATAATAATAAGTGTCAAAAGTTAAAAGGCATTTTAAATAAAATTATTTTAGTTTGTCATAAAAAGTGTAATTTTTAATAGTGTTACGTTTTTGGTTGAATCGAATAGTGGTCAAATTATATATTATTATTTATTACATATTACCTTTTTCTGTTAAGTAAGTACTTTGTTATTTTTTTAATAATCTTAGGGGACTTAGTTTTATTAAACTTGGTTTTTAAAGTCGATGGTGAAATTGGGCTTTAAATGCTTGAACCGACTTTAGTTGAATTGATCGCGTAAAACTTAGTGTCAGTTGTGAAATCAGCTCTTAGAGATCCGTAGGCACTATATCTAGCTAAGATCATATCTCACTCTCACTCTTCGTCATCATAACTTCTATACGTGCGTGTTATTTTTGATGTGCTAATATTTTTAAATTTCACCTCCGTTACGCCCCCACAAGATTAGCCATAGGAAGAACTGGTAAATAATATTAGTTTTACCACTAAAAATCATTGAAATAAAATATTGTTATTATTATTTATTATTTTAGCCTATATTATCCTACTGCAGGGCAAAGGCCTCCCTTTCCTCCTTCCAATTGTCTCGGTCTAATGCAATAAAAAATAAAATAAAATATAGTTTAAAAACTAAAACCTGACTACTGAAAATCTAAAAACAAGCTTCTTATATTTAAAATAAAATACTGTAGTCGGAGGCCTTATGGTATTATAAATGTATGGGGTACCTACTTGGTGGCCTCCGACTACAGTATTTTATTTCAAATATAATTATTTAATAAGAAAATTTGAAAAAACAACTGATACGAATGGGATTCGAACCCACGATCTTCGACGTACCGTGTCGACGCTCTAACCGCTGAGCCACCGTATCAAATTTTCTTATTAAATAATTATATTTAATAAGCTATCATTTGCATTTACATGTAAAAAATTCACAAAAATATTTTATTTCAAATCTAAGAAGCTTGTTTTTGACTTTAAGTAGGTTTTAGTTTTTAAACTATATTTTATGTATTTGCCGATTTATTTAATGCTTAGGTTCAGTTTAGTAATAATAATATCTTCCTGACCGAATTTCGGTCACAGCGGCCAATCTCACCGGAGATTAGCCAACTACGCAGGAGATATTATAGTGCACAAGTGTGTGCGCAAACACAGGTGCACTCTCTATTCCCTCACTCTCATAGTCCGATGGGACGGAAATCCGACACGACCGGAGAGAGATCAGGCGCAGGGCCAACGGCTTTACGTGCTTTCCGAGGCACGGAGTAAGTGATAATTAATTTATAAAACGCACATAACTTACGAAAAGTCAGAGGTGCGCGCCTTGGGTTCGAACTCGAGACCACTGACTTGCCAGTCAACGGTCACCACCACTAGGCTATCACGACTCATAACGTGTCAGCAAATGATATTAAATCAGTTTTGAAATAGTCCACTCGTTATAAGTAGGTATTAATGTTCACTCTCATAAATATAACGTCCACTTATCACTGTCTTGGCCAGCCCTGGTCATACATCATGGCTGATCTTAAATAGTCTGGAATCAGCGTTAAATATGTCCACGTTTATTGGCTCACGATGTCACGAACCAAGACGTTATTAATTAAGCTTTATTTCAGGTTACGTAAACTTATAATCTAAAAAACTTAGTTATTAGTTGTACTTACGAGTTACGAGTACGACCCATAGAGTATTATAATTATAACTAATATAAACTAAGACGTATATAATAACGCCTAATTATTACGAATGATACCTACGTTTCGTAATTTATGATAATTTAAAGTTACGGTTGTGTCGTGACAGCCTAGTGGTATGATTGTTGACTGGCAAAAGGTCTCAGGTTCGAACTTAAGGAACGTATTTCTGAGTTTTCGTAAATTTTGTGCGTATTATAAATTAATTATTACTTGCTTCGTGCCTCAGAAAGCACGTAAAGCCATTGTTTTTGAGCCTGATCTCTCTCCGGTCGTATCGGATTGCCGTCCCATCAGAGTTCGAGAGTGAGGGAATAGAGAGTGCACCTGTGTTTGGGTACACTCTTGTGGACTATAGGTAATATTTCCTGCGTAGTTTTGCGTTCCGTTCCGTTAACCTATCGCTATTTCGGCTGATTTAAAATAAACTATAGAATGTTCTGCAAAGACTATTGGAATTATATTATTTCTTTTTGGTCTTGTGAATTAAATACAGGTCTGCATTTTGTAACCACACAAAAGTAGTTAACAAGGCTAGAAATATTATTTTAATATTAAAATCAACTTAAAAAATATATTTCAGAAACTGACCACTATGATTTTACGTCAAACCTACAAATAAACGTAGTTTAAACTAAAAATAGTGAAGACCACACCTACATTGTTTGGTGCACAGTGGGATAAATTTAGACTTGTTGATCAACAAGTCATTCTGCGCCGTTGAACTTCCGACGAAAATATTTGCGTCAAACAAAACGAGTTTTTGTAAACATTCAAATTATTTTTGTTGTAGGTATTTTGGCCATTGACTTATAATTATCATGACAGACAATTATTAGCCTACTGTTAAAAAGTATACATACAGGGTGTTGCTATAAAGACCTGTCAAATTGTTGGAGGTTATAAGGTCCATGAAACTGAACAAATTTCTCCTAAGAACATAGGTCGAAATCTTATAACGAAAATTAAACTTCTCATACAAAAGTGAGTCACGTGACCAGTCGCTTTGTATGAAAAGTCAATTATATGTAAATATATACTTAAATGCCGTGTGGTTACCGGCCTAAGAATAGAACCACCCCGACTCGTTCCGTGGGTGTCGTAAGAAGAGACAAAGGGAAAGATCCAGAGGATTCTTCCAGCAGCATCCTTCTGTGTAACAGCAACCATCTGCTACTGCGATCGCTAACCCGCTTGCCCAACGTAGCGATTATGGGCAAATACCTCCAATGAGCGCACAAATGTGACGCGCATTGGGAGAGGCCTATGTTCAGCAGTGGACTAATACAGGCTGATGCTGATAATGATGATATAATTAAATTTAATTTGACAATATTCCAGGGAGTCGGAGTGGTTATTCGGTACCCCGGCAGGTCGACGTCAGCTCCAAGACTCGGCGCGGTTCGGCAGGCTGGTGGTAGCGGTGTTGCGGAGAGGGCACAAGTTCGAATCCCTTGAAGCAGTAAAGGAGGAACTCGCGCACGCCGCTAAAATGCTCATTCCTTATGGATTTGCGGGACAAGTAAGTTTTTGTGTCGATGATAACCTAAACTATATAAAAATAAAAGAAACTATATGTATAAAAATCATCATCATCATCTTCCTGCCCTAGTCCTAATTTTATTTAGATTCGGCGCAATAGGTTTTCTTCATCTAATCATCTCTAAGAGCAGTCATATCACTGATTATTGCTTATATTATGTATACAATTATAAATAAAAAAAATTGTATGTTTATTTGTAATGGACAAACTCAAAAACGACTTAATCCATTAAAAAATCATCCGTAGAAAGATACATCATAATGATATTTCTTTCTTATTTTTTGTATATATCAAAGATTTCCCAATGTGTCGGTCAATTAATTGTACCAGATTTTTTAGTATAGTTTTAAATCTTTCTTGATGTGTCAAGTCAGTTTATGAATGGTTCCAGATCCCGTTCCTCTCGCTCGGCAGCGACGTGGGTCGCAGAGTGAAGGTGTTCGAGGGCTCGTCGCCCATGTCGGGCGGCTTCGTGGTGGAGGACGTGGACGTAGAGGGCGACACGCATCGCAGGCTCGTGTTCTTGGACAACCAGTTCTTGGTACAATCTGAAGCTAAATTGAAGACTGGTATGTATTTAAAAACTATAATTTGTTTATGTAATTTACTGGAATTAACTAGGGAATCGAACCCGCTACCTTTAACGCAGAAGGCGAATTGCTGTATCAATTTATATTATAGGTACCTACATATTCTCCCAAGAAACTCCCAAAAATAACTGACTCGGGCGGGACTTGAATCCGCGATCTCTGGCGTACCGTACCATCGTATTAAATATTTAAACATGTAAAACGTACATCATAAAATATCGGAGCTTTTATTTCCAACATAGAGTATTCAAGAAAATATAGAGTGATAACGTCAACCACATTGCCTTGTGCGGAGCGAAAGCAGGTCTCACCATACAAATGTTAAAATGTCATTATTTCAAATTATGTTTTCTAGACGTTTTTCAAAATTTAACTCAGCAGTTAACCATGATATAAGCTAAAATGTAACTTTTTCGTTCGTGGAGCCTAGTTGAACCGCAGTTGATCGAGGTATGATCGCAAACGGAGCTCGTGTCGCGGCCGCGTTGTTCATACCCGTGCTCACAGTTCATACTTCTATAGGGTTGCTCTATATTTTCTTATATACTCTAAGATTTCCAACTACCCGTTTTTTATTTACAGTGAAGCGCAAAAACAAAACGAAGCTTGTCGTTGACTTCGGGCACATATCTCTGTACCATTCTTTCATGTGCGTCGGAGTTCAGATATCGACGACTGCTTTTACAAACGTAGCGGTCTTGGGTCTAGGAGGAGGCAGCCTCTGCATGTTCTTAAGAAAATGCTACGATAATCTCAAGGTTACAGCAGTTGACCTTGACCCCGTCATGCTGGAGATAGCTAAGAATCATTTTGAACTGCAAACTGATGATAAATTAGAAGTCCAGATCAAAGATGGCTTGGATTTCTTGAAGGATGAAGTTAAAAGAGGTTGGTATGATTTGTTTGATAAAGATTCAAATTTTTATTTATATAGATATTTATTTATACTTTATGCACACAAAATGTACAGAGGCGGACTTAATGCCACAGGCATCTTTCAAATAATTTGCACACGGGAATTTGAAAAGTGATATGCGTTAGGTTCGAACTTAGGACTTTTGACGTGCCAGTCCGATCCGGACAAGCCTTTCTTTTCCACTGCCACTAGTAGAAAAGCTGATGGCAATAATTGACTGGGTAAATTCTTAGGTCAAGTTTTGAATTCAACTCTACAAGCGAGACTCGTAGTCTCTCGATAGAATACTCACCACTCACTCACACAAATATAAACTCACTCACTCACATATATAAATAATTATCAGTTGCTAAAACGGTGAGGAAAAACATCGTGATGAAACCAGGACACCTGAGAGATTTTTCAATGGTGTGTGAAGCCATATCAGAGGACTACGGGCTCTTTAAACTCTGACACCAGGTTGTTCATCAACCATACGATAAGGTGTACGAAAAAGGCGTGAATTTATGTATGTATGAATAAATTTAATTGTTTTTCAGGGTTCAAATACGAAGCGGTGCTATTCGACATGGACAGCAAAGACCCTACGCTGGGACTGTCCTGTCCGCCCAAACAGTTCCTAGACAACAATGTGCTGGACGATGTCAAGAATATACTTACTGAAGATGGTAAGTGTTTTTTATGGCTCAACACAACATCCTTCCATATCGGCAGTCTTCCCTAATGGAATCTTCGAGCTCATGTAGAATACTCCTCGGGGTCTTTACGTTATTCAGCGTGTCTTGAAGGTTTTCCGGTGATAAGATTTTGAGTCGTAATAGCCTTAAGTTAAGAATATTTTTTCTTATACCATGAGTACGATTTACGGGCATATAATATCGCAAACAGACAAATATCTGTAAATCACATTAATAGCTGTTGAATCGAACACGCGACACTTGGAACCCCATGCTTTATTAACACTTTGACTAACACGCCGTAGACAAAATACAATTTTTATTGTTTGTCGGACAACGGTGACCGACGTGTCGTTTAAACACTTAAGTAGCCATCGCGCTAAAAAATTATAAATACTTATAAATTTCTCTCTCTCTTTTCAGGCAACTTCATACTAAACCTAGTCTGCCGCGACACCGACCTCCAGCAATCTATAATGGACACGCTAAAACGGCATTTCAAGCATTTATCCACAGTCAAACTCTATGAAGAAGTCAACGAAATAGTATTTGCGTCTAACAGTGACAAATTGTACAACACTGACGATTTTGATAAAGCCGTAAGGGAATTGAACACGAATGCGCGTCAAAAGAAATTAGTTAATGTGAGATGTGTGGATATAAAAGACTTTTTGCAGTCAGTTACTATTATTTCATAGCATGGTTAGACGGTGTTTAGGCTGTTTACAACAGAGATGTGCGAGATATTTTATTTTAGGAAAATATACAGCGCAGCTTTCCTATTTGATGGAATTTTTCCGCGCTCACCGCCTTCGATCATAAAATACTAGTAGAATAAGTATCAGGAACAAAAACTCATCACTCATCGCAGAAATTGCATATACGTCGGGCCATTATATCTCTCGGCTCGGGCTTCGAATGTTCTTTCATTATAATTGCATCGTACCGCTCTTATAACACGATGTACTATAATCTACGAAAGGTAGAAAAAAGTTTTAGCAGCCAATTCTAATTTCAAATATCACGAAATCATTTGTGCTTCAATTTCATCAGCCGTTTGTTATACGTTGATTCGGAAATCTAGTACCTACTAATTGATTCATTTCACGAATTCCAGTCTTGAAGACGTTCGCATAAGGTTTAAATTGCTATAATTTATCTGCCTTCGAAGCTCACCGTTTAGCATTCTCATTCCTCGCACATAATTATCTTGAAGAAACGCAGTCTTACGCCAGTGTTTGAGAGTATGTCTCAACAGGTGACCGAACCTGTTGCTATATATTAGGCTCAGTTTCATTCTCTAGATGGAATCCTAACAACGCTTTTCCTTAGATATAGAACTCAGAACTTCTGGCCGTTCTGGTCTTTTTGTGTTTAAATAAACAATCTTGGCACACCTCTTACATGACAATTATAAATTACATACAATGAAGTTAATTAAAAAACTATTTGAAGCTTTATATTAAAATAGGTATTCAATTTATTTTTTATTTTTCTCGTGCCGTGGGGAGAAAAATTTGTCGCTAAGCTTAAGTTCCGCCAGCTAAAATTGATTAATATCTCAAAAACTGTTAAACAAAGTAAGACTTCTAGAAACAATTACTCGACAACATGCTCTAATTATTCTACTCTTATTACTCTAATCAACTACTTCTATAATTCTTCACTCAGGGTACCCTCAAATAATTGATGTGCCAGCATTGTTTAAGACCAAAAATTTGGTATAAGCTTCGATCAACAAATAGGCACAAGATTTAGTATTAGAAAAAAAACTCATCACTCATACTTAAATTTTAAATGTTTCAACGTGGCCAATATTTATTTCAAATAGTACAAAATCATTTTGTGGTGCTGTGTCACAAACGATGGGGCACTTAATATCGTGCCCTGCATGCCCATTTCACTACAGGAACGCTACTGAAGGCGCCAGTCTCGTGGCCCAGTTCTGGGCTGACACAATTTAGATTGTCATCGACACGTTAAGAAGAATTTTCTATTTTAATTTCCTAACTACAATTTCTATTTTACTAGCCGTTTTTGAAGCTCTGATCGGAAATCTAGTACTATTATTGATCGAAGATTATAAAAGTTTACTGAGGTCCAATATAATATTATTTACTCGTATAATAAAGCAATAATTATAATTAATTAGCTATTAAAGCCATAAGATTTAGAAGCTAATGTATTTAGAAATTTAGCTAGTGTTATTAGTAGTTTTATGCGATCGCCATATGTTTTACTTAAATATTTTTGAATGCTAAAATGTATTGAACCCAGGAACCAACGAAAGGATCATGTCTTCATTTCTATAACGTATTTGGTGCACGAATAAAATATCTTTTTATCTAAATATGCATTCAACATTTCAAAAAACGAAAAAAATCCTCAAATTTTTTAGAGGATTTTTTTTCCACTACATTATTGTATTTCGATTGACACAGTGGCCAAGGTCAACGTAGGCTACCCAGGGATAGGACGGTAGGGCTTATACAAGCAATATGTTTATTACGTCGTTATTAATTTATATAAGTTCTAAGCTTAGTTTATTATTAAGTAACGAAGTAATGCCTTATCTATGCGATTATTACTGGTTTGTAATTTTAAAACTGTTACTCTCAATTATATGCAGTTATAGACTATAGATATGAATTAGTTAAGTTTATAATAACCTATACATAAAGGCTTAACTGCCGTGAAAATATCAAATTTGAATACTAACAATGAGTTATTTACTAAAAATGTTTTCTGTGATAGAACTATATTTTTGTATAAAATGAAACCACAAAATAAAAGTAATGCATTTAATGCCGTTTCTTTGTTTACCGATCGCTCCCCACTCGAGACTAGCACTCGTCTTTCCAATTTCACTTTATTGTCGCTATCCAACATTACATCCACAAGCAAACATCATCGCATAAAATTAAAATTTAACACGCTAACGATTAGGCTTCCTAATTTATCACAATTGGCACCTATGAGGTCTACTAACAACAAATATACAATAATTTAAACATTAATATTCGCAATGAAATAAATTACAATAGCGACACGCTTAATACTTTAAGCGGAATACACAACACTGTTTAGTTACAAATATGTCCCTCAAAACACTTTCTTCAGAATATTCTTCAGACTTTTCTTCTTTTTGCTGCCACTATTCTCGTTGTCTGGTTGACCATTGTGGGATATCTCTGTGGACTCAGACCACAGGCTCCCAGTGGGTGACTCCGACGCAGCCTTCTTGTTCAAATTCCCGTTAAAGATGGGCTCCAATGTCCTCACGACAGGGCTAGGCGTGCTCCTGCTGCTTTGCCGGCTCAGAGTCCTCAAGAAAGCTGGCGACGACAGCCGCCGTGTTTTCATCGTCTTCGTCTTCAAGTTGTTGAAGAAGGATCCATTTGTTTTTGGGAAATCTCGTTTCGGCGGACTAGACGACACGCTATCGTTAAACTCTTTGGGTTCGGTGACCGGAGCGAAGAATTCCTCCTCGTCTAAAGGTATGGGATTCTCTTGTAACTTTACAAGGCTGTCTTGTCGTATCCATTCCTTAGGTTCTGTCTCCCCTGTTCTGTGCACTATTGAAGTCTTTCTTCTTCTGTTTTTGCGCGCCACCTGCCACTCTCCGTCGTCTTCTTCGCGGCTCATCTCCTCAGTGGACAGTCTGGCTATTTGCAGCGCCTCCTCGCTGGGCCGGCGCTTTTTCGCCGAAGGTGTTTCATGTCCACTGACGCCCTCGACAGATTTCCTTCTAAACTTATCTTGTTTCTTTTTGGCCTTTTTAATGATTGGAACAATGACGGGTTCTGCTTTCCGTCTTCTTGTGAAGAAGTAGAAGGCTACGGTGATGATAATAGTCTGGAACACGACGAATTTAAAGAAGTTGATGTTCCCGAACCAGCTGTCTCGTTCCTCCATGAGGAGGCGCATGGCCACAGCCATTTGTCCCAGTTGCTCCTGGAGGCTGGTCATCTGTTCGAGGTACTTCTGTTCTCGCTCGTTGCTCTTCCGTCGCTCCTCCGTCATCTGCTGCACTGTTTTCTCAAAGGTCTTCTGCATTTCTTCCACCTGCTTCTTGTAGCGCCTACTCAGCTCCTCCAGGTATTGTCCCGAAAGAGACATGTTGCGCTCCAGCGTCTGAAATTGATAAAGCAAAAATGTTAAAGCTGGTATACTATGAAAATGGCGCATTTGTATAAGTTATACAACTACAATAGAGCGGGACAATTCATAGCATTTACTTTAACGTCGCATGCACAGCTCGCCCACGGTTATATTGTAACGTCCATAGTCTGTTATAATGTTGATACCGTTACCATGGCTGATAAACTAAAGCATTTTCCTATGATCCCATACTTTTATCTACCCTGAACGGAAAAAATCTTTACATGCCGTTACAGTGAAAATGATGAAAGCTCCTACTGTGTTGTATTATAATATGGGGTCCTTAATCATCATAGTAAAAGTTTAAGACCAAATAAAAATGATAATTAAACTGCATACTGGTAGTTGGGATAAAAATTTTGTGGCCCAATTTTGACAAATCGTTTATTATAAAAAATGTGTTTGTTAAAGAAAGGGGGGAAATCATAAATCATTCTTCACATCTTCTAATATCTTCCTAATTATGTAAAAGAACCACATACAGTTTGGCAAAAAAGAGTCTGCAAAAATTGGGGGCGTCGCTGGCGCACTCCTCATACTACAATTCAAAATTACAAGTTATTTGGTACTCACATATTTCTATAACGATTTTTTTGTCATCAAATTTAATCAAATGAATCACTTGTACCTAATTTATTTTAAGTATTCACAAACTTAGTTTTTAAGATTTTAATATTTAGTTCCAGCTGTCACCGCTTCAGACCCTTTTTTGCCAAGCTGTAACTGTTGGATTCTTTCTGTTTATATTTATAAGGATGATAATAAATACATTTACGAAATAACAATACCCACCTTAACTCTGTTCGATAGTCTCAAAAATACAGATTCCTTCTGCAGCGTCGTCTGCGCCTGATTTGGGTTCGGCGCTTGTATACCAGCGGGGGTTGGATCCACCGCCATCTGGTCTAAATCTGATATGAAATTCTCATTATCTATAATAATCGAATCCACGACTTCTTCCACGCCATTATTTTCTTTTAATTTCTCCGTGGTAGCTTCAATTTTACTATTTTTGTTTTCCGTTTTTAAAATATCTTTATTTTCGTCTGGGATTGTTTCTGTAATCTTTTCGATTTCTGGAGTTACTTCTAGTGTTTCTTGAATTGGTTTCTCTTCTACCACTGGCGTTTCTTCTATATTTTCAACAACCATCTCGTTTTGCTCTTTAGGCAATTCTACAGGAACAGTAGTGCCTTCCGTCACAGCTTCCGTTGCTGTTTTTTCTTCTGATTGAGCTGTTTCATTAGCTCTCTCATCTTCTGAAGCTGTATTTTTATCTGGAACTAATTTTATTTCCTGTTCTGAATTTGTCTCACTATTTACAGTTTGCGGTGACTCATCCACAGTTACATTCATGGTAACATTCAATTCAGTTTCAAAACTAGTGTTTAAAACAACTTTCTTTTCTTTAATAGCTAAGATATTACAGAGGGCGGCTAAATATTTCTGAGGAAACAAAGCATTCATAAAAGCGACTCGTTCATCACTAAACTCTATTGTCTTTGTACTTTTAAAATCAAGTCCATACGGCTGGCAGATGCCTGTACACTTTAATGTTTCGCGGAGGAACACTTGACGCACTAAACTCACTAACTTGTCCGAGCTACAGCTAATTAGTTCGTACACTTCATTGTAAAGCGTCTCACTGCAATTATCACACACTATTATATGGCTAGGCGAGCAACACCGTTTGTACCTTTTGTCTGTCGACGTATCATTGAGTTCTGATGACACATTTTTAGGAACTTCAGTTTTAACCAGCGCTTGGGCTGCCTTCTTCATGATTGACATCACTGCGTCCCTTGCAGAACCGAACAGGTTCTTCGAGGGTTCCGTTTCGGCAGCAGGGATGTCTGGCACGTCTATTATTTCATCATCCTCATCTTCATCGATGTGAGCGGGATGCTGTGAATTCTCCTTCTCTAAAACTTCGAATTCTGACGTGCCGTACACTTTGAATAGTGATACCGGGCAGTAGTGTTCCGACCCGTGGTGAGACAACATCTCTACTTTGATAAATTTTCCAAATAAATGCGGGTACAGGTCGAAACTCTGCACGTCTCTCATATCCTGCGCCGTGAACTGCCCAACGCTGGCCCACTCCCGCGTGGGGAACCGGTCGCTGAAGTACACAGCGATATCTTTGGGGGTGGAGGAGAATAGCTCAAAATTAGCTATTTCTATTTTTTGTGCCTGGACAGCTTCGCAGAGCTCTACGACGAACCAGATGCGGCTGTTGCAGGTGTTGAGCATGTACTCGTCCCGGTTGGGCGATAGGATCGAGCTGGCCGAGCCTGCTTCGGGATTTACGGCGACGATCTTCGCGCCGCATGCGAGCGAAGCGTAATTCTTCGACCGTAATTTAGTGCTTTTACTGCTAAAGTTCGTATTACTATGACTAGGTTGACTCGAGTGGTTTAGTACTGTGTCTTTTTTCTCGGCTTCGGCCAGCTGTTTTTGTGCCCATTCCGAGAACGAAGGGATGTCCTCCTGGGGCGTTTCTGGTTTGACTGGAATGTTTTCTGTTTCATGTTCTTTCTGTTCTTCAATCTGAGATTCTGTAGCGGTTTCTATGTCCGCTGTGGGCGCCTGAAATGCTTCCTCTACCTGTCTGATCTCGTGCATGGGCTTGGCTTTGACGACGAGCCGTGGTTCTGTGCTTTCCTTCTCAACGTCTTCCGATGGCTTTTCTGCGTCATCTTCAACGGTATCGCCGTCAATGATGGAGAATATCTTTGTGTCATTGTGTTCCTCAGAGTCGTTGACGAACAACAGTTCGTCTGGATGCTTCAGTTCCAATTTGGCGTTGTCTGCTAGCGATATGAGCACTGGAGGCTGTCCGGTGTCAGGTAACCTGAAAAGAAGAGAAATCATAAATTAGCAAATAAGAATCGTCTCATTTATTATTGTAATGGTTTATACACTACTTTTAATTAAATTGCTTTGTCAACAGAATGTCTTTTTATATTCTTTTAGTATCTAGAGAGCATGAATATTCATCAGAGAAACGGCTGTTTTTAATAGAAATATCAATAAACTTTTAATACGTTAATGTATTTTTCCAATAGATATATATTCAATAACTATTTCTCGTATTTAACACTTATAACGATTTTTTTTAAACGTAACTCGGATTTTTAGTAGGATTTTTTCATTCGTTTCATGTATTTGGTCATGTGGCATTTGTGTCGATTACATAGATATTTGTCCCATATAGGAATCAAATCTGCGACACCAGGCGCAGAAGGTGAATCGTTTAACCACGCCTATCCTGTCGCCAGGCTTTCTATGAAACATTCTCCCAATATAGATAAATTACATAATAAACTAGTTCGCTACAAAAATATAAGTACCGCATTCTTAGGGACGGCGCGGCGCGACCGCGCCCTGGTACTTACCCGTGCGCGGGCGCAAGACAATGGCATAACATAACGTCTCGTTATTTCATACGCCTGATCATTGATCTCAATGCATCCAATTGAAACAATCAAAGTTGATAGTAGGTAGTCACTTTATGTAGTTGTGTTTAAACAATTTAAAGGCGTTTGGACTCATAAAATTATTTAGATCGTTTTCATAACAAGCATATGACATGATAAGATTGTGAAAAATGTACACTTAAGTGGATCAATTTATATTTTTAATAAAAATATTTCTTATAGGTAATCATAATATAATGATTTTAATACATGATACAGCCATCTAATGCTTCAGAAAAATTAGAGTAAATTAAAAGAACGGATAAGATACGAGCCACTGGCTCGTTACGGCAAGTGTCGCGGGTTCAATCCGCGACACTTCGATAGACGTGTCTATCCTAACATTTTTTCAATTTCCCCATTTTTTCTAAAAACTGAATATAGGGAGAATTACTATTAAGTTTCAGCAAAAATAAAACAGTTTGAACGGAATATCTTTTCATCCATACAAATTGCCTAACTTGAATTCTGAATCTAATAATCTTAATCTGAACTAGTCAGAACTAAAAATAGAACTATCAATTCAAAAAAGACATCAACACCTCATTATTATTTTAGAATATTCTCGATCAGAATCGGTCAAGTGGTCAAGGTTGCAACAAAAATAGCAAATTAATTAATGTACCTACCTACTTATTGCAGCTGATTATTTCAATAATAACTTTGTTTATTAAAAGTACTGATACGATATCAATTTAAAATACCTAAAAAATAATCGCAATTCGCAAGCTATTTTAAAACATATAAACTAATTGCATTGGGATTGGGACTGCCCACAAAGCACATACAATATTGTAATTGCTTTGTGGAACTGCCTTACTGCAGATGGCGGAGTCCCGGCAGTGTAATGGCAAGTGTAACAGTTTTATTGAGGGGAAATTCAAGTTTACGAAAACTGCAGTGAGCGGTTTGCTGGACCGTTAACGGCTAAAATCAACACGGAGTTTCTACCAAGGGTCGATTCACACACTGCGGTGATATGCTGTTATAAGTGAATCGACCTGGGTGTAAGCTAGACAAGAATATGCCGTGTTGTTTCCAGAATTCCGGCCTCAGAATAGAATCCTGCACATCCCGAGGGTATCATAAGAAGCGACAAAGTGAAAAACTTGGAGGATGGGTAGCATCCTACCGCGTAATAGCAACCATCTGGTACTGCGATCAACCCGCTGGCCCAGCGTGCCTAATGAGCGCACAAAATAAGTGATACATAAATAACAAGAGCCTATGTCCAGCAGTGGACTGATACAGGCTATCTAGGCAGGTAAGCTAAGACAATTGTCGCGATATCCGATGGAAGAACGGTGTTTGGTAGCGATCTTTTTGGTCTAACTGAGTTAGTTATAAGCTCTATTTTTGCAACTGTATAGTCACTATAGTATGACTGTAGACACTTTATTATACAAGTATAATTGTATAATGAGGTCTTCGGGGAATCAGATGAGACGTTATGATATTAGTGCACAATAATTTGACACACGATTCGGACTGACAGATCAGTTACAACCTGATCTTTCACCGTTAATTTATTAACGTTTCTCGTTCTCATTTATCATGAAATGAAAGGTGATGCAAGCCTTGAAATTAAACCAAGGTGGAAAAATAATAGATATAAATGAAATGGAAATAGCAGTCACAAATTTGCAAATTTTTTTGTGGGTGATTATAGTACCTAATTATCTTACAGAATAAGTTTACAACACTTTTAGCAGACGTAAGTTATAGTATAATTATATGGAAAAATTAAAAAAATATAGTAGGCACTATTTTTAAAGTTGTATGTACAATTTCTATAAAGATATATTACTATGGGTATTACATAGAAGCGATGTTGAACTACGAACCCAATCATAATCTATTTTTTACAATGCCAAAGTTTCAAATTTCTTAAAACATTAAATGCCAATTACGAAATGTCATTTATGAAACAATATAATTTCTATTGAGTTCTTCAGAATATTCAGCTCAACGTAGGCTACGCTAGGAAACAGCGCGATTTGGCCCGGTTTTTTGCACCAACGCGAACGCAACATTGCAATAAGTTCGAAGTTCAAGACAAGGCCCCCTGATCGTTTCCATTATCGACTATTGGCAGACTTCGGCAAATTTCGCGTCGGCTAGACTGCTAATCGGCAAAACCTATAAACGTAATTAACTCGATACACGCGTCAATTCAATTACGTGATGAATAATGCCGTTCAAACTAAACAGACGATGATAAAAAGACGTTAAGTAAAACCTTCAAGACGTTTTCTTTTTTTAGTTATAGTGTGTGAAATTATGTGTACCGAGACCGACACATAATTAAATATCTAAATTAGACGTTTTCTTGGAAAAAAACATGGATCTCATCATTGAAATTAGGTTGTTGAAAAGAGGCCACGCAGCCGCGCTCTAATTCTTCGCTAAAATATATGTGAGACACTATAAACTCTCATAAGATACTTTCCATGCTGCTACCTGCTGAAGATAAGGATACCCGGTGGGATGTCTGTCCCGGCTAGGCAGAGACAAGCTGTCTAACTGTCTTCGAGGCGCCACGGTCATCAACAGAGAGGAACCGTAGCAGAAACAAGAAGATGGTACACATGATTCTAATAATCTAAAAATAAGACGCTTTCTTATCATAAGAAGTTCTGATTATTTAAGTTAATTCTTAACTCTTTGAAGTTAGCGCAGGTCACATAGCGACACATTTTCTTTGTATCGAGTCTGGTGGGTTGCCCGTAGACTTGTAAGGGTTAATCAGTGAACCGTTCAGCTCTTTCGTTCAGCAGAGGTGATGGACATCAATATTTAAGTGTATAGGTAAGTAATACGGAAATTTACGATAAAACCGAGAAGATATTTTGTTTCTTAATAATAACATTATGCTTACGTGTAGAATATCTTGGTGAGTCCTTGGTGGCCACCGTACGACAGCAGTTGACATATAAGCAGAGCCGCCAGCAGCGCCCGCGCCGGCGACATCCTGTAACCGCCGCCGGCGCATTGGCGACGCGCCGATACACCTATCACGACACTACACGACACCACACCACCGATGCGACACGTGCGCGCGACACGAGTTGTTCGTAACACAACTACGCGACTTTTAGACAAAATCGCACGACAAATTCTTAAATTTAGTTCACTTTTCACCTTTTTATATTAAAATTTGGTGGTTCAAGGTATCCGATGGTGTCCATCCGGTTTGTTTGGCAGACCTGAAGTTATTGGTAAATGTAAGACGGATGTTTGCAAAACAAGGAATGTGTGAATCTTTGTAGACAATGGTTAGGTTTGTGTTAAAATTCACTACGCGTCACTTTATCGCAAAGCTCGTCTTTGTCAATTGGGAAATAATCAAACAGTTCGTAATTTCTCACAGTTGCTCACTTTGTTCTAAAGATAACAGTTTCTTTTCAACACGGATGGTATTTCCGGCGGCAGTTGTGGTAAACTAGGCGCGCGGTCTTGCGACAATATTTCTCTTAATTGCTCAATGTCGCCGAGAATTGCCGCCTAGTTGACTTCAGTTACTTGGTACGTAAAATTGCTCTACATTTAGTAAATAAATAAATAAATTACAGCGACATAATCAGAATTACTGTAGGATTGACGTCGGGGGACAGTCGCCGCCTGTTGCCGGAAATGTTGCCCGTGAATCTGAACTATTAGACGTTTTGATTGTGAAGCAATTAATACCGATAATTAGGATTTTTTTTCTATATTTACGACCTAGATTTGAACAAATACACTCATGACTCTGGTTGGCACTCAGTTTTAAACCGTAATGAATGATTAAATCTAAAAAATCAATAGATGCACGTAAAACTAACTCATCTACTTTAATTACAACCTAGTGACTTAGAAAATACACCACAATTACTCGGCGAGTACTTATTTAAACAACTACCTACTTACTATGTAATTACTACAATCTATCACCTCCTTAGCGCCTCAAGTAATTTTTATATTGGAACTAGAGATACCACGAATCGTAATGTGGTACGTGTGTAACCGAATACCGCATATTTCAAATCAAATCATCTATTTCTTTGCAAATGATATATTAACCTTCACCTGCCTAGCTTTTTCCCAACTATATTGGGGTCGGCTTCCAGTCTTACCGAATGCAGCTGACTACCAGTATTTTACATGGAGCGACTGCCTAACAGACCTCCACAACCCAGATACTGTTACACGATACCCCTTGGTAAGACTGGTTGCCAGACTTTCGGGCTTTTGACTACCCGTAACGACTGTCAAAGATCTGCAATTGACAGCCAAATGGTATATTAATCTTATGGGTAATTAATAAATAGGTGTTGTCAAAGTTAACAAATAGTTCTTCATATTTTGCCAACATTATGGGCATGCAAATTTTGTCAAGTAAGATTAAGCCGAAGTGGTAAAAGACGTGGGAGAAAATATTCGTGACATCTTCAATGAGACACTGAGACACTATATTTTCTCTATCGAATCACTGCTGGCTGCAGTGAGTCAGTTAGCTAAAAGCATAATACAGTGTAACTACAACAAAACGTCCAATAAAATAGTTTGTACAATCCGAGTAAATACTAAATAGCAAAGTTGCATAAACACTATTGAATGAGTTTGTTATTGAGAATGGCAAGACAACAATAAAACGATTTGTTTTTTTTTTAAATAAAAAATCTGTTGTTTTTATACTGTTTATTGTATCATAGGTGTAGATACAATCTATGCTGGTTGTTTTCTCGTTTAACCTGATTGTCCTAGCAAAAGTATTATCTATAAAATGAAAAAATAACTTTGGCAGAGTGGAATTTCTTGGAAAGAATTACGAGTACATTCACTTCATACTAATCCTACTGATATTATAAATGTTAAAGTTTGTGAGGATGGATGGATGTTTGTTGCGCTTTCACGCAAAAACTATTGAACGGATTTTGATTAAACTTTGCAGTAATATAGCTTATACATCAGAATATCACATAGGCTACACTTAATAAAATACCAGATGGGAAGAAGCTAGTATACATTTCAAAAACAAAATAATCTCCATCTTTTTAATTTAATTTTTTTTTTTTAAACATACGATCGAATTGAGAACCTCCTCCTTTTTTGAAGTCGGTTAATAAGTTAGGATTAGGATGTAAACAGTTGTCTGTTACACTACTCTAAGATCCTACATAACACGTAACTAATGCCGCATATCTCAGGGCATTGACGTGGCATTGACAGACGGACTGACACTCGACGCTCGTGTCGTAAACGTGAAGTCATCACCACGTGTATTCCGTAACTTTAATAATATAGCAATTCATTATCGTGGGAACTTCAGAGTGACGTCATTTGTAGTGACGTCACGTACATCGTTGCGGATATTTGTGGAGCTAGTTAATATGGTCAATTTTACCCCACTTAAATGTAATGTCTGTCTGTTTTATTTGTATCATTAAGGTGGCCAAGTTGAAACTTATAGACGCTTGTTGCCGACCCTGTGTGGGATAATGGAAAGATTGGCCTCCCAGTGCTCTTACTGACCGTAAAACACAACACAACATACTGATATTTCACGTTGATATTTAGTGATCTTCATCATCAAGAGGTATCCCTGGATGAGCTAGCCTATTATGCTGGATTCAAAGAGGGATTAAATATTATAGCTTTGTTACCGTGCTGCTCTAAAGTAGATTTGTCTTTCGTTTCAAATGCTTTGAATTTTTTTTCTTTAAATCGAATAATGTATAATTAAACTAAAAAAAATGACATGAAAAAAAAAACATTTGCGCGAGTTATCCGTTAAAAAGATGTTTCATTATGTTAAACGTTTGCGTTAAAAGATTATGATTATGGTGACGGACATGGCTTTAATCTCACCATAGAGCGCATCTCCCTCTCTTTACTAATCACATCGTAAAAAAGAATAATCGAATTAAAAATATCGATAGTTACCACTCCGTCAACGTCGATCAACTGTGCGATGTGGATCCATTATTTCTTTTAAATTAAACAGTAGATATAACTTGATAATTTATAGCAATGCATGTGTTACGGATATAAGTAATTCACTACGTAATATGTATTATGTATTTATGCATATCTAGTCAATTACCTATTAGCAGTGCATCGCATGTTTTTATATGATTCATTGTTATACGTTGTGATGTTTAGTCTTTTAGTTTGAAGGAGTACAAACAAATCAATAACAATAGATTTTCTAAACCTTCATCCTACTGAATCATTAAACTTTGTATTCTAAAACAATAAACTACAATAGGCCACTTTTGAGAATTTTACCAAGACCTTGGTGCCTTGGCCGAAGGGGCGATATTCTGATCAAAAGTTGTTTTTTAATTATAGCACAAACATATTACGTCGTAAAGAGCAGTTTTATGGTACCTAGATAAAACCACCTTAGATGATCATTCTTCCAAGGAAACAACAGTAATCCATACGTAGAGTATTTTGACAGCTGTCAAATTTGACGTTCAAATACCTACCATCTCTATCTTTAGATTCCGAATGAGATATGTATTTTACATTTTAAAAATATTATTTAAACAACAAATATAGATGCTGATATTTAAAAACTGAACTATCTTATCGAATACGGAACTGAATACAAAATGCATTGATTTGTTAAACAATCAGTTATCAAATGTCAATAAGTGACCTTGTTATTGATATTTTGGTCTAGCGCTGGTGTTGCGGCGCGTGCCAATATTTACAAATATTATCATTTCTTTCTTCTTTATCAAATGGTTGATGTCAGACACTTGTGTCAGAGTTTAAACCGCCCGGAGGCCTCTGACATGACTTTTACACACCTTTGAAAAACCTTTCAGGTGTGCTGGTTTCTTCTCGATGTTTTCCCTCACCATTTTGGCAATTGATAAATAATTGCTAACATGCATATGAATCCGAAAAGTCAGAGATTTCGAACCTACGACCTTTGATTTGGCAGTCCTACTGTCAAACCACTAGGCTATGACTACTTTATAAGACAGAAGAAATGGGATTAATTTCGTATTCCAAGATTTACCCTCTGATCCGAAGCAAGACAGCTGTACAAGCAGAATTTACAGATAAACATTTGCAATGTAATATAAGCACGTGGTATTCATTTAAATTACGTAAATGCATGATTCTGCACATGCCTTCAAACGTATACTATAATTACGATGACACTACATACGTCACTATTTTTTATCTGAAGCGGAAAGCAGTGTAAACACGTGCAGATTATTGTAAAGTTTTTGTTTTGATACGGTATTTTCGAGAAAGTATTAAAATAAAGACAAGGAAATGTAAATACAATAAAATTATAATGCTATTGTTGATTATTATCTTGTTATCAGACAATAATCTATTGGTATAGTAAAAGTTGATACAGATCTATAACATGCGCATGCGCAGCATACTCGAAAGTGTCGAATTTTTTGTAGAAATAAGATATCAACTACAGCAGGTAGTGTTCTTAGTTGAAACTCGGTTTGATTAATTAAAGGTTGAGAATTGAGACACAATATTATGTATTGACGTACCGCGCAACAGGATGCAAATAGCCTTTCATTGATTAATACAATAAGAATTTACAATGAGAATCTTCTTAGTAGTTATTTTGTTTAATATTCGAGAATGAATCATAATATTATGAAAAAATAAGTTTAGTATTATAATTAGTTTGTTTTTAATATAATTTATGTACCTATGTTTCACATGTCTACGCACATGTTTTGCTTATTAAATGAAAATATATAATAAAAAAACACAAATCAACCGTCTCGGGCGCGATTTGACCCGCAATCTCTGGCGTGCCGTGCCATCGCTATACCAACTAAGCCACCAATAAAGCGCGCCCGAGTCAGTTGTTTTTGCGAGCGATCTTTACTTAAGGGACACTAGCGTAAACACCGGTAGCAGAGACACTCCTAATATATTTTAATTATAACTAAATAGCTAAATCTATTACTTCAAAACACTACAGTCGATAACAAAATTTAGTATCGAGGAAATTAATGGAAAATGTCACTTAAACTCAATTTATTCTCCCCAAGCTAACTAAACGCAAAAACCACATTCTAAACATCGAACAACAAAACGCAATAAGCAATTACCAATTCGGATATTTATCCGAAAAGTAGCTACCTTAAATTTTATTGAAATAACGACTTCTTACTCAAACCTCGAACTAGTCGGCCATTTATTTAAGTAGTTAGAATTAGTTTGCTATATATTTGGCTCACAGAAGTTAGGTTCTTCATTAAGTAAGCGTAGTAAATGTACAGAGCCACCAATATGTGAAATGGCAAAAATTGGAACTAACGCGTTACCATAGCAACACCTAGGAAATAACAGTTGAACTGTCAGGTGATCGACGTTTATAGAACATACAGCACCCTCACTCATTTCACAGATAACTTGGTAAGAGTGTAAATGGATGAATGACAGCGAGAAACAAAGGCAGCATTTTATTGCAGTAGTTCGACAGTAATTTTTAGAATAAGCTATAAAAATATAGAAAACTTTAACTTGTTTTATATAGGATGGATTTAAAAAAATTAAGTAATACCTATTTGGTACTTATTTTTGTAAATTCAAATTTCATAATTATTTGCAATTATCAAAATAGTCCATTTCGAACTTTATTGTTCGCCCCTACTTGTAGCGCATGAGTGGCGCAGTCATATTGATCGAGTACTTAAGCACTGAAATGAAATTCTTATCGATCCTAGAGGTCTATAAACTAATTAAATAAAGCTTGCGTTTGTCTAATAACCAGATAACTAGTTGGTTGCTATGAAATATTGCGGTATTAGCATAGTTGATATTGATTTTGCAAACTGAACAGTAATAGGTATAATGGACTTAATTAGAATTCCTTGGTATCTTGATTAGAGAATTGACACGATTGGCGTAATGGTAGTGGCCGCGGGGCCCATTTCTGCATGATTAAGTTTAGACGCAGAATAGTCTCAAAATGGCAAATAAGTCTTAAATGGACCAATTCTCATAATGGCTAATTCTATAAAGACCAAACTCTGTAACGCTATTGATGCCCAATTCTATAATTGGCTCAAAAAGGCCAATTAATGAAATTTGAGGAAATAAAAAAAAAAATGTGGGAGATTTTTCGCGGCTATTTCTTATCCTCTTTTAAAATAACTACACAAACGTTAATTGGCAATTTGTTGATAAGCATAATGAAAACATCCAACACCTACACAAGATTATGATTGATATAGCCTTAAAAACAATAATTAAGTAATCAAATTCGAAGTAATCAAGTTTGAAAATCAAAGTTAATCAAAGGAAAGGGAGAAAAATAAAAAAAATACTTAAAGGAAGCCGTGAAAAAAGCTAAAGTAAAGTACAGTCCTGCATTTATTTCAAGACGGCTCTTTAAATAAGATCACAAAATAGAATGATAATTAAAAGTAAGTTACGAGGCTAAGGATAAGATCTCTAATTAAGTAATTAGCGTCTTCTAGGACCATCCATACACGTTTTTATAAGGGATATAAGTTAGAGAAGAGGAAATAGAAGGAAGACCAATCATTTATCCACCAATACCATATCATCTAGATACATAACTTATAAGTAAGTTGACTCATTCATCAAACTTTCGTTTTCCATCAGCGATGATAGAATATTTGCGCGATTATTTCGTAGTGGTATCAATTTATAAGCTCTGCCTATACATGCTTTCCCTGTTCGGATCAACGGCCGAGGTGGGCGGGCTTGCTGCTTACTACTTAGTAAGGGCATAGCCATTAAATATGCGGACAACGGTGCTTAATTGTTATTTTTTTACAGAATATGTTTTCAGATAATTCTCTCCTTACCCCTATTTTTAGATAATAATAATTATGCCTAGCAGTGGGACAGTAAGGCAGATTAAATATTTATTTTTCCTACTATTATTAAAAATGTGAGAGTTTGTCTTTCAATCACGTTTTTTGGATTAAAGGATTTTAATGAACTTGGCACATAAATAGGTAATCTATGTACCAAACCGCAAAAATAGGCTACTTATTACCCGGAAATAATACAAAAGTGGTTTAATTAAACACACCTAATTAAAAGAGAATTAGCAAAATGTTTCTTTATTTTCGATCTTTCTTCCAAAATGAGATTTCTCGATTGACTGATGTTATGCACAAACAGCACAAATCACATTTCAATTCAAAGAATACAGTAATAATTTCTAACTAACATATTCATCAAAGCAAAGTAGGTGTCTTCTTCGAACATAATACCTAATATCCAAACGATTATAATTAAAATTTAAACTATAAAACAGACCACTCTTTATCCCAAAAAAATACGGACCGAGTCGCTGGCAGAAGCTAATAAGAAATACAAACAACTTCTCAGCAAGAACAACAGAGAAAAAATACAAATAATCAAAAACAACAACGGCAGAAAACTCAATAACAAAAATCAACATCATAAAAAAAGCGTAAATAACAGAAAAATAACAACATATTCGCTGGCCGATCCCTCTAGGAGTTGCTAGGTATATTATTAGCCAGCCCAGTCGTGTATCCAGCGTCCTGCAACGGAATGTCGTAAAAACAACACTGTTTATATGGTAAAAAAGGCGCATCCTATAGCCATGGTTTGTAACTAGTAGTGAAGTAACGGATGTTAACATGCTCGACTTGTGGTGAATGTTGTAGGTATTCATCGCATTTATTTAAATAGGTCACCATCTTATTTCTCGGAAGCTTTTGTGAGAGACAATAGTGTTTTTAATCTAAATTTTGAATAAGAAAAATACAACTGACATGACATCGCGTTATTTAGGGAACGAGTTTTTTCCGTTGTTAAAAAATTTAAATAAAAAAATTGTTATTCAGGCAATCCTGACAACTGATTTAACTATATAATATCGTATCCCTTTGGGTTGCGGGGGTCAGATAGGTAGTCGCTCTATAGAAAACTGATATTTAGCTGCATCTGGTTAGATAAGCAGTCGATCCCAAAGTTTGGGAATAATAAGGCTAGGACGATGTTGATTCAGAAAAAACTCGCTTTGCTAGTTTCGTGTTTTAATTTGAAATAACAAAACCAAATAATCTACCGAAAGGAATTTTATCAATTCGCAATAAAATTCAACTATAAAAAATCGACTAACCGGTGACATTATTTTAATAAAACCATGTCAGACAAGTCAAGTGTCTATACAAAAACAAATAAAAACTAATCAGTATTGAACTTAGGTCAAAGAAAAGGAGACCAAAGAGGTTTGCAACCATAAATCCATGCCGCAGCCGAACAGTCAGATAATTAATCAAAATCCACAACCAATTTATTGGAACCAACAAATCAATGTTAGAGAATGCAGTTTTGACATGCAATCCTAAGCGATAACTATGAGAAAATTAGTTAGGTACTTTGTTTCTCAATCCCATTGGAGAATTGATAATAGAAATGCTTCAAGTTAAGCCGAAGAAATTAATCAGATATATTTGCGTCAAAATTGAATGGCCAGATTTCTAGCTTTGGAGAACTAAAACCTCTTGTGGTAAAACCAGAAACTAAATATATTATAGGATTTATAGTACGTTTGTTAACGAATGTGAAACCAGTTTAGCGAATTCTAGCAATGGTGGTTAAAGGTGGGACGAAGATATTCAATGATTGATTGCAAATAGATTTATTGTGATTAACCTTGGACTGGTTCTGACTATAAAATTTAAAGACTATTCTTCTCTGTCTTAGTTCAAATACAAAGTAACAGTTTGAAACTTTCCCACAGCGGGGCAAAAGTGTCTCGGCATTCCAGTAGCACGGAGACAATTAAAACGAAGTACCACAAACGATCACCTAACCACCGATTAAGCTCTGGTTAAGCTTTGTGATCATTGATTGATTGATTGGAACCACCACTGATTTTGGGAATTGGATGTTGATTTGATATTCGGGAAATGAGACACATAAGGAAAGCAATTGTTAGTTGACGCCGGCGTCTACGAAGGAGTCAACAGTTAGTTGATTGCTAGTTAATATTAATAGTTTCTTTCGAGATCATCTGTTCGTCTTAGAAGTTATTTTTTTTAAGATACGGAGGGTGTGCGTTTTATGTTAGCGCTAACTAAGGTGACTGATAGATAGATGGCATAGTTTCGGTTCTGTTTTTATTAAATGGATGAAATTTCATAGGCTTTGAGTTCTGTCATTTCCACTCCGACTGAAGAACTACTCGACTTGTAAAGACGGAACTGACTTCCTCTAACAATCTTATAAAGGATCAAAGGATTTGAAGCAAAAAGGGATTGAACCAGACTATAATAACCACGAAAAGGATACTGAAACCGCATTCAAACGGTGCTAAGTCAAATCCCACGTACGCCCACCGTCAGTGGGCGAGTCATTACCGACTGTCGGTGCAAATACTGCAATACTACTGTTTATTGGTGTTTACTGCCCATTGTTTTACCATGGCGAAATCCGGCGACTGTGACAGCTATTGTAGATGGCTATAGGGCCACGGGTCAATCGGGCAAATCATAATTGAATATTGTTGTGTGTTATATTTATTTAATTGAATATTTTATTTTCTGTTTGAGCTTTCTATATAGAAATCGAATCCTAGATTATTCATCATAATATCTTGAGAATATTAAATTATAATACGTAACTTCAGCAGTTCCCGGTTTATTATTATGCTTCTTGTGTATGTTTGTCACACTGCAGGGCACCCCCTTCCCAATAAAGGCTAGTCGTTCCTGAAGAAGTCGAACTCGTCTCGCCATCATCGTCTATGTCTCTTAGCATTTGGCAGATTAATATCCGTGTGACCGGTGGTATTTTACTAACAATAATAAGGCCATAAAATACAAAATACATGACCATAACTTTAAGTGCTTATAACTTGAACACGGGTAAGTTATTGACAAAACAAACCACAGCATACATTGGCAATAGACTAGTAAATGATAAAATATAAACATTACAGCTTATGTCGTATTACAAGTGTATGTGCAAGCAATAGTAAATGTTGATTTACTTCAAATTCAACCCACTTGTGAAGCTGAAACACGAAACTACGTGACATCATTCCAAGTGTACTCAACCCAATTCGAAGCTCAGTGCTTTTACGAGACGCGGGCGCAGGCGCTCATTGGCCTAACAAACGAATAAATGGACGTAGCTTTACAAAGTATGGTTTGTGTAGTACAATGAATTATATTTTTAGTTACGACAACCGTTTCTTAGAAATTATAGCATATTAGGTTTTTTTAAAATTATAAACAAAATCCCCTAAAATGAGTCGTAACTGATATCTTAAATCTAATAAATTAATAGCTATTTATAAATGCTATTTAGAGCTGAATTTAGAATAGTGTTTTCACAGTATAATGGGCAGGACAGTCATGTATGATTGAATAATAATTAAAAAATTATAAATTAAATATACACAGACGTGATTTTCCCACTTCAGCTGCCGACTGTGCCACCCTTTTTTTGTGCTAACTTTTTTTTGGTTTAGGTTCCCCTTTTTCCCAAATTAGGACGAAAATATCAGAGATTGACATACTTATTTTGAAATTGGGTTGCGATCGAGGTGTATATTTTGTATTTTGAAATACCTAATATGTTTGCAATCTATGACACAGAAGAACATTCTAGTGGAGCTAAGTTTAAAAAAAACAACGTATTCTACAGACACATATAGAAAAAACCAGTTTTGTTTATCTAAAAGACAAAGCTAAGGAATTGAAATACTTATTTAACAACCTCATTTGCATATCAGAGACACCATAAATATCAAAACAAGACAAGAATATTGCAGTTTACTTGTTTTGAAAGCAACACTGAGCTATGTTTCTTCGAGATATTGTTTCCTAGATGATCAGCTTTCGTGTTAAGAATGTCATTTCTAAGCGACATTATTCCTACAGAGCAATGTACAATATTAAGTTCCGTTACAATATTGAATGCGAGAGGGGCAATAACATTAGATATAGTCAAGGTGTCAGACAAAGGTACGTATTGTAATTAAAACTACAAAGCCCTAGAATCTCTTTCAATTTAATTTGATAGTTTGTAATTACATAGCAGTTATATCCTAGATTTGCGAACGTTGTTTATTAGACAATTAAGAATAATAAATAGACCAGCTTGTCATTGTCCCACTGCAAAGGCCTCTTTTCTTACGCAGAAGGATCGAGCATTAATCACCACGCTAGCTCACTGCGTGTTGGCGATTTTAGACTATAAAGTCCAGGTTTCCTTAGGATGTTTTTCTTCACCGTTAGTCAGTGTCAGTGGTGTCTTAGATTAACGAAGAAAGTACAAATTGAAAAAGTCACATCGGTTCATGCTAAACTCGAACTCACATCCACATGCTTGCAAAGCGGATCTATAACTATTACCACCACGACATTAACATAGGATTTTTTTAAGGAGATTGGAAAATTTTAAGAATGTAATGTAATATATCAAATCAAATGTACTTCAAATGTAATATACCAATGTATTGTTATCTATGGCTTCATCGATCGTGATAACGATGAATGGAAACGTAGAGGCCAAATCAAACAAAACCATAAATGAATACATTAAATATTAGTTCTACTTTATTGCTCGAGCAGTTTGTGTTAAACGATTGAATGGCTAACTAAGAAAACTATAGATTTTATTTGTGATATTGTTTGTATTATACGCTGAATTTTAATTTGGGGCTTACCCGTCCGCTGTTTAAATTGTATCGCCTGCATGGTACACAGACAGTGTCCTTAGTACCGTTGAAACAAAGGTTCTCTAAAAGTCGAACGGAAGCAATATTACGATTAGGAATCTTTATTACAGTTCCATTCAAAAGTGACTCATTCCTAGCATACGCCTATGTAACCAGAGAGTGCTTTTTATATGTCACAGGAGCATTTCCGGATGCAAAGACCAATTTGTTGGCAGCTGAATTTGAGATCAAAATGTCATGCTATTCATTTGTCTGGATATCTTTAGAATTTAGAGTCATATCATAATCAATTCTTTAACCAACCATCACTCAATATGAAAAGGTCTCTTTCATACTTTTCACATCACATTGGCAAACCATACATGTCTCAACTCTCGATTTTATGACGAAATTAGCAATCAACTATTTGTCAAATACAGTGTGTGCACAGCTCGAATATTATTTCGGAATACTCTCATGCAGATTGCACTCTTTGGACCATGTATGTGATTGAAGATGCAATAACAACATAAGTAAGGTTTAGTATCTCATCATTAATTAATTTCAAAGCTATGCCCACTTCCAATAATCCTACTAACTTTAATTCCTCGGGAAGAAATATCGAACGACAAAATTTCACAATTTATCCTGATCCGTTAAGCCGATTTAGGGCGATTAATTTATATTCTTATCGAAAGTGTGCGTGGCATTAATTTTCACGAAATTTGGCATAGAGCTTAAACATGACCCGTAGATGGGTATAACACGACACGTAGAAGAACCACGTTGTCGATGTAAGTTGTTCCAGCTTTAATAAAATATTCGAATAGAATTTCGGTCACAGGTTGACCAAACCACCAACCTGAAAAAGCAGCTTGTAGACCTACACCAACAATACCTAGAGGTCATCGATCAACGGGACAAACTACAAGATGAAATCAACTCGTTCAGTCAATGTAGTTCTGTATATGAGCAGACTCTGCGGAAAGTTAGGGATCTAGAGGAAGAATTATTATGTGCAAATTTAAAATTAACTAGGTTACAAAAAGATAGGCAATGTACCCAGGCTGTAGAGTCCAATCATCTATTTGATGAATTAATGTGTAGTAACAGTGATTTTGAGCTAGGAACCCCAATAAAATCTATTGACATTACAAAACAAGACTCCTTTATCAAACATACTCATTCTCATAAAGTAAGTCATAATAAAATAAAAAAACACTTGAAATTAAATAAAATAATAAAAAAGTGTAATATGCTCAAAAATAAACAAAAAAAATGGGTTAAGTGTAATAATTTTAGGAAAGAACGTATTGACTTATTGAATAAATTAAATAATTATCAAATCAAACTTGAAGACAGTAAAAAAATTTATGAAATTGACACTCAGCACTTACAGGCTGAGATTAAAATATTAGAGGAGTCATTAAACTCACTTTACTCAAAATATATGACTTCTCAAAAACAAATAGATGAGCATATACTTGCAGCAAATAGTTTGATTGATTTATGTAATTATAATGCAGACAGAGTGGATTCATTAACACTCAACACCGCTCCATGTACTTGCATTTCAAAAAATAACAATCTTGGTCCCATCTTAGAGATCTCACAGGGCTTGTCAGGGGGTGCAAATAGCTCCATTCCTTGTAATGACATTGACACAAATATAACCACACCCACACCATCAAGAACAGATCTTAGTACTAACACATGTTTTAAAAAAACCATAATGTTCTCAGATAATATAGGAAAAGGTTTTGGAGAATTACTCAATAATGGCCTGGGTCATTCTGTGACAAATTACTGCATGCCAGGGTTATCCTATAATCAGATAATTGAATCAATTTTATTAGAAAACTTTAGTTCAAATACAAATTTGATTGTATTTGTAGGTAATAGCTCGAATGTAAAAAAAAATGACATTACAAAAACAGTATCTCAATTGTTGAGATTGGAATGTCATAGAATTATATTGTGTGCCTTTCCCTATTATGACCATCAGTCAGCTGATACGCAAAATAAGCATATTCATATGATGAATAATCATATGCAGTTTTTAGCAAATCACCACAGTGATAAATTTTTATATTTTGACACCAACAGTTTTGTTGGAACCTTAAAAATGACAAGAAGTAATGAATACCTGCCAACTAGATATAAGCGCGAAATAGCTAGATTACTAGCATTTAATATTTACACAGTCATAGGTAATATGACGAAGTTCTCTTCCTCCACTGTAGTTAGTAGTGATACTAATAATGATGTGGTTAATTGTAATTTAAACTGACTTGTTCGACAACAGAGAAGAAAGCTAAGTTTTTACTACTGTCACACCAAAATATTAATCACTTCTCTGGCAAAATTTTAGATGTAGAATTATTTATTGAGAAATTTAATGTTGACATTTTATGTTTTACCGAAACATGGCTTACGCCAGACACAATGTTGTTTAGTATTAATGACTATCATGTCGCTAGTTCGTTCCAGAGAGTGTCAGCAGAAGGTGGAGGCACTATGATTTTGTTAAATAACCAATATGTCCATAAGGAACGACGAGATATTCGCGACCTCTCTGTTGAACGAGTTTGCGAGCTCGCGTGTGCAGAGACGGAGGAGTACGTAATCTTGTGTGTATACAGGCCTCCTAACTCTAATATCTTACAATTTTTTGACGTTATGGAGGATGCCCTCCGAAGGATAAAAATGAACAAAAATATTATAGTATGTGGTGATTTTAATGTTGACATGTTAGTAGATACCAGTCATAAACTAGACTTTATATCTCTATTTGAATCTTTTAGTTTAAATTGTAATTTTTTTGAGCCCACTAGAGTGACATTAGATTCTGCTACATGTATAGACAACATTTTAACCAACTTTAAAATAAAAGGTAAAAACCTTATATCGGGAATTCGCTCTGATCATAAGTGCCTAATTATTAAATTAAATCATAAAGCTGTCAATGGGCACAAGTCGATACAATGTAGGTCACTAACAACCAAATGTTTAGAAAATTTTAAGACCAATTTAGAGTCACAACTATATACATTAGATCCTCACTATGACAATCCTAATATGATGTACAGTTCTTTATTTGATGCCATAAATATAGAGTTCCAGAAAGCTTGTAAAGTCAAAAAAATTAATATTAGAAATAAGGTAGCTTTTAGTGCCTGGGCAACTCCAGGTATAAGGCGCAGTAGAGACATTATGTACGACTTATACGATAAAAAATCTTATACACCTAACAATGATTTTCATATTTACGTACGAAACTATTCTAGAATTTTCAAAAAAGTATGCGTACAAGCTAAAGCTATTTACATAAGTCGTCAAATAAAAAAATCTGATAATAAGATAAAAACCACATGGAAAATAATAAACACCGAAACTGGTAATCGTAGGGCTACTAATAGTATAGCGGCATTAAAAATTAACGATAAATTAGTTTCCGATAAAGCGGAGGTTGCTGCCTACTTTGAGCACTTTTTTACCAATATACCCATTGAGACTACTAAAGGTCTTCAATCGTCTCCAATAGCAGCTGAATTACTTTTAAAGAAAAACTTTGAATTTAATAGCTTATCTAGTTTTGAATTTACTTCCGTGACATACACTGACATCATAAAATCATTTCAAACTATAGCTGCTAAAAGTACAGAAGACTTATGGGGATTGTCAACTAAAGCCATTGCACCTATAATAAAAAATATTGCGCCAATGCTGGCATTGATCTTTAACAAATGTATTATAGACGGAATCTTTCCCGATCTTATGAAACATAGTAAACTTGTTCCAATTTTTAAAGCAGGGTGTCAAAATGATGCCTCGAACTATAGGCCAATATCTGTGTTACCTGCCCTAAGCAAAATCTTTGAAAAATTAATACTAGGCCAAATGTTAACTTATTTTAATAAAAATAGAATATTACACACTAAACAGTTTGGATTTACTAGAGGTCGATCTACTGAAGATGCCGGTTCAACCCTTATCAAAACTGTTTTAGAAGCCTGGGAAGAAGCGCAGGATGCTCTAGGAGTGTTTTGTGATCTTTCAAAGGCCTTTGATTGCGTGGATCACCGCACCCTTATTTTGAAATTAAAATATTACGGTATTCGTGGTAAGTCTATTGATCTCGTAAATTCTTACCTGTCGAATCGGGAGCAAAAGGTGTCGATCGACAACGTTACTTCTACTGGCTCAGTTGTTCAAATGGGAGTGCCTCAAGGATCAATTTTAGGCCCATTTCTATTCCTTGTATATATTAATGATCTCCCCCACATGATTAATGACACCATGACGAATATAGTCCTGTTTGCTGATGACACATCACTCATATTTAAAATTAATAGGAAAGATAGGGATATTGTGGAACCAAATAATACTCTCAATGCGTTATCAGATTGGTTCTCTGCAAATAATCTTTTGCTTAATGCCGGAAAAACCAAATGTATAAGATTCTCGGCACCTAATGTACGTCAAATAGGTACAAATGTACAGTTGGATGGAAACATGTTAAGCCTTGTACCCTTTACTAAATTTCTTGGTGTCACCATAGACTCTAAACTGCAATGGGGACCTCATATAGAGGCACTTGCAGGTAAACTAAGCTCTGCTGCGTTTGCTGTACGAAAAATACGGCAGGTGACAGACGAGGCAACGGCTAGGCTAGTATATTTTGCATACTTTCATAGTATTATGTCCTATGGTATCCTACTATGGGGATCGGCAGCGGATTTTGATACCATCTTTTTATTACAAAAAAGAGCGGTACGTGCAATTTATAATATAGGTCCGCGAGATTCCCTTCGTGAACTCTTCAAGGAAATAAATATACTTACATTACCATCCCTGTACATATTCCAAAATATATTGTACATTCGCAAAAACATAGCTTGCTTTCAAAAAAAGAGTGATATCCATAACCTTAACACTCGTTACAAGGACAATCTTGTAGTACCTGGTTACAGACTTTCTAAAACCAGCAATTCATTTATGGGTAATTGCATTAGGTTCTATAACAAAATTCCCTCTATTATTAAGGATTTGTCTGATACTAGGTTCAAAACAGTTGTCAAAGGTATTCTTATGTCTAAAGCCTACTATAAAGTAAAGGATTACATTGAAGACAAAGATGTGTGGCGTACTGCTTCCTCCTGCACACTGCGACCCACTAGCGCTGATTGAATTTCACTTTTCAAAATCTTTGCTTGCAAATTTTGCTTTCAAATTCTTGCTCTGACACTTTATTGAATCTTTGGGCATATATTTATATTGTATAATAATAATATGTGCACGGTTGTAATTATGTGAGCACCATGTAGTCCCTCTATTTTAGTTACTATCAACGTGATGATTGCTGTGCAGCTTGGGTATGTCATGCTCACGGAAATGTTCTGATAGCGGTGGCGTTATGTGTCGGGTCGCCCAATTCCCTACAATATGGTTGAGTAGGGCGATGGCTGATGCATGCGTCATGCCCGTGAACGGGTGCCGTCTGTTGGGACTGGTCAGCCCATAGCTGTTATAGTGATTTTATCAAAAGTATATATGTATATCTAAGGCGCGTACCTATGTTTAGTTGACTCGCATTGTTCTCACATAACATCTCAGAACAATGTATCCAAAAATATTGTAAGCCATTATTTAAAAGAGCAACCATGGAGTTTCTTGCCAGATTCTTCTCCATGAGGGGTAGGCTGCCCTTGGAACTGGCAACTAGAGTCACTCCTATAATATATTAGAATTATGACTATTCATAAGTGCCTAAAACTGGTCTACATGAATAAAAATATTTTGATTGATTGATTGATTGACAGATTAGTCAACTACGCAGGAGATATTAACATGCACAAGTGAGTAAGCAAACACTGGTTTTAATTCCATACTACGAATACGATGGGCGGTAATCCGACACGACTGAAGGAAGAGACACGATGACATTTGTTGCATGCAAATTAATACTTTCTTCTACAAAATTCTAGATAATGTAAATTCACCAAGTAAAACAAATTGACCTTGAATTTAAAGCTTAATACATAATATTTGAGAACATGTTTGACCTTAGGAACTGACGGCCGATACAAATCGATTGAACCGCCAATGACAAAACATTTAAGTTAATATTGATTGATGGATTGGCCGTTAACTCTATTAACGGAAGTCGGAAGAATGCAAGTAATGTTAATTATAATGTTTATTAGTAATTGAGAAGATAAATTATTCAGTTGAACAACATGTTTAAATTATTTCTCAACGATTAGCTAATAAAGTAGTATTATACTTCGTTGCTGCATCCGTAGAGATTTAATAAACCATGTAGTACGTTTTCTGTTGTACTGCATCATCACACGAATTTTAGATCTTAAATAAAATCCAAATTTAAAAGAATGGTAATTGACTTCACTACGTAGTTGCGCTGCCCGCCGACAGGGTGCGCTGCAAACATTCGTTTTCCGTGTGTTGCATCATCCACGTGAGCTAAAGTTTGAGTTCGTTAAAATATTGTTTGTTTTGGTTAAAATTCAAAGTGTACGGTGAAAATGGGCAAAAAAACAAAGGAGAAGACGGAGGATGAGATTAGAAACAAAATAAAACGTTTGGAAAAGGAATTACGATCCAGACAAAAACCGCCGCGGTCGCCGGCTAAATATCAAGATGAAGGTACCTACAAGTGCTTTATAAGTTTATATTTTACAAGTAAAATTAGTTATAATCTGAGTCGGAGGTTAGCAATTTAATAGTGATCACTTATATTTTGTACTTATTACCAAATAAGTATGATGGTGTGGTGTTATTCCTTTAGTGGTGACACGTGATGTCATCCGGGAATTTTTTAAGTACCTACTTTCTTAGCGTGGTGGTACGTGATATCACCCAGAAAGTTAGGATTTTCATCACATTGAATACATTTATGGCTTTATTATTACTATTATTTCCTCAGTGGTGGCACGCGATGTCATCCGGAAATATATACCTACCTTTTCTTCCTTCGTGTGATGACACGAGATGTCGTCCAGGAAGTAAATGACACGCCGATTGAGCCTTTTTCTTCTTGTTCCTACTAGATCCAGAATATGACTCTTACGAAGAATATGAGGAATTCGAGCATGAGGGAAGCAGAGGCAACGACGACGCCAGCGAGCTAGAAATAAATAATGAGCACCGTCAACCCGAATCAGTGGTAGAGGTGTCTGCGCCTGCAGCGGGCTCATTTATTCCGGAGGTTTCACCATCTGAGGAATTGTCAGAAGAACCTCTCAAAAATTCAAATTCTGCTCAAGGTGAGGAAATTTCGGTTCCCTTAGAAGTATTGGCTATCCTAGGAGAAGCTAAGCAGTCAGAGGAAACATTTGGGAAGAGCATACCCGCTGAGGTCTCTGAACGTTGGGGTAAAATATTACTTGAAGGCCTAACAAAGGATCAAAAGGAAAACCTATTGACTAAAATGCTAATACCAGAAAACTTTCAGCTGGCTAAAGCGCCAAAGCTAAATGCTGAAGTAGCATCAGTCCTGAATGATCCAACAAAGAATCGGGATAAGCGTTTAGAAAAAATGCAAAGTCAATTAGGTTCGGCAATTGCTGGCTTAGCCAAATTAACTTCTGAGTTAATAAGTACTAAAGACATTGGAAAAATGGATATTTTAAAACAAGTAGCAGAAATAAACCAAATCCTACTCGACCTACATTTCGAGGAGACCATGAACCGCAGAAGACTAATAATACCAATGCTCGATAAAAGCTTTATTACAATTATACAGGGAGTAAAGCGTGAAAAATTTCTTTTTGGAGACAACCTTGGTGAAAATATTAAAACAATCAAGTCAATTGAAAAATCCAGTTTACAGATTAAGAAATCTATCCCGCCACAACCCACACCTCGGAGACCTAATGCCACAGGAGGGCAGGGAAACGCGAAGGCGCCTCCTCGTCAGCCGAACGGACAAGGTGCGGCGCGAACGCCCCATGCACAAGTTCGGTACTACCCACCACCTCCTCCGCCTGCCAGCCGCAGAGCGCCACCACCAGCGTCACGCCGGGCACCGTCGCAGCCGAGCCGTGTGCAGGACCGTCGCAGACGTCGATAGAGGTACCACATGCTGGTCGCATTCAGTATTTTTTACATAATTGGCTGAACATAACAACGGATCCCCGAGTATTAGAGATAGTAAAGGGTTATAGGTTAACATTTCTTCAAACCCCTATACAACTTATGGAACCGTGTAACCCACCTTGCTCAAAGACGGATATGTTGAATTCCATCAAACAGCTAAAAGATTTAGGATCTATTGTGCCATGTACAAATTGTGATGGTCATTTTATTTCACCTATTTTTCAAATACCGAAAAGTAATGGAACTTACCGATTTATTCTTAATTTAAAGGCATTAAATAAATACATAATACAAAAACATTTTAAAATGGAAGATATTCGCACAGCATCAAAACTTTTGTCTAAAGATGTGTACATGGCAACAATGGATCTCAAAGATGCATATTTCTTTGTACCCATACATAAATCTTGTAGAAAATATCTAAGATTCCGTTTTGATGAAAAATTGTATGAATTTACCTGTCTTCCATTTGGTTTGTGTTCAGCTCCATTTGTTTTTACTAAACTAATGAAACCGGTGCTGACGTATTTACGTAGCAAGGGTCATAGTTTAGTCGCATATTTAGATGATTTGTGGTGCGTGGCAGACAATTACAATTTGTGCATGAAAACGATAATGGTAACGGTTAATACTTTGGAACGATTAGGTTTCATTATAAATTACGAAAAAAGTGTTCTAATACCTAGCAAAATATGTAAATTTCTTGGGATTCAATTAAATTCTCAGTATATGACGTTAGAATTACCAACTGAAAAACGCTGTAAGATATATGAAATGGTTCGAAATATCTATCTATACTTATAATAAATCTGTAGAGAGGCCAATTCTGTACATGAAATATATTTAAAAAATAACTATCAGGGGGTGATTAGGGATCGATACTGATGCCAAAAATGCAATCAGTAAACTTTTTGTCTGTCTGTCTGTCTGTCTGTCTGTCTGTCGGTATGTATATTCGTTATAGAAACCAAAACTACTCGACGGATTTTAACGAAATTTGACACAATTATTCTTCATACTCCTGGGCAGGTTATAGTATACTTTTCATCACGCTACGATCAATAGGAGCAGAGCAGTGAAGGGAAATATTGGGAAAACGGGAGAAGTTACTCCATTTTTTAAGCTTCCGTCGCGTGTGCAGCCTTAATGGCTAAAGCTACATAGAAATCATGTATGACGGAAATGTTCTCCTTAAAATTATCTGTACATATAAAATGCTTTGTCCTGAATGACTGACTGACTGATTGACTGACTGACGGATCAACGCACAGCCTAAACCGCTGATCGTAGAGACCTGAAACTTGGAGGGTGTGTTCTTTATATGACGTAATTATCCGATAAGAAAGGATTTTTCGAAATTCTACCTCTAAGCAGGTGAAAAACAGGGGCAAAGTTTGTATTGGACAACGGGATTCCTTGGTCCAAACTACTTCATATTTTGCATAAACATTCTTTTTCAGAATTGATGGAACACGTGTTTCGTATTTTATTAAAACTCATCGCCTAACAGAGTTAAAAAGGGGTAGAAAGTTATTTTGGGGGTGATTTGCATCGAAGTTGATATCAATACTCCTTAGTGCTTTTGATTTAAACTGGCTTGGTGCAATGTAATTACCTTTTAAAATTGGAATGTCAAATATAAACGGATTAGAATTCGAAAGGACATTGCCAATCTTTATATGGAAGTTGGACCAAGTGCTACCCAGAATGAACACATAGTACAATTTGTTCCTTAGGTCAATAGTTATCAAAATCTATCCCAGGAGTCAAGAGAAAAACAGAGTTTTGTTATGCATTTTTTATATGAAAAAAACAATCTTAAGAATTATTTTCAATGTAACTGTGAGTGTATTAATTGTACTTTTTATGTTACAATAATAATGTAATTTATCAGCAAGTGTACATTAATGAACATTAAAAAATATACATTATTTTTGACATAAATATAATCAATAAATGAAAGCATTACAAGAACAAGCATTAGGCTGAAATGTTGCTCCACAAAAACTAACTTGAATAGGAATGCAACATAACGCCACCTCACTATTTGTACTGACTACTCTCAACTACCATATTAGAATACTGGAATTGGTGCCCAATACAAGTTTAAATAAACAACGCACCAATATACATAATGGCATGGTGCAAACGAGACACAATAGAACAGCTTTTTGTGTTTTGCGTGCTACGTAATATTGCCAGATGTCCCGATTTGGCGGGATATCCCGCTTTTCAGCCCTACTGAAAAAAAAACCAACCCCAATTAATTAATGAGATTGATCCCAATTAAATCTGTAATTTTGAATAAAAGGGTTAGGCATATTTCCGTCCCGATTTTTCCATTCCTGTACCGCTTTTGGTGCTACAGGACAATGTTATAAAATATATTAGATGTAGATTTATGTATTTTGGAGGGAAAAACATCCCATACTCATAATTTAATGAAAAATAATTATTAACAACAAAACTTTTTTTCCTGGGACGATTTTTTTTTAAATATTTGTTTTGGATGTAAATTAATGCCACGATACCACTGGAGCTACTTTCATTCCTGGGCAGCACTTGGTCCAAACCCTGTCAATGTCCTTTCAAATTTATTTGTTCTCTTATACTGGAAAGAAAAACTTACCAGCCTTATAAGTTATACCTTATAACCTATCTTGAAAATTCCTTAGAAATCTCTTAGATTATATTATTACATAATAGCAAATATTTGCAATTGCTATACCGACGATATTATTGACTGTCATTCGCCCTGTACCTAAGTCTGCTTATACAATGACGCTAAAAGTAGTGGCATCGGCTTAAAGTAGTACAATTTGTTCTTATGGGCAGTACAGTTTGTTGATTTATCATTTTTCTAGGTATCTATAATACTAATTCGATTTAAATAAATAAATTATGTTCAAAATATTCTATAGTCTACGGGAGCGAAGCCACGCGGGAAAAGCTAGTATCTAATAAATCAACAATTAAGATTAGAGAATTTGCTCAGTTTATAGGTATTTTAACAGCCGCTTGCCCAGCTGTAGCCTATGGTTGGCTTTATACTAAGCAGTTTGAGAGAGAAAAATACCTTGCCCTGTTAAAGTTTCAAGATTATGACGCAGAGATGAAAATCAACCCCTTGCTTAGAGATGATTTTTTATGGTGGGAAAGAAATATTAATTATATAGTCAATCCAATTAGAAACAGCCATTTTCAACTAGAGATTTTTTCGGACTCCTCCCTTTCAGGGTGGGGAGCATTCTGCAATGGGGAAACAGTTAGCGGTTATTGGTCACAAGAAGAGGGGGAAAAACACATCAACTATTTGGAGTTACTAGCTGCCTTTATGGGTCTCAAATGTTTTTGTAAAAATGTCACTAATTCAGAAATTTTGTTAAGAATCGATAACACCACTGCCTTATCTTATATTAATAGAATGGGTGGGATACAGTTCCCACATTTAAATAATATAACAAGAGATATATGGCAGTGGTGCGAACGAAGAAAACTTTTCATCTTTGCGTCATACATAAGATCATGTGATAATACTGAGGCTGATAAAGCCTCGAGGTTCTCGAACATTGATACGGAGTGGGAATTACATGAGTCTTGTTTCAAAGTTATTGTTAGTGAATTCGGTCAACCAGATATAGATTTGTTTGCCTCTCGGATTAATAAAAAATGTTCAAAATTTGTATCTTGGAAACGAGATCCGGATGCCTACGACATAGATGCGTTTACTCTAAGATGGGACAGATTTACCTTTTACGCTTTCCCTCCCTTTTCAATTGTATTGAAATGCATTAGAAAAATAATTGATGATGAGGCGACTGGCATATTAGTAGCACCTTATTGGCCGAGTCAGCCGTGGTTCCCACTGTTTATGTCCTTGTCTATTTCTAAAGTTTTATATTTTGGACCGGATAAAAACATATTACTCTCTCCTTCCAGAACGGCGCATCCTTTATGGCCGAGCCTTACCCTGGTGTGTGCAATGTTATCCGGAAAGCGTTCATCAAACAATCATTAGATAATGATACAGTAAACATAATGATTCAATCGTTATCAAATAATACTTTACAACAATATAATACAGTATATAAATTATGGTTTGCCTTTTGTAAAGATAATAATTTAGATTTTTTCAAAGTATCGGTACAGGATTTGTTAGGGTTTCTCACTATACAGTTTAGAAATGGCGCCAAATATGGTACTATAAATTCATTTAGATCAGCATTGTCACTTATCTTAGGCAAAGAAACTTGTGTAAATGACTGTGTCGGTCGTTTTTTAAAAGGTGTTTTTAAAATAAGGCCTTAAGTGCCTAAATATCAAAATTCTTGGGACCCTAATATGGTTTTGTCTTATCTATCTGATAAAACTCCTAATGAATCCTTAACTCTAGATATGCTCACTAAGAAACTTGCAACTCTGCTTGCGTTGTCAACTGGACAACGTGTGCAGACGTTGACACTTATTAAAGTCAATAACATTTTGTTTATGAAGCAGGTGTTCATATAATTATAGACGAAATTATTAAGACGTCAGCCCCCAATAGGGCGAATCCTACTTTGATGATTCCATTTTATCATGAACAACCAGATATTTGTCCAGCGAAAGCTCTCTCTGCTTACCTAAATAGGACAAGGGAATATCGAAACGTATCATGTACAGATAAACTAATTCTAACTATTAAGAAACCTATCCGAAATGCTAGTCCCCAGTCCGTCAGCCGCTGGATCAAACAAGTCCTTAAGGATAGCGGAATTGATGTCGAAGTTTATTCGTCCCACAGTACGCGGCATGCGTCGACCTCGGCGGCAAAGCGTGCCGGCGTTTCTGTAGAGGTGATCAAGCGTGCAGCGGGTTGGACTGGCACTTCTCTATGCTTTGCTAAGTTTTATAACTTACCTTTGATTGATAAATTACAAGAAGATAGAGCTTTCGCTGATGCGGTATTTAATATGGATAAGTAATTTGTTATTGATATTTACTAACATATAATATGTGATATTACTTAAGAATAAAATAGAATACTTAGTTAAAATAGAGTGTACTAAGTATAGTGTTTTTCGAAACTTATATTAGGATCTGTGATCCCTGTTAAATTTTAATAAAGCTGATTTTCAATATAATATGTGCATATAATTTTTTAATCTACTCATTTGTCATTATGCAATTAAGCGCTAAACATCTACATGGTTTATTAAATCTCATAGGATGCAGCAACGAAGTATAATTTATGGTTAATTGAACTTACCTCAAGTGAACTTCAACCAAAATTATACGAGTTGCTGCATCCGTAGAGATTTAAGAACCCGACCCTCCCGTAATTAAAAACCCCAAGTTATTGCAAATGACAAATAGGGTATTACTCTAAAACGAATGATTGCAGCGCACCCTGTCGGCGGGCAGCGCAACTACGTAGTGAAGTCAATTACCATTCTTTTAAATTTGGATTTTATTTAAGATCTAAAATTCGTGTGATGATGCAGTACAACAGAAAACGTACTACATGGTTTATTAAATCTCTACGGATGCAGCAACTCGTATAATTTTGGTTGAAGTTCACTTGAGGTAAGTTCAATTAACCATAAATTCGTTCGGTATTCATTCGTGGTAAGCATGACAAACATAACCTAACCTACACATACCTATCTAATCTAACCTATCTCGGAAGCAGTTCATCAAAATATGAATGGTTAATGCAGCCGCTCCGTAGAAGATTAATAATTATCAGCTGCATCTAGTTAGATTAGAAGCCCACCCCAACAAACTTTGGGAATAATAAGGCTAGGAGGACATCGCGGCAGACCCAAGCGGAAATGGTGGGATGCGCTTGACTCTTTTAATAAAGACTGGTCCGCAGCACTAGACAGAGAGAGATGGAACGAGAGTAGGGAAGCCTTTGCCAAAGTCTAAGAGAAAGATAACATGAAATATAAATAAATTATTTTTGCAGAACGTACAATTCGGTAAGCGTTAAGATGACAAAATTTGCAAATTGATTGCCGGTCAAAGAACCGGATACAGTTCCAGGGCATCATAGCAAGACCTAAATAGTTTTATCTAGCAAGGTAACACTGACCTCAATATTGAGTATTCTAGTATATTACTCATGTATTATGTAGGTGCTTGTATGAAATCTCTTCAGTTTTATGGGAGAGAACAAATTGCATGTGGTTGGAAATCACTCTATGAATGTAAATTGTAAACGACTTGTATTGTTCTTTGTCTTTTGGGGTTATAGAAAATAAGAAGGTAGTAGGTACGATGAGGTTGAAATCGAAATACTATGTAGAATAGCAGTGATAGCTTAGTGGTATGACTATAACAGATGGACTGCCAAGTTAAGCGTCTCAGGTTCGAACACAAGGCGCGCACGCACCTCTGACTTTTCGTAAGTTACGTGCGTATTATAAATTAATGATCACCTGCTTCGAACCTCGGAAAGCACGTTAAGCCGTTGGCCCCGGTTGTCATGAAGATCTTTGACAGTCGTTATAGGGAGTCAGGACCAATTGGGAACCTACGATTTTACCTAGTATTAATTCACCTCTCTCTTGTATAGTCCTTTCAAATGTTAAAAGCGTCTTTAGGAAATATTTTTTATCTGTATTTATTACATCATTTGAAAAGGTCTATGAAGAGATGAATAATATGCTATTAAGACTTTCATTCTCAATTAAATTTATTGTGCAGATTGTTTGTAGTTATTACGTTATAATAAGCAGCTATGTATATGCAAATTTAAGAGAAAAATAATTTAATTTGAAAATTCACAATAATTACATATCCGTGTAGATTACATTGCCGCCTGATATTTCCATATTGGGGGCTGCTTATGACAAAGTCCCGAGTTTGACTCCAGATTTCAGAATCCAAACCCAATAATAGTTTTTAGTGTCGAATTCGACAGTCTGACGTGTATTTCGGCTTCAGCCGAACTTTAGAAAAATGTATGGTAACCACGCCCTTGGTTCCACTCCTGCGCTGTACGCACAATGAACAAATTATTTTTATCAAGTAGGCAACTTTATCGCCGAATACGAACCGTATCAATCAATTCGGCTTACTACAACAATGCGAGCGATGATAAGCGATTCATAGTTCTGCTTTGAATGCTTTGCCAAAGCGTGGACTGTAAATCAATCAAGTGTTACTGTATTTACAAAAGTGACCATTTTGTATTTTATAAAAACGTTATTTTTTGACTATAAAAAGTTAAAATTCGGAATTTAAAAATCGATTACGAGCGAGATTTGATCCCGCAATCTACTGGGTAAAGCCTCCAGTCTGTACTTTGAGGCTTAATCGCGGGTTCGAACCTCTCGTAATCGATTTTTTTCCACACTTTAGTATTCGCATAGTGTGCATAATATCGCATAATATTTACCAGTGTAAACTGTTTGAAATCGTGTGTGTATAGCACTCGAGACAAGATGATGGCAAGGTGATGATTTATCAACTGTAAGAGCAAATACTAAAATACAACATTGACGAAATAAATCCACAATCAAAAGCTTAAACAAACTATTTTTTTCCAGCTATTGAGATTGGAACATATCCAATGAAACGTTCTTGACCCTAATGTTTAATTCTCTATAATAGGGTAAGCAGTATTAACCCCTTCTTCTTTCTGCCCTTTTCCCAATTTATTTGGGGTCGGCACAGTATGTCCTGTTTTTCCAAACATCTCTATCACCCGCCATCTCAGTAGTCACTTCTTTTCTTGCCATATCATCCTTCACATAATCCATCCATCTTTTAGCAGTATTAACCCCTTTATCATATACTAATATATCAACTCATACCCGCAGCACCTTTCTTTCACCGGACATCGCGATGCACAGCCAGATACCAGGAGCGTGCACAAGACATTTTCAGTACATTACAAATCATAGGTACTTCGTTTCATTAATATTCGTCGCCTACGTCATATCTGACAGGGTAGGCCGTACCTTGTCTATATGAACTGCACACCAGATACCATCCATATCAAATAGATATTCCCCCTGCTCGGACCAAAAGGTTCGCTTCTACCTTTGCTAAGCTAAAGAGTGGAATAACCTTCGCGGGTCTGTATTCGCAAAACAATATAATTTGGGGATATTCAAATCAAGAGTAAATAGGCATCTCAAAGGCAAGTGTAGCAAGGCTCCATTTTAGACCACAGCGCCGCTTACCATCAGGTGGGTTTATGGTCCAACACATGCCTTTTCATTATTAAAAAAAAAACTAATAGGTACCTATTAATAAAAATAACTTTTTATCGGATTTTCGTGACGTGAGACGTTAGTGACGCGACGAAATCCAATAAATAGTTGTTTTATTATTGGTAGTGCTCGCGTAAACTTAATGCATTATTACTAATATATTAATTTGTAATATTTATTACAACATCACGTTTATATCCAGGGTTGACAAGTTCCCCCCCGAATGTGGGTTCTCGCCTTGTCGTGGCGGGGGGGCTTAGTAGCCGTGGTTGGGCACACGGCGAAGCTAAGAGGAACCCCAAGGAGGCGCCGCTCCTGCGGGCTTTGGCCAGAAGCCCACTTTGGAGCGGCCCTGGCGGGTTGCGGTGCTGCATCAGGGTGGAGCACCTAGCAGCACCGCAACTGAGGCGGGCCGCGGTGTTGAATAAACAACATCGCGGCTGAGGAGTGCGGGGCCGCGGCGGGAGAGGAGTGCCGGTATTACGGTGCGCCGCTCTCCCTACCTTCCGCGGCCTCGGCGGGGCCGCAACCGCTGGATTGCGGACACGGTGGGGCCGCAGGGGAAGAGGAGTGTCGGTATTACGATGCGCCGCTCTCCCTATCCTCTGCGGCCGAGGTGAGGACCATGGGCGTCAGACTCGGGGTCGTCTGGCGCTCATTGCACATGGTCCTCTAAGTGGTCACGGTGGGTGGGTGTCAATCACCCCACCCCGAGGAGGGTCCGGTGACGGACGTCCGCGGCGGGTTCGCGGATGTAGTACACTAGGGATACCGCGTTCCCGCCACTATGCGGATAAGAGGTGACACAGAAGGGGTTTTAGTCGGTATGCCGGCCGCCTACCATCTCTAGGCCGGAGAGCCCGACATAACCGTCTCGCATCCCCGAGCGGGACGGTATGCATAAGGCGCATTTCCCCTTCTGCAAAAAAAAAAAAAAAAGGGTTGACAAGTTGTTCTAGAAGAAGTACATCTGATTTCAGATAGGGAAAATATTAGTACAGATTAATAATAAAAAAATTTTAGCACACTTTACGGTATGCAAATTTTTTTTTTTGACATGAGAGCTAGCACAAAAAACACATTAACCATGTATGAGAAAAAAAACTGAAGCAATTACCGATTTAAGGGAAAAAAAAATCAACTACCACGGGCTTCAATAGAATGCAAATTGGAAATACGACAGCTGATGTTTGAGAGTAATAAAGCTATGATGCAGATGTTTGACATCATTTAATCAAGTATGACAAAATTTATGAAACGTGACATTACCGTTTTACGATAGGTATAGAAACGGGAAAAGAAATTGCATAGGAATGGCGTTAGTTGACGTTAATACATCAAGTGGCCTTACGTAAACAGTTATAATATAACACGACATAGCTGTCACGATTATGATAGCAAAGTCAACGAGAATCTAGTCAAACAATTTTTCAACAGAACCTCCATGCCGTATGAAAACATTTAGAATATCATCATCATCATCATCATCGACCTGTATTAGTTTACTGCTGAGAATAAACCTCTCTCAATGCGCAACACTATTGTGCGCTCATTGGAGATATTTGTCAATAATTGCCACGCTGAGCAAGCGGGTTGGCGATCGCAGTTGCAGATGATTGTTGTTACACAGAAAGATACTGCTGCCCATCCTCCGGATCTTTCTCTTTCGCTTCTTACGACACCCGCGGGACGAGTAGAGAGGTGGTTCTATTCTTGGGTCAGAACCACATGGCACAATAATTTAGAATATAAATTAGTCATTTTTCATGATTTTTTAAAATTTGAGTCATGCATGTCCTTCTAAACGGACAATCCACTGCAGAAGCAGTCTTGAATTACCACGGTTGATTACTGAACGAAACGCTAATAGCTATTCCTTGCGTAAGCAGCTAGTTCTTATTGTTGCATACTTGTGTCTAACACTAAATAGAAACAATGTCAGACCTTGTACAAACAATGACGAAACATATGCAACACTATGTTGGTTTAGTAGAAAGCATTACTAACGCGACTGATTACTTAGAAGCGTGTAATATGCGAGCTTAGGCATGTGTTAGGTAATCCTGAAAAGGGGCGGTAAAAGGACCATTACACTGATCCTGGTAAATGGAATATTACAGAGATCTTGCTAGTATTTTTTATGCTTCTCTTTTGGCTCTAGTAATCGATTCTAGGTCTTCCTCTTTCATGGTTTTAACTATAGCATAATATAAATCGTAACTTACAACTTTTACAGCTTAAATAGACTTTATTGTTTTTATTGACTCAACTTGGATTACTCGACTCGACACTGTTAAAAAAAAACAAAAGCGAGCGGGGTTGCCAATAGCTTAGTGGCGAACGACAGGGGGCTTTATCAGTAGCAATTTTTTTTTACAAAATTTATAATTTAAAAAAAAAGACCTGAGTTTGACCACGATCCCATCGTGATATTGTAGGCGGTATTGTTCTACGATGAATAGACCTGCCTTTACATATCCAAGCTAACCATACAATACCAATAATCCCGTGCTACATAGATTTCTCTAACAATAATTACGAAGTTGTGTCCAACACCCACAAGTCTACGGAGTCCGCGGTGGGCGCAAACGCAAGCTATGTAAATCGTGCTATGGGGCCGACGGAACAAGTTTTCTATTTCAAGGAGAAAACACAGATTTACAGTGCCCGTGAAACGTCAATTAGGTGGCTTTCGCGCCTTCTATAACTATTTCGAGTATTGTATGATTGTCAATCTATATTGCCTTATGGGGTAAACAAAACTTGGGGCGGTACCGCTGAACCGCGAGATAGCCCAAAATTGGATTGCCGACGGTTTGGTTACCTGTCTCGAAGTGTGATGGGTGAAACTGTAGGTGCTATGATTTCAAAGTAACTTTATAGGGTGGCCCTAAAAGGACATATAAATCGGATGTGCTTTAAAAAGGACAGTACATAGACACTCACGTGTGGTGAGGTTCGTAGCACGTGGCGTTTGTTGTTTTAGTCAGTTTCATCGCACAGTGAAGTTCACGAAACTCTGTTTGCTGAAATATTGGACAATTGAGCAACGAATATCTTTTAAACTCTTTCTTCTATTACGGTTTTAGCTCATCTTCGATCCTTTAATAGAAATAAAATTATTATAATAGTGTGTTTAATCTATGCTGGAATCAAATACGTAGTTTATATCGATACGTTTCTTGCTAAAATGACAGTTATTTATGTAGGAACGAAACGTAACCATGTATGATAGAGGCTAAGATATGATGCATGACTGGGTGAAATAGATTATAACAGAATTTGATGTAAGTTAGAGTGAGACAGCGGATATAGACAAACTTAATTCTTACATCTTTGACGGGCAAAGGTTCCTCTGACTCTGACCGTACCTTAAAGAGTAAATGTATGTCATCAGAATAAATTATTCATTTGTCTGTTACTAATCAGTTTATCTGTAGGCTGTCAAAAAACTCAACTTGCCATTTCAATCGGATTAGATTGCACTGTTTGCCTTGAGGAGTAAAATAGTTTTGCAAGGGAATTATATTTAACTTGTTATAATTAGAACAAGTTATTAAGAGCTCTTATTATGCTCCGTATGTTATGTAACCTCTAGACACATGTCTGGAGGACAGCCTTTGAATGTGAAGTTTAGTATTTGTTACTTTTACCCGACTGCGCCAGAAGGAGTGTTATGTTTTTTATTGAAATGTCTGTAGGCTCGTCCTCTAATCCACGCGACCGAAAAATGACACGGATTGTGATTATGAAATCGGATATTCTCTCGCTTATTTACATAAAATGTACTTTTTTTAAAGAGAAGTTCTTTTTACCTGACTGCGCGATGCAGGGTGAGTTTACCCTTTATAAAAAAAAATATTTTTACTTCATAACAAATCCAGGACCGAAATAACAAAAAAAGTTGGCCGACTATTATATTTAAATTTTTGCACTTAGGGTAGCGTTTATGGTTAACGTAAAAATTTTCGTTACGTTACGGTACGCCGTAGATCGTGGGTTCGAGTTAAATCCGCATCAGTTGTTTTTTCAAATTTCTTATTAAATAATTATACATATAAAACTAATAAGTTTGGCAAAGTGAAACTGCCACTATGGAAAGTAGGAAAAATAACTACAATAGTAAAATTAATCTTTAATTGTACAACTATTAAATTTGTGCTTAAAATTAATAAGTTAGGGAAAGAGAAACTATGGAACGTGTAGGAGAAAATTTCACTTTTAAGCTTAATCTTTGTGTAAAAATTAAACTATAAAACTATGGATATTTAAAAAAATATACAAAAGGTACGTGTTGGGTTTGAGTTGTATAAGCCTTAATTTAAATTTGCATATTATTTTTTGGCATACACTTTATTTCGTATAACGTTTATACCGAATAAATAATTAAGAATATATTTTTTTAAATATGACAAGAACACTAATCATTTAAGTACTTACTTACTTTTATTTATTATTTACAATACATTTTATTCATTTACAATACACATAAAATCATTTTTAAATATAGGTATATAAAACATAAAAATATACGTCATTTAAAATATAAAATATAGTAGCTCACGCACCGGTATCGGGAACCAGGTTTTATTATGAAAATTAAACCGATATGACTACTTAAACTAATTGTTATGAGAAAAAAAAAATGGCGAATATTTTATAACAATCGAAATTAGGACAATCAATATTATGCGAACGAAGAGGATACCAAAAGGAAAAGTGCATCAAAAAGTAAAAAAAATATTTAGTCTTGTCTCTTGTTTAAATACATACGAACCTACAATGATATCAATGGTATGGGATACAATTACTTTTTCGCAAATTGTCGCTTAATAACAATACCGCATAAGTCAATTTAATACGTTTTCAAGTGACGCAAAAATTGATTATTTCTTACATTTATGATCGACACAGCGGTGCCAGTATTATCGAATAATACGCTGTAATTGGCTTATTTTGCAATTATAGAAAAAAGTTGTTGGTCTAGTGGTAGCAAGCGCGACTGCTGAGCACGAGGTCCTGGGTTCGATCCCCGGGTCGGGCAAAAGTGTTATTGGGTTTTTCCATTAGGAAATTCTCAGTAGCAGCACGGAGTCTGGAATTGTGCCCGGTTAATGGCAATAGGCTCGCCCCCTATTACATGGGACTTATTACATAGCCGGCGAAACGTGGGTGTACTGCACACCTCTGCCTACCTCCTCTGGGGAATACAGGCGTGAGTCTATAAAAAAAAAAAAAATAAAAAAAAAAAAAAAAAAAAATCATTGGATGCGCGCAGGAAAAACCTATCCAATGAAGTATAAAAAACATGGCCATTTTTCTACTTGCGCGGATTTGTTATATAAGCGACGATATCATTGATTTTATGTCTTTAAACCAAGACACAAGACCAAATATTTAGTATTACTATTACCTACTTGGCACGTGCTTCAGCTAAGACATGTTCCCGTCTAACTTCGCACGTGCTAAGTCACTAAGTCACGTCTATTTATCAAAGTTAAGACAAATGGACGAACGAATGTAGACCGTTAAGGCACCTCTTCGCGCTAATCTGCTATCTCGCTCGCACATTGAAGTTGATTGAAGAAATGAATATAAAATCAATGAATTAGTTATATAAAAATCGAATTGATGGAGAACAACATTACAAAGTTTTAGTAAAAATTTCAGCTTGATCGAAACATGTTTTCCAATATAAAAATTGTTTTAAATTAATTTTTATATTATGTTATTTTTCTTCTCTGTATGAGAAGAGACCTTTGCCCTACATTGGGACAGTTACAGGCTGATTTATTTATTTATATGTCATTTTTATTTTTACAGAAACTTGGTTCTGTTGTTCTCTTTCAATTGGTTTTCTATTTTTCATAACTATATTCATTGATTTTATATCTTCATTTACGAGTACACGCACCTCAATCCACAAACGCAGCGTTCATCTAGGGGTACACTTTTTGAGCCCGGATAAAGGAATTCACCCCTAAAGAAATCCTATAGTTCATCACAGCTGTGGGGTTTAGTTGTAAACTTTAAAATCATAATAATCATAAATCATAAATAAATAAACATAATCATAATAATCAACATAATCATAACATTGTTTGTTCTTTACAGGAACTGATGGATGCTACTGGAGGCGCCAATCTCGTAGCCCAGTTCTAGGCTGACACAATTTAGATTGCCATCGACACGCTAAGAAGATATTGAGAGAAAGAGATGGCGTACGTCGTACTCAAAGATAAGAAGCGGGTAGTATTGTTTAAATATTTCTATAGCCGTACGCGTCTTAAAGAATAATTATTATAAATTAGTATATCATAAGCATGACCACGGTTTAAAGAAACAATACGCAAGATTGTTTATAAAATATTATTATGATTCAAAGTTACACGTCCGTACTTTGATTGTCACGTTATGACTCTTAACTTTCAAGCACCTAAGTAGTTGTTAACATTGTATTATGTTGTATTTGTATTGTTATTAGTTATTCAATAGTTTAAAAAATACTTGCACTTGGACTTGCGCAGAAGTGGGGAGCACCCTTTAATTTTTTTCTTTATTTTCATAGTACACATTCTGTGTATTTCAAGTGACAAACTATTACTATATTATTACTATTACTAGGTTTAAAAAGGGACAGAACTGGGAAATATCGTGCAAAAACCTCCTAAATAACCCCCCCCCCCCTTAACTTTTACTATATTTTGTTAAAGCGGATGGCCGCTAATAAGGAGTAGTTAGAAAAATAATTCAGACTTGAAACTTGAAGGACTTGAAATCTCAAGTTTTGAAATTTATGCCAATTTGAATTACTTCAAAAAAAGTTCTAAGTAGAATTAGTATTATGGATATACAGAAGTCGGAAGCGTATTTTCAATTATTCTATAATAAGGGGGCAAACTATCACGTGTGTCACCTTATCACAAGTGATTACTGCCGCCCTTATGCACAAACAACAAGGGGATTGTGTCTCCGATTCTCTTCACTGAACCTACGAATCACTACAGTTCGAATATTGTTATTTCATGACGCTATTCTGTAACCCCAGACCGATCCATTCATACTCAAACCAGCAAGGCTTTACCACCAATGAGGAAGTAAGAACCCTATAGTACCGAATACTAGTAAAGAAAAAAAAACCAAGTGATGGTGGCCGTGTGATATTTTATTAATTATCTGCTATGATGATACTTGCTATCTCTAGCGGCTTCGCTCACGTGGTATTTCGATAAAACATAATCTTATGTACATTACTTACTTATTTCGTACTTCGGGTTGTGTTTAAGCTCTGTGCCATAATTTCAGATTTATCACTTTACTATGGTTATAGACGTATAAGATTGCAGCAGCAAAAATTCATTCATAATCAATTAGATTTTTTAATTAAATCAAAGTTAAAATGATTATAATTTTCCGTGAACACGAAAACAATAGAATTTAATTTTGTGATTGCACAATTGCACATTGACAGCTCAAAGAGCACAGATATTTTTTTAAACAAGTATTCAGAACGCAATGACTTAAGAAAAACTCAGTTAATCCAAAATTTTAAATAAACTAATTACTGAATTTAACAGACGTGGTAAAATTAGAGAAAGAGGTCCAAGGAAATTGGAGAACGAACACAAAAACCGTTTAACCTCGCTTTCCCAACAGCATTTCATCCATCCATCACAATCCTACTAAACTACAGGCAATAGACACTATATTTACCCTTTATAACCACATCAAAGAACATGTAATTATAGAAGCTAGATCTGCCATCTAAGCAGTGCTCCGTAATAAGGGGATAACAGTCGTGAGTAATGATGATGATTCTCTAGCTACAAATCCTTAACAAAATCTCGTAAATCAAACAAATGCTAGTTTTGTTCTTGTGTCTAATTCAAGGTGACATCTTACGAAATTTTTAAAATAAAGATTCTAGTTAAAGAAAATGCTGTAGACCAAGATAATAGAAATGCAAATTTGACAGACTTACATTATACTATTGAAACAGTAGATAAAAATTATTATATGTTTGCTAAAGTTTAACTATTTAACGTAGGAGGAATAAAGAAAATTGTATTATATTTGTTTTTGGTAAAGATAACATTTTCACTTCAATCAAAGGCAAATATTCAATTAGAGTCTATGACGTCGTAACTTTAGCACCAATTTAAGAGGATTTTGTCCAAAAACAGTTTTCTGTAAATATTTGTACTACATGTGGTTGGGATTAAGGTACTAATTCAATTACAAAAATATAACCCGAAACCATATCAATGCAACCTATGCTTTCACAGAAGTCACCACAATAATGACTCAGTAGTGACTACAGTATTAAAATGCATGAAAATAAATAAACATAACTTACAAACAATAATAATAACAGGCATTGTTATCAACTAAGAAATGTACTAGCGTTAAAACTAGGACATGAACGCATTGTACTTAAACAGTTCTAATTCGTAAACATACTACAAGATTTGCACTTAATCGCCAACTTTGTATGCATCAAGTGATGTAAGATACCAAGAGTCATGAGCATTTTTTTTTTCTAGAAAATATATTTCGTTAATTTTTTTTTTTAAAGTACGTTCGTAAATAAAAGCCCTGCGTGATCAACAATCAATGTTTTGCAAACACGTAAAGGGATTTACCCAGATTTACAGGAAAACTCACGTTACAGAAGAAAACCACAATCCAATTTCTCAATATTCCAAGCACAAAAACACTTAAGGATGTTGCTAATATAATAGAAAGCTAAACACGCTTTCCTTCAACAAAATTTAAACTTTTGGTAAAATCACGATCGCGTCGGATAATAGGATTTATTTTCCGGCCGGACGTAGAGCACACGTCTTTCATATGCGCAGTCACGCGCCATACTGAATTATTACTGAGTACTGCGTCGACTGTTGAGAGCGAAATTGGTTTTCGAACGACTAATCCTATCAATGTAAACTAAGCCGTGATAAGCAACAATTTAGAGTTCAGTTTTCAATGGAGGGAAACCAAATTTTTTTGCGACAACGTGCAAACAGGTTGGACACGAGAAATCCGCAGTCTGCCAGGAAACTGACACGTCGGTCTTTAGCTTTTTGACCGATAGTGACTCGTAATCACTAGTTTTACGCGACCACAAACGATAAGCTGTGGTTAAATAGTCAGATGATTTATTTCTAATGAACTGAGTAAAGAATCAATAAAATCAATTAACTGCTCTCTAAAATAAATAGAAAGCTGTAAATTCTTCTTCAATTGATATTAAAGTCGTGACGATTTCGAAATCTCCAAATAAATGTAAGTGCACGTCGGTCGTTACAATATATTAGTCAATTCATATCATCAATATTTTATGATATCAATCAATCAATACATCTAAAGCATGGGTGGTAGAGAAACGAAAGTTACGAAATAGAAAGAAAAATTAATAATCAAAACGGCAGCGGCACTGACATAAGAGCTTCAAATTGCCGCTAACCTGCAGTTAATGACACAGACTTTATTCCTATACAATACTATCGGCGAAATTATCAAAGAAATCTTCTATGATATAAGCTTACGACATAAATATCAGTTCCCGTTAGAAACTTACGGCAGTAACGAGTTTGAGGATCTCGAAGGTAGATGTCTAGATGATAGTTTATTAGGCCTCGTTAGACACGACCTGGGAGACATTTGATTATTTTCCTGGTAGTGTTAGTGTTATGATATTTACGACATCCAGGTTGATGATTTTATGTCCCATAGTGACAGATATAGTATTTATTTTAGTAGCTTTCATCGGCTGATTCGCTGAAGTATTTATTGGCCAGGAATATAGATTTCTATTGTATTTTTCAATAGGATTTCAATATGAATCTTTTGCAATAATTGAAGCTACATATTAATCTAATTCAAAATGTCAATTGAGCCTGTATTTCCATTTAAGTAATTCTAGAGTTTCCAGATTAGTTTAATCAGTTATCTAATAATTAAGCAGCATAATTATGTTTATTGTAGCACAAGTCGCGCTGATAAGTGTTATGTCACTGCGGCATTTGAAGCGCAAAGGCCTCGTCCCCATTATGTCAGGCCAGCTGCTTTTCTCGTCTGAAATGCCGGAAAAGTGCTTCCACTTATATAGACGATGTTCTAGTTTAGCCAACTTTTTCCAATTGCTGCTGTTATGAGTAGTTTAGGTCCGGAAATTGTTTTCTGTCAAATTCGAAATAAGTTAGCTGTTAAAAATTACACTGTTATTTAGTAAATTTCAAAATGTTATGGCACTCACTTCGTTGCGAAAGTTTATTCGCTACATTTTCGGATAGCTTTAAAATGTAACGACAATACGACAACAAAAAATATGACCTGATAAAATATTGGACATTTATGCTAAAAGCCTGCATGTTAGCTTGTTGGACAAGGACATCGAGTTAATGCAAAGCTGGTGTCACGGATCAATATATTAACAACGCCACATGCAGACATATCACATGACGTGGCTAATACAATTTAAAATAATTATATCGCATGATGAATATTGCTTAGACCTTAGCAATTAGTTAATACATCGTAGTGGGAATACCTTAATTAACTTAAAGACCGATCATTATCACCCAGTAAATTATGAATTAATGAAAGAAGACATTGGGCCAACATGTTTGGCCAACAAATATTTGCATGAAGTGAATCTTTGAGAATGATAGATGAGAATGCAAGTGCTTCTACAATTAGTAAATACAATTTAATAACGTAGGTGCGTTTGTCTCTCACATGCGACTATGAATAATGATAAAGCGTTTAAGACAACGTGGGGAGTACAAATGACGCGCGTTTGATATTTAATTTCGAAATTCATGGGAGGTCTATCTTTTGGTTTCATCTACTTCATATTTTGTACCGTAATCTATATAACAATATCTCGAATTAACTTTGAACAAACTTAAAGGGAGATTTGTGAATCCCAAGTTCTCGATAACATAATGATAATTATGAATTTTTAAACAAAATAATCTCTACTGATTAGAAAGCTAAAGCTGTAATTAATTTGTTTGTTACTGATAAATATAAATAATTTAGTCACTAATCGAAAGTTTGACAACTTCACAAGACTTTCGATAGGACGAGTTGATTTAGATATCATTGATTGATTGGCTTTTAGGCTATGTTTACTACTCTGTACGGTCTTTCTATCGTATGGTTGATGAACAACCACGTGCCAAGAGTTTAAACCACTCGTACGCCTCTGACGTGGTCTTACAAACCGTAGAAAATTTCTCAGATATGCTGGTCACGATGTTTTCCTTCACCGTTTTAGCAAGTGATAATTAATTTCTAATACGCACACGAATCCGAAAAGACCCAGGTGCCTGCCTGGGTTTCTAACCTTTGAATAGGCAGTCCAACGGTCATACCAATAAACTATCTGTAAATGGTCGTAAAATTCTAAACATATTTTTATATGGTCACCGAAATTTCAAATATAAATTAATGGGAGGATATACGCCAGGATGTCGAACACCCGCATAGAAATTACTTTCTTAGTTGTAGGAAATTACCAATAATAAATAATGAGGAAACGGAGATGACAATGATAAATTCCAATCCATACATATGAAATGTTTAATTTATAATAAGTGTTTACTAAACACATACATAATAATGTATCAGATCGATCAATAGTAGTCTTATTACGGGTATTTCGATTAAAAATAAGTTATAGATACTATTCTATCTATCTTAGTGCATAGGACGGTATTATACTCTCATATAGCGTTGGACGAACTTAAGTCATCATCTGCCTAGCCTTTTCCCAACTATGTTGGGGTCGGCTTCCAGTCTTACCGGATGCAGCTGAATACCAGTGTTTTACATGGAGCGACTGCCTATCAGACCTCCACAACCCAGATAATGGGTTACACGATACCCTTGGTAAGACTGGTTGTCAGACTTTCGGGCTTCTGACTACCCGTAACGACTGTCAAAGAACTACAATTGACAGCCGGGGCCAACAGCTTAACGTGCTATCCGAGGCACGGAGAGTGATAATTAATTTATAAAACGCACATAACTTACGAAAAGTCAGAGGTGCGCGCCTTGGGTTCGAACCCGAGACCTCTGACTTGCCAGTCAACGGTCACCACCACTAGGCTATCACGACTCTCGTGGACGAACTTTAGTATAATATAAAAAAAAATACGAGTAGGAATTGTAGGAAACCTGAATGCACATTTTTATTTTTATTAAAACCAAAACCTCAAGTGCTGCTTAGTGCTGTAGATAGCGTCCGTGCGTCCGTTAAAAAATATTCTTCCGGTGATTTGATGCGCAATATTGTTAGTAAACATATTTTTAACAAATAAAGACAAAAGACAAGCGGCGGATAGAGAGAGGTGGCGATTGCTCCACCGACATGAGCTTAGCTATTAAATATAAGACATTTTTAACATTTTTAAAATGTAAGCTTACAATTTCGTACTTTTTTTCGTGGTTTTTTTTTATAAGCCAAGTCCGTACAATGTCATGTCATTGCGAGAAAGTATGACACCTTAGTTCCCGGCCTAAAAACAATAAAAATAGCTGACATGGCTTTAAACACCGTTGAAAAATCTTTGAGTACTGGTTTTCCTTAACATGGTGGTTTTTAGTAAGTGCTAATTTATTTCTAAAACGCACATGAACCCGAAAGATCAGCATGCCTGTGCATGCCTGAGTTTCGAACCTACGAACTTTGACTAGGCAGTCCAACGGTCATACCACTACGCTATCACTACTAAAATATTACGAGTATTTCCATGGCTAAATAGACCAACACGTATAAATCCAGAAACATCCTTATGACGACATTCTATGTTTGTACAAGTTTAAATACAAACTTGATAATGAGTCTATTCACTGAATAAAATAGAATTAACACTTGTATTTAAGGGTAACGACACACGTAAGTGATAATAATGCTACGTGTAATAAATAAGGCTTACATATATATTAGTTCTATTACATCACCCATATTTCTCATGGGGATAGAAAAAAATTACATACTACTAGAAAAAAATTACACACCTACTTCTAAGGATTGCTTTGCATTTTTTTAAATAATTTTCCAATGGTTGGAGCTCAATTTGGCACCTAAGTATGTCTACCACATAGATAGGTGCCAAATTGAGCTCCAGTCGAGACTTGGCTGAGGTGTGGCTGGCATAGGTAATTTCATTACTACGTCTATGCGTGACGTTCAATTTGGTATAATTCTTTGGTAAATCTGGTATAATAACTAGGCGAAGAGTAAAAAATGGCCATGGAAAATTTAACATGGTAGAGCTATCAGCAAAAATGTTGCGTACGGTCAGACACCGAAGGCCCAATTCGACCCCCATAATCCCTTTTCTAAATCTACCCTCCCCTTACAGTCGCCATGCGCAAGAGATAGTGATATCCCCTAGTGTTGCTGGTCTATATACGATAGATTACGGTAACCATTTACCATCAGGCAGTCCATATGCTTGTATGCCACCTTAGTAAACATAATATTTAAAAAGCCGATCCATAAAAAAAATTACTTCACAAAAATCAATCCATTATTCATGTGAAGCGGCTCTACATTGCGTCGTCGTCAATCAGCCGTCGAACATTCAACCGCGTATCTAACCGTGGCCTTAGCAGCACAATCAACATAACAACAGTGACGTCTGAGGTATTTATACGTCAAACAGACACAATGTACTCTAACCCGATGATTTTGTGACGGTTACTACTGTGGGCGTCTCTTGTAATTCGTAGCGCGACGTGAAAAATGTGAATTTGTTATTTTTAGTAGACTACGTGTAAATGATTATTTATGACGAAGCTTGGGTTTGAAATTTTACGTTTAAAATAAGAATTACTTGCCGCCATATTGCTATTTATTTGAATAAAGAACACTTTGCATCCAATGCATCATTCATCGTTATATCATAAAAAAAACTAAAGGTAGTTTAAAAAACAGGGAAGGTATAGGTATATATCTTTCTCTGTATAAGAAGAAGCTTTTGCCCTGCAGTGGGGGACAGTTACAGGCTGATTTATTATTAATTTATAGTTTAAGAAAGGACGCACACTTCTTCACAGAACCTTAGACTATAAATTATAAAATATCATAGGTACACCTAGAACAATATGGCTAAAACAATAACTTCATAATAGTTCATACATTTCCCACTCTTACATCAGAGGTCACAGTTCGGCACCACATCGTGACTCACGCGCCTGATAATCAAGACATAAAAGGGGAATTAAACTATCTACCAGATGGCAAATGTGTGCAGATTTGTTCGTATGGAGTTATGTGGTGTTAGGTACTTTCACCATGTTTTTTTTTTTGGTGGCTTGCTAAGCTGGTTTTAGATTAAAAGCTACCTCGTCTCATAAATTACGAAAAGTCAGACGTGAGTGCCTTAGGTTCGAACTTGTGAACTCGACTTGCCAGTCAACGGTCATAGACTAGACTATTATAGCATGAACGTAACAAGCGATTTAGGGTCATGCCGCCACCCTTACACACTAAATCGCCTACGGCAGTCGTGTGAGAAGCCGACCCAACCTGTAATTTCATAAGGCTGAAATTTTTGAAATGTGCGAATCGATGTTAATTAATTACATCCACAAAGGTTCAATGAACTTTTGATTAAGAAATTGAGTATCGATTCCGTATTATTAGAAATACCGTTGTATAAAATTAACATTACTAATACATTCCTGTAGTAGTTAATAGTTACTAAACTTGATTTGAACTACGGTATTGTAACTAACTCGGATTTATAGAGACATTTTAGTCTCGACTATTTAATAGTAATTTCAATAAGTCACACGATACGACACAATGTTTCTTATTGGTACGATATTATCTTTGCAATTTTAGTGCGTAAATAAATTTCATTACCTAATTTTAGTGTTTAGTTGCGATACTAGAAGTATTCGACATTTTTTAAGTAAACATCGTGAGGTAACCTGCACAACTTTGAATGTTCAAGATGTTGTGAAAAGCCATGGTCTAGGGCGGGCGATATTCATAGAACGCACTCAGACTTTACTTTGAATAAAAGTCCACTTTCAAGTCAACTTTGAATAGATAATTTTATTGAAAGTAGAATTTTGATTTAAAGTAAAGTCTGAGTGCGTTTTGTGAACCTTGCTCTGAGTGCGGTCTGTGAATCTCGCCCTGACAATGTTTACGAAAAATACAATACTTAAGTCATATTTATCGACGCAGAATTTCAGAACCGTAAACAACATTTTTCACCTTGACTGAAAGAAGCAGACGCATTTTCACAACAGAAAATCTTGAGATTGCTGGGAATCAATCCGAATAATGCACGTTAGAGCCGGTAAATTTCAATTAGGTACTATCGCGGACACGAACGGTGCACCACTTTGCTATCAAAATGCTTTGAACGATGCTACGTGCGTAGGGGCGGGGATAGCGCTACGTTCTGACGCCGGGTGCAAGCGATTCTAACCTTAAGAGTGGTGCACCGGCTTTGTCCACGATAGTACACAGAACTGCTCGCAGGATGTTTATATTTTTTGTAAATTATATAAATTATCTGATTAGCAGTCTCCAATCTAAAGGGTCTGTAGTACATAACTCCATATAGAGTTCTTTAAGTCAAGCTCACAAACCTGTTCCCTAGCAACGTAAAACCAGACGAACTTAATTATGAATCATGTAGTGCTTTCTAAGACGTGAATATCTTTATAAGGCGCGTATTTAGAATTAATTGCGCTGAGACAATGGTTTACGTAAGATGGCCCCAGAATAATGAATCTTAGTACGTATAGAAGTTGCATTCACCAATTCAGTTTGATCTTGAATAAGGAATTGAGATGTAGTAAGGAATTTTAGGTAGCCTAGGGGCTTGTTTACTTATAGTTTTTTTTTATATGGCAAATGAATGTCGACGTCAAAAGAACAATTCTGCCAATCATCATCATTGCGTATGGCATTCAACCTACATGGATAAAATGGCTTATTCTGCCAATATCAGCTGTGTATGGTCCATAAAATATTATTTTTTATTGAATATGACAAAGTACAGAACATGATGCAGACGTTTTTATTATTAAAGTACGAAATAATTACTGAATGTTTTCTTTTTACTGTCTTTGCGATTGATGGACTAGTGGCGATTTTTAAAGGTTAATTTCTTTTTACAAAAAATATTACAATTTTATCTTTTTACTAATTATTTGGATTTAAGCACGTCATTATTTGGAAATTATTTTCTTCTCTGTTACCCTATTAAATTAATAAAATAAGCTGTCAATCAGTAACTCCTATACATGTTACTAATTTATCCGTCTTCACTTTTACTTTTTGACTTTGCCTCTACATTAATTATTCTATTCCATGATATATTTTATAGCTGACCAAGCCTTATAATATGTAAATGTGAAATCTCAGAAATGCACAGGCATATCGTTCAATGCATTTGAAATACGCGAGTCGGATTTTCGCGCACATCAAAGCCGAAGAAAGTTGGAAAGCCAATGTTTGGAAGGCGGGAAGCACGCAGAAACATTTTGCACAAATGTTGGTACATGTTTCGGCTCGAAGGTCCGCAATTTTGTAATGTCTAGCTATTAAGGTTGTACGTGTTTATCATGCAACATAGTAAGTTAACCCATTCCCTGTCGTGTGAATCACATATGATTCATGTTCTTTTTATTGTGTCTGTTGTCGGGACAGCGAACCTGTTACAACTAATTTTTCAACAGTAAGACGTGGTCGTAGCTCAAGTAAAAGATGGCGGAATGAGCTTAATAATTTTGATAAGGTAAAAAAATCGCGAGAATTTGAGGGAAAAGCTTTTGCTAAGAAATAGGAGAATGTATGTAGGTACATAATAATTTAATTATGAATATGTTAATTACATGGGTTAGGTGTTATCTATTCATAAAATTTAATATTTAAATTCATTGACACATTGTTCGAAACGTTTATATTAGACATTCGGTAAGTAATTAACTTTTTTGTAGTGTAAATCACCGCGGCAAAGTAGTGTGACGATCTGTCTTTGTGGGACGGATGTGGCCAAAAACCTAGTATCGCCATACTAGGTGTAGGTGTGGAAGAAGGGGGAGGCCCTTGCCCATCAGAAGGATACTATATAGGCTATTAAAAAGCATTAATGACACAGTGATCTCATTAGTAGCGCTAGGTACCTAAAATAAACATTTCTAACTAATCATTAACGTAACAGTGAAGGTATAAAGCTAAGCCACTCAATTAGATACTCCCACTAATAGCTTCAAGGTATACTAAAACGGTATACTGATTTATACTTCCCTTGGTTAAAGTGGAAAATCAAGAGAAATACATATAATTCACTAAACTGGGTGAGCTATAAATAAATATTTAACATCAAACGGTGAAGGAAAACGTGACCTAACCCAAGCCTATAGTCGATTGTACACATGTTAAGCTGTTAAGCCTGCATTCACCTACATAACAGACCACAGCTTAGGATAGAGAACTTTTTCAGTACGACCAATTCATTTATGAACTATGATCGCTGGTTTGTTGATCGTCTTTTGTCTTAGAGTATATAAGAAAATATAGAGCAACCCTATAGAAGTATGAACTGTGAGCACGGGTATGAACAACGCGGCCGCGACACGAGCTCCGTTTGCGATCATACCTCGACCGACTGCGGTTCAACTAGGCTCCACGAGCGAAAAAGTTACATTTCAGCTTATATCATGGTTAACTGCTGAGTTAAATTTTGAAAAACGTCTAGAAAACATAATTTGAAAAAATGACATTTTAACATTTGTATGGTGCGACCTGCTTTCGCTCCGCACAAGGCAATGTGGTTGACGTTATCACTCTATATTTTCTTGAATACTCTATGTCTTTTGTATTATAAAGGTCAATAACATTTAACACCAGAAAATAATTCAAAGATAAATTAGAGGTAATTGAAAAAGAGGTAGGATACGAGGTAGGTTTGAAACCGGCAGCGTCTTCTGAAGACGATGTAGAAAGGGACTTGAAATTTGATAGGTGCGAACAGCGATACGATAGCTCAGTTGGTTAAAGCATTGCCACGGTAGGCTCGTAGGTATCCAATTTTTTTTTCAATTTTTTTTCTCTTTTCACTTAAAACTATTTCTCGTTTTTTCGAAAAATGTGTCTAAAAATTCATATTAGGCGCCATTCTTCCAATACGGCGGCAAGAGTGGCCAAAATACGAGGTGGCAAAGCTAAAATTCGAAAAACTCCCGGTTAACTTTCCAGGTAAATCCACCAAATGACTGAACTATACATTAAAAATTGTTTGCTCTAGATAACCTCTGTACATGTCCAAGTATGTACAATCGCTAACAAAGTACCATTTACATAAACGAGTCAACGTCCTGCATACAGTTCACGGGATAACTGGGTTACCGACTGGCCGCTGCACCCGACTGTATTTCAGGGACTCGGCGACCGCTTTTATGGTTCGCGGTAGTGGTACTATGTTGGTTCTGTGGACTAGGTTTGTGTTTTACCCGACGGAGATGTGGTTAATATTAAACGAGTTAATTCTGAGTGGAACTTGGAGGAAAACAGGACACCTGAGAAATTTATCACTGTTTTAACTATAACATAGTTGGTAAATCAATCATATGGATAGAAGAAATGTCAATAAGGGATTTACCTTATAGAACGAATGAAAGATATTTTGAATTAGCGCGGGCGGCACGTAACAATGGATTTTCGATTGTGTTTTGTTTCTTAACCTTTGGATAAGAAAAAATCGTCCAATTAAAATCCTAATATCAATGCTAATAAATCCTAATAATAAAATCCTTATCTTACTAATAATTGTAAATCCCGTATAATTAGGATGAAACTTGGCACATTGGAAGTAATAAGCTATTTTTTATCCGTAACAGGCCAACGCGGAGATGTTAAATAGGGGTTTGAAAAATCCGAAATCATACGCGGCTAGAAATCCGAAAGTCGCGGGCGAAGCGCTAGTAAAGTTATATAATAATTCTTTTATTCCCGAAATAATGCGGATGCAGACGCGGGTGGCGACTGTCTGCTAATGTTGACATATTAATTAACTGTCGTCCATCGAGTCATTTTGACATTTAAAGTTCAAATAGTATACAGTTCAGAATCTTTTCCGTTGATCCCGCGTTTGGATCCCATTTTTAAAACCCCTGTAAAATGTTAGTATATAAGTGCTCTCTTTTAAGTTATTTTGGATAAAACATTAGGAATGATTAAATTTCGCGAACCAGAAGTGATTAAAAAAAAATAGTGATGGGCTAAATGTGGATTCTGTCAAATATTGAGTTCGGCCGAAAGGTTGGCAAAAAATGTGTAAAAGCTGAAATTCGGGAGCACTATCACATAATATCAGTTTTCTACTGTGAATCTCGCAGTCTCACTTGAAGTTCCCGTAAACCCAGTGGCGTCTAATTTTACTTTAGTTTGTTACTAATTTAATATTAAATTTTAAAGTTATGAGTCGCAAAATCAAAACGTACTCAAATAAAACCGGCCATTTTCGGCCAAATATCAAAGCATGCTCTATAAGCAAGCATTTTTCTACAACCATCGATCATAGCCGATCCATCCCGGATATTGCCGAGAGTCGAGCAACCGCAGGTCATGTTACGTGACTGGTTGCAGACTTGCAGGCCACGGGGTGCGCCACGAGGACGGAAGCACGTGTCAGATATGATCCTATTATGATTTATACGATTTACCTTGCAACACTGCTGAAGATCAGTGATCGGTAGCATTGATTTACGAAGGTGTCTTTTAGGGTTTAGTTTTAGTGGCTAAAGGGACAACCCGGGTCCATAATATTACTAGGGCCCCGCTGTCCGTCCATTTGTCCCTTAATAGGAAGACACTTGAAATGTTCACAGATATGTATTACTATGGCCATTATAACAACAAATAAAATAAAGTTAATAATTAAAGGGGGTGGGTCCCTTTATAAGAAACGTGGTCTTTTCGGCTTTTTTTACGAAACCCTTCATGTACAAGTTCGATTTACACTTGCCTAGTTTTTCTACGTGAGATTCAAATTTTCTCTTTAATTCTACTAGTTGGATACTGTTAAAAATTATATACTTATCTAAAATCATTTTTAATAAGCTTTAAATACCTTTGCGGCGACATGTACACAGTCATGTTTTCTTCAAGCATTTATAAAATCAATCCTTCTTTAAATCTTGAATTCTTTTGTTGAAATCTATTGATATGAGTATCAAGAATTTAATTTCAGCTGCAATATCGACATTCCGACATCAATTCTACCCTGAATGCGGCAATTGTTGCCTCTTGTAGTGAAAGGTCAAAGGTTCTCCCGACTCAATTGAACCATTGTATTGCACTTAGTCACAGACAGCTACAACATTATTATGACTAAGGAATTACTTAAGTCATTTAATTAAATGGGATTTATTTAACGGTCAGTGACCTATCACTTATCTGTGGGTCTGAAGTAAGGTACTGTTTGGGAAATATCTTTGGTCAGTAGACTGACTGTTTCATGGTTTTTTATACCACTAAGGTGGTACCTAAATAGACTTATGGTCCTGATGGTAAGCGGTTATCGTAAACTATAGACGTTTGCAACACTAGGGGTATATCTTGCGCGTTAATAACCCTTTATGGAATCATGGGAAGGCAGGAGGATGGAAGGTGGGGGATTGGGCCTCCACCGTATCACATTGCTTACCATGAGATTGAGGTTTTTGGTAAAATAATTAATAACTAATAACTTCTTTATAATAACAAGTAAAAATAAAATAATTAAAAGACTCTGATAGTTTCAACAAGTTACCTTTCAAATAAAAACAAATTGAAAATAGGTTCATCCGTTTGGGAGCTGCGTTGGATGCCACAGACACAAAGATAGACACCGCCGACAGCCGTAGCGGTAGCAAATGAAACAAGACTCAAGGAGACAATAGGGAAGATGCACTATTTTTAATTTTGTTTTCATTTTAAAGAATTCCATGTAGAATAGACCACAAATATATTAAAACAATTAAAATATTGTAATTTATCGGAAAAAATGCTGTTTTAAATTGACAGTTTGACAGTTCGCGCGAAAACGGACCTATGGTACTGATGACGTCACTCTTGTCTGTCAACAACTTTCAATTTACATTTACTTTTCATTTTAACTTTTGCTTTTTCGAGATTATTTGTAAAAAATTAAAATGGACTATCCATCGACGTCAGGTGATTGTAACAATACCATTAATATTCAGATAAAAAGCCGTGTTGACTCATGTTTTGTGCCAATGTGTCCATCTACCTCAACAAAGTTTGCAAATAAATTATTTTTGAGTGGACCTTCTGACCCAAAGCTGAGAAAAAAGTGGTTTCAAGCTGTGCTGTGCTGTGTTTCAAGACAAATGGTGCACACCCTTTGCTACACTCCGACCAAGCTTTGCGTTTCATTAATAATGGCTGTAACCCGATAACCTTCTTTACGTACTTTGTGCTCCGGAGTAACTCTACTTTTTATTGTACATAATTCTCCTCCATCTCTTTTAATTTGGACATGGCCGATTGCGTTATCGCCGTAAGATTCTCTTGTCGAGCTGAAATAACTGCTATATGTAGAAGCCGCTGAATAAAATACAAAGTTTAACATCTATGAATGACTATGATGTATACATACCGTAGTAATTTAGCCCCTTTCATTTCTACACCTGAAAACTCTGCACTTTCGATAAAAAAAGTTACAACCATGTCAACACTAACTTTCGGTAAATTCCTGGAGTCTGCTTTTATAAATCCAACTTCCATTTTTATTTAAAAAACGCAATTAATATTCTCCTAAAAAAGTAATCACTTTACAACCATAACCTCAAATAAGTTGTCATAACAAGAGTGACGTCACTAAACGCTGATTGGTGTTTTGAAATTCGTTTTGTTGCAAGTCATTTTTAATTCGTAATTATTGTTTAAAAACAACATTATGTAAAATAAAAACGTTGCAGTAGCATTTCTTTTATATGTTTTTAACATTTTAACCATGAAAATTTCATAAATATTACATTTGCATCTTCCCTATTTTGAATTAAATGTTAACGTTTTAACACAGACTGTTAACAAAAAAAAAAACAAAAACGAATTAAAAAATATAATTATGATTCATTTGTTCTTTAAAAAAGGTTCAACGCACTTCTTATCAAACTCTTTCAGGTCGTTAGCACTACAAATGTTAACGAAAGTTCAGAGTTAGGGAGCCTTTACAATAGTCGACACGAACACTTCCGGAAGTAAAGATAAATAAAAAGGTATTAAAAAAAAAACAAAGAAGGTAAATAATGTAAGGTCATCAGATGTAAGTAACCATGGGTGTTTTCAGCTCTTGGCTATCCCCCTATAGCCTTGGTAAATCAGAAATTTTCTGTTGTTATATTTTACTTAACCAGATAAAAGTAAAGATCTTAGGGTCAAAAAGAAGAAGATAGTTGCATAGCAGCGCCACTTACCAGATCTAATTATGAATATAATAATAACCTACACAAAAAAAAAAATTAAAATCAGTCTGCCACTTCGAAGTGATGCGCGGATGCGTGATGTCGATGTGCGGACAAATATATGTGACAATTAATCCCCCGACGCAAAAAGAGAGGTAAGTATTATAAGTTTAATATTTCTAGCTAAACTGAACTTCGTAATTGAAAATCGGTTCATCTGTTACTACGATCAATTCTAACAATACTGTTAATACGACCACCTACGATGTTCCCGAACAGATGAACTGATTTTCATTTAGTATTTTTATATGAAAGGTAAATTAAAACGAGTGTCCTTAACTAAAAAAAAATATGCTATTTTGTGCCGAGGGTTTTTAAAGGTAATTTATAGTTACTATTTATATACTTTGGGTTTTTTATGAAATAAAAAAATAATAACCCCGCCACAGACCAGCGAAAATAATCATGTTCATTATTAGGAAAAATTACACAGCGAATGTGACATCCTCTTTAGACTTCTTACCTATTTGGCATACCTGTGTAAAACTGGCACAGTTGCCAGGACGCCGCCGCGGCCGGTCCACTACCGTTACAAATACACAAGATAACTATCTATTTATATACTTATGTATATAAAGATAATGTAAACAATAAATATATATGTCTTGTTTTTAGAGGCGCTTGAGCCAAATTCTTGTTTTCAGTCTGCATAAAGTTGTTTTCTATTAGCTTTGTCTAGATCAGTTGGGAAAATGTTTTTGTAATTGCAAAATTTGAATTTAAAAAATAGGTGTCCGGTAGTGATTCGTTTTCGGCCAGATACCGCCTGAAACTTTTTTTTTGTATTTATTTTTATTACTTTGATTTGTTACTAAATTTGATAAATTAAAAATGGAACAATTTATAATATGACGTTTATTCTTAAGTAAGGTAACAGTAACCTATGAAGCAGGCCTTTAACAACATAAACTGCCAGTAGATTAAGCTTCGAAAAAAGTTGAAAAGACCCTATTTAACTTACAATATGTCTATGTAAGTTTCAGTTTCGACAGAAACTAAAATAGAAGCCGAAATACGGTTTCGATCGGTCACTAGTCTTAGGCCGATAAGTAAATTTGCAGCCGGAAAATGAATCTTACTTACTCATAGTTAATGTTTGAATTGAAGACTGATCTGCAACTTACCTGAAAAGAAAATAGAAATTTATTTACACATAGTTTTTAAAAGCAATTCAGATTGAAATTACTGAATTAATAAATTTTAATTCTTATTTGTTCCTATAGGGTTAGCTCTGAGTATGAAATCTCAGGGCTAACCATATTACAAGACGAAACTTTATCAGCTATACCTATTATGATAAGGAATTCATTAAATGTTAGTGTTAAAATTATCATTATTTAAACAAATGATTAAGATAATGACTCCCGATCAAATCCATCCATCTTTAACAAAGGCCAAAGAGATTTTATTTAATTCAAGAGAGAGATAAGAGATTTAATATTTTAAGCCATATATTATTTAGATTAGGTTCAAGGATAACGTTAGCAACCACAAAGCTTTGAGGGAAGCTAAAAATATCATATAGTGTCGCAGTAAGGAACAGAGTAATAATAATTTATTTAATTTTGTAAGGAGTCTGATGAACTAAATTGTTAATTAACTATAGAGGGTTGACTTTTATCAGTTTGGTAAAGGGTGCTCCACCAGGGATTATTATTGATTCCTGTTTTTTTTAATGTGTGTTGAATGTTGAATTGTGTTTTATTATGTTTAATTAGAATTACAATTTATAATTTACAAGAATTATTAACATTCCATGACAATGTAGTACATAAATAAACCCTGTAAAACTGTTACCACAAAGTTGTAGAGTGATCTCGATGAATATTTAAATTTGAGTTATTCATCAACTGGGCCGAAAGAATCTTGTCCGAACGGCCGAGTTGGCACCATTTATTTTTTATTATTTTTCTGTTCATCAACTCGTCCGAGTATCTGTAGTACAGTCTCTTCAAAAGTGCTTAAAGTATTTATGGTCAATAATATTTTGAAATGAAATTTTTATAATCACGTTCCATATGTAGTAGTAGTAGTAGTATAATAGTAGTAGTATATGAATTTTTCGTACACACAGAAACACTAATTACACTCATAATAGAAAGTCAAAAAAATTAAGTCAGAACAATTACCGTATGATTTTAATCATTTAGTTAATAATGACCCAATTATTTTAAAAATTGTGATATTTTTTGATTGTTATTAGATTAAGTTTGAAATAAGACCTTATTTTATATTATGTTGATTTTTCAAACAAAGAAAATTTATTTTTTTATGCGACGAAAAACGCAGGGTTTTCAATCATATAAGTACTTACGTATTTTTTGTTTTTATAATTAGTTTGTGTACTGTTTATCAGGCAATAGATAATTTAGTTAATAACTAGCCAAACGTTTTACAATTTGTGATATTTTTGATTGTTATTAGATTTAGCTTTAAAAAAGACCATATTTTATATTATGTTCATTTTTGAAACAAAGCAAATATGTTAAATTTGATTTATTTTTTTTTACCGACGAAAAACGCAGGAAGTTTTCAATCCTTTACGTATTTTTTGTTTTTATATTAGTTTGTGTACTATTTATCAGGCAATAGATAATATAGCTAATAGCTTTACAAGTTGTGATATTTTTTGATTATTTTTAGATTAAGCTTTAAAATAGACCATATTTTAGATTATGTTGATTTTTTAAACAAATTATGTTAAATTTGATTTAATTTTTTTACCGACGAAAAACGCAGAAGGTTTTCAATCCTATTCATATTTTTTGTTTTTATAATTATTTTGTCTACTATATATCAAGCAATAGAAAATTTAGTTATTAAACTAGCAGAATGCTTAAAAATTAAGATATTTTTTGATTATTAATAGAGCTTTAAAAATACTAATTACGTTAATTACTAAATAAGAATAATTATGATAATTTTTGAAACCAAACTGACATGTTCTACATGTATTTTAAGGCCTTCTTTGAGTTTTGTTTTTACAATTATTGTTTAGTATTCATCCATCTTTAAATAATTTATTTACATTAACATTAGGTTACATTTTATAGACAACATTTCCTATATACAGGGTTATTTGTAAAACACCAGCATCCTTAAAAGGGGTCATTAAACATATCATTATGAACAACTTTTACTATGGGACCAACACTGAAATCGCAAAAAAAAATCAGCTGTTCCATACATTTATGTTCACATGACTCAACAGAATGTATGGAACAGCTGATTTTTTAAAATTATTAAATTTTATTAAATTATCTTTTAAATTAAATCTATTTTATATAATACATTTAGTTTTATTAAGACATATTATTATTTTTATCAACAGTTTTGTACTTGACTGTACAAAAATAATAATATGTGTAATATATTCACAACGTGTGAGAATGTATCTTCTACACGAAGATTTGTGGGAGGCCGTCGCTGGCTATCCGGAAGGAGATACAACTGCTTCAAACACAAAAGTGAAGCGTGATATTAAAGCCCTCTCTAAAATATGTTTGTCACTTCAACTCTGTCAAGTCTGACATGGAAAGTGTTGTAATACTGGCTGTAATTGATGCCTTAAGTATTTAAATTATCTACACAGAACAAACACTCTTATGTTATTTTCGCTGTCATAATGTATGAAGAAAAAAGATGTCACTAGTCACCAAACTACATACTATTTTTATTTTAGTTATTGATATAACTTCTTTTACAACACGTTATCAGCACGAACGTAGTATGTGTAGTGTTTAGTGTGGTTTTTGGGAGGAAATATAAAAGTTCCGTGTACATTTTTGGATTCTTTTTTCTCGGTGAGCATTTGACATTTATAAGAAGAAAATGTATTCAGGCTCTGGAGACATGAAATCCAGTGTATTCAAACCACTAAGCAGTAGGGAAGGTTACGTGACATGGAAATTTAAAATGAGAATGTATCTTCTTCACGAAGATTTGTGGGAGGCCGTCGCTGGCTATCCGGAAGGAGATACAACTGCTTCAAACACAAAAGTGAAGCGTGATATTAAAGCTCTCTCTAAAATATGTTTAGCTCTTGATGATGCTGCCGTAACTCATGTTAGGAAGGCCAAAAATGCCAAGGAAGCATGGGATTTACTAGCAGCAGCCTACGAAGACAAAGGTCTTGGACGTCGTCTAGCTTTGGAAAGAAGATTATATAGATATTCTTTATCCGATTTCGATTCTATCGAAAAGTATATTAGTGCAGTACTGAGCACTGCTCAGGATCTAGCTGATATTGGCAAAGAGCTGGAAGACACCACTATAGCTGCTATTTTATTAGGAGGACTGACCTCATATTATGATCCGTTGGTAATGGCTCTTGAAAATAGCAATATTCTAATTACCACGGATATGATAAAAACTAAACTTCTGAACGAGTTTACGAAAAGTGTTACCACAAACGAACCAGAAACTGCTCTACGTACTAACTACAAACAGAAACCAAAACCAAAACCAAAAACTGTTGTATGCTATGGTTACAGAGAACCAGGTCACAAGCGTCCAGATTGTCCACACAGAAAGAAACCTCAGAAGGTATCCGCCAATGAATCGACCCATTTGGGAGCTCTGAATGCAGATAATAAACATACATCTATTTCAGGAAATAAGTGGATTGTTGATTCAGGAGCATCAACTCATATGAGTTCAAGGTTAGATTGGATGGACAATGTAAAACCTTTTACCGGTGGTAAGGTAACTATCGCAAATGGTGACGAGCTACAAAGTGAGTGTATTGGTGATGTTTCTATTTTGACTGATTTACAAACTGTTAAAGTTATTAAAGATGTAGTTTTTGTACCGAATTTAAAATCTAATTTACTTTCTGTTAAAAAGGCTGTTCAAAAAGATTTAACTGTGGTTTTTAACAAAGATGGTTGTAAATTTTATAATAATATTGATTTTTCTTGTACAGGTGTTCCGGTACTTTGTGCATCTGATTGTGGTGGATTGTACAATCTAAACTGTACTAGTATGCCTAAGAATCAATCAGCGTTTGATGTGCACTTTGACGTCTCTCAGTATAGACTATGGCATAGGCGTTTAGGACACTTGTGTCGAATAGGTATGAGTAAATTGGTAGATGGTCTTGCTACAGGTATTACTCTTGGAGATGTCGATAAGGAACCTTGTGTGGCGTGTATAGAAGGTAAACAAGCTAGGAAACCTTTTAGACCACTTTTGTACAAGAAAGCTGTGTCAATTTTAGAGTTGATACATTGTGACTTGAGCGGTCCAATGTCTACAACCTCTTTTCAAGGCAATAATTACGTTTTATATCTTATTGATGATTTTTCGAGATTTGTTTTTGTTTATTTTGTTAAAACAAAGGCCGAAGTAAAACGTAAGATTTGTGATTTTATAGCTTTGGTTGAAAGACAGACTAAAAAGCAGGTAAAAACTTTACGCACTGATAATGGTACGGAATTTGTGAATAAGACTCTCTCTGATTACCTGTCTTCTAGAGGTATTGTTCATCAAACTATTGTGCCATATTGTCAACAGCAAAATGGAGTAGCAGAAAGAACAGGTCGCTCTGTCATAGAAAAGACTCGTGCCTTACTTTCTCAATCTTCATTGCCGAAGGCGTACTGGCAAGATGCTGCTGAATGTTCAGTTTACCTGAAGAATAGGTCTTCTCATCGTGCCCTGGTCGGAAAAACACCATTTGAGATGTGGTACGACAAGAAACCAGACCTCAGTCATTTAAAAGTCTTTGGGTGTAGAGCGCTTGTTCATGTGCCTACACAATTGCGTACCAAGTTAGAAGTCAAAGCATCCCAACATATATTTGTAGGATATACAGAAGATCCACACAGTTATCTCCTTCGCGAATGTCAAAATCCTAGAATATTGATCAAGGCGAGAGATATTACATTTTTTGAGGATTGTTTTACTGATTTAAAAATAAAAAAGGAAGATAATAATTTCGTTCCTGTGGTCTTAACTTCTGATGATCATGATACTGATGGTGATGACGATGATGGTGATGATGATGCTCAACCAAGTGATTATTCTGATTCTCATAGAAAAGTGGACACTTCTGATCAGGTACCCACTGTACCTATTGTTTCTTCTACTTCAGATGAAGAGTATGTTGAAGCAACCGATGCTACTACAATGGATAGTGAGGCTGAAGTTGTTAGAAGATATTCACAACGTGTGAGAAAAAGGCCTGACTACCTAACTTTTGAGTCTTGGGTAGCAGAATCTCTTGAAGCCATATCGGATGATCCTAAGACTTATGCAGATGCAATGAATTCAGATGACAGCAGTAAGTGGATTGCGGCTATGGAAGAAGAGTTTCAGTCTTTACAATCAAAAGGGACTTGGGTTCTTACAAATCGACCAAATAAAAGAATTGTTCCCTGCAAGTGGGTGTATAAGATGAAGAGAGATGCCGATGGCAATGTCATAAGATACAAGGCCAGATTAGTGGCAAAGGGATACACTCAAGTAGCTGGAATCGATTATAAAGAAACTTTTGCACCCGTTGTTCGAAACTCTTCGCTGCGTACTTTGTTCGCCCTAGCAGCTGAATATGACTTAAAAATGCATCATCTTGATGTGGATACAGCTTTCCTTAACGGTGTTCTAGAAGAGGAAGTGTATATGGAGCAGCCGCAAGGTTTTGTCATCAAAGGTCAAGAAAACAATGTTTGTCTACTGAAGAAGTCGCTGTATGGTCTGAAACAGGCCCCAAGGTCGTGGAATATCAAACTAAATGAAACTTTGATTTCCATAGGTTTTATGCGAACTCCTTCTGAGCCTTGTGTTTACACCAAAAAGTTTGGTAATGAAACTGTTATTCTGGCATGTTTTGTTGATGACATTATTGTATTCTATAAAGATGTTTGTCACTTCAACTCTTTCAGTTTTTCAAATTTTTCAAATTTTTCAGTTCAAAATGACTTTCCATGTCAGACTTGCTGACATGGAAAGTCATTTTGAACTGAAAAATTTAGGATTACTTAATTATTATTTAGGAATGAATATTTCAGTAGAAAATGGAGAAGTTCACTTATCACAACGCAGTTACATAGAGAATTTACTTAAAAGGTACAGTTTACATGAATGTAAGCCTGCAGATACTCCGTTGGTAAAGAAACTTGGAGATTCTACTGAATTATTTGATCAAAATGAATATCAAACGTTAATAGGTTGCTTGTTGTTTGTAGCTATAAATACAAGACCTGATATAACGTTTGCTGTGTCATATTTAAGCCAGTGGAACTCAAAACCTACAAAGGTTCACTGGTTGGCAGCAAAACGTATTCTAAAATACCTAAAAGGTACAATCAATTTTGCTATTAGGTATAGGAAAACTGGTAATTATTTGCTAGGTTCCGTAGATGCCGATTGGGCAAATGATGTTAAAGATCGGCGTTCCTACACAGGTTTTGTGTTCTCGTTTGGTGGTGGTCCAATTTCATGGGAAGCCAAAAAGCAACCCACCGTGGCCCTATCCTCAACGGAGGCGGAGTACATGGCCCTATGTTCAGCAAGCAAAGAGGCTGTGTTCCTTAGACGTTTTCTATTTGAGGTTAGTGGTTTGTTAGACGTTGTGGTTCTATCGGGAGATAGTCAAAGTGCACAAAACATTGCATTGAATCCTATCCATCACGGTCGGACAAAACACATTGATACCAAATATCATTTTATCAGAGAAAAAATATCTGATAACACTGTTAAACTTGTTTATATGCCTACTACATATTTACCTGCAGATATTTTTACTAAACCTCTGCAGAAAGTTAAACTTAAAAGATGTTTAAGTAGTTTAGGGTTTTTGGATTAGGTTTATTCATTTGTGTTATTATTTATTTGTTTTCTTTGTTTTTTTAGTGTTGTTACAATGTAGATTAAGGGGGCGTGTTGTAATACTGGCTGTAATTGATGCCTTAAGTATTTAAATTATCTACACAGAACAAACACTCTTATGTTATTTTCGCTGTCATAATGTATGAAGAATAAAGATGTCACTAGCCACCAAACTACATACTATTTTTATTTTAGTTATTGATATAACTTATTTTACAACAATTTTATATAATACATTTAGTTTTATTAAGACATATTATTATTTTTATCAACAGTTTTGTACTTGACTGTACAAAAATACTTAAAAATTTTACGTCGGCCGAGTTGATGAACAGAAAAATAATAAAAAATAAATGGTGCCAACTCGGCCGTTCGGACAAGATTCTCTCGGCCCAGTTGATGAATAACTCTTAAATTTATACTGAAGAAATGTGTATTTATCACTAGTCGTGTAGCGCCTGTAAGTCCCTTAGAAGTGACTCATATCCATAAGAGGTACGCTTATAGCTCGCATTTGTGCGACAAATGACTACTCTTTGTTTTAGGGATGGTTTATGATACCTACGTCTGTGAAAGAACTTTGTGGTAAAATTGGCACAAGCGCGAAGCGTATGAAACAACAGTAAGGTCCGATTTTGCAAAACTTTTTATTCTCGTGAATAACTATACCGGGAATTATGTCATACTCCATTATTTACTCTTGGATTACTTCGTGCTCGTAAAAATTGTTCTTGAAATAACCCCTAAATTACTTTCCAGCAACATTTACTCCATCTTGATGAATTTGGGTCTAAGTATACTATCAGGCGTCGTCCTATTACAACGCGAATGTAACTACTATCAAAATTTTTTAGCGTTATGTATTTCGCCACCATCAACTAATATAGTAATCAAAATCAAAATATTTTTTATTCATGTAGACCATTTTAGGCACTTATGAATAGTCATAATTCTAATATTATTATAGGAGTGCCTCTAGTTGCCAACAACCTAGTAACTCTAGTTGTTAATAACCAGGTATATCCTAGATATCTTAAATTCCCAAGTATTATCAAATATAAAAGAATTTATTTAATCTGTTAATAAATCAGAATTAGATAAAACTAATTAATAGGACTTCGTCATAAAGTGTCGTGTTTGTACCTGATAGGCGCAATTTGAGTAATTAAAATTGAGATATCATAAAGATAAGATTGTGTTTATCGATTGGAAAGTACAAGAATTGATGTCATTATCAAGGCTGAATGTGATATGAATGGATTGTGTTGTTGGAATAAATCCTCTAGGGAAGCGGAGATTAATTTATGATTAACTAGCGACCCGCCCCGGCTTCACACGGGTGCAATATACATAATATAAACCTTCCTCTTCAATCACTCTATCTATTAAAAAAACCGCATCAAAATCCGTTGCGTAGTTTTAAAGATTTAAGCATACATAGGGATATATAGGACAGAGAAAGCGACTTTGTTTTATACTATGTAGTGGGTAAAGCCCCGTTATCAACAACTCCTTAGTGTAAAAAATACTTGTGAGTTAATGATATGAACTTACTTATTCTAATCGACTGAGCATTACCTGCATGCGCTCGCGCCACCTGCCATTGAACTTACCGGCGGCGCGCCGCGGCGCGTGCGCGGCGGCGTTTGTGTGACGTGCATGCAGGTGCAGGTATTTCCCCAAAAAGGTCAGACAGAGGTCCTCACACCCACATTTTGCCATTTTATGTTATCAGCTCATAAGCATTGTGTGCAGTGGTAGTTAGCTAGCTAATTAGTTAATTGGCAAGTCAGAGGTCTTAGGTTCGAACCCTAGACAAGCAACTTTAATAGTTCGTAAGTTATGTGCATATAATAAATTAATAATCACTTGCTCCGTGATTCGAAGCGCTCGTAAAAGCCTGAACTCTCTATTTCTGTTTCTATCTGTGAACCCGTGTTTTCCCAGGTTCACATAGGCACTTGTCTTGACAAAGGCTAAATTTCAGTTAAGGGGTTCATTCTTAGAAAAAGTTAACATTTTCTTAATGAATCCTTTTTCTCCCTGAGATTTAAAACACAAAAGTAGGTATTTTCGAATGGTTTTCTATCTCAACACCTGACAACAGGGGTGTAGTTTACGTTTTAATAATAATAAGCAGTATAATTTCAATTACTAAATTTGAACCAATCAAATAAATAACTAACAGGGCTAAATGAAACCGTTAAAAACAAGCTAGTTCAATTATTATAGCAATATTCACCAGTCATTAGTCACCAATTAATTAGTGACACTGCAGATACAGACCTATTGGATTTTCGACATTTGATTGTCAATTTGAATATTGAAACTATAGACGTAATGCACGCAATCAGAGTCTGCCATCTTAGTTTCAGCGCCTACGCAAGTGTTCTATTAACATTTAAAAAATACTATCGCGATTACTTCTGTTAGGTATTGCTGCACAACTATTGACGAAACACAAGTTCTTGTATCATAATCTTATTTAGACAATCTGGACTCACCGATTGACACTTTGCTATTTAGCAAGTTAAATACACATTGATATGCGCATGCGGTTTAGTTATTACAGCAATGATAGTTAATTTATACTAATACTGCTAACGCAAACAATCTTGACATGTTTTTTATACATTCAAAATTTGAATGTATAAAAAACATGTCAAGATAGTTTAAAACTTGATTCGGCATCTTATTTAGACAGAAATTTCTTGGGCATCAACATGCAGTACATGAAAAACGGCAAGATTATAGTTAGAAATTTAGCTGTATTAGAGATATTGGAGAGACAAACTGCAGATTTTCTAAAGGAAAAACTTTTAGAAGTTCTAAATGAATTTATGATTTCCACTGCACAGATATATTCAATAACCACTGATAATGGCAGTAATTTTAAAAAAATGACCAAGCTTTTGACTGAATATTGCAGCGCAACAACTCAAACCGAAAATGATATTGATATCGATAGCGAGACCAGTGGTGATGAAAACGATGAAAATGACGACGGGGAACAAATTTCTAGCAGTTATACACATGAGTTAAACGTAGACAGTTTTATTAACACTGTGAGCAACGAATCGTTCAAGCCACGTGTAATGTTCTGCGCAGCACATACCTTACAACTTGCAGTAAAAGATGCTGTAGATGAAAATATGGATGCAAGAATAGCAATACAAACCGCCAGAAAGGCTGTCAAAATCTTACGCCGGCCAAATATAAAAAATTTTTTGAGATCTTCCAATTTAAAAAAACCAATAATTGATTGTCCGACAAGGTGGACTTCTACGTACCAAATGTTGGTGCGATTGTATTCGCTAAGAGATGTTGTTCATGACTCTGAATTAATGAACATTTTTTCAGATGATTTCTGGATAGAAATTTTAAATTTAATTGCCTGCCTTAAGCCCATTTATGAGGCGACATTAACATTACAGCGCGAACAGCTCACAATTACTGACTTTTATATAGAATGGCTTAATTGCAAAACAAAAGTGGAAGCCATTCGTACTTCATTTGCAGATGAGTTAACTAAAGCCATGAAGGCTAGAGAAACTGGTTTACTAAATACCGATTTAGTCTTAGAAAATTTATATTTGGATGGTCGGCTCAATGTAATATTGTCCGATCAAGAATGTGAAAAGGCTAAATCATTGATAGCCCAGACTTTTCGGCAGTTGGAAACTCTTATAGCATTTAGTACTGAGACCGATACTCCAGAATTAACAAGAGATGATGCTAGCACCAGCCGACACGATGCCGAATATGTTACCAGGATGAACACATCAGCTTTAGAAAATTATTTGCAAGAAACTGAAGCAATGCGTGGCTTAGCTGAAAGATCCTCATTAAATACTTTTGAAGGAACTCTAAGTAAATTAAGATTCGAACCCAGACTGCCCTTGCATAAAAATATATTAGTCCACTGGGCTAACACAGGAGCATCAACTGATTCATCTCTAATGAAAGTAGTTAGTGTAGTTTTAGCAGCTCCAGCAACGCAGGTATCACTAGAGCGGTTATTCTCATCAGTAAAATTTATATTAAACCCTCTAAGAAGTAATATGACTGGAAGTTTGTTACAGGACATAATGTTAATCCGTTCCAATCATGATTTATTCGAATGAGAAATGTGGATTTCTATCTTGATTGCACCATGTTTTTTTTTAATCGGTTTTTTAAGGGGTCCGTACCTCACTTTTTTCATCACTTCATATTATAATGACTTATATTATGATGATTATAAGTAAATAAAAACTTTTTATAAAAATGAATTGACTTTTATTATATAATTAAAACACAACTCTGTCATTAACATTATTGATTTTGTTTGGATTGTTGCTCTTGAATACTATCCATAACAATATGAACGATTTGATGCATGCATTCGTTACGTCGTGTTTCATGCAACTTGCTTAGATATTTCGCTATTAACATTGAAAAAGAATAACACTCATGAATGTCATCTTCTGTACTATTTTCTAGGTTATTAGTATTTATTGCCTTATCTTTCATTTTTTCTGTCATGATTTCAAAAGATAAATCAGGAGTAGCATTAGTATCTAATATAGGTTGCATCGACACGCATGCAACCTCGGTTGCCTTTTCTTCATCAAAAGATAAATCAGGAGTAGCATCAGTATCTAATATAGGTTGCATCGACCCGCATGAATCCTCGGTTGCCTTTTCTTCATCAAAAGATAAATCAGGAGTAGAAGCATTAGAATCTAATATAGGTTGCATCGACACGCATGAAGCCTTGGTTGTCCTTAGTTCATCAGAATATTCAGAATACATTGATTCACTTTCGTCTGAGCTTCCGTCACTCTCTGAAATATATACATGCCCTGAAAAATAAGAAAAATTAACATAAAAACGTACATAATCCAACAAGTGTATACATGTGATAAATAGCAACTCCACGGATTAGAAAAAAAAAGAAGGACTTCGTGCACGTATATCGAAAATGAAGCACAATAAGTAAAGTGAAGTTAAGTGAAACCTGCCTCACGCATACATTCACATCATAGCGTGCCGACTGCCTGCATACGGCACGACGCACAGTGGGTCGAAACTACTATAAAAGGGACATAGTAAAAAAATTTTTTTTCGTTTTTCGATAAATAAATGTTTTGAAATTATGAATATTCCTAATTTAAAGGATATTAATGTACCACAATTATTTTATCTATGATATTATTAGTAAAAAAGTACTTTTTACTTACTTTTTTTTTCATTTTACTGAACCTCATAGCTCTTGAACGGGCAACTATGGGTGCGCGCTGATTACGTAGAATTAAAGCCAACAAGCCAAAGAATAAAACTAAAGTAGTTTTAAAGCAGGACCTTTTAAGACTAGGCTAAATTTTAGTAGGTAGTTTATGTTTCATTCCTTACAACAAAAATTGAAAATATTTTTTTTCAGGCAAACTATCCGTTTTAGAGAAAAACGTTTCTAACAATAATTCATCAGAATGATAAGATCTTTCGATAGGTATTTTTTTTTGTAAGAAAAAACCTATGTCCCTCATATAATAGTTTCGACCCACTGTGCGACGGCGTCTTTATAGGTACTGTTTACGGTACTGCACGCCTAGATTGGTAAGGTGCTTCACTTTCGATATGCGTGGCACGGAGTCCTTTTTTTCTAGTCCACAGTCCTCTTTAATATTCTTGAATCCTATCAAAAAAAGAAGCCACCAGTCTAGCGATGCTTTTGGTGTAAAAAGTTCTGAGATCTCGTGTAGACTCAAGCAGGCTTAGGCATTCTCATTTCCTATGACAAAGTATAGATTACTTATCTATACTAAGAGCCCTCTAAGAGATTTGTGGATTTACTCGAGCGCGGCAGATTATGATAAGGGGGCTTCCTTGCTCCATGTTGAGTACCTTCACCATATATAAGCCCTCTACATACACGGTGTAAGTGAAAAGATTAATAAAGACTCGAAATATAAAAAAAATATGATGTCGTGTCGATAAAATTGCCTTGCCTTGTAAATTGCCTTAAAAATTTGCTTAACTAATTGTTATTATGCATTTTGACTTTTGAGCATTTTTGACCTACATGTTATATAAAACTACTTCAACCTGTCTTATATTATGATCTACTTAATACTTTGTTTAAAACTTTTAAAATGTACTCACCTTTATTCATCTTCAATGCAGAGTTGATCACCTAAATATTTAAAAACGAATGCACAGCACCAAGCCTAGTGAATGAGTTCCTAATACTATACAATGCAATAGGTGTTTGCAAGAGAAATTCCTAGTCTCCCCACCCAACGGCGTAAATTATAATGATAACCATACGATTACCCTGAAAAACCCTATCAAGAGAATAACCTCTTCAATTGGATACCTCAGAAGAAGGGGTAACCCCTTCCATTGGGTAACATATTGAAACGGTTAACCTTTCATTTGAGTTAGGAAAAGGTAACACGACCAAGAGGTAACATCATCCTATACGGTAACCAAATCAATGGGTAACACTTTCAATAGAATTAACTCGTATAGGGGGTTGTATGGTCCCTGATTCAAATACTTACTGGACGCCGGCGTCCTTGCGGGAGTCAAAGGTTCTAAATATGAATTTATAAATCTCTATATTAGGCAAACATGAATAGAAGTTACAATTGTTCCGAATGTAGATACTTTAATATCACGACAGAAAAATAATAAATTAAACTAATTAACTTAATTAACTAACTTTAAGAAGTAAGTTAACATAATGCTTAAAATTAAAATTAAATACGATAAACGTGATTCAACCTACGTCATTTCTAGACCCAATGTTTTGGACTTTGGCACAGAGTGGCGCGCGTGCGCATAGATCGCTGAAAGCATATTAATTTTTCGTCATTCATGCGTGTAGTTCTGGCAGCACCTTGTTTGGCGGCGTGCCTGAATGTTATAAGCTACAGCGGCAGCGAAGTGTTGCAGGCACAATGTTTACAGGACAATTAGGAAAACGTCTGATTGAACTCCGATTATAACAGTATACAGTAACAATATAAAAGTAGTTTTTATTCTTTAAAATTAAAAAAAATAGAGAATCTGTAACAGACTTCTGGCAATATTTTTTTAAAGAATTTCATTAATTAATAATAATTTTAGTTAAATACTACTCTTAGTAAATAAATAATAATGTATAAATAATTCTATTACACACCGATAACATTAACATTACTATTACTGGGACCAGAACAGGTAAAGAAAGCAGGAGAAGCAGGGAAAGAAGAAGAACATTACGTACCTAAATAGCATCAACTCTAGAATAAATCAAATTGAATAACTAATATTAGCCGGACAAAGTTAGCATTGTACTGTAAAATTAAAAATACGAGGACGTAGGGTTCAGATAGCAATAAACGATAAAATATAAAATTTGATTAAAAGTTTCTTGGCATTTCATCTTGTAGTCGTACGAAATAAACGCACATTATCATTACTTTGATGACAAAAACTCGTCCCCACACTCAAAAAAACTACTAAGTTGACAAAGTAGAAAAGTTAGACGATATCCAATAATCCTAAATAACAACACTTGACTGCGACAAAGAATGTCTTGTTTACATTCCACGGGCAGATACGCGAACACAATCATGTAAGCTTCTTATTAATTTGATGAAGAATGCGATTACTTGTGATTACAATTAATCTCTCAGATAAACGTATGATTTTTATGGTATCATATCAATGCGTGATTCGAGATAGTTCTACAATATCTTTTATGTAATAAATAAATTAATAAAACAGCCTTTTTTTGTCGCGTGGAAAACTCTTTTGAGTAGGTACCCCATCACTAAGGGCTGGCGATGGGGTTATGTCCGACGTTCTTTCACGAACCTCTGGGCGGAAATACGGTTTTCGCTTGCGCATTCACTGTACCCAAGTAACTGGACTGTCTCACTGCAAAGCCAATTCCTCTTCTGATTCAGAGAAGGAACGAGCATTAATCGTGCGTCGTGCGACGTCGTCGTCGTGCGTGTTGGCCGTTTCAGACTATTAAGTCCAGGTTTTCTCATGATGTTTTTCTTCACCATTAGTCAGTGGTGTCTTAGATTAATTAAGAAAGTACATATTTATAACATTGAAAAAGTCACATTTGTACATATCAGGTTCGGACCCACACCTACGTACTTGCAAAGGGTCCATAACCAATGCGCCACCATGACTATCCGATAATACGCGAGTGTTTTAACCCATGTAACTTTTTATTTCAAATACTATCCTACCCGGCGATTATTTTGTTTCGAGCAAGACTATTCTGCGGACATTTCCTGTGTCAAGAGTCTGGCAATATAAGCTTAAGCTAATCATCATTAATTTAATGCCACATTGCCAAACGATGTTGTGTTTTGATAGCTCTGTTGTATACATGTCATGTCTACGATGACTTTTAAAAGATCAATGAAACGAATTGCTCATAACAATCAATCAATTTAGCCAATCACTGGCCACTTCTAGTCTCTCAAGTTGCGCCACAACTCGTACTACAGCTCTGTACAAACCATTTCTAAACGAATCTATTTAGGTAGAATTGTGTTGAAATGTTTTTCTTTTTCATTTAGTAAAATATAGTATTAAAAACTAACAATTCCGGTACAAGTTTACAGGTCCGTGGTAAAGCCACTCTAAATTTAAGTTATTCCGAATTTCGGTCACAGCGGCCAATCTCAACGGAGATTAGCTAACTAAGCTAGTGCACAAGTGTGCGCAAACACAGGTGAACTCTCCATTTCGTTAAAGACAGTCACTCGGCTAGAATACCTACTGCTAAGACTAAGCGCGTGCTAAGTAATGTTTATTTTTCTTAGTCAAAATGTCAATCTAAATACAAATTGCAAAAATCAAGAGATTTGTGTACTGGCAACTCAGGTTTACATAATATAATATGCTATTTAATAATAATAATTAAAAAATATAAATCTCTTCTGAAATTAGTGTACTTGTAACAACTTTAAGTTAAAGTTTATAATTATTAGCTTTTTAGAATCGGCACCAATACTTGTTCGAATCGCATACAAGGTAAAATCACAAATAATCCTAGGAAATAAACAATTTGATAGCTCTGACGTCAACGTCCCATGATCTTGACCTGCTGTCCTTGGGTTAACAGACTTTTCCTCCTAAACCATGACATCCTGGCTAATTCTGTAGGTCATCAGTTATATACATCGCATTTCCTACCAATTTCCTTATTCAAGATTCCAATCAGACAATGTATGTCGTTAGATGAAAATCTGATTTTTATTTAATTTTCTATTATTATAAACTTTATTTCTTGTTTTAGTAGGAAACGTATTTTAATATTAAGTAATCTCTCTCAGTTATAGGTAGTCTTCTCACAGTTCACAGTAGCTCAGACTGAATAACTACACTTCTAGCGAGACCTAAAAGGCTTCAAAGCAAAGACAGTAACCTTATCTAACAGACTCCAGCCTGTAACCAAGCAACACTTAGTTATGATTATTTTGAGTCATTTTTATGGCTACAGGCCCAGCCAGGGCTGGCATAAACAAGGGTCGGTATAATGTATCAATTCAACCTACAATTTAACCAAGTAGGTTACTTTGACCTATTTTCTGACATCTTTATCTAGCCTGCTACATAATGTATGTAGAAAAATATAGTAGTTTCGCTGCAGCCGAGCTTTAAACATGTACATATTTAAGGCAAACATATTGTGGAGAAAAATCAATATTAGATGTCTGGAGGCTGCTTGAGTTGGCGCTTTGCCAGCCTGTATCGATTTTACTTGGCTAGACTTTATAACTTTCGAAGCAAATGTAAGTAGTTTAAGTGAAATATGCTTCCAAATCTGGAGGACAGGCTCTTGAAGTTGATAGTTGAATGTTTTACCTATATATGTATAAAATTGCTACGAAGATCCATGAAGAAGCATTATGCTTTTAGCGGGTTAGTTATAAGTTACGATTTCCTAAAAATAATATTTTAATGGAATTTTGACACAACATCATTTATTTTGGCTAGAATTCAAATTAAAATCAAACTTCGTTTCCGTTTAGCCAGCTCCATGCGGCCCTTATAAGGTTTGCTACAGTTATTTACATTAATTCTTGAGCTAAATTATGAATTATGTCGTACTGCAATTAATGTAACGAACTCCTAACTACAATGAACGTATTCTAAACAACAATTTCTGTCTTTTGGTAGTAGTAGTGTAGGCTCATCTAATTTGGTAGTAATTTGACTCTCTGACTTTCGTAATTAGGTAGTATTAACTTTGAGACCTAATATAAATTTCTGTAAGAGAAATTCAGGTAGGTAGTAAAAAAACGTTAATGCTATCAAATTAAGAGTGTCACGGAATTAGATGAGTTTGCTTTAAGTAGTCATGTCTTTGATTTATCATTACGTCACAATTGTCAAAAACTCAACATGACCCATCGGAGATGATTATGTCGAATCGTGGTATGTCTTCGGCAATTAGCGAGACACGTGGAATTATTGTTGGACTTTAAAATTTCCAGCATTGAACACCGACAACCTGATTCAAGTGTAAGAAAGTTTATACAAATACGCACTTTGGACTGCGAAGAAACGTTGCGTAGTAGAGCTGTTTGTGTTTGTATAACGATTTTAACCGTGGCAATTGAATGCACACAGATAATAAAATAAATAAGTGATGCTAAGACTTTCACAGCGTAAATATAAATAAGTATTGGTCTCATTAGTCTCTTTCGATCGTAAAATATTCCACTCTCTCATTTGCCTCTCGCGAGCTCTTAATTTTGGATTTGATTGTACCTAATTAAGTTTGGTGCATTGATAGTCTAGTGTATGACCGTTGATTGGCCAGTCAAGTGGTCTTCAGTTTACCCTCAAGATCGAACGACCCACCTTTTTCGAAACGCACGACTTTTCGGAAGTTATGTGCGTATTAGTAATTAATTATAACCTGCTCACGGCTTTCATAAAGATCTTTGATAATGTTATAGGTAGTCACTAGTCAGTAGTGTCAGTACTTCAGTAGGTGCCCTCATAAAATCCTTTGGATTGCGGGGGTTAGATAGGTAGTCGCTACGTAGAAAAACGATATTCAGCTGTAGGTATCTGATTAGATTAGAAGCCGTCCCCAACAAATTTAAGAGGAGGGGCTCTTAATTTCTTACCTACATCTAGGTCTTCAATCGAATCATAATTTTAAAGCTAATTGTGTATTATTTTTTTTCGGAGATTGTAAAGAAATTTTGTAGAAAGAAAAATCGATTACCAGCAAATTTAAATCGTCGCTAAGCTATTCAGTCCATGTTATCAAAATCCTTCCACAATCAACCATCTCAGATTTTAGAAAATATTCTCTTTAATTTCAAGAAAAAATGCAATAAATAACATTACTCCACTCAAGAAGAGCAATATATCTTTCATGCGGTGACTAATGAACTGTGTGTTTATGTACAAAGGACGCGAACACATTTATACACAAACAATATAAATACGTACACCTGTACAAACAGTCTGCAGAAATGTTTAACTGAAGACGACGTGTTAGTAATGAATAAATAATAGTACAAGCAGTAATGACCTTGAAATGTGGTATGATGAAACTTTTAACTTGGTTAGATATTTGCCACCACGACTAGGCTTGCGTGAGATTTAGCCCTCCCCGATCATTGCTTATGCCAGTGTCAGCCCAAGATAAGCTTGTAGCCATAAGCATTTTCTATAATAATCATAACCAGAGCCAGCTTGTAGCTTAAGGCGTTGCTTAGGAGCATAAGCTAGGGAACTTGTGTCCTAAAACAACGCCTAAAGCCGAGACTCAAGTACCGTTCTCTTAGCTGCTGATCCAATTCTAATCTTAACTTATAAATACGAAAGTAACTTTGTTGGTTTGTTACCTTTTCTCACCTAAACTACTCAACCGATCGTCCTGAAATTTTGTATATATGTTGTCCGATGTATAGAAACGGACAAAGGGTACACAAGGACACGCGGTTATAAAAAGTAAATGGATATTAATTTATTAAATCTGGACTGCAAATATGCATAAAGTTTATATATATCAATCGAACTTTTTCAAGAAGGTAAGTTAGTACTTAATGATTTTGAATTGGATTAAAAAGTAGGTAACGTACACGACCTAATTAAAATTCTACTTATCTAATAAAATGTAAGGCCAAATCCCAATAATATAAGTTTTAATTATCAAATGCTCCAACGGAAAACTCGTAACCTTGAATAACTACAGTAATTAAATTACACACTTTGTGTTTGAGTACGATACAATAATTTGATTTAACGTTTCAAAACGTATATTATTAATTTTGTGAAGATATACGAGGATTTGGACGACAAAAGGTAGACAGCTGCATGATTCGGAAAGGTGCTTGTCGCGTGGCCTTTGTGGGAGAATAAGGTTACAAAAACCACCCTAACTAAATACAATTCGCACGAAAAAAATACGTACACCGGTTGTACTAAGAAAACATCTGTCCCTGTAACAATGTACAAAATATATGCAAGCGAATTGAGAATATCTTCCTATTTATTACATTTTTAAAACGCAATAACTTCAATTCTATTCTGCGTCCCAGACATAGTGAAATCTATCTCTTGCCTTTCTGTTGCAGTTAGAATTACAATGCTATATCATTCTTGATTGCTTACCAATTTTATAACAATTTTCGAAATTTTTTGAATTCAGGTTAAGTTTTGAAGCAAAGCCATTGCTGAGCTACAAATTTATTTCCACTTTACAACGCACATTATCGACATAAAACAGTTTGCGTGTTTGCAGCGAATACTGATGAAGTGATGACCCGTTGTAAATCGAGATCTAACTATCTGATCAAAATAGCATAGAGAAAAAACTTCATTGCAATTTATTTTCTGTTGAAAGTACGTTATAAATGTAAAATAGTAAAATACACATTGGAACAAGGAAGCCTTCATGCTTCCTTTACCAAAAATGAGCCAAAAAAAAGCTGTTTAGTAATAAATCATTCCAAATTGTTGCCTATGCTGCCGTCTATATGTTTTTTATGACTAATTATAATTTGTACGTGTTGAGACCCCATGCCTAGACTAAGATATGAAACAAGCACTGTTAAATTTAGTCTCTAGTATTTAATCATGATTGAGATGATAAACTATTGCTGGATGTACCAGCCACACTTTCTAAACAGATTGATGATATAATGTTTAATGAACTTGCACAGCATGGTAATATTATATAATATTAGCCAAATAAAAGTATAAGATAAAAGCGTTTGTGCTTTCATTATGGCTAAAAAAAAAGGTAGCTGTAGACCAGAGACGAAAGGAGGAGGAGGTAATTGTTGTAGTGGTATTTGGAATAGTCTTAATTATGTCCCGGTGAGAAATGCCAAGGATAACTGTCAGTTTGCAGATACCAACAAAAACTCGCCGAACAGGCCTCGAGTCAGCCTTGAAAAAGCAAACACGAATATCATATTGTTGTTGTTGTTGTTGTATAAATTCTTTATTGATATAATATAATTTTACAAAAATATGTATGCTAAAAAGCAGACAATATTATCAAGAAGGTAACGACACTAACAGGCTAATAAGGCGCCTATTAAAATTTACAAAAACTAAGCATTAAATCCGATTAAATCTTAGAGTTAAGAATTAGAGTAATAAAATCTTAGAGTTTGAAAGAAAACAGAAATATTAATAAGATAAAAGTTGCGAAATATTTGTGTGATATTTTCGCTTTGCAACAAATTAATGTGAAGTGGGTATTTCGAAAATATTGTAGAACTTTTGAAAAAAAAAAAGAATAAGTATATATAAGTATATTAAAAACAACTTGAATCAGACTAGCGCTTGTGAGATGCATGATTATAATGTCTAAGAATCATGAGGTACCCCATTCATCCTTTTTTTTTAAAGCTGTGTTTGAGCACGAACGATTGATTTAAATGGATTAATAAAGGCAGTCTGTAGACACTTCTAAGAATGCCATTTATTAACCGAATTGTATGGAGCCTTCGCCACTGTTGTTGTTACAGTAACTGCTGTTATGTACACAAAAATCACTGTTCTAAGTCACCGTGATTTTATCACTAACGTTCCAAACGTTTATAGTTCAAGAGCAACCCCCCAGCTTAGGAATCAACGTCTAAAAAGCCAGTAATGCCATTAAAAATGACAGAACATTCCACTTCTATTATTATACATGAAAAACCCTATAATTAGCTACACTCGGTACTTTTACGCCCACATATTTCTGTGTAAACAACAGACACTATCGAATATTACTCATGGTGAAGAGGTGACTAGCCCAAAAACATAACTACTAACCTAAATATTGTGATTTTTTTACACGTTAAGTAGGTATAGCACATCTGGGGGCTTAGCCAAGTTGACTATCTACAATCGCTAACGAATAGAAAACGAAAGAAATGTTTAAGAATAGATTCTATTCGTTTGTTTTGACCACGTGACATAACGATAAAAGTAATGTCATCCTATACATTTCTTTCGTTTTCTATAGCGTATGGGTCAGAAAGAAGAAAAGAAGTATGGGTCAGAGGGGTCAGAGTGTCGACACGGTACGTTGAAGATCGTGTGTTCGAATCTCACTTATATCAGTTGTTTTTTCAAAATTTCTTATTAAATAATTATACTAACCTAGATTTTGGATTTTAAAACTCGTGAAGAAAACTAAACATAAGTAATAATAATTTCTAATCAAGTTAATTATTTTGATAGTAAACGAAAGAAAAAATAAACAGCAATAATAAAAGCGGTTATTGTTTTAAATGTCAATAAAAAATATTTCTTACGCGTTTTCGAAGAATTGTTTCCCGACCTCTGCTCAATACTAGGTAGGCTATTTATTGATGTAGCGAATGATAAAAAATACGACGTAATCACTTCGAGTGAAAGTAAATTATTTCATTAATTAATTTCTTTATTGACGTACAAACTAATTCAGCAAGCTAGATCGATAATCGAATTGTTATATTTAAATCTATTGTTACATGCCGCTAAAGATTAATTATTGAACGTCAAATATTAATTAATGAAAGTCATATAGATAAACCACACACCTTCGTAGAAACGAACTCCTATATCGAATTGCCTACTATAATATTGACCGCACGCGGCCAGGTGCCGTCTGCTAATTTCCAAACACTTCAATAGTGTGTCAATAGAGTGTCGATTGAATCTTTTTATCATTTGGTATTCTGCTACTATGTAAAATAGCGAAAACTATTCCATCGACACTCCATTGGGGCGTTTGTAAATTAGCTGACTTGGGCCTAAAGCTATTGGACCAAAATAACATAAGACAGCAAATATTTTTAGATTAGTTGTTTTTAATTAATTTAAAGAGAAATCGAAAGTAATTAATATGGTAAATGATTGTATTATTAATCAAGTTTAATATTTGACTTCGATTTTAACAAGAAACCAGTGAACAACACGGCATTTTAACAAGTTATCACGATTACGATTAAAATCGTACTACGGCCATTTAGCTATGATAAGTCTTTTAGTCTTAGAGTATAGACGATATTTCTATGCTTGGGTGGGACCCTGTTTGCATAAGTTTTTTAACACGTATGTGTTACTAGCTCGTTTACTATTTCGATGCGTGGAACGATAAATTGGCGGAGGGCTTAAGTGTCGCTTCTTTACGTAGTAATAGTAATTATTCTTTGGACAAACTGCGTGTTCTCAGTAGTTACCCATCTCCATGGTTTTTTACAGTTTTATTAAAAAACATAGTACTATTGACCTTGGTATCGGCTTATATCGTAAACATATTAGTTTAAATACTAATAAAAACATTTGTTTAAACAAATCAAAGACATGTAAGCAGAGACAACAATCGATTTTAAAACCTATACAGCTATTTGCATAATAATACCTATGTTATAAGTTATAGTAATAACAGCTTGAAATTTGCATGGGAAAAAGCATAAATATTGACATTCTTGTTCATAATTATATAAATACACCTGTTGGTTTTTTTTTTTATCATAAGAAACGTATGATGACCACGAACCCACCTGATGGTAGCGGTTTTGTGGTCTGCGATGGAGCACACTGCCTTTGAGATGCCTTTTCACACTAGATTTGAAGATTCCCAAATTATTGAAATTAAGTATTGCACCTTTTGCGTATTGCCCTTTTTGCGCATAAACTCGCAAAAACAACTGACTCGGGCGGGACTTGCACATATGCATAAATATGTAAAAAAAAAATACATTAAATGTATCCCCAGATTATTGTTATCCGAAAATACAGACGCTAATAGAGATCCACTTTCTAGATCTACGAATGAGGAAAGAAGATGCGAAACGTTTGGAACGAGCAGAGGGAATGTCTACCAGGTATATTGATGATTCTATAATTATGTTGATAGAAGGTAGTTACCCGTTAGTACGACGAGATGTCCGATGGTTGAACGAAGATGCGAGGATGAGAAAATGAAGTTCCTCCACACACCTGTAGAATACAGAAAGGCAACTGTGCAACGGTGAGAGACACTCTGGAGCTTAAGGCGCCTAACTCTCTAAACTACTATTTTATCGCACATTGATAATTTAAATGACTGAATAAAACCCCCTATTACATGGGACTTATAGCCGGCGAAACGTGGGTGTACTGCACACCTCTGCCTACCCTCTCTGGGGAATACAGGCGTGAGTTTATAAAAAAAATACTAAATAAAGTTATGAAAATTTGCAAAAATACAAGTTAAGGAGAATAACATTACTAAGTTCCAACAAAAATTTCAGTTTGATCGGAACAAGTTTTCATACATAAAAATTGCTTCAAATCAATTTCTATTTAAGCAATTTGTGTTCAAATGTCGAAGTCACTTCAGACATATCCTATTTTGCGGCAAGAAAATGGCAATAACTCGTCAATCCCCCAAAATTTTAAAACTTCGGCATTAAGGGACTGATTGAATTATTTTTTTCACATGTGGTGTTATTTTTCAACCTTTTTTTATGGTGACATCAAACATGTATACATTTATAACAGCAACAATCATTGTTCGATTCATTCATATCTGCCTATTTATCCAAATGATTTCCTAGATGATTACCACGTTTCTCGTTCGATCAAGCTTGAAGGAAGTTTTATATGTGCATGATTTTGCACCTGAGGTCATACACGTTCTCAAACCATACGGAAGAATATGATTAGCAGGGTCTATATTACAGGCCGACTAGCTTCCGCCAACTACTTAGTCCACGTAATTATGGGATAAAAAGTAGCCTGTGTCTATGTCATTTACCGGGCTATAAGCTATCTCTATGCAAAAAATCATACCAATCCGTTGGTGTGTGAAAGTCAAACAAACAAATATCTACACTTTTGCATTCATATTTGTAGGAGTTTTCTATTTTTACCATTTAGTCTGTCTATCCCAATTTATCACGTAGAATTTTTTCTGCGTTTATCTTTTAAACGAAAATCTCAATTAATATCTAGTGATAATTATCAAACAAATGTACCTATAATTTTTTTGGTCATAATATCGTGACTAACAAAATACTAATTACTTACATAATTAAAAAAAACAGTAAAGTTAATTGGCTCGTTCTAATACACGCAATCGTTTTGGCATGACAAATTCAATTCCAATTATATTTTTACTGAAGACTTAACTTATTTTTCTTGATAACTATCGCTTGAAATTTCCATAGTAACAAAAATAGACTTCAAATTTATACCTACTACTACTACTAAACTACTACTACTAGTACTAAATGTATACCTACACCTAGAAATAAACTAATCTAATTCTTATTTAAAAATAAAAAAAAAACAACACAATTAACTTTTATTTATCTGAATGCCAATCAATAAAACTGCATCTTTATGTAATGAAAGGAGAAAGTCTCAGTGCATCTACTTCTTCGAAGATTGATGAATAGGAAGTGGTTGATTGAAGACCACACTCGATTATTGTATAAACCAAGATAATTACTTGGTAGGGAGAGTTAATAGATATTATAATTACTGGTTGCAAACCACGATCCAGAAGCTTGATGTGTATTTAATGCTGGGGCCGCACCGCCCCTAAGGCCAATTCTGAAGTTAGTATGACGAAGCTTCGACTGACAGATCGCACGTTTTTTGTTTTTTTATTTTCGTAAATCATCTTTTGGGGTGAATTTCACGAGAATTAACCATAAAGTTAAGGATCTCATTAGTGCGCCTATTAATTTTAGGTTAGATGTACAAAGTCCTAAATACTCGTATTATCAAGAAATTTAAAAGTTTTGATCTTTCTGGAATTGTAACAACGTGTTAAACTAATTAAATTTTAAGAAATTGTAAACCTAATTCATGAAATTTACTCTTCAATCGATTGTTTTTTTAAGGATTGAAACAAAACGACAGACGAAAGCACTAAGTAGGATTAAATAGTAGTCATTTGATGGTAAGATTTGCAATTGATGGTCTTCGAGAGCTACATTGCTTCTTTACAATGGCAATGGTGCGGCCCCAGCATAAGAGAGAGCTAGTGACAAATTGCTTCTAGAACTTAATTTTTACTACCAGCTCCAGTTTGTAGACATCTTGAGATGATAGGACACTGACACGGTGTAATTTTCATTCATTGGTGTATAAATTAAATACTCAATAGAAAATAGTCTGTCTCTATATTTACTTTTCTTTAAAATTATTTTCTCAAGACCTTGTATAGGGTAGGGTGACCAGACGACAGAAATTTACCTAAGATTTCAGGAGTTTCGTTTGTCAGGGACAACAGGGAAACAGGGAATCGTATGGTTGATAAACAACCCGGTGGAAAGGAGTTCTGATATGGCTTTACACACCGTTGAAATATCTCTCAGGTGTGCTGGTTTTCTCATTTCCCATTTTGTCTATGTTACCATCGATTTGAGCTATAAAGCCCTTAGAAGATTTCTACAAACAAATTCATTTTGAGCATAAATTTCTAATCAGTAAATTGAGGCCAGCAATTGCAAGCATTGAAAGATTGGCATAATAAAGAAAATCATTACTCTTGCGTTGTTTCTGAAATGGCAACATAAACGTAAATCAGAATACTAAAGCTGTCTCTTTCCTTCTTATTTCATTAGTAAAAGAGAGAACTAATCGGCACCGCTATAGAAGTAAATTTATGTGAAAATTAAGTAGTCTGTGTAAGCAATGTAGTTTTATTGAATGTAACACAACGATGGAGAATTTATCATGTATTTATAGTTTAACTGAAGCTATAAAATTCTCTCATTCACAGAGCTATGAATTTAGGACCTTTCCCTACTTAATGCCATACAATGTTTATAGCGTCATTAATACGGCACCTCAATTGCTCTATTCAAGGGTGAAATAAAATAGCACTTCGCTTATTATAATGATATTATTATGGTAATGTTTGGAACAATATGACACGTTTCTACTTTCTATTAATTATACGGTAATACCGTATCTCTAAAGGGTAGGGAGGGTACTGGTCGTCACTGGTATTTCAGTTTTTTTTTATCGGGGACGAGGTTGATGTGTAGGGAAGCCTACAGGTTTTATAGTGGGCTATATTAAATTAGTGAGCGGAACTTCACGGGATTATTAGGTATCATTAATAATAAATTACATAAAGAAGAGAGAACAAAAACTGTTCTACGTCAGATGCCAAGTGCTAAATAAGATAAAATAAAATGTTATTATTGTTTATGATACCTAACATGTTTGTGAAGTTTCGATCACTAATTTTTATTTAACTCTTTATACGGGCTGATTATAAACATGCAAAAAATTTAAATGATATCAGCACCTGATACTTTCCGCAGCAATGATGTTTTCTGTATTAAAACTTGTTTTCATTGTCACGCAACTTGTTCAAGCTCAACTTGTTGGACGTTACATAGCAAGTTTTAATACAAAATGTCGGAATTTACCCAGTTTCCTGTAAAGCGAACGTAAAGATAACGAAACTAGAGATGAAACTTGTTTCATAAAACAAGTTTTGAGACAAGACATGTTTAATGATTTTTGGTGCATTTTAAACAAACAGTTATAATTTAAAATTATGATAATACTACATAAGTACTAAATACTTTCACATTAGATACTAGCATTACAATGTAGCGTTTTTATCGACGAACTATATTTTAATGATCGCCTAGTCATGGCTGGACAATATTTCTAAAGCTTTCCCCTATAACAAAGATCAAAATTCTATCCACAGAAAATGAATTATCAGAAAATATATTATTAAGGCGCAATATAATATATATAAGGCGCAAACACACTCGCTAATCAGCTATCTCGCTCGCACATTGAAGATAAAAAATCAATGAATATAATAATTATTGTCTCTAACTTTCACGAACATTTAACATAATGAAACAAGGTTGTAGTCAGGACTTGACAAATAAGTTTTAAATAATTACGCGACAAATCCGTTAAAAAGGTTGTTTCAATGAATATTGTTATTAAAAATCGCAACAAACTAAGTCATGGAGAATAGCATTACAAAGGTTCAGCAAACCAGTTTGATCAGAATTAGTTTTCATTCATAAAAAAAACCTTTATGCCATTTTTATGTATGAAAACTTGTTCCCATCAAGCTAAACTTTTTGCTGAAACTTTGTAATGTTGTTCTCCTTTTTTTTGTTCCTATATTAATTGATTTTCATATCTACAATGTGCGAGCGAGACAGTAGATTAGCGAGTGTCCGCTCCTTAATCTAAAGCACTCAATGCAATCGTTTGCCTGGAAGTCCTACTTGAAACCACTCGAAGCAGTGAAGCTTTTTAATCAACTGAGTACTGTTGGGAAGATCGGACGTGGAAAGAGCACTTACCAATAAAATCAACACATTGGTAGATTGGTAGTTAATGCAATGGCCAACATTTGATTATGTTTCATCAAAGTTATGAGCTTTATGAATGAGAACTAGGTACAGTTGGGCACAAAAGTATCTGGACAGTTTGAAATAATGTAGTGTTTTTAAACTTTCGTGAATTGGAATCATGTTTTAAGTATTATTTCGGGTCTATTCAGTAGTTTAGTTCAATAATGATTATTTTGAATTATCTTTACGCGAATAGACACGAAATAATATTTAGAACATATTGTCGTGTTGTCTCTTGTATATTTTAAAATAAATAATATATTTATTAATTTGGGTATTTAAATATATGAAATTAATAGGGTACGAACAAAGGGTTACCTTCAATCCCAACAAACAACATTTTTATGATGATAACCCACGTATCCTTCGAATCATGAATGAATTTTAAATTCTAAATTAACGAGCGAAGTTGCGGACAAAAGCTTGCTTATTTATGAACTCAACCTGTTAAAGAAAATAATCAATAGATTTCTGCTACACGTATAATGATGTACCGATGTATAGTTTTGCTTGTGACTGTACCTAGTTCTCTAACATTAAGTTTAACTATTGTTTGTTCAAGCCGTAAAATAGTACATATTACTCGTTTTCACAATATATTCTAGTAATAAAATATCAGGCATCATTTATTATTAATCTAGCGGTCATAACCGCGACCACCAAGAGTGATATTAGGTGGAAGTTTTCTATACGATTTCGCACATCGTCATCACATCTTAATTTTGATGATGATAATGCTATATGATGTTGATGTGATGATCTTCCTTGCTAGAACGGCAGCAATATAGGTCATGTTTCTATTTTTAGTACTCGTGTCCTCCTGACCGAATTTCGGTCACATTGCCCAATTTCAAGGGAGATTAGCCATAACTAAACTAGAGCACAAGTAAGTGTATGCGTAAATACAAGTGCATGCATAACGGCAATCCAACACTACCGGAGAGAACAAGCCCAGGACCAACCGGCTTTACGTGCTTTGTGAGGCACGGAGTAAGTGATAATTAATTTATAATACACTCATAACTTACGAAATGTCAGAGGTGCGCGCCTTGAGTTCGATTCTGACTTACCAGTCAACGGTCACTACCACTAGACTATCACGACTGATCATCAAAAGTCTTTATTATTATAGTCTTAGAGCCCCGTTATCCTTAAGCACCCAGGTCTCAGGTTTAAGTCGCCCCAGCCCGCCCTATTAATACCTCAGCAATAAAACAAGTTACTAACTAAACAAAACTAAATAAAGGAATCATTAAAACGCATCAAGCCACACAGGATAGTGTCCATGTCGCCACTTCCTCCCTATATATGGAGTGACGCTGATAATAAGTGCAGACTTCCTATCAGCTGTCCACAGATTACCATTAGAAAGGCGTGTGATAATATCAGAAATAAATTGATTTTCTAGTACCGTAATGAGGTGTTACTTTGATACTTTCATGCTCGTTTAGTGAAAGAAATACAAGGTTTATAAGTGGTTTACAATTTTATTATAGAAAATTGTTAGATTCTCAGGTGTTAAATTTAACCATCGTTAAAATCGTTGGACGGAAATTTTCAGAGTTAAATTCTTTTTGATAGCGACACACAATTTTCGTAAGGATGTCACAATGAAAAATCAAATGCCAGTCTCGCAAATAAAAAATTCCACGTTTCCAAACTATTCTATTTTCGAATTCCATAATTGTTTTTTCATTATTTTATTGTAAGTGGCCAGATTCAGAAACTTTCAATAAGAGACGTATGGGAAATTGAAAGTAAAGAGTTAACTTTGGTGCTAATTCTCGCACACCGCTCATTAAATTACCGTGTTTCTTTTAACGTGTACAAAACGTTTTGTAACGAGCTACAAAAATAAAGTCTGAATAGCTAAAGAAATTCCTCAGAGTCTAGAAGAATCCCGCGCGCCGCTCGGGCCACTGTCAGGCTTAGTCTGCCAAGTGGGAGCAAACCCCACATTATCGTACGTTACAACACGTACGGTATACGGTAGGAACAGTTTTAGTCCCCCCGGACACAAAAAAAAGGCTTATTCCGCCAGTTTCTACCGAAGGATCCTTCTCACATTTCTCTTATCCCTCCAAATCTCTCCTTTCTATCTGTCAACTCCTAGTGCAAAACTTTTCGATACCTTATTTTGTCCATTCTAGCTATACCACATATCAACCTCAAACCAATTGATCCTAAATGGCATGAATCATTCAAATAGCCTACACATTCTGGACTGCTCATTAATCGTTTTGTCCATAACATAGTCCAAGACAGAGCACAGTGTGCGTGCTACACTTGAATTAATCTTGCGAGACAAATTGAAAACGCATGCGCTATTCAAATAGCTTAGTTATGATATAGTGCAAATTGTGTCTGGTACTTTAGTGCCTACGTGTATGCCTAGGGGAAGTTGGATAGCCTAGTTTGAGGTTACGAATTTATTCGCTTAAATTACATTTAATCATGTGTGTATTAGAAATGAAATGTGAGTTGATTTTATAAATAAATAATAGTAAATAAACCAGCCTGTAACTGTCACACTGCAGGGCAAATACCTTTTTTCATGCAGAGAAGGATCAAGCATTAATCACCACACTAGCTCACTGCGTGTTGACAGCTGAAGCTGGTTAGAGTAGAAGTCGACCCAAACAAAATTCGACAGAGGTATTTTCATCATCATCAGCCGGAAAACCATCCCGGTGATTACCATCAGCACATGAAGGGAGTTCCGGGGCTCTCTTAAGACATCAACTCCGGAACCTCCCTTATGCAACATCTGTTAGGCACATCCCCCGGAGGGACTATAAAAGGGTCTCTCCTGAGCCTCGCTGTGGCGGAAGCATATGACCATTTTGCCATTTTGGCTGGCCAAATAGTCGCTAAAAGCTAATAGTCGCATAGTATTCGCAAAAACGAAAGGAAAGTGCCGCTTATCCTATCACATCTACATTTATCTTGCAAAAGGACAAACGAAGATGTTCCACCCAAAAAGGCATTTTCAGTCATGACACAGCCTTACTGGACATGTAATGACGTCACCTGAATCTTTTGTAGACCTTATAGATCTTACAATGGTGGAACAGCTCGCTTGAGAGTTCTGAAAATGCCCTAGTCGGTATGCTATGAAACTCATTGCTTTATTGACGGATGTAGAAAGTACTAAAGTTAGCTTAGACCATTAACTGACACAGTAAAGATACCTCAGGTGATTAGAAAGTGCTATAATCAATTATGGAAAAGAGCAGTCACTTCAGTCTGACTGTAAAATAGGTTTACAATTCATTATTTTATCGGTAAAACTATAAAAACTAAGTCATATCAGCCATGACAGAAATATAGACAGAGTACTCGTCCTCTTGTTTATGTTTTTAGTAATATTTTTTTCTGAAATTGTCTGTCAGCTGCATCCAGTTAGATTAGAACCTCAACAAAGTTTGGGAATAATAAGGCTAGGAGGATGAGGATGTATAATTGTTTAGTAAGTAAGTAAGCCTACAGGCTTGTGTCTACTGTTCCACTGCAGGGCAAAGGCCTCTTCTCATACAAAGAAGGATCGAGCTTTAATCTAGATTTATTCTAGATCGATGAAAAAATGTTTTGTGTACCTATTTATTTTTATTTCTATATAGAACTAAATATCTTACTCTTAGTTTACGATGAAAATTGAGATGCATCTGGAACTTACCTGTAAAAGAAAAGTAAATTAGATTCAGGCAGTATTAAAATAAATATTATGAATAGTTTGATATTCTTTTGATAATTATCATTATTATTCTAAAGGTGAAAATAATTTACATTGTTTCAGAAATCAATCCAGCAGGAAAAACCTCATAATCTAGTTTGAATATTGCGATAATATTGTATCGTGAACATTGTATTTATAATCTTATAAACAACAAAGATATATCCGAGACATTAACCACAAGGCTTACGATTCCATTTTACTAAACAACTGTGATAATAAACATAAAATAGACGACCAATATTTCCTCCTTCTATTACCAAGAGAGGCGGCTGACAAAATAATGGTAGATAAAATTAAAATGAAAACTATAACAGTAAGTAAAGTAGCTACTGGACTTGGATGCCTTTGGATAGATAACTGTAGAACTAATAATAATAAATCGTTGAAACAATAACAATAATTCAGGTATTATCATATAGCAGGTTAGAGGTCTCTTAGAAGGATAGGTTAGGTAATACTTGGGAGGATAGATTAGGTAATCTACTTTCTATGCGTTGCAATTGCAACTAAGAGTAGGAACGGCTTTCCACCATATTTTTTTGTAGAAAAAGAAATCCTTTTTCTAATCCACGCAAAGCGTACTTTTCAAAGTGACAGTTGGGGTTATTCCGTTTAACCATCCTAAAACAATCACCCTAGAGTTGTGATATATGCTAGTGAATTATCTTGGTCCAGTTTCTGTCATGTTTCTGTAAATGACTGTACGCAGCGGAAGGAGAAAATCAGAAGAGAAATAATATATGAATTCGAATTTAAATGAACACGCGTTTCCGAATATCCTAGTGTAGCTGCTTTAAGGGCGATAATTGAAATAGGTAACCTGACAGTTGTCAGGTCAGAGGTAATCTCAGGCATAGCAAATTTGTCATAAGTTTGGTAAGTAAGTAGTCATTATTTAGGTAAGTAAATAGGTTTATAGTTTATTATATTGCCTGTGTCCGCACACTCTTCACCACGTGAATCGGCGTTCGCGCCACAGTTAGGGAAGCGCGTGACGAAATAAAAAGACTATTATCTGTACGAATTTATTGCGATTTGCTAGACATTCAGACATGTTGAATACAAGTACTATCGCGGACACGAACGATGCACTATTTTGCGATCAAAATGCTTTGAACGATGCTACGTGCGTAGGGGCGGGACTAATGCTACGTTCAGACGCCGGGAGCAAACGATTCTAACCTTAAGAATGTTGCACCGGCTTTGTCCACGATAGTACATCGCAAAAAATACAGGTTATAGCTTATCATAAAAAAAATACTATTTCTATTTAGATGGTGCACACAATCAGAACTAACAATTATTAGCATAGACAAATCGCAGACTTGACATTTACACTATTATGTAATGACATAATGATCAACAGTATAATTTTGTTATCAAACAAGTTGAGTGGCTCTAACACACCACTGGTGAATCCGGTTACACTGCAAAATATTTGTTGAATAACTTTGAACATTGTTAAATTTGCTGTTGATTTTTTTTTTGGATTCTTAGAAATGTAGTATTCAAGACACAGTGTAGAATTTTAGGTAAGTAGATAAAACTTGAGATGCGACATTATAATGTGTGAATATAAGAAATACGAAGCCAGAAATATAATGAACTGAATTACCCCTTCATAGATTAAAAAAAAAAAGATTTTTGTCGAACAAAGTAGGTCAGAAGCAAGAGTTTGAAGTAGAAATATTCCTGATGACGGATTGTCCTGACTCTGAGTACTTAGCAAGCTCAATAATCCGCAAAGGGACTAGGCTTAAAATTTTCAAAATATAATGTTAGTCGGGGTGGGACGCTATGTTTAGAAGAATGTAGACTCAGATAGAATTTAAACGTAGATTCAGATTCTTCTTTATCGTATGGTTGTTGCACAACCTTGTTTCAGAGTTTAAACCCCCCGCGCCCGGGCTCTGACGTGATTTTACACACGAAGTTTTCCCTCACCATTTGAGCAAGTGATAGTTTCTTATTCACACAAAATAATTCGAATAGTCTGAGGTCGTAGATTTGAAACCAGGTAGGGTTTCAAATCCTTTGACTTCACAGTCCAACGGTCATACCACTAGGCTGTCACTGTTAACTATAATTTGTACCACTAGGCTAATTCAGATTTTAAAATCCTCAATTAATCTATTAATATCTATTATTGCAAATTGGATACTGCGTCACAAGAACTGGTATCTTTCTTACGACGTAGATATGTATCTCACTATTGATTGAAGTCATTATCATTCCTTCAAAAACAAAAATGTAAAAAAGAGAGAAAAGACTTAAATCGGTGCCAAGTGTAATAAATATCCTTATATTGTAGGCGTAGGAAAATAATAGCCCAGTAGAAGTAGGATTCTATCTTATAATTTCATTAAAGTCATTTATTTTTGCACAGGAGATTAGTTACGTGTATTTAAAGCTTCGTTTAAAAAGTTAGAAAATTTAGACCAATGCTTTAGGTATAATTTAGGTTTCTGCAAAATCCATTACAAACGGTGAACACATCGGTAGTCTTCGGGTTTCCGTATTTACCCGAACGTATTATCTCCATGTCTAGTAATTTTTGTATTTATTTGTACTCAATTCTTTAATTATTTAAATTTAGAACTACATACTTTATTGTTCTTTTGTTTTTGATTTCCATGTGAACTACATAAAATTATAAAACCTATAAAATTTCTTTATTAACCAACGACGGAAAAAAGGAGGAGGTTCTCAATTTGACTTGTACCTAGGTATATATATTTTTACAATTGCTTTTTTATTCAATAGACTTTACAAGTTTTCAAATATGTTTCAACGCCAAATGTCCGACCAGCCCTCTTGACGAATATTGACGATCACCTAATTCTGTAGACTCTATGTACAATACTGTGAGAGTGTTACGGTTTTGTTTAAAGTTTTGTTTGTATATTATATTTATCAAAAATATTTTTTTTGGGTTTTATTTTTGCTCCTGATCAGAAGGTCTAAGTGATGAACAAGGTGATTCGTACATAACTAACGTACAATTCATCCCAAACACTGTTGTTCAAAATTAATAGTAAATATTTATTACTATTTGGGTACCAGGTTGTTCATCAACCATAGAACAAAGAAATCTAATTCGGGCAGAGCTTCATTTTAAAGGTTTAATTGAAAGTACACTGAAAATAAAAACCGGTTTTTTTATATCGCACCGGTTTTTCATTCCCTATCCTTGAACTCCGCGTGGCGTTTCTTATAGAAACCATGTTTTTATAATAACTTTACCCACACAAAATCTTCTGTAGGTATGACGGTATAGTATTTTATAATTGTTAAATAACCTCTAATTTCGGAACTCAAATAATAATATTACTCAGACTCAGACGAAAATAATTTAAAATTCACGTCATTTATAAAAAAAAGTATTCAGCTTAGTTAATTAATTAATTTAAATTGGCCATACCAATTAACCAAAATCAAATTATTCAGATTAGAAAAAAACTAATTTTCATTAAGTTATAAGTAATTTTATAGGCCGTACTGGATGATGTATCTTTAACTGATCTTATAGAAAATGTTGTCACATGACAGTCTCACTGTCATGTTTTGATATTGTTATATTATGCACTTCTGCCTGACAAATTTGGATTAAGTTTATAAAATTTCGGAAATAATTAATATATTATTAGCCTGTAACTGTCTTATTTCAGGGCAAATGTCTCTTCTCATACAGAGAATACACTGAATTAATTGGATGCATTTATCACCACGCTAGCTCAATGCGGGTTGGCAATTTTAGACTATTAAATCCAGGTTTCCTTACGATGTTTTCCTTTACTGTTAGTCAGTGGTGTCTTAGATAAACTAAGAAGTTACATATATGACATAGGAAAAATCACGATGTAACAACCACACCACCTCCTTCTTGACTTCTTTCTCTTTGAATAATTCTAAATAATTAATTAATTACGCTAATTCTTCTTAAAGGAGATCTTATCCTATTGTAATTATAAAACTTAATAAAAAAATATTTAATTTCTAAATAAATATTTCTTAAAATTTATTTTTGATTTTTATCTGTTGTTGTTTGTCTTTCTTTATATTACTCTTTCCTTTTGTTTTTTACACAAGAATATTCTGGATTCAAATATCTATAATAATACTCAAATATTTTTAATTAAGAATATTACCCCTAAATTATATATTTGTTTCAAATTTCAATAAAGGTTTGAATGTTTACAAGATTTTGATAAAACCGGTATTGGTTGAACAAAATAAAAAACCGGTTTTTATATCGATATATTTTGTATATTATATTATTATCTTTAGTAGCATCTAACTTTGGAACAAATTTTTTTATATTACACAGACTAAGAACATAAACTCATTAATATTATAATTTTTAAAACTACATTTTTTTATAATGTTGTTGTCAGCGATTCGAAGTACGGCTACGAAGTAAGCGCGATAAAACCCCCTACGCCCCGCACAACCCCTCGTATTATTTTCGTATGCCGTGCTAACAAATCTTAAGTTTTCTGACAATTCCATGGACCAAATTTTTCTAATCTTTTGTATAATGATAGAGTACATAGTTATGGTCAAATAGCCATCAACTTCTGAACTCAAATTTTATATTACTCACTTACTCAGACCATAAAACTTTGAAACTGAAAACTCAAATAATTTGGAAAGCTGTTTAGATAATTTTCTAAACTTTTTGTAGTAGGTAAAAATATACAATACCAATTCATTAAAATTATTTCCAGACACTAGAATAATTTATTGAAGGCACAATTGTAATATTTAGTTTTTCAATGTTTGGCCTTATAACATAGGTTCCATGTATCCAATCTTTCTAATCTTTTGAATGATGATAGAGTATATTGTTATGGTCAAATAACCACCAACTTCTGAACTCAAATTTTATGTTACTCACTTACTCAGACCATAAAACTATGAAACTGAAAACTCAAATAATCCGGAAAGTTCTTTAGATAATTTTCTAAACTTTTTGCAGTACGTAAAAATATACAATACCAATTGATTAAAATTATTTCCTGACACTAGAATAATTTATTGAAGACACAAATTGTAATATTTAGTTTTTCAATGTATGGCCTTATAACATAGGTTCCATTGTATCCAATCTTTCTAATCTTTTGAATGATGATAGAGTATATTGGTATGGTCAAATAACCACCAACTTCTGTTACTCACTTACTCAGATTTCATGTTACTCACTTACTCAGACTATAAAACTATGAAACTGAAAACTCAAATAATTCGGAAAGTTCTTTAGATAATTTTCTAAACTTTTTGTAGTACGTCAAAATATACAATACCAATTCATTAAAATTATTTCCAGACACTATAATAATTTATTGAGGACACAATTGTAATATATAGTTTTACAATTTTTGGACATAAAACATCGATTCCATCAGTTCCATGTATCCAATCTTTCTAATAACTTAATAACTAAAAGATAACATTGTCCTTAATCTCACACGACTAGAATTTTTGACTTAAATTTTATATTCACGGTTTGTCATGCAGTTTTGCAAAAACTTAAATTGTACTTAAAGCAACGGTCTAAATTTTCTAACTTTTTAATAGAAGCTCTAAATATACGTAATTAATCTCCTGTGCAAAAATAAATGACTTTAATAAAATTATAAGTTACGGTCAAAATACGACGTTCCGCTATCGGTCTATAAATGTAAAATAAAAATTGATAAAATGTTATTTGCTAATAAATATGTAACTTGGCATACCTCGATGCCAAATTTTAGTTTTTAAGTGACTTGGAAGTGGTCTCGGTTTTTGAAAAGTAGGTTAAAGAGTGATAAAGTAATTTTGCGGATGTCAATATACCTATTTATTCTTGTCTTATAACCTGTCATGTCGTTTTCATTGGCTAACTCTTATAACTTTGTGAGCCCCTTAATTAATAGGCACACAAAAATTAGTGGTCAAATAGCCTAAGCGGTCTAAATAAGCTTAAACCTTCAAATACCGAGAAATGAGACACAAAAGGAAATCAATTGTGTCTGGACGTCAGCGTCCTAGCGAGAGATGAGAATGGTTCGTGTAGATATACACTTGGCCAGTGCATTACGAGAACTTGGCCTAACACACTACCGTGTGTCTAGATCTATCAAATTCTTATTTAAAATAGTAAACATACTATCGTGATCGGCCTTCCCCTTGACCGCGGCGCAAACTAAAACGTCATAATTACGTAATATACAAATTCATTATTGTATAATGTAGGTAGGTTTAATAAATGTGCTGAATGTAAAGTTTTGCTTGACACGGATGGTTGAATCAACTGAATGGATTATGATAATATAAAATGGTCCATAAAAAAACTATAATAGGGTTGAATTTAAATAGAGCATCTAGGTCACGTAGATGAAGCTATAGGTTGATTGAAGGTACTTCCGTTTTATTATGCCTGTCTACAATGAAGAATATTTGATTGATCTCTATTTTTGAACTTTGTCAAATAATAAATAATAGAAATTACCAAGGCTAAGGTGATGCGAGAAGGTCGCGACGTATAAGGAGGTCAAGGAATTGGCTTTTTTTACAGAAAAAGGGGGGCCGACTTAGCCTGCGTCGACGTCGGTCCAGGATAAACGATTTTTGAGTGATTTAGTAAGAAACAACCAAATATCTTCACCTTTTTATGAAGCATTTACGCACGCGATGCGAAACTGAATTTCATTATTTTTGGTATAAGAAAAAATTGAATTTGAACATATGATCTACTGATTAAGGCCATCAGTCGCTCTGCCACTAAGCTATTCGTTACCCTGCTTAAATATCTTCACAGACTTTTGCATCTATAATATTCAAGTAGGATTCTATTGCAAAAGAGTGAATTGATTAATTAAAATTGTACCAAAAAATTCATTACTTACTCGCTTAATCAATAATTACCTACTCGCTTAATTATGAAGTTTTTATGCAAACCTATTAACCACACTTGCGCCGGAACTTGGAAGCAATAAGTCATCAACGGGACACGATTATAGATTTCTAAAATATTAATACGAAACATTAACTTCTAAATCGATCGAGCAAGGTCTACTTCGGTTAAAACCGATGTCGTGTCGTAATTTTTAGAAATTGTTTGAACTACAGGAAGAAAGGCAAGGCGCGAGTTTTGTATAGTAGTGTAGTGTAGTTTTGTAGCACACAATGCGCAGCGTATGTGGGAGGTAACTATTTTGTGTTGCCTCTTAATTAGATTTGAAGTGACAGCTAAATTGATCACCCTAATCTAATTATAAATAAATCGCATTTAAAGAACGACCATATTGCAAATAGTGTTGTCAGAATTGCTATGACTTTGTTCGATGATGCGAAACTAGCAATGATAGCCATTGCTTTAGAAAAAGTCAAGCATCAAGGGTTAGAAAAAGATCAGCATCAAGGGAAAACAAGAAAAAGGGGTACAAAATAATATTTTCACGAACCAATTCGAATTATCGCTCGCCATCCATATTGTTTTACGACACGGCGTCCGTGATCCTGATCAGTGATAAAGTTTTAATATCGTCGTCAACGATGCCGTCCGTGATTGCCGGTGCCGGCACTGACACTAAGAGCACTGTCTCGTCACTGATATGAGTAATTATCACAGTGCCGGGATTGTGTCAGAACTGTGACTACACTGTGTATACGCATAGGTGTGAATCGGCCTTTATATGAAAAGGCGGGAAAGGGACAGAAAAATCGAGACGCAGGAAAAATGCATTACTTACCTAGTTAAGGTTACAATACTTTTATTCAAAATCACCTTTATTGAGACCAATCTCACTAGTTAATCAGAGTTGGTTTTTTTTAAACAGGTACCTACCGCCAATGGTCACTTAAATGAAAAAGGACTTTAGGTGTCCCACTCAGGGCTGAGTCGGTACATCTGGCAATAATACTATTCGCAACGCTGTCCATGACAATAACAAGAAGTCTCTCAAGCGTGTCTTGTTAATTTATGTTAATTCTTGTGACAAAAAAAGCCTATAAATTAAAGATGAAACACAAAATCTTAAATGAATTACTTCTCACGAAGTTGACTTTCGCATCATCACTTTGATAATAAAATTAATTTGATTATCAAGCACGGTTAATCTATACCTAAATAAATCATTCACTATTTGAACCTCATAAACCACAGTGCACATACCTGAAAAACTTCGGTGAACGTCCGGGATTAAACCTAAGATGTTATTGTTAACACATAGAGTGAAAATAAATAGAGTCCTCAAGCTCATGTTATACTTTGGAACAACTCTGAAACTAAGTTGTCCTCCATGACGGACGTTTTTGGGTAAATGTTTGTTTAGTATTAGACGATGAATGAACTCGTCTGAAACTATCATAGTTCAAAAACCGAGAAATGGGAACAAAATGAAATCAATTGTTACGCGTCACCGGCGACGTTGCGGTTCTTAAATGTTTGAAATACTTAGCTTATTTGATATTCCCCTTGTTCTTTCTTTGTAATGGTCTCCTAAGTTAATGAACATCATGTTTTAAGGGTGTGCCCAACGAAGACCGCAGCGCGGCGTGGGTAGTATAGGAAAATTTATGCCACGGCTACATCACGCTGCAGTCGACATGTTCTGACTGTTTTCCTACATTTTCTTACATAACAACAATAATACAAACGGGTCGATACTCAATCGCCAGCTTCTAAGTACCGTATTGTAGTGTGTTGTTCATCCTCTTACAATTCCTCCATTAGCTTCCTACCCAACGTAAGTAACCGACCCCACACCTCGCACCTCATCGTTTATAAGTAAATGACTGACTGCAATAAGTTCCCATATTTCGTTACTGACATTTCTGCATTTTACGACACCAATCTGAAATTTATGCTTGTTACTTTTAGCTGTTACTCAGGTGTCAGATTTCTAAAGCGTGATTTGTGCATAAACTTTACACTTCCTGAAATGAAATTTAACATCTCGAATAAATTACGGCGATCTATAAATAAATGTCTCTCGTCCATTGTAAGTATCTAGCAAATGAAGTATGTCAGGATTTAATGGTCACAGTTAAATGTCAAGTTGACCGAATTTAGGTACCCTCGGGGTAATATTGATCGGAAAATTGGTAATATCTGTCTAGAAGCTTTGCTCACGAAGAAAATGGAGTTTGTCTATTGCATTGACATCCCTAGCAATAGGTATCTTTGAGCTGTGAGCTAGCACTTTTGTTTGATCGGGCCTTATGTTCAACTAGTTTTTATATGCGGCTTCGCCCGCGTTAAGGTCGGAATCGAGATAAAAAAAAGTATTCTATATGTTAATCCAGGCCATAATCTATCTGTCAGCAAATCCTTTCAACAGTGGGATTAGAAGGATCAAAAAAAAAACTCGATCACGTAAGAACCGGCAGGCGGCAACGCAACTGGTGTCTATGGGCGGAATGATCACTTGCCATTAGCCTATTTACACCTCTTTTTATAAAAAAAATCGACTTGAATATTTTTTATGGCGGGAAAACATTTTTCACACTTCCGCGTACTTTTCATAAATCATCACGCACGACAACTAAAACCAACTGAATACAATCAATACAAAACAACGCACGCCACATTGCGTGGTAATTGAAAACATTCCTTTAAATGGATTCAGTTAGACCAAGAGCCTTTCTCAACGATTCAAGTCTTTCAGATACATAGAGCTCAAAGCCAACTGTCTCTAATTACATAGATTATTTATATTTATATGCATTTGTCATTGGATGTGTAGGCGGGGAGAAAGCAACATTTACTTTGGTATAAGGTACTAGTCCTAGTAATAATGCTTATAATTCACCCAACGCGTAATAGATTTCCGCTCGGGTTTACAATGGCCTTGCGATCTGTCACTGTTAGTGCCGTTACTTAACTAGAGATCAGCGATTTTGATGTTGCATATATTTATTTGACGATATAGATTGATTATAATCAATCATAATGATTATAAACTATATTTTACTAGCCTAAGCGTTGAAGGATAGTTTCGTAGGAAGAAATCGCAGAAGCGATAGGTAGCTTACGAATCTTCTCTAACCTAGTGGCCACGACTTCGGTCTAAGGCGGCGGCGACGGGCTAGGTCTGCGAACGGCGCGATGGCCATGCCACGTAATTAGACATATTTAGATGTATTTAGGCATATATATTTTCTAATGATATTTTAAATTCGACGGATGGAGTGCACGAAATCAATACAAATCATTTTAAGTATGGAGAATGGAGAAACCGCCGCCGCCGCCGCTGAGAGCGGCGAGTCGTGGCGTCGTTGAACATTTTAGTACATTTTGTTCTTACCGCTCGCCGCGCCGCGCTAAGCCGCCGCTGCGAGCGGCGAGTTCGTGGCCAGGCCGTAAAGAGAGGCATCAATTCAGAGTATTAATCTTACCTATTAGATACAAAGGCAAATAACGTGATAGCCCAAGAAATCCAGTATCAAGTACTGATTCAAGATTGACATCAAGATTGCAATACTGGAATAAACCTTCCCCTGTAATAAAATAGTCTATCGGTGAAGTGATTCGCCTAAATAATTCAAAAGGGTCGAATTGAAGGCGCAACCTTTTTCGCAGACACACCCAGTAGTCTAATCTATTGACGAAACTATCCCACTGAATAGCCTTGCTAGCCTCGATTCAGAATAAATTGACAAAGATAAAACTGCTAATATTAGACCTCACGATAACGTAATTGAAAAGCTTGATAGACTCTTTGAGAAAAATGGAGCTACAAAGAAATAAATGATTGGAGGAATTAATATGGTTAATAATTTAATTGTAAAAGCTTAGAAATGTATTAAATTTAGCATAGCAAAAAGAGTAGCATAGCAACTTAATAGTCAACGTAGACCAAATACAAACGGTGGTAATGGTGCAGTGCAATGTCTTTTTGCAGTTGATTATAAAGATATTTATTTATAGGTTACCAAAGAATATAACAGTGACCAAGAACTTGAATGCGTAATGAAGCGAAAATTCTATTAAAAGATAAGATGCGATATATAAAATTAAATCGCTTATAAACATCTCAACAGCTGGACCGTGGCCTACCACGTGACAGTTGTATCGCTTGTGCTATTTCAGCATATCTTCCAGTTGGCACAGAACGAACGTGAGAATCAAACAAAACTCGCAATTACCTACTAAGAACCTAAAGATTTATTGCACCAAACACGTTCATTTCACTTTCGGAATCGTGTACGAGAAAACGCGAACAAGTGGTAGACGGCTCTGTCTGTTAGCCGATTCTACATTAAGCCGATCGGCTTTCCCTACAAGAATCGTAAATAACGAATTCATTACGAATAACATAACCGTTTAGTTGTTTTATTGTGTTGTTCAGGAGATTAGATTTTCATTGCCACTATAAAGCTGATAGTGCTGTAAAATTTAGCTTGTTACACTTAAGTGGGGAAAGACGGAGCATTTATGATATTGCTTGTAATAGCATCTGTCACTTTAAATCATAACAAAGGTATTGTTAGATCGAACGATCGGTCTAAAATAGTAATTACCTACTGTGGAAAACCATAGCTATAAAATTTTACATTCATATCGAAACAATGTATCAGATTTTATTGAATCATAGACTATCGATAGATAATTATGCGGCAAATAACGATAGTTCTAAAAAGTGAAAAAAATAAAAACAACTTATTGAAAGAACCACAAAGCTACTAGTACGTATTTACCAACCTACCTATATGATTATAGGTCGTTTTAAGAGGAGCAAAAACTACGGAAACCATGACCTATTTTCGATCGACTGTAAACTTTAAACGTAAAAGAATAAGGAAGTTTTTCGAATACAATCATGCGGAGGTTTTATTAATGACAGCAAAAAGTCAGTGTTTGTATAACATTGAATTTATTACTTTCACTGTATCGGGCACCAGCTGAGCAGGACTAACGGCTGTTAATCGTTCCTCTGACATAACACTACTACAAGTACTAGAATAGAACTCGACATTGAAATTCGGTTTGCAGATTTTTTTTCTATCACCTTTAGGAACTAAGTTTTTATGAGTTGAATGAAATAATGTTGTGGTAATGAAGAGGAGTTTAGCAGAACCATCTGTTGCTTTGCGAATGCTTTGAATCTGGTGATATTTTAATATGGCCTGATTTAGATTTCTTTATTTAATTATTTTTGTAAACCTAATTATTTTTCATTTTTTTTCGAATATTTAACGATGAGAATAGCATATTTTTTTGATCATTCATCATGCATCGCTATTTCCTTCGATATTTTTTTTGTCAAATTATCGACACTTAGTTAACTTACTTTTCTAATACAAATGTCATAAAACGTATAAGGAATGAGATTAGTTAGTTTATTGTTTTACTAAAACATCGAAGCTGACCAAGTCACTACAGCAGTATTGACAAATCTTTCCAAAATAACCCATTCAACCCATTTGTTATACTAACTTCAGCGCAGCAGTTTCGCATAATTTCCAACTACGACCTACATGACAATGAAACAAAATGACATTCAAGCGCGCAAACATTCCTTTTTAGTCAGATATTACTGTTATACAAATTTTACAAATAAGGTAGGTGTCTAAATTAATTTATGGAGGAAATTTATTAACAGAATAGCGGTACAATTTGTTGGAGACTTGCCAAGTTATCTCGTGATCATCAAGAGACAATTTGGAGACTTGATCGAAGAGGATGTTGTCAAACGCAGTATTCGGCAACTTATTTTAGTTGAATGCAATTTTTTTTCGTAAGGATTTTCGGGAAATTTCATGTAAATTTGATTTATTGCTCAATTCCACTTTTGTAAAAAGATTTCTTTGAATTTTCTGACGAATGTTGTAAACCAAGTCAAATTTTGGTCATTTTTTAAGTTTTAAAGATTGATGAGCTTGGTATCAAAAAAGGGCAATATCAATAACAGGCTAGTTAATCGGAAAATACATGCGCCGCAATTGAAGCGCGATTGTAGGCGAAATGTATGATGCACAACATTAGTAGTTTTGGTTTTAGCCGGACTTAGTTCTAAATTTTTAACTTTTAGTAGGTACCTTATGCCCTGAGTTTGTTGTTCCTAATAAGGTAAATTACGATTCTACTTCTTGGCGATTAACAGCTAACAACAACGCTGTCTGAAGCTATAAACTGATTAAAGATTATAATATGTTGGCATTTATCGGTCTAGAAACGCTATTACTCTCCGTAATTGCCGCCAGTTAATTACCATGGCAACTATAGCGCTTATACAGCAATAATTTAAACTTTATTACACCTTATTAGCAGGTATCGGAACTAATTAGTTGCTGTTAGTACTTAAACTTAATTAGAAACTCTATTTTATGATGTCTCATCTAAGATTTTCACTGCTTGAAGGTTGGTTGGTTGGAGGTCGCAACTACCAATAACGTAGGTACTTACTTTGATTTAAAGTTTAAACAGCTGAAATAATTCATGGAAGGTTACGACTACAATAATTACTCACATAATGAAAGTATAACGTAATTCTTTGAAGACAATTTGTAATTCAAACCTTTTGAACTGACAAATACGTAGTAAATTTAATTGCAGATAGAGACAGAATATTATAAACTTTAAGCCATTAAGAGTTTGACAATTCAGTAACTCGAATGCATCTCGAAAGCTGCGACTATAGTAGCAGCAGTTGAACGACTGATTGCAATGTCCGACTTTGTCCGACAAAATACGGAAAGACACGAAACGCAGATATTAGTATATAGATCTACTTTCATAACCTCTTTGTGGACGGGCGAGAACGCATAACTGAAACATGGTCTCAAAGAGACGATCGGCAGGATAAGATCGCGAGATACATATTGATATCGAGAGAAACTGGATAGAAACTAAAAATATGGCCGCGCGAAGTGAAGATATGTACGTAAAGATCTTTATCTTGTACTATATGGTATAACAAGGAAGAAATGTTAATAGAAACTATGGGAAAGATACTTAGAGATAACTTGAGGAATTTTGGAACATTGAAGTAGTACTCGGGGTGGATCTGCCTTATATCTACCCGAACTATGCACAACACTCTGAGTCGGGGAGTTATTGGATGTCTGTCTGTCAAGACGCGAGTATTTCCAAACACTATGGGCAAACAGTCCCCATAGATTTGAAACAACGGTAACGACCGAGACGCTGAGACAAGGGTGAAAATAAATGAGATCTTTGTATGCCGACTTAAATTCTCGTTGATATCACGCAAATGGACTAGTTTAACAGCTCTAAAAATCTTCTATACTTTTCTAATGATTCCTGTTAGAAAGAGAGATGTCTAAATTAATTTAGAAACATTAGCACCAATATTAAATTTATCCTATTTCTGGTCAAGAACATGCGTGTTGGTTGCCCTACCTTTATCATTTTCTTCTAGTTTTAGTAGCAGAGAAACGCCAAACATGTAATTAACCAAGTAATGCTTACCTAGACAAATAGTTTTCAACATTGTAAAGGATATTGATATTTTTATGGTACCATAAGCTTTTAATAGACTATTATACGCTCTGAAGCGAGAAAATAAACATACAATCTATATTTATGATCAGTTTTCTACACACAATATATTTATACAAGGTGTAAACGTTATATAAATAAAAATCTTTCTATTTGCAAGTCTAATTGAGCTTATCATAGTTACCCGACTTATCGGTCAGTGGCTATATTTAACTATTGCCCCACATTATTACTAGAAAATTAGGTACCTAACCTAACAGTATTTAATACATGAAATCGATACGGCTATCAATTACCATAGGTATAGAGCATAATATATTAAATATGTGAGTATTTTTTTATAAAAATAGTATAGGTTCTCAAGATTTAGGAGAGAACGTATTTTTAAATAATTATAAGGATCAAGGGCTTGATGCAGAAGGCGGTACTCTTGGACACAGCTCACATGGTCAGAAGGTTTTTCTCCCTAGGGCCCTGACCACCGCGGCCGTTGGCTTGGACCCTATTTCCGATACCTGTGGGCTACTATATTTTACATTTTTGAATGTATATTTTTGATTTTTTATACATTTTACATACTTACTTATACAAATAAATAGTAAATGTAATTGCAGATACAGAATATTATCAAGTTTTATCTAGCTTTACCTAATACGAAGTGAAAATTTCTTATTTTTCCAATCACGATGACATTATCGATAAACTGCTCTGCAATTTTGCAGTTTGGGTGGAAAAATCTGACTTATTGTATATCTTCTTAAATACGTAAATGAAACAGACACACAATCCCTATCTGCGAAGACAATTTCAGAGACAGGTATTACAAAATATTACAATATTTATGGTGGATTAGTGTCTCAGTATTTCAAGCAGAAAATGCACTCAATATTTTCTCTACTCAGAAAATCTGCTAGAAATATCATGTCGTAAACTTTTGGAACATCTAATATTGCGAAAATGTTACTAAACATTTAGTCTAATATTATCTGGACGACCTCGTGGTCTCGTGGACCGCATTGGCGCGTATGACGAAGGACAATATCAGACTCTTAAATGATGAAAACTACGAATCCCACACAGTTATTGACATTGAAAAATGGCGACGATATTGTGGAAGTTCCAGTTTGCTGAATAAAAGAATTTACTACACCTGTTTACGTCGCTTGACATTGACGCCAAGTATTTTAGTTTGACCCTCGATATTTAGCAAATGTGCAAAACATGTTGTATTATTTCTACACTTAATTATTGGAATGGGAACTTGCCAGTCTGAGTCTGGTTTGCGTTCAGCTATTCGCAGAATATTCGATTCCCGTAACAGTTTTTTATACAGCGACATCTTCACAGGACCTCCATAAAAGTTCAAAGGTATTGTAAGTGTGTATAACTCTTTCAAACAAAAAAAAAGATAAGTACTCATATCACTAAAAAATACACAAAACTAATCACGGTAATTTAAAAAAATACGCATTGAAACTCTTTTTTGGAAATCGGCTAACACAGAAGTTAGTACACATTCAGTAGGCAACTAATTTTGTACTGAATAATCTTATTCAGTTACTTGCTTCACACCAAATTTTATGAAGAGACGTAAAACTCCTAAAACCGTAAACTTTTTATACTATACTGAAGCTATTAAAGATACAAATTATATAAGTTTACTCAAACTAGATCGTTAAGATAGAATAGATATCAATAAATAGACCTTCCCAATCCAAGCCTTCACGATTTAGCCCGGAGCCAATAGACGAATTACCGATCAAACTATCATAATTACTTTATAGTAAAACAGCTTATATAATCAATTTATGTAATAGATAACAAGTACTGACATAATACTTGGTTCACAATACATTTTCTATAGCCAATTAACTTTTTCATTGATTCTTTTATCGATTAATGCAATTCGTTTTGCTATTCGACAGTATTTTTAAGTGAAATTTGGGATTTTTATAATTTTTTATATTTTTTCTCGATTCACTGGATCCACGGGTTCTTATCATCATCAGCCTGTATTAATCCACTTCTGAACATCCCCTAATGTCTCTCCCAATGCGCGCCATTTTTATGCTCATTGGGAGGTATTTGCCTATAATCGCCACTGGGCAAGTTGGAGAGCGCAGTAGCTGATGATTGCTGTTACACAGAAGGATGGTGCTGCCCATCCTCCGGATTTTTCTTTTTGCTGCTTCTTACGACACCCGTGGGACGAGAAGGGGTGGTTCTATTGTTAGGCAGGAAATCACACGGCACGCGGAAACCACACTGCGCGGTTCTTAACCCTATACTTACTAGAAATATTATAATGAATTTCCAAATAGGTACATTATAGTTTTAGCTAAAAATTACTTCAACAGATTATAGAACCCTTTACTTCTAAGACTCGCACTAGCCCGGACTTTAAGGATAATTATAATGAAAAAGTATGGTTCGTTCGTTCATATAAATTCTACATTGAGTTTGGTACAAGCCGAGTCTGAGCTCATTTTAATTGCAATTAGCAGACACTAATCGCATTGTGACCATTTATCACTTCTCATTAGCGCGCCGTTAATTTACTTCGACTGTTAATTTTGGCAGAAATAAATTAGAATAGAAGGTAAAATATTTCAGGTTAATTGAAATGGAGCTAATTAATAATATTATTCAACAGATAAAAGCCTTACCCAGCCATATCTATTTCGATCATGAATGTATTGTGGAATATTACGTTGGAAAATTATCTTTTTAATTTTGAAAAAAGCGTCTTTTCATAGCGTTCAAGCGTGCCGTGTGGTTTACGGCCTAAGAATAGAACCATCTCTACTCGTCCCACGGGTATAGTAAAAAGTAACAAAGGGAAAAATCTGGATGATGGGCAGCAGCATCCTACTGTATAATAGCAACCATCTTCTACTGCGATCGTCAACCGATTTAACCGTTTCCCAGTTTTAACAGAGAATCTGTTGGACCCTTAGAATATAATTCTGTTCTAATATTATTATTGGCTGAAAATACTTGTAATGCGTATCAAATACTAACTATTGGCGAATCGCCCCACAGACTGTTTGAACTATCCGGTTTCATCTGTCAATTTATATTTAATACGAATACTATAGTATTAAATATCGTGTGAAATCAAAAGCTTGACATATTGTTAACAAGATCTGTCCGATTTGACAGATTTTTAAAATTTAAAACATGACAATTACCAATCACTAAGAATTATATAACTTTACCAATATTAGGTAACCAAAATACCGCAGTGTCTCAAGGCAAAATTTTTGAGTGTGTGATGTACTGATGACGTACGACTTAGAGACATGGCCGCTTACGAAGGGCCTCGTAACACGTCACAGGTCACCAAGTTTTATGACATTCGACAACAAACAGGAAAGAGATGTCGGGTTAGAACAGTTTCCCAAATTATATTGCTCAGAACGGCAAAGAATGGACGAAATGGAGGTCGGTTTAGTCATTACTGCCTACTCTAGATTACAAACGAGATATTTACCAAACAGACTGGACAACAACCGCAAGTTGCGAACTAAATAACCAGGGAAGACACGAGTATGATAAACACGAAGAAGATAAGATTGTTTACAAAGTCAATATGAAGCAACTAAAAAGCTATTATTTGTTCAAGAATGAACGGCTTAAGTTTAATTACAAACGTGATTAAATATTGAACAATGTGATTTCGAAATGTGAGTATGAAATGCCGGGAATAAATGTAACATGGAGAATTCTTATTGGCTTATTGAAGATATACAGCTTGGCAAAAAAGAGTCTGAGGCGGTGACAGCTGGAACTAAAAATAGAAATCTTAAAAACTAAGTTTGTGAGTACTAAATTATCATAAAAATAATTCATTTGATTATAATTAACGACAAAAAACTCTTCATAGAAATATGTAAGCACTAAATAACTTGTAATTATGACTTGTAGTGTGAAAAGTGCGCCTGCGGCGCCCCCAATTTTTCCAGACTCTTTTTTGCCAAGGTGTACTAGTTTGCTTGGACCACCTTTAGCAGCTGCTTCGGTAGTCCAAGCAGAACTGCGCGCAGTGACAGCTGTTCTCACTTTTTTAATAAACATCTCTTAGATAAAATAATCACAAAAAAGCTGCATATTCAGAGCCTACATAAAGGAGGATGAAACCGCGACTCACGTGCTACTAAAATGACCAGAGGTACCAATCCCAAGAGCTCTCCAAGACTTTGGCAACTCAGCAACATCAAAAAACTACTAACATTTCTCGAAGTGCTAGATAACTTTTTCACACCGAAAGCAAAAACGCACTACGACGCAAATATTCAGTAATCAGCTCGCTTTATCAATACCAATTGCTCGACCCGTAACACAGCAACGAAATCTAGTCTAAATGTAGCTAATTTAATTTTAAAAGAAACATCACGGTAGTATTGTGTATTACCGATAACCTCTACACGATAAGTACCTCTTGATGAAGCTAATCAGTTTTAAGTTACGCTGGTTGTAAACCATGTAAAGGATATGTTTAGAAACAAAGATCGCAGATAAGATTAGAGAGTACAACGTGTTTATAATCATCTAGGAAGTTTACTGATAACGGTCCACGTGTGAACGGATTTTCAGCAGTTTTCTGAGTATATTCGTAAGAGAATTCAAACAGTTGTGTATGTCTTGACTGTTTTGTAATTATGTTGATTACAATTCATCTGTTAAGAATGATTGACATTCCTTAGAACTTGTATTAGTTAAATCAAGGGATGTAATTACTATTGTAGATGCTATCTACATGGTGAGGGACAAACAACCATTTCTCATCTAAAATTGATTCCATCTACGCACATGGTTACAATCTTTCTATAAAAAATCATAAACTTTAGATAGATCAATCTCACTGTAAAATTAGGGTTGGTTTTTTTTTTAAATAGGTGGGACCACGCTTAATTGGATGCTTAGATGAAATAAGCGGGACTTTAAGCGTCCCACAGTCCTACCCAGTGTCCTGTCCGGACGTTTCCTGAGAGGGTTAAAAAGCGGGACATCTGGCAATACTAATGAGAGCACAAATCCATTATGCTTCAGCAAGGTCGTTGGCTCTGCCTTGTCCATCATTACGAACACCTGACCGCGAACGGTTATTCTCACAGTTACTTTCGATTTTTAAGGTTCAACGATATATTAACTTATATTATAAATGCGAAAGTAAGTTTGTTTGTTACCTTTTCTCGTCTAAGCCACTGAACTGATCGTCCTGAAATTTTGCACCAACGTTGTCAGGTGTACAGAAATGGACATAGGGTACATTTTATCCGGAATAAATAATGTTACCGAGGAAACAACAATAACGTTCTTATGACAATAGATGGTGCCACGTGTTTTGCGAATCATGATTGAATTTTAAATTAACGGGAACGAATCCGTGGGCTTATAATTTCATAATAAAAATCCGACAAAAAACGAAGTAATTACATCATTAACAATAAAACGTTTGTTCGTTGTATTTTTGTTTTCATGTAAAATAATTAAATAACTATTTTACCTATTCAAATCGCCATGAAAACATCCCATAGACATTTGCCGTTCGACCTTTTTTTTTAATTTCGTGCCGTTTTATTCAGATATACCTTTCTAACTCAAAAATGTCTGTACCCCTACTAATAACAGTTTGCAAACTACGCAAATTCCTTAGTTTTAGAGAAAAGTAATATGTAACCTGTCTCGTTTCTACACCTCGGAAAGGACAAAGACAGGTATTTATTTATTTATCTTTATATAAAGGAATACAGTGTACCAAGGCAGATTTAGTGCCATAGGTATTCTCTTCCAGTCGATCTTAGAGTGATGCAGAGGTAAAAACATGTGTCTCACTAAACGGTCAGCATTCGCATCGTTCACTCGTACCAGGGGTACTGTATTCTGTACCCCACTGCAAGGCAAATATAAAAGCTATGAAAAATAAAGCAACTGTATTTTATTTTCATTAAAAAAAACGAACACTTTCCTTTTAAGCTGAAAGACGGCACCGATTTTTACGTTAAGAGCCTTACATCGCGCAAGCACTTACTTTGATGGTCTGGAGAGAGTAGTGTAAGATTGTAAAACATTTCTGTATACCAATAGGTACCTACATTGTAAAAGAGGTTCACATTTTACGCAATACAATTTCTCCTATGTGATACTGCTGAAGTTATACGAGCTTTTTGAATCGTGCATATTTCAGGCTGAGACATTGTTTGTAATGCAATGATGGAAAGCGCTACGAAAACGTAGGTTTTTTTTATAGTTTAAGTTTACCGACAGTTGTTACAATGTTGACAGCGAAGTATACACTCATAATTTTTCTTAGATCTAATTCCAACTAATAGTTTTGTTTTAAGTTTTTTTTTTACCTAAAGAGTACATAAAAAATAGGTCATTATATAATTTTAATTTAAAGTTGGATTCAATCTTGTATCGTTTCGTAAAAGTGTTTGGAAGGCGCTAACTGTGGTGATGTGTGAATAAATTAACTTTTAATCTGCTAATTCTACTAACTAGATTAATCAAAATATTATGTATTCTGTGCTAAAGAGGTTCGAACCTTTGTGGCATGGCCACCCGCCTCCATTTTAATATATTTTAGGTTAGATGTATAAAAACTAAAATATTATCAATACAACTTATAAGTAAAAACTTAAAAAGTTTTAACCTCCCTGAAAAGTTAACAACGTGTTACACTTAATTTATGAAATTCACCCTGTGCGATTTTCCAATAAAATATTTTATTACTGGCACATGACTGTACCTACCTATATGCCAGTTATCAGAACATTTTCAAAACAAGGTTACTATGTTATTATCAGTATGACTAGAACTCATTTACTACACGTCCACACATCGTTATCTTAGATCAGATCAGATTAAAATTGCGTGATGCTCTAGTGACATCTACTTCACGAAAGGAATCGATTAACACACCTACACTGTCAGAGATTCTCATTTATTAAAATACATTACATATATTTGAGCCACATCAGTAATTAGCAAGGTTTTGGGCTTTTGGAGCGTAACACGGTGTTCGAACTCGAATCGTTACTTTGACACCAAGTATGCAGCGCTCCATCACCCGCAGGCAAAACGGGGCCGGACTTTTGAATGTCGGTCTAAGACCAAGTGACTTCATGGGTCATTATGGGGAGAATACAAATGTCCATGAGCTTTTATTTTAGGACCATGTTACACTAACAGTTCTTAGAGATAAAATGTGTTTACATTTATTTATTTATTTTTTGGAAGGCTTACAGACTAATTACATTAAATTCAGTAACTTATTTGATTAACTGAGTTGCTAATAACAAGCTTCCACAGTTAAGTAAGAAGATATCGATAAAACTTATATAATACTAAACAAAAAAAAATGAAATAGATAATATTAAATTTAAAATCTTAAAAAAAAAATCAAAGTAGGTAAAAATAGAATTCACCAATAGGGTAGGTAGGTATAATTTAAATGTAAGTATTTTAAGGTACATGTAGAGCTAATCTTTGAAACTACTGAACAATTTCTAACTACGCCAGTCTTTTCCATAAATAGTAGACTGCCCCTAGCCAGCTAGTCAATGTTATCACAATATTACTAGAATAACGACTATTCATAACTGCTTAATTGGTCTATGTGAATTAAAATATTTTGATTTTGAATGTCATCTTACGTAGCTGCAGACTATTTAGGTATGGAAGAGGACTATGTACTATCGCGGACACGAACGGTGCACCACTTTGCGATCAAAATGCTTTGAAGGATTCTACGTGCGTAGAGGCGCGGTTAGCGCTACGTTCGGACGCCGGATGCAAGCGATTCTAACCTTAGAGTGGTGTACCGGCTTTGTCCATGATAGTTTGGGAGTGAAGAAAGTTACTAGTTTGTACTGTAGTTGTTGTCATCAGAAAAAATCTTGGCATACGGGCTGAATCTCAAGCATTTAATAGTTCTGCTGCTATCTGAAGCATTTAGAAAAATTTTAGACAGCTACATTATTGGCGTACACAAATAAACAAAGAAAAAAACGACTCTTCTTGAAATAGTAACACATTCTTTTCTAATTATAGTCAGACGGTTACAAAGGAAGTTTCGTGCTAGAGGAAGTTATCTGTTAACACCAAAACATTTTATTTATGCCCAAAGTTCAAAGACAAGGATATCAGAGCATCCATAAGACCCTAAAATAGCTGCTGGACTTATGTTCTTCGTTTTTAGTATACCATAAAGATTACGCTTTAGGTTTGGTTAGGTCAGCCCTTTTTTTGGTGGCCGGGGGGAGTCAAAAATGCCTACCGCATAACGCACGTCTCTCCCCTGCATGTTCCTCGCACAATATCGACCGGGTACTGCAACCGCGTTTCGCAGCTCCGTCCAGTGCCTGCTTGTAGACCCACTCTAGTTAGGTTAGCCTTAGCCAGCCATTATCATTCTTTCATCTAAACTAATTTGTTGATGTCTAAAGATTTGAAATTTTTTATGTTTGTTTGTAATGGATAAACTTAAAAACTACTTAACCAACTTATTTATTTTATAAATTCTTTCACTTATACCTACATATAGCTACATAAACAGCGAGTAACATGGGCTGAAGTCAACTTTCAATAACTTAGAGATCCAAAATTCGAAAATTGCAATAATTGATGAATTAAATAATTATTGAAACAATAGACATGACTCATCATCATCACCATTTTATTTTTATTTTTTTTATTTATAGACTCACGCCTATATTCCCCAGAGGGGGTAGGCAGAGGTGTGCAGTACACCCACATTTCGCCGGCTATATTATAAGTCCCATGTAATAGGGGGCGAGCCTATTGCCATTAACCGGGCACAATTCCAGACTCCGTGCTGCTACTGAGAATTTCCTAATGGAAAAACCCAATAACACTTTGCCCGACCCGGGGATCGAACCCAGGACCTCGTGCTCAGCAGTCGCGCTTGCTACCACTAGACCAACGAGGCAGTCATCATCACCATGATGATAGCAAAATTAAATTTCTCGCGGACGAAGTCCGAACGAAGTCCACTTTGTCCGTGGCATTTTTGCATTTATTATTACATCTCTTCCTTCATAGAGTCGTGATAGCCTAGTGGTGGTGACCGTTGGCTGGCAAGTCAGAGGTCTCGGGTTCGAACCCAAGGCGCGCACCTCTGACTTTTCGTAAGTTATGTGCGTTTTATAAATTAATTATCACTCTCCGTGCCTCGGATAGCACGTTAAGCTGTTGGCCCCGGCTGTCAATTGTAGATCTTTGACAGACGTTACGGGTAGTCAGAAGCCCGAAATCTGATAACCAGTCTTACCAAGGGGTATCGTGTAACCCAGTATCTGGGTTGTGGAGGTCTGATAGGCAGTCGCTCCATGTAAAACACAGGTATTCAGCTGCATCCGGTAAGACTGGAAGCCGACCCCAACAAAGTTGGGAAAAGGCTAGGCAGATGATGATATTACATCTCTTCCATATATAAGAAGTTTTTCTTACATCTCGGAGGACTGATGTGACAGACAGTAGACACATAAGTCGAGTTGAAGCGATCGAGCCAAATTGATTGACTGACATCAATTATCTTTTTTTAACGTTTGAAGGCAAAAGAAACGCATGAAATGTGGACAGTTGGACACGGTTTTGCAGTTGATTGCATATTTTACGCTTCAGCAGTCGCTAATAAGTATTGGTATAGTATTGTACTAGTCACACGCTGATTAACAGGGCTAAGCGTAACCTCGTTGAGCCTAACATCCTACTAAGGGTCGGATTACAGAACCTAACTCAAGACTTAATCCGACACGACCGAATTACATTGATATAAAGTACACATTCGTTTGACACGTAAAGTTGATCTGGGGGCGTGATGTCCCTATACGAATACCGACAGTTTTAGTGAGAAGTATACAGGGTGGGTTATTTGTAAAACACCAGCGTCCTTAAAAGGGGTCATTCAACTCATCATTATGAACAACTTTTACTATGGGACCAACCCTGAAATCACAAAAAAAATTAGCTGGTCCATACATTTATGTTCATATGACTCAACAAAATGTATGGAACAGAACTCGTACTAGGCGTATACCTACTAGACCTCGAACGATCGAAACGATCAAATTTAGAGAATTCTAGCAATCTTTTTTATTGGCCTATTCGATACGCAATTTATTAGTTTTCTTTACATAGACAAATATTTGGCAACGGCCGGTAAATTCACAAAATTGGCATGCCTTCACGAAAAACACAATAAAGTAATTCTGAAAATGCTTTGACCCAAATACTTTTACTATACCATAGAGGTAATTTAAGAAAAAATATACTGTTATATTACCGTTTTAACCGCTACCTACTCATATGACATCGCGATTTGCGACCTAGATACGCACAGAGCGACGTACGTACCCCAAGGTCAACGTACAAAGATTACGTCTAAAATTATGCTGGTTCAGTCCACACCTACGAACGTCATTGGTGTAGAAAGATATCTACGTTTTCTATTGACAGATTTGTCTGTTTGTGAATCTATAAAACAGCGTTCGTAGACGCAATGCGCAGCTCTTAAATAACATAATATGGAACCCTAAATACGAGTCAATATTTAAGTATCTATCTCTATTCGGTTTCACGAAAACAGTAAAGGTTAGATTTAAGCCTATATATTCATACGAACCTATCGTATAGTACTAACTGGTACGCCACGTATTAATTAATAAAAAAGATTTTGCAATTCGCTCGAACAGTGACAGTTTACGTGAGATATTAGTACTTATTGTTTTTTTTGCTCTTGAGAATAAAAAAAAAAACTTTATAGGCATTTTAGTGTTAAGTATATGGATTTGCACGCATGCGTGAACTTCACTCCGCGAGGCATTCACTTATAATTAAAACTTCTATGTACAGGTCCCACGTTGGCGCCTTATGTCTTTCAAATATCCCGGGTCTCGTAACTGATTCTGAAATAGCAGTTTAGGATTTGCAATCCTAAGGAATTGTATTTTGAATTTGTGAATTTCGTAGAAAAAATGATCGCAGTTTAATTAACGTCTATAAAAGACATGAAGCAAATACAAAGTAGGTACCTATAGGTACTTTGTAATATACTTTGTATTTGCTTCATGATAAAAGACCACACCCTATTCCCTAGGTGACGCATAGGACTAAGGAAAACTGAATTTGCTTACGACTGTCATGGGATTCTCGTATACAGTAATATTAATGGGCTAGTATCATTCTCAACAAAAAAACCAAGTTTAATCGGCATTTACTAATTACTAAACATGAAAGAAAGGAAAAAGTCCAAAACTATTAAATTGTAATCAAGATTTCTTTCAAACCTAGTGAGGATGAATGGATGGATGTTTGTTACTCTTTCACGCAAAAACTACTTAACGAATTTTGATAAAACTCTGCAGTAATATAGCTTATACATCAGAATAACACAGGCTACAATTTATCAATATACCACGCGAGCGAAGTAGCAGGCGGAAGCTTATTAACAATATCCGGTGTCCGAACCATTGTATACAACAAAGAATAATCATGTCATGTCATTTAAAAAAAATTGGTCTATCTTTGTGAATTGTTGTTGTACATGATTTGTCTTAAAGATTCCCACTAGAAAGTCTGAAGATAACATAAATTGTTCATTGTGTATTGGGTATGCAATTTGTGACTAGATCTTAACAAAACAACCAAAAGTTAATCAACAAAGGTCATTGACTTATTACTAAATTGCTAACAATGAAAGTATAAGTAATTTGCTCTCTATAACATTATTAATCACTAGCAACCTGCCCTGGGTTTGCTCAATGGTTCTCTACTATAATAAAAGCATGTATTATACATAAAAGTCTACTAGAAGAAATTCTCTAAATGCTGATGAAACCATAGAAAAATCTGTTGTATGGGGTAGAAGAAGTAAGCGGAGAAACCAACAGATTTAAAGAATGACTTTTCTATAGACCAGAGAGTGATCATTATTACTGGCAACTAGGAAGATTTAATTTTATAAATTTAATTTAAGAATATATTTGCAGATTTTTTTTTTATTGACTTAATTTGATGTCTCACAAGACCGCTTTTTTGTATTTTAATGATCACAAGACCACACGCACTGCATTCACTAAGCAGTTTTGTTTTTATTCATGCTCTACTTACTTTTTGGTAAGTACTTTTTTTATTGAATCACATCCATATGTGCATAAACCATGTCAATAAAATAGCTTTATCAATCAATAGTAAAACATATTGATTCAATGTTTTTATTATGGTAATTCATATTGTTCACGCTAATAAGTTTCTTGAATGATTAATTGGATCTAGATATGCACTATCATCTTAAACCATAGATGATAGTCAATAGAGGAAAGATGATGAAATATTTATGTTTATTTAATAGGTATGTAATTATTAAATGACTTACTGTATTAAGTAAGCCAAAATCAAAACACTCTCTAACCAGACCTTGACTGAAAATAACTTTGAAACTTACTCTCATATTATTTACAAAAACAAACAAATCTAAATTTAGAACAGATCATATTTAAAATATGGTTACATTTAGTTAAGCTCTAATTTTTTTTTAACCTAGCGAAAATACCTGTTACCAAATAAACTATCAATAAAAAAACAAATCACTGAAAATGGAATGTCAATAAGAAAAAACTGAAGGCCAGTGTAGGCATTGAACAGAACCACTCACTTTCACTACTAGCAGCTGATGAAATGCAAGTTTCACTTACCCATCTGTTGTCACAGAGTTCAATGACATCATCTGGTCATATGTCATCTCATGATCTTCGTTCGTCTTCTGGTCTTCCGCCAACTGCATTTCTGGGGCTTCCTCAGGTCCTGGAACATCTTGCTCACCGACCGCCACTTTTTGACTGACATTATGCAGTCCCGATAAGTCAACATTCGTGTCGACGCCACCCTCCCCTTGGAGCGCTTCCGAAACCACCAAAATGAAGAGAGCACAACTGTGGAATATCATAATAATGAAAATCTAGATGAAATACAGACATGATTACAAATGTTACTGAAAAAATGATTTTAGGTACCTGGAGAGCACTGAAATTGTCAGCAAAGACGTGTAGATAACACATAAACCACCCTTCATCGTAATATCAGTGAAATATCCACAGTCCATATCATTTTGTGCGCAAAATTAACACATATTCGCGACGCCTCCAAACTTAACAATGCAAATCGAATTATAACTAGTAATCACACATCACATGAGCACAATTAACACATTTTGAGGGGTTGAATAATAATGGAAAAAATTAGCTGCCGTTGCCAAACGGTTAAAAATGTGGGAACGAACTTTTGCTCAATTTTACTAAAATCGAATCGTGTAATTTGACAATTGCCAAAATTTTTGTTCTTGTTGACGTGAGATGTTACGTGAACTTCTATTGGTTGAAAACTGGATTCGTAATCAACAACTTTATATCCACCAATAACAAATAGACATTTAATACCTAAGAAACATTTTTATTGGCTCTGGGATCAGCTGGGTTTAATTCTGTTGCTTACGTATCATTTTATGCATTTTCTTTATGACAAACGACATTCAATCTTTTCATAGTTAAAATTAAATAACAATTGATAATAATGGTACAATAATTAGTCAATATCATAATAGTCATTACAATAAAATTTAATATTTGTGTAATTATTTTTAATCGTAAACTGGGAAAAATGGAACGCTGCAAAAAATACAAATTCGGTAGTGATGCGCTCGTAGTCGTAAAGTATTCAATAAAAACTAAAAAGTATTGCAAAATTTTTCCTCCTTGAATAAAAGTATGTCTTCAAGTAAGTACCTTTAAATTTCTTTCTACGTACCTAATTTAAAGCTAATATATCTATATAAAGGGTCGTTAGAATATAATTTATTAAGCTTAGAGTTTAAACTCTAAGCTATTAAGTAATGGCTATCTAATGCCCAATTTCACCATTCACTTTACTAACCAAGTTTAATAAAACTAAGATCAGCCATACACATCAGCTCTTAGTCTGTGAAGATAACTTCGGGAGATAATAGTTGCGTTTCAAATAAATTATGGAATCTGTAAAGAGGCGTAATATCCAATAGACAATGTTTTGTCTTGACATTATGAATTGTGTTGAAGTATTTAACTGACATACATATAAAAATATTCCATATTAATTATTATTGTAGTTTCAATATTCCTATACAACTTTCAATAGAAGTTTAATAGTTGCACATTATATAAACTTCACATGGTAGCAGAGCGTGGTTCCACAAAAAGAAAAAGTTGTAAGTAAGTCGAAGAAAATAAAATGGATTGATAAAACAATTGAAAATGTCAAGGGTAAAAATTCAATCTCTAGGAAGAGAAAACTACGATACATGGGTTATTCATGCAAAAGCATACTTAACTAAAAACAAACTATGGAAATTTGTAAAGAACCCTATTAACGACAAATCGTCACCAGAGGACATCGAAGGCGATGAAATTGCAAAATCTGAATTGCTTCTTTTAATATCCCCATCCGAATTAAAACAAGTTAAAAATTGCAAGACAGCTAGAGAGGTTTGGGACACCCTAAATTTAGTATATGCTAGTAAAGGACCGGCTAGAAAAGCCACTCTTTTAAAACAATTAATCCTTGCTAAATTGGGAGAAAATGACGATGTACGTGACCATCTTAATAAGTTTATGGACACAGTTGACAAGCTTAACGAATTAGATGTCAAAATTAATTCTGATTTACTGTCTATTATGATGCTGTATAGCCTATCTCAAGAATATGAGAATTTTAGAATCGCTATAGAGTCTCGAGATACGTTGCTCGGTCCGGAAAACTTAAAAATAAAAATAATAGAAGAGAGTGACGCTCGATGTCGAAATATCATACCTAGTACCAGTGAACAAAAAAACAGCATTGAAGAAACATTTTATGCTTTCTGTAAAATATGCAAGAAGAAAGGACATGATGCTTCAAAATGTTGGTCTAAAAGTAAGAAGAATAAAAAAGCTGGAAACCGTTTTAACAATCATTTCAACAAAACCGAGTTAAACAACTTTAGCTGCTACTTACTCAATCAAAATTTAAGAAATAGCTGGATACTGGACAGTGGCTGTACTTCGCACATGACTTACTCAGATAAGCCCTTTAAGAATATAAAGAAAATTTCTAAAACCCTAAAACTTGCATCAAAAGATCATACTGCTGAAATAAAAGGATCAGGGCCTGCAGAAATTGAAATAAAAGAAGGCACAATAGGTATCACCGATGCATTGTATGTACCAAGCCTGTGCGCTAATCTTCTATCAGTTGGAAAAATGACTGATGTGGGACTTACTGTCCTATTTAGTAAGAAGAAAGCCATCATTAAAGATCACAAGCGAGGAGTAACAATGGAAGCAAATAGAAAAGCCGATGGACTTTATTACTTAGATACCAAAAACAATGATGTCTATAAAAGAAGAGACATAGCCAACACTGCAGAAACTCCTGAAACCATAAAGGAAATTGAAGGTGATATAAAGCAATGGCATAGCAAACTAGGACATATGTGTGAAAAGGACATGAAGCTCGCTCTTCAAAATGATAGTCTTGTAGGACTGAATTTTAATAACAAGCATTCATTAGGAGAATGCGAAATATGCATAAAATCAAAATTGAGCAGAGTACCTAGTAAGCCTAGAGATAAGATTTCCCACCGCACAACTCAACGTCTTGAAATTGTGCATAGTGACGTCTGTGGCCCTATACAGACCTCTTCACTTAATGGAAATAGATACTTTGTCACTTTCATCGATGACTACAGTATATATTGCCGAGTATTCTTTATAAAGAACAAAAGTGAGGTATTTGAAAAGTTCAAAGAATATAAGGAGCTTGCAGAAAACTTTACGGGAAACAGAATTAAATGTCTGCAAAGCGACAATGGTACTGAATACCGAAATGCAAAGTTTGATTCATTCTTGAAACATAATGGTATAGCAAGAAGGTTAACCGCCCCATACACTCCACATCAAAATGGAATCGCTGAGAGGAAAAATAGAACTCTTATAGAAAAAGCAAGATGCCTGATGCTGGAATCAAATTCGCCAATGAGCCTGTGGGCTGAAGCAGTATTCACTGCTAACTATCTGTCAAACAGAAGTATTAACCAAAGCATTGAATACCAAATACCCTTTGAAAGATGGGTAGGGAGAAAACCTTGTGTAAATCACTTGTACGTCTTTGGTGCTAAGACTTTCATCCTAAAGAAAGGAAAAAAAGGACACAAATTCGATTCAAAAGCAATACCAGGCATGTTTGCTGGGTATTCAGAAATATCGAAAGCTTTTCGAATATATGTTCCATCCAAGAAACAAATATATATTTCTAAGGATGTGCGTATTTTGAAGAAAATGTTTTATGAAAATGACAGAGACGCTAAAAATTCTACTCTTAAAAGACTAAACATAGCTGAAAACAAATCAAATAATGAGGATGAGTTGAAAGTGTTCTTTGATGACAGTCCGGACGAAAATTTGGAATTAGATCAACCTGTAGAAGATAATGTTACTGATAGATATGTAATAACTGAATCCGAAACAGAAGATGACCACTATTTTGATTCCTCTGATATAAATCAAGAACAAAGAGGACGTCTTCGAGACAGAGCACAAATTGTTCCACCAAAAAGGTTTGAAGACTTTGTAATGGCGGCCATAGACATTGATAAAGAAGTTGAGCCTCAAACTTATAAAGATGCTATAGAAAGCAATGATAAGTCTAATTGGTTAGAAGCCATGAAAAATGAGATAAATTCATTAAACGAAATGAATACTTGGGAATTGACAAATTTACCAAAAAACCGCAAACCATTATCCTGTAAATGGATTTATAAAATTAAAAAGAATGCAGATGGTACTGTTGAAAGATACAAGGCTAGATTGGTTGTAAAAGGATTTTCCCAAAAAGCGGGTATTGATTATGAGAAGACATTTAGTCCGGTAGCCCGTCTCAGTACTATAAGAGCTGTTTTAGGAATAGCTGTACAAGAAAATTTGGTGATGCAGCAGTTCGACGTATCGACAGCATTTTTAAACGGAGCTGTAAAAGAAGAAATATATATGAAACAGCCTGAAGGGTACAACGATGGCACAAAAAGAGTGTGCAAACTAAAAAGAAGTCTATATGGACTTAAGCAAGCTCCACTTTGTTGGAATACTTGCATATCAGAGTACCTCATAAAAGCAGGTTTTAAACAAAGTACACAAGATCCCTGCTTATATATCCGGGACCAAGTTTTGATAGCGTTATATGTCGATGACGGATTAGTAGCTTCAAAATCTGAAGCCGCTGGAACAAAATTCATTGAAGAGTTGAAAAACAGGTTCAAGTTAACTACAAAGCCTGCATCTTACTTCCTTGGTCTGGAAATAAATAAAACTGAAGATAACTGTATTACCTTAGATCAAAGAGGATATACTAAAAAAATCTTAGGGAAGTTTGGAATGTCAAACTGCAAACCAGCTCCAACGCCAGCTATCAAAATGAGCAAACATGAGGAAAAAAGTATAAATGATGATACTAACTTTCCTTATCGTCAAGCTGTTGGAGTTCTGACATACCTAATGGTTGCTACAAGACCAGATATCAGTTACGCCGTGAGCATGGCATCGAGACATTTAGAAAATCCTAACAAGCTCGATGTTGCCAAGGTAAAGCGCATATTCAGATACCTAAAAGGCACAATAGACGAAGGACTTGTCTTTAAAAAGTGCAGGGAGAAGAAAATGATATGCTTTAGTGACGCTGATTATGGTGGTGACACAGCTACTGGTCACTCAACTTCAGGTATGGTGTTTTTATATTCTGGTCCATTGTTGTGGAAAAGCCAGAAACAACCATCTGTGGCTATCTCATCGACAGAAGCCGAACTGGTTGCAGTAACCGAAACCGCCAGAGAGGCATTATGGCTTAATGGACTCCTAGAGGAGCTAAGCAAACTCTCTGATAAACCTACGATTTATGTAGATAATGAATCGGCGATAAAACTCTCGGAAAATCCACCATATGAGTTCCACAAAAGGACTAAGCACATTCAGCTGAAACATTTCTTCATCAGAGAATGTATTAGCAATGGTGACCTTAAAGTGAAGCAGGTATCATCCGAGCTGCAACTGGCTGATATGTTCACAAAGCCTCTTTTTGGTCCAAGACTCATCGAACTGAGCAAAAGGATTGGACTTCGAAACTTGTCCGAACTCCAAAAAGTCCCGTGGATGTAAAGAGGCGTAATATCCAATAGACAATGTTTTGTCTTGACATTATGAATTGTGTTGAAGTATTTAACTGACATACATATAAAAATATTCCATATTAATTATTATTGTAGTTTCAATATTCCTATACAACTTTCAATAGAAGTTTAATAGTTGCACATTATATAAACTTCACAGAATCAAATAAAGAGCCCAATGCATCCTGCATGTTTTCATACATATAAAGCGCAATTTCATACATAGATTCAAGAATCAAGCGCAAATGAAAAATACTTCAATGATTGCAACGTAGTCCGTTTACAGTTTCGCAAAAAAGGGTCTGTAAAAATTGGGGGCGCTCTAAGGCGCCCCTTTAGAGCGCCCCTAATTTTTCCAGTCTCACTTTACCGCACTTCTCGTACGTATTTCTATGACGAATTTTATGTGATCAATTATAATCAAATGATTCTTTTTTAGTACTCACAAATGTAGTTTTTAAGATTTTTATTTATAGTTCCAGCTGTCTCAGTCTCTTCTTTTTGGCCAAGCTGTTCGGTTTTACGATCGATTCTTTTTGTGTGAATAATTATGATGAATGATCCCACTTTGTTACGATCAATCTAGCACGAGCTGATATCGATTGCTAACACAGATTCAATAATCAACAGTACATAGTCGATTCGTTTTCGTACAACGCTTTGTCAAGCTGTCAATGTCACTGTCAAGTGTCATCGACGTCAACCACCACGGAACAGGCGTTATTTTTTTAATCCTTTCGTATTGTCTTATTAGAGCAAATACGAAAAATGGAGGCATTATTCGCAATCCCATTCTCGGTACTCGAAATCCCGAATATAAAAATTAAAAAGCCGACATGGCTGCAGCCTCCATCTGCTATGACAACGTTCTCTTTGGTGTTACTTTCATACTTTTTAGTGACCGGAGGTTAGACGATTGTTTTCAATTAATTTCCAATTAGATCTGGTTGAAAAGTGTTTTAATTCGTATTTTCTTTTGTAGGGATCATATACGACGTAATTGTGGAGCCACCTAGCGTGGGTTCGACGACCGATGAGCATGGACACAGTCGGCCGGTGGCATTTATGCCGAATCGTGTAAATGGACAATATATTATGGAAGGTCTGGCGTCGAGCTTCCTCTTTTCTTTGGGTGGTCTTGGCTTCATCATTCTGGACCGCACACACAACCCATCAACACCAAAATTGAACAGAATCTTACTAATCTCAGTAGCTTTCCTGTGTATTCTTGTATCATTCTTTACAACTTGGATATTCATGAGGATGAAGCTCCCAGGTTATTTACAGAATTGATTGTTTACTAGAGTAAGCGAAGTCACAACTTTTTGAATAAGTTTAATAAATATTTTTTATATTCATTTAGATGTTGTTTCATTGTTCTAGCAGTATTCAAATGTCTTTTTACTAAGACTTAACTATAATAATTATGTAAGAAATGCAGCAGAAATGAGATGAAATTAGAACAGCAGCAGAAATGAGATGAAATTAGAACAGCACCCTCACTCAATTAAATTTGTTAATATTGTAACATAATAACAATAAACAAGTCATATAACATTATATTTCAGGAATATTTAGGAATTAATAATAGGTAAATCGCCCACTCATCACCATTTTACCACATGGAAGATACTGTTTGGTTTTCCAGAAAGAGCAGCCCTGCCTTCGGCAATCTTACGTGGTGTCTCATATAACATAAGGACCACCATAGTCAAAAAAACAACTGTATCCCAAAGAAATATAATTTAATACTTAAATATTTGGCATTTTCTTGCTAAATTGTTCTATAAAATGAACAGCACAAATTGAGATTATCACATACAACAGAAAACACTTCATTGTAAATTAAAGATTCACAACACATAATTATTAATATAATTAAATAACATAATTATAGGAAGACTTCATATTAATAATTCTCTAATCTTAAATGTCAAAAACTGCTATTTTACTAATCTTCACCACCTACACAAAGGGTGGCCTTATGGGTGTAGTGACACATGACTATTCATAAGTGCCTAAAATGGTCTACATGAATAAAAATATTTTGATTTAGATTGTTGATAGTAACCACCACACAGAATATCTGTTATTTCTTATATACAGGAATCAAACCAGCATAACTTAAATCTACATGCTTAGCCTTCTGCACTAAGTGTCCTATAAGATTCCCCAAGCTGCAGTACCGCTTCACCAAGTTGATATGGTTGTGTATTACCCATCTTTATTTCATTTTACTAGTATCCACATCCCTTAGTAATGGTTTTCCACTGTAAAATCTCAAAGTTACAGTACTTGTGGAAATGTTTACTTGTAGTAAGTCTTATAAAAAATTCGTAATAGTTCTAATATTAAACAATTATAGGTACATATATCTTTCAAATATGATTTAGTAGAGTATATTTTAGAGCGTGCCGTGTGCGAAGTCAAGGTGGGTTTGAAGGTGCAACCGCCTCAATCAGGCGATCTTATTTACATATTTATTCTACAGGAATCTTATGAACTGTTTCTCGCCATTTGCCCCACCTGAGCAGACTTACTCAACTCCCCCTTAAAACTATACTTAATATTTTCTTACTAGTCTTTAGTTGTAAACTATTTCAGCACATCTTTCAACTAAATTTAATAGAAAAGTGTCCTGAAAACATTATCAAAAGCAATTCTAAGCTCAAACTTAATATGATTAAAATTGCTTTTAAACAAACCTTTGTTTTATTTACAATAATATTTTCATGTAAAAGATGTGCATAAGTTAATTAAAATGGAGTATACAGATATACCCTTGTGCATAGACAATAATAATGTATAAAAAAGTTAATATTTCGAGACTTGAGTGATAAGTTGAGACTTCAGTACTTTGTGCTAGAAATGAGTATTGTATACAGGCTTCCACTTCACAGCCTTATTCTAAAAGCGCTGAAATAATAAAAAAAAAATTAATAACAAATACCTAGGTAGGTACTGTAAGTATGTATATTGTACCTATCTAATTATAATGTCCTTGTGAGCTGACCAAATTTCGGTCACATGAAGTCACATCTGCCTATATCAATGGAGATAAAATTATAAAGGTTATCAGACTTGACCGGTGAGAGATTAGGCGCAATTATGCAATAATAGTCTATACCGTTGACTGGCAACTCGCAACTCTCAGGTTCAAACCAGGAATGTATCTCTCTATTTTCTATGGTAATAAGCAGAAATCGAAATCACCTAGTCTGTATCATATATAAGAAAGCAAGGCTGCCAATCATCAGTCCTGCATTCAATTCTCAGAAAAGGTGTTATTTTTACTATTAGTAAATACTAAGTAGTCAAACAATTTAAGTGCTTTAATTACCTCCAGCCAGCCTGAGTCTGATTATTTATCTTTTTAATGTATTTTGTTTATTAATAACTTTACAAATATTTATTCCGCGCGGGAATTGAACCCGCGATACCAAGCACAGAACTGCAGAAGCGCCAATCCGAATTGGAGGGAAAATAAATCCAAATCATAAACTTACTGGCAGAAATCTGAACTTTTATCAATAATATGTTCAAACTCTGCAAATGAGAGTGCACCATCATCATCTAAGTCTGCTTCTTCTAGAACATTCTGGACTAACTGCTGGATCTCGGAGTCACTCAGCTTAAGCTCGAGACCGCAGAGACGCTCAATTACTTCACGTAAGTCTGACACGCCAATCATGTCGTCACCATCGAAATCTGTAAAAAATTGCAACACATAAAAAACTGTTCTAATCTCATTTCTCATTATTTATAATTGCTAATTATACTCTAAAAACATTGAAATTAGGATGAATTCAGCATAACAAAAAATATTGAAAAAGATTTTCGTCGTCGATTTGAAAAAGTTTGGGAGAAAAATGTGCACAAAATTTTATTTTCTGATATTGCCTTAATATTACTTCCTTAAATATTAAGTTCTATTTCATTTCAATACTTTACAATGGCATGGCCTGAGGCCACCAAATTGTGAACCACAGTCCGATCTAGACTGCCAACCAATTTTGTGCGGACCTTACCTTTTCATATAACGATTTTATATATATGTAATGCCTTTAATAATTTAAATTGGTGCAGCCAGCGTTACAGCAGCTTTATTGCTTAAAGCATCGCCATGGTTCTGCATTCTATCTATCATTACATACACATGCCCTAGGTGTAGAAAGAGGTTTGAAATTTCAACTGATACTGGTGGGATATGGTGGCTTAACAGCCAGTGTCAACAAGGTTTGTCGAAGATTATGGGTCCGATTCCTACCGCTATCAGTTGTTTTATCAAATTTCTAATAATTATTACTAATATTATTAAAAAAACTGTTTCTCAAACTGTATCTTACCGAAAATCCTAAATGCATGTTCCGCTTTCACAGCTTTAGGAGCCATCTCACTGAACACAGACATCATATCAAGGAAATCCTCAAATGTACAGTCTCCATCGTTACTTGAACTGAATACTTTGCATATTCGGTCTTTGAAAGGATTCACTCTCAGCTCCGGGTATTGCAGAATCTTTGTCATCGGCAGTTTCGCATTCTTGTTGTGACCCACTTTCTCAGGTGCTAGGGCTTTAAACTTCTGATGTGCACTGGAAATACAATTTGTATATTAAATAAAATATCGTATTAATGTTTAACTGTCAGGATGACAGTGTTGGGCAGAGTTTAATTCCTAAAGACTCAAGGCTTCTTTCTCTCAAGATTCAAGACACAAGATAAAATCCGCCTTTAAAACGACACTCTGACCAGGGTTTGTAAAGGGTTGTTGAAGGTGGATTAAATAAAAAAAAAACTATCTTTCTAGAGAAGTATTGAAGCATTGCTACCAGTAGGTATATTAGACAATATTAAAGTTTTTTGTGTTACGGTACCATAAAAAACTAAGTACAAAAGTTTAGAGAAATCTACTTACTACAGCACTTCCTTCTTCGTAAAATAAGTGAGATCCTGAAAATTATGACGAATTATATTAGTCACACCCAAACTTGTTATTTCATAAATAAAAAATGTAACAAACAAATCATTTTTATTACCTCATAGTCCTGAAGTTCCTCTTCTGTGAACTGACTTTTACCTTGGCCCATAATTACGTACTAATATTTGTATATATTATTGGGAGATTTTAATTGTAAATAAACAAAGATGAGATTTCATGAGATTCAGGTGGAGAGGTAGGTATACGGGGGCCGGGGGAAAGGGTCACTTATTCTGTCAATGTCTATTTGAAGTTTGCGTTTTGTTACTGACACAGCACAATATTAAAAAAAAAATACTTAACACAACTTTTTTAATTATAATAAATATTATAAATTCTATTGCTTAGATCAGCTTAGATCCAATTATTGCAAAAAAATGAAAACAATATTAACACTTAATTATGTAATTTTATCACTATTTACAGTTAGTAATTATAGCGCATTAAGCGGAGATAAAAAAATCTTCAAAAATAATATTTTTGAATGAAATAATTATTTTATTTTATTCTTCGTCGTTTTTATGTTCCATTAAAGTCTCTGAAATAAGATTAAATTAATAATATCATCATTATTGTAATATTGTCAAGCATTTACTTTTATATTCTTGCTCTCATTTTCTATTTATTTTCATGCTTGTATTTCAAGTTTATGTTTGTCTCGTATCGGAATTTTAGCATTTACTTGCACGAAAAGACCACACTTTGATTATGAAATTACGCATTGAAGAGCCATTTAGAGCGAACTATTCGAGAAGTAAGTTTCCTCTATTCGTCTGTTTGAAATCGTTTATCTCAAATAGAACAGAACTGAAAGATTTATTATATTCATAAGTTTTCATTGCACTTACTTACCTTCATCCTTTCTCTGTCTTGAAGCAAATATAGAGTTCCTTTTATAAGGACCCCCAGGAGTAAGTTCACAAAGCATTGGGAAATTCATTTTACAAGGCGCGGTTCTCCAAGACCTGTTTCTGGTGAGGAGTACGCAATCAAACTTTTTGTGATATCTTCTGGGGTGGCCTGGCGCCCAAGCACGGTAGGTAGTACAGTCGAGAGTGTCACCTATTCAAATTAAATACGTAGATATACCTAAAGCGTGAACGAATAAACTTTTTAAAAGGCTATCTGAAGAAGAATGGAAGCTGCGAAGTGCTTACTAGATGCGAAAGACTTACCTCCTGGCCACGACTTCACCGCTCACGCCAATTGTGATTACGAGCGTGTTACGAGTTGCCGTGGCGCGCCACGCAGGCGCAGGTCATGCGAGCGAGCTGTGAGGGGCCTTACGCACGATATACTTTATGCTTCGGCGATTGGAGTTTTAGCGACTGCATTGATGCTGCACCACATTTGGCGACCCTCTGCGTTTAGTTGTGTTATCAGAATCGCGAGGTTTTGCGGTCGTCGATCGCCGATCGTGGATGCTAACAATATCGTGTATGACACTACTAGGTCATGAGTGAAAAAAATCGCAGAATAGATAAAATATGCATTTGCAAAATACGAATATAATAATTATTCTCTACCTTCTGTTCCCACTTCTCTAATACCTACATAATCTAATTTAGGTATTCGGTAACATCTCGTAAAATTAATGCAAATTTTATCAGGAAAACAAGAATATCTCACCAGTAATACTAACAAAGGAACTCCCATTCTTCCACCTCATTCCTACAAATGCTGCATCTACACTCGCACCGGCCAACAACTGCGCCAACGCATCCGTGCGCTGCTCGCTGGTGACGTCAGTGGGCACGGCGCTTATGTTCTTACATTCGCGGAACCCTAGAGTGTAGTTCAGCTTCTTAGTTACTATAAAAAACATTCCTAAGGCCGGGACGCATATTGATTTTACGTCAGCTGAAAGTAATAGATATCATTATTTAAATTATTATTATGTCAGTGAGCGCTTAAGTCGTGGTCGTGCATCGGTTAAGCACTTTTTTATAGTGCACAAGTGTGTGCATAATAAACATAGGTACACTTTCTATTCCGACACGATCGGAGAGAGATTAGGTGCATGGCCAACGGCTTAGCGCACAAAACAAAAACGCACATAAATATCTTACGAAAAGTCAGAGGTGGTTCGAACCCTAGACCACTGATTTGCCATGTCAACGGTTACCACCACTAGGCTATCACGACTCATAGATACACGTTGCATAAAGAGTATACGTACGTATAGGTTTCGCATAAATGCTATAGTAATCATATCTGGTATCGTTCACCAAGGACAGTCCCCCGTCCGCTTCAGCACACTTCAAGACTTCGCAGGTATACTCAATTGTATCATTACTTTCATCCCACGCTTCGGGTGGGCTAAAATTAATTGCCAAGCCTTTCTTCTCGATGCCCAGTCTCTGGCAACTGGTTAACGATGAGTAATTAGCTTTGGCGACCATGCCAAGTTTGGATCTGTAGCACTTTTCTATTAAATGGTATTTTGGGGGTAGTGGTGGAGACTCGTCAGAACATTGTGAGTTTGCGAGAACATTTGCTAATTTTGTTATTATTATTATTAGCAGGAATAACAACATCGTTCTATACATGCTCTACTTGCTTGAAATATTAAAAAAAAAAACAGAAAATACTCAAAGCCCTAAAAACATCACTGCAGCAAAACTGTTCAAATTAAACTTTTCCGCAAAAGAAACAACACTTTTCTACTTTCAAAAGATTCATTTTTATCGCACTGATTTTTTTTTCAAGACACTGATTGCACACATCCCGTTGGTCCATCCGTCCACAGTTAGGATAAAAAAAGCTTTGAAAAGGTTATTCTTTACTCTAGAGACGTAGAGACAAGTCATGTTTTTGACTGGTGCGGTGTTTTGCAAATAACATAGATCTATGCAGTTCTTCAACTGTTACTGATGTCCGTGCTATAGAAGAATGTATAGATTCTCTAGCAGACCGAACCTAACTACTGTTTTTAAATAATTTTAGTTTCTATCCAATGGTAACATGATGAAAGCAATTACTGTCACTCTTCTTCACAATATGACAGGATGATGATGTAATTAAATCTATTTGAGGACAATTGTGAAATATTTCATTGCATTGACCATGAAATAGAGATCCTTTATAATGTTTCAGGAAGTTCCAATAATTGTGCTAGTCGATTAGGTAGAACAGGTACATTAGGTACACGAGAACGATCTAGTTTTCGGTGTATGGTGTATCGTATCTCTTTTATTTAACAATTTATTGTTTTTGAGGATTTTTTTGTACTCATTCCAGTATCTCTTCATTCGTAATTCTTTCTCTAGTTGATCTCTTATACAGGGTGGGCGGAGAATAGAGGTTCAAAAATTTTTTTTAGATGCCCCGCTCCAATAGCTATTCGAATAACCCCCATGTATGTTCAGCGATTATTTATAGTTTAAGAGCTAGATTTTTTTAACCAATTTTTGGGAAAGTGTCACCTGATTTTAGATTTTATTTTTTTTCTTCTTCTGCATTGTAATTCTTGAAAATATTTTTTGTTATATTAAGTCCTTATAGTATGTTCTATGATCCATAAAAAATCTGTCTGTCTAATCATCTCATAAGGTGCCTAAAACTTTGCTCAAAATGAAAAAAAGTGCAAAATAAAATTTGTTCCAAATTTTCATTTAATAAAAAAAAAACAAAAAATGGTGGCAATGACCCCAAAGTAGTTTTAAAAACTCCCTCGGACTTTCAGCATTTCAAAATAATAAAAATATTTCCTACTTTTCGGGACATTATTTTGTGCAATCATAGTTCAAAGATGGTAAAGAGAAAAAATCTTACCATCTATTTAGGTACGTGAAGTATATACCTGTATATACTTCACGTACCTAAATAGAAGGTACATAAGGCAGACTTCATCTACTACTACGACTATCATCTCTTCTATTCTTCTCCAGCATCAAACTACAATGCCTGCGGCTGCTTAAGTGCTTATTGCTGTTCCCATGATTGAAGGGGTTGTGTGATCATATTGTAGGGGTACATCTAAGTATTATAACATACAACTTACTTCCTTTTAGTTCCATATCTTGGAAGAATGGCAAAAAAAAATCCTCCAAGTTCCGTATGGTTTGTATTCCGTGTAAACAAGGATCAAAATATGTAACCTCATTTAAGTTGGAAATAGGTCAACTTATTGCATACAATCTCTTCAATAGGGTTAAGGTTTTATTCAATAATACTGTCTGAAATTAATGTTAATTCGAAAACCGTCAAAAATCAAGTTGGCCATTCAAACAACTGTCATTTATTTGGAAATGTCACTTTACTCCAATTTTATTGAGGATTATAATTAATTTTACAACGTAATAATCAAGCAGACAGTTTGTGTGTCATCAAAATGGGATGTTTTTACTCTAGGGGCATGGAGGAGGTGAGTTTTGATGGTGCTAGTGGTAGTGGTGCAGCAGTGTATGACGTAAGCAGTGGTTACGAGTGATCTAGAGTGCGTATAGCTCTGGCACTTGGTGCAGATAAGCAACGGGATATCTTGAAGTTATTCAGTACTTAGAATTGTGTATGTCACTCATAATTGGGGTGGTAACAAGACTAACTACAGATAATAACAGGTGTTCACTTATTACGAGGGTACCACTTTTTCTGAAGATAATATCCCCATTTGCAATGTTAACATTTATTATATCACTACATAATATAAAACAAAGTCGCTTCCCGCGTCTGTCTGTCCCTATGTTTGCTTAGATCTTTGAAACTACGCAACGGATTTTGATGCGGTTTTTTTAAATAGATAGAGTGATTCAAGAGGAAGGTTTATATGTATAATACATGCATATTAGCGTAACCGTGCGAAGCCGGGCGGGTCGCTAGTATCCCAATAAACAGTAAATGCACTTAACCAAGAGTCTTGTTTATCATACATTATGGTTGATGAACAACCTGGTGTCAGAGTTCAAACCGCCTGTAGACCTCTGACATGGCTTATTTTAACGTTGAAAAATCTCTCAGAGATGCGCTGCTTTCTTCACGATGTTTTCTCTCACCGTTTTATCAAGTTATAATTAACTTCTAAAACGCACATAAATCCGAAAAATCAGAGGTGGGTGCCTGGGTTTCAAACTTGCGACCTTGTCTTGGCAGTCCAACAGTCATACTACTAGGTTATCATTGCTTTACCAGGAGTAAGAACATCATAGATACTTAATACTTGTTTTAAAGTAAGATTTTTTTTTACCTAATTGTCTATTTACTCCATCCAGGACATGGTGTACGATATGTCACCAATCCGCCACCTACCCGTAATCTTCGTGAACGGCGTACCCGGCGCCGGAAACCAAACCGTGGCTCAAACTATCTCAAATATAACAGGGTACACGATGATAAGACCAGGGGAGCTGGTCAGAGCGGAGGCTGCGAAGGACACAGCCAGAGGACGCTTAATTGCAGACAAATTACAAGCTCAGGAAGATATTCCGGAGGTAGGATAGCTTAGCATCTGTGGCATCATATCGTACCGTGCCTCGAAAAGCACGTAAAGCAGTTGGCTCTGCGCCTGATCTCTCTCTGGTCGTGTCGCTTTGCCGTCCCATCGGACTATGGGAGTGAAGGAATAGAAAGTGCACCTGTGCACTATAATATCTTCTGCGTAGGTAGTTGGCTAATCTCCGTTGAGATTGGTCGCTGTGAGTCACAGCCTGTGACCGAAATTTGTTCAGGATGACATTATTATTATAGATGTTTTATCTTATAATACTGCGACAGGCGCTTGTATATGTCCGGTAAGGACCATTCGGACTAGACATCAAGCTTGTGAAAAGGGACTAAATTGTCGATGCTGAAAGTAGCTCGTCAGCTTAGGTTCTTACGGAATCCTACTAATATTATAGATGCAAAAGTTTGTGAGGATGGATAGATAGATGTTTGACTCTTTCAGGCAAAAACTGAACAGATTTTGATGTAACTGTACAGTAATATAGCTTATACATCAGAACAACACATAGGCTACAATTTATCAACACACCACGCAGACGAAGCCGCGGGCAAAGATAGTATTTCGTAATTTCGATTTAAAATAAGCTCCCGATATTTCGACACAGTTGCAACTTTGCAAGTGTTGCAACTTGCAAAGTCACTTGTAAAATTGCAACAGTGTCGAAATATCGGGAGCACATTTTAAACCGAAACTCATTTTAAAGTGTTTTAAACTTTTTTTTATATTTCAGCAATTAACAGTAGACCTGATAAAGGAGTCAATGCTGATGCAGCAAGACTCGAAAGGGTTCATATTAGTGGGCTTCCCAAAGAACCCACGCATGTCCAATATTTTCAACAGGCAAGTAAAGTGGCCTGAGAAGATTGTGGCGCTTGAAGTGGATAATGAGGTAAATAATTTCACCACTGACACTAAACGCGATCAGTCAAGTTAAACTCAGTTCAAGCGTAACTGAGTTCAGAACTGCAATTTGCGTAGGGCTGAACTTAAATAAAATTCCATCATCTATTTCGTCCCTAGAGCCCGTAACACAGAAACGGGAATTTTAGATCGTAATCTATTCTTACAGAAAAAACTTAAATATTTTTTAAGCCTCTAATATTTTGTCTGTTCAAACATATTTTGCTAGGTTCTAAACGCATGTGCAGAATATTTTGTAACGTTATTTGTAAAGCTGCCTTAAAGCTGTTCCGTCCTTCAAATCCCCAGGTGGCGACGACTAGGCTACAGAATAAACTGTCAGAATTAGGCCGACCAGAGTCGGAGATAAACGCGGCGAGGCAGATCGTCAGGGAAGCAGCGCACAAAGTCAAAAACGTACACAAACGGTTTGGGGGACACGTTATTACGGTTAGTGTGGTTCATTAATAATTTAATAGCTTTTATTTGAAATTGCCTGATAGCCTAGTGGTATGACTGTTGACTGACAAGTCAGAGGTCTCGAGTTCGATCACAAGGCGCGCACCTCTCTTTTCGTAAGTTATGTGCATATTAAAAATTAATTATCAGTTGCTAACTTCAGTTGTTAACTTGCCAGCCCAACGGCCATACTACTTGGATGTACCTACATTATAATCCTAACCGTCCTTCAATTTACGAGATTTGAGGAAAGCGATTAGCGAGAGAGTTTCCATCTCATCGATGTACCCCACCGAGGTTTTCCCAAGAGACTTACAGCAATTTTCAAAGGTTCGGCAACGCGCACGTGATACCCCTGGTATTCCAAGCGTCCATAGGTGGTGGTGGTGGTGGTGGTTACGGCAACCGTTTAACTTTTAAATGCATTACTGCTTGTTTGGGGACAAACTTAGGGGTACCATTAGGAGTATAAAAAAAAGACAATTATTATTGGATTATTAATTTTATTATTGGGAGTGTTAGTACTTACTGCTTATTTAATTCTATTGAACGGAAAGTTTTAGGTTATATTCAAATTTAATATAAGTCTGTGGGCGATACCTATAATTTTACCCCAGCAGTTTCAGAGTTCAAAACTTGTGATATATTTCTACAGCTGGATAGCAGCGGCAATCCAAAAGCGTTAGCATCGACGCTCAAAGAGATCCTATCAGACACGATCGATAAGATCCAGAAGCGGCCGGAGACCCCCGACACTCATCCCCCCACCGCCGTGTCAGCCCCCGCCGTAGCCCCCCTCACGATGACCCCAGTCACACCTGGCTGTCCCATGGAGTTCGTCGATGGAGAGAAGTGATAGTGTTATTCGTTTAATTGTGATTTGTTTTAAATTTTGCTATATTACATGTTACTGTTTTTATGCGAGTTATTTTTTTTATTATTAGGTATCTGTTTTCCCCGAATCAGCGTTAAGGCAGTCAAAGATAAAAAAAATGTAAGATCTTTAATCAGATCTTTGTTCTGATAAAATTGCTTCAAATTCCGACGTCTATAATCCCGGAACATTATAATTTGGGGATCATCTCAAAGGCAAGTGTGCTCTATTATCTGACACTAGTAGATCACAACGCCACTAATACGTAATACCATCAGGTGGGTTCGTGGTCAAAAAAAAAAAGAGTTTTAGTAAAACTTATTTCGATCAAGCTAGTTTTTTTTCTGAAACTTTGTAATTGTTATTCTTCATAACTTGGTTTTTTGTTGCAATTTTTTATAACTTTATTCTGTATACGAAACAATAGTACGATTACGTAGCTGTACTGTTATTTCACGCCAATATTCTGTGAAGGTGGTACTACCCCGGTTTAGCCGATCTATTCGTGATTAAACCAGCGCGGCTGTACCATTTAAAATGTGGATTTAGTTTAATAGTAATTTCCTAGTCTTCCTGACCGAATTTCAGACACAGGAGGTCAACTGCTGTGACATATTCAAAGTTCTTTGTTTATTTAAAAAAAGCAAGTATAGTAAGTAGGTACCTACCTACTTTTATTTTTGTATTACTTGCGACACGTTTCAGTTAAAGTTTTGAGGCGATAAATAAATGTGAAGTGACGCCACGCGATATTGCCCCATTTTTCCCCATATAATAATTATCAGGGTAAAACTGTGAGACTAACGTCTAAAAATATAAGATGATCGGGACTATGCTCGATGTCTTTGGAGACAGTTGAGGTACTCTAGTGAATACCCGGCTTTATAATGCGTTTCCTTAGTAGCTCCAGCTTTGCCCTTATATTTAAAATTTTATCCGAAAAAGAAATCGAACCTAAGACCTAGTGTACATTATTCGTACTTTTTTATTAATGACGATGCAGTCAATATGTCTGATAAAAGTTAAAGGTGTATGAACTGCCAATTTATCAGTTCAACTGTAATAATAACAACGAATCTTGTGCAAAAAAAGTACTTAAATAAAAAGAATCCCTGGCCTCGCCCTAAACATTTCCTTTGCCTGTTTGCAAACGGATTTTGGAAAAAGAAATAAAATTCGAACTTCTTTGTAACGTTATACGAAAAAGGTTACACACCGCAAGAACCGGCCGCTTATAAATTCTTTTTTTGCAAATTTCAAAAATTTTATCACTATGACAAGTGACAGTGCACGTCGTTGTCAATTGTCACAAAAGCGCATCGATTTTCGAAACAAAACATAAATAAAACGCATTCATTCCTTACAGAGCGGTCTTTGGCTAATCATCGTCTACTAATTTTGTTTATTTCATCATCAATTTTCACAAGTTACTTCTGTGATGTCAATTGTAAATATCATAATTAATTGGCAGCTAATGTCAAAAGCGTGAAGTTTGGTGGCGGGAATTGCACTTTGTTGATTATTTGGTAAATTCGCCACGCTGCCTAGATCCGTGATCAAAGTTATGAAGATCAAACTGCGTAAGTATTGTAAACTCATCGTTTAACGCACCATCTCATAATCCTGTATGTTACAATTTGTGGGATCGGGATACCTTCCTAAAGTTGGGCACAGTACATAGTTTGTTTACAAAGCACACTATCTTTATGAGTTTTGAAATCTATGAAAAGTAAATTGTTTCATGAACAAAATCATTATTTTTAAACAACAACAATTTATTTTTCTAATGTAATATTTGTACGCAATAAATCAATAATGCAAAAAATCATTTGTAAACAAAATATGTTTATATAGCTTTTTTGCAAATTTTCATACAAATCGTCAATTGTTTTTTAAATAACGCTACCATAAATAAATTACAAAGCTTTCTAAAACCGAAAACAATATAATTTGCTGTGCTTTTTTTTATGCATGTTGAATATTCTGATTAGATTCGAAATTGTGTACAAGATTGTCATCACCATCATCGTCACAGAAATGAATTCAGCTATAATTCTAAACTATTTGTTTCACTGGTTTTGACGTGTACCTACGGGCATGATATCTTGGGTTCAACTTTCAGGTAGAGTAGGTATTATTTTTCTTCCTTATTATTTTTCTTTACATAGCAGCATAATTATGGTAGATGGTGGTAGCATGAAGTTTAGTCCAAAAAATGCAATAAGATCACTCCTTAATAAATGAGACAGAAAATCTCAAATAGTGATCTAGTCTTCTAAAGTTAATAATTAGTCAAATTTTTTAAGAATACATTTTAGTACCTAACAATTGTTAACCACGAATACTTTAGATGCAATCGAATTTCTGGGTCTGAAAAAGACAAAACCTCCATTTTCTTTAGCGCGAGACCGTTTCCCGTCGACTTCCTCGACGGAGGACAATGAGAGCGGCACGGACTGGGACGCGGAGGGGCGCCACCCCGCTATGACGCACCCCCGCCACCCTCCCCCGCCTCAAGTAGGCTCTATGGTCTACCATCATCAGAACACAATTGGGCCCCCTCCCCCACTACAGGTACGATATATTAAAATAACTTTTTTTATTGCTGCTTTGGTCTAGTGGTAGCAAGCGCGACTGCTGAGCACGAGGTCCTGGGTTCAATCCTCTAGTCGGGAAAAGTGTTAAGGGTTTTTCCATTAGGAGATTGTCAGTAGCAGCACGGAGTCTGGAATTGTGTCCGGTTAATGGCAATAGCCCGCTCTGGGGAATAAAGGCGTGAGTCTGTTTATGTTTAGAAGCTGAATCGAGTTCAAATTAGAAATTACTAATAGTCACTAAAATGTTGAACGAAAACATTCACACCTTGCTCATTTTGAACCGCATGCTCTTCAGTGGCTCAAAGTACTGCTACCTTGTATTTTGAGAAGAATATGTTGACTACACATATTGTGTCTTCACAGAGGATAGAGACTACTGATTGGAATGCTGACGGGCGCCATCTTACCATGACGCATCAACGACACCCTCAACCACCGCAGGTAATAATTTATCTAGTTAGATATTATCATTTATTTAAATTAGTTGCTTGTTGGAAGCTTGATGCTGGGATTGTGCGTTTCACACTGTAAACATACAAATATCTTAGCAATTCAAGTAATTACACAATGCATCGAATCGTTAAATCGCGCGATTTTGATACTACAATTGAAGTACTAGTATTAGTCTGCTTCGGTCCTAACCTAATTAGAAAAAACAGCTCTTCTTCTTGTATGTAGACAGTGGCCAGGGGGGATGTAAAAAATGTTCCTACCGAGCTACCGCATACTGTAGTCCGAGGACGTACCGTTATGTGGGGCTCGCATCCACTAAAATCATCCCCATGCGTGTTCCTCGCACTGTATCGGACGGGGCCGGGTACTGCTAGCGCTTCGCAGCCCCGTCCAGTGCCAGCCTGTATGAAGACTCTAGAAGATCAATTTATTAGTTTCTGAAAAATACCCCAATGTCTGAAAGAGAATGTAGAAATTTGAGGGATGCCACAACGTAGGGTTTAGTCAAAGAAAATCGTGTGTCGGTTAGTTGCTTATTCAAATCAGAAAGATCTTTTCAAACCGTGCATGCAAATTTTCAAACTTTTATTTTAAACATTTCGGCATGATTGTGTGATTGCCTTATTTACTCGTGAAGAAATTTAAATTGTAATATTTATAGCATAGCTAATTTAAGGCTTTATCTTAAACCTGTATCAGCCATTAAATTTGTATGCTATCATTTGTCTTCGTTGTATAACGTCCAGGCGGTGATAGTCGGATCGGTGCGCAAACGTCGTGGTAATCTCCCGAAGCACTCTGTGAAGATCTTGAAGAGATGGCTGTACGACCATCGTTACAATGCTTATCCCAGCGATGCTGAGAAACTGGCGCTCAGCCAAGAGGCTAACCTTACTGTGTTGCAGGTAAGATTCGAGTATTACTACCATGTTGTGTGTGAGTGTGAATGATAATGTGTGATTGTGAGTGGTGTATGTGTGCGTGTGAGTGGTGTGAGTTCGAGTTTGTGTGTGTGAGTATATGTTATTTTCTATTGTATTTGTATAAAACAATTTGCAAACCTAGTTTCTGTTGTATACCAGGTTTGCAACTGGTTCATAAACGCTCGCCGACGTATCCTCCCTGAAATGATCAGGCGCGAAGGTCATGATCCTTTGCACTACACCATATCGAGACGAGGCAGGAAGCAGCCCGGGGCTATGGCAGGAGTGGGCCCTATGGTGGGGTTAGCAGGGGCTTCCACATCAGGATTGGGAGTAGCCCCAGGAGATAGCGTGACTGTTGCTTCGTGGGATGGGATTGTAGTAGAGGTTTGTGAAGACATTTTCCTTTTATGGTGAATTACGATACGGACTGAAACTAAAAGTATCATAATACCTTTTCACAATAGTCCAGAACACAAAAACTGTAATAATAAGTAGGTTAAGAATTTAGGGGTACGAATAACTCATCCGGTCAATGGCAATAGGTCGCTAATTGCTCCTGTTATAGAGACTATTTTTAGGTACTGCGCCAAAAGACAACATTTAATCCAAAGAGCAGAGGCAGAGTGAATAGTAACTTTAACCAATAGATAGCAGGTTCAAATCCTGCTCGTAATCTTATTTCCCTTCCTCCGAAAATTCTTCTATGACATCGTTTCGATTATTCACACCACCAGTACCAGTTCTTAATCATCAATGGAGGACTCTATAGGTAATGAAAGTAGTACCCACAGAACGGTCCAGACGGCCGTGCTCACGACTATGGCGACGGTCTGCTGGTCTACCGGAGCGATGGCGACGAGCTTGGTGATGGAGAAGAAGGATACTCCAGCACCATCAGCGAGGAAGAAGTGAAATACGACCCGTCGGTGTGGCAGTCCGTCATACGTTACGGTCCAGAGGACCATAATCTGCATCCCGCTGCTCGAGAGTGAGTCTAATATTGTAGGCTTTTTAGGGTTAAGTATCTAGGTTTAAACCCTTATGGTGCGGCTCAATCCAACCATATGTCTGTTCGTCAGTCACAGAGAAATATTTCAGCAAATGTAAGCTTAGCCTTATCTAGCACATTCAGTAGTAAAATAAGAGTACAATTTTTTTCAACTACTGGTTTGCCAAGTATGTAAGTGTCTACGTTAAAATTTTTGAAATTTTACTTGGAGTTGCTGGGGAGATGCTCTGCAGCAAGCCATAATTCAGTTGACTGTATACCTGTTAACCTGTTAGGGTACTCAATTGTTTAAGTAAGTACTAATACGGTACAGACTTCGTACAATTATGAATTTATAAACAGTAAAATAGATGATGGGGTGGCTGGGGAGCATGACGTGCTGTTTCTTGACTGACATATAGGTGGAAGTACAGGAATCACTTGTGTATTCACCGCATCGTCAAACCGTCACCTCGACAAACGAATAAACCTTGAAGCTTTCGAGATAGCAATATACCTTTTAGTCTTGGAAACTGATTGTTGTTCTTTTCAGTTTTATATCTGTCTACTTCAACGTCTAACCTAACCATAAAGTTTTCCCTTTACTAACCGAAAAAGACCATCTTAAAATATTGCTTAATATCTATAAATGACCATCGTCAAAGCCCTTTTCCGTCCCACAGCGGAGGACCAGTGGTACCAGTGCCCCAGACCAAAGACATGGTAGAACAAACCACCGAGCCGCAAGAGAATGATTCAGAGCAGTTCTGCTTGAGAGCAGCGCGAGCAATAGTCAAACGCTGGTACCATAATAATACCATATCAATTCTCTAAACAGTGTTCAAGGCCCCAAAAATCACCACATCATATTTTGTCCCGAATCCAAATCGAATTTCCTCCTTGATGAATCCTTTAGTAATTCTTGACCCAAAAACTTGTTTCCCAAATCGCCTTTCCATCCGCAGCAGCACAGCGTCAGTCGTAACTGTGACTACGACCGAGGAGATGGTGGAGCAGGTCCCCGAGCCGGTGTCGAGCAGCGAGGACGGCTGGCAGGCGCTGGCGCACCCGGCGCTGGCGCACCCGCAGCTGGCGCACCTGCCGCAGCTGCCGCACCCGCTGCGCGCGCGCCGCATGCAGGTGAGCCCGCCCCCGCAGCCGCCGCCGCCCGTCGCCGTGGAGCTGGAGGTGGCCACCACGGACATGTGGTGCCACACTTAGTGACCAATGACAATCGTTATGTAATATTATAGTTTGTAGTTACATTTTACTCTTGCAATCTTTCTAAGGGAAGAAGATTCATTTATCAAAAATTTCATTTTGAATTTCTTTGCCTCTTTGTTTAAAAATAAAATATGTTTGGATTTTTTAATTGAATAATTTGGCTGCGAGGCTGCAGCAGCCCCGTTTGGATCGTTCCAAGTTTTTGTACATATTTAACTGTAGGCGACGTCGGTGTTAAAACACTATAGTTCCCTTTAAAATCAAGTTTTCCTTTTTATATCGTTAAGAGAACTAATGTTAGTGTTTTTGTTTTGTTTTTAGCTAGAGACGAGTTTCTGTTTGTTGTGTAAATAAATTTTTATACCAAATACATTGGATTTTCATTGAAGAAATGTAATGTAGCCAAGTTTTGTATGTGGGGTGTTTTAATGCCGGCATCACCTGATAGTCATTGCTTAAGTCAGGTCCCAATCATATTACCTTTTCTTTAAGCTTTGTGTCCAAAAATATACAAGGCTTACTTTATTTTAGCCTAACTACGTTAAGTTTAGTTGATTTTAGTGTAAATTTAAAGATTTTCTTGGTTGGAAGTTAGATATTTATCCAAAATTGACATGGGACCATAACTTCAGGTGGTGCCGAGGATGGAGGGTGAACAAGACAAGTTCAAGTGCCTCTACCTCCTTGTGGAGACGGCTGTGGCTGTTCGTCAGAGAGAGAAGGAGCAGGAGGACGCCATGCTCCCTGTTTAAATACTTTTTATTTGAACTCTTTTCTTATCTAACTTATAAGATATAATAAATCAACTGTCTTATTTCTATTTGAATTGCACAGTGCTTGGGTGTAAAACAGTCCGGTTATATTTTATTTGAGATAACCTAATAACTCCACTTAGTGTTGAATATTACTACTATAACTCGGAACTTTTCTCTCAGATGTTTCGCTATGGAGACTAATGGGAATTTTATTTCCAAAAGTTTCAGTTCACAGGTTTTGTTTATTAAAACTCGAGTTTTTTTGGTCGATTCCGGAATTCGAGTCAGTGAGTAAAGCCGAAAATAATAGGCACCATATATTTTTTATTAAGGAATACAGTTTTTACTTCGTTACGATTTTATTATACTGTATAGATTAGGCACCTAATTCATAACGAATACATGAAACGCGTAAATGGATTATTTAAATAAATAGTAATAGAAATTAAAATTAATATTAAAGAAAAAAATATTTTTATCAAGTCAAGGATAAGTATTTGGAAAGAAAATTCCCAGCAGTCCCGTAAATGCGTGACACCTTAAATGGGATCAGGGATTCTTCAAACTACAAAATAACTTAAAGTAAATTTTGATGAGGTTGTTGTAATTCATGGAACATGTGGAAGAATTATTCCCAGAAGAGTAGTCCCGTCATAGGATTTAAAATAGGTGACTGGGAATAAAGTATTTAGACTCGCCGGAAGCTATTTGCTTACCTACATGATTGTTCTACTAGTACTTACAATAATTATTGAAAAGTGCAATATTTATTTAATTTGACTGGATGTTCATAAGATACAAGCAGTTCGCAACTGAAAATCTAGTCCACCGATTTTCGTAGACATTGTTAACAGCTGAGGGAGAAAGAGTGAGCAGAGAGAGGTCGAAACTGTACAATGTACATGATATGTCCAGACATTAGTATATTCTTTGCTTGGGATCTGGAAAAATCGTCTGTAGGTACCTACTTTTAATGGCAGCAGTCAGTATCTACTTAATCGTACAACCGCAATAATAACGAGTAATGTGATTTTTAATTATTTTTTTTTGTATATTCTTAGCATGTTTTGCACTTATTCGAGTAACATTTGCCCTCCCTAATTCCCCTTTATTCCCAGTTATACCAATGGCATCATTTCTATTGGGGACGATTGGGAAAATATCCCAGTTCCCCAGTGGGAACAGTTTAACACATCCCAATCGTTGCCAATAATCTGATAAGGTCTAGATTTAAAAAAAAACGAATGTATCTTGTATGTGGTAGTTTTATGAATAAATTGTTCATAGAACAAAAAATACAAATACAGGTATGTTATTTTTAGTTTTTACTATTGCATGCGAAGTCTGATCATTTCATCAAGTAAATTTTGGTATCTACTCGTACTAGCAAATGTTTTACGCCCCTTAGGATCACAATGTTTCCTCATAGTTTTCGTCGTCGTAAGAGATATTTTTGTTTAAGCCTAACTAGAAGTTAAGCGTATCATTATTATTTACTTTGTATTTTATTAATTAGAATATAATAAAACAAAATGATAGATAATTATTATCTCTAGAATAAGATCGAATGTTTTGTTAAAAGTTACATAATCGTAAATAAATATTAAATTACTAAAATGCATCGCGTTATTATTAGCGTTAGAATATTTACCACAATATTATCGAAAACATCTCTTCTTCAGCAAATTATTTGTCTGTATCAATTAAATGAGAACTATTGAGATTGATCTGCACGACATCAATCTAAGTTAGTCACACTATGAATGGATGGATAATACAATCTGCCCAACAGTTTCACTAAGTACAGGCAGACCAATCTGCTAAAAAAGGGCCTTCTTAAAAAAGACTGCTGAATTTGAAAAGCCCATTTAAAATACTAGTTTGACAGCAGATCGCAAGCGTAACAAAGCGTAAGGCTAGTAACTGGGCGGTTTGCACTTCTAGTAACAGTCAATATAAGCACAGTGTGATTAAAATAACAATGTGCAGGTCTGATCGCCATAGTGTGATGATTTAGCTGGCGATATGATGAAAAAATCTCCATACTCCATAGCTATAACACACATTCTTATTTAAACGGTGAGTAAGTAAGTATACCTACTTAATTTTTTTTATCTTTCGTCAAAAAACCTGTTTAGGGCCAGCTAGTTGTACAGACACTGTTTAAGTTGTAAACAATCTTACAACAAGTGTCTTCGGTCACGCCACTAGAAGGCTACCACGGCTCATATGGGCAATAGTAGCTCGGGAAGCCAGGGTCACGAACCCAAGTACAGTCGGCAAAAGAGTTAGGTTGGCAGGGTCACTAGTTTGGGATGAAGTTATTTATAAAAGTTTGCATGTGGCTGTGTAAAATTGTTAAGCTTTGTAAAGGTTTCAGTCATACCTTTTCATAAAATAAAATGAAATGAAATGATATTGATAACTTCTTGAAAAAATGACTACTTTAGCTAGCGTCCCTGCCAACCTAACTCCTTTGCCGACTGTACCTTTTACTATCTACATTCTTATTCACCTACACGTTACTGTCCAACTCATGATGCGTTAGGACCACGGGTGTACATCACACTGAATTGAGCTGCTTTCCTACAGGAAGGTGGTACCTGCAGTGTACCTCGGTGTACCTTTAATGAAATTCAGTGTACTTCTTTTGGTAAAAGATGATAATAATAATTATGTACACCCGCCATTCTAACGTTAGAATTGCGGGTGTACATTTTTTTCATGGAGGTTAAGGTTATAAAAACACTTTATTGTGGCACCTAGATTATCCAATATTAAAGCAAAATGATCTGCAAAGGTCTTTAATAAAAAGGGCAGAATGTACAGATTTAATTAAAATTACATGCTTACTATTTGTTCGCACGTTGAGAACCGACAGCAGAAGCCTCAAGGATCTCTTTTGCTTTTTTTGCCTCCGCCTCTAATAAAATAGCTTGCGTCCGCGCTATTACTTTATCCATCGCCGGCCGTATATCATTGAAGATCATGTCTGGGTGTTGTTCCGCATTTACCTGAAATCGTCATGATGTCATGATCTTACAATAAATTAGTGAATAAATAATAATATGGTAGCGGTAAAGTAAATTAAGGCACCTATTTGCACTGAACTGTTATCTCGCTCACACATTGAAGATATCAAATCATTGCATGTATTTTTTTTGTAAATTTTTTACTGTTGTAGCAAATGTTAGCGGTACTTCGAAGATCGTGGGGTCGAATCCCGCCCGTATTATTGTTTTTTTACAGAGCGGGTACTACGACAGTAATACAGTATTTTAACATTTTATTGATTTATTTCACATCTTTCAAGAATAAACAAACACGCAGGCAAAATCATCATCATCAGCCCGTATTAGTTAGTCTATCTACTGTTGAACTTAGGCCTCTTCCAAAGCGCGCCAGTATTGTGCGCTCATTAGAGGTATTTGGCCATAATCACCACGCTTGGCAAGCGGATCGGCGATCGCAATAGCAGATGATTGCTGTTACACACAAGGATGCTGCTGCCCATCCTCCGGGTCTTTCCCTTTGTCGCTGCTTACGACACCCGCGCGACGAGTAGGTGGTTCTATTCTTAGGCCGGAAACCACACGGCCAAATACAAAAGAAAAAAAAATTACCCTGACAAGTCTGTCTTTGTATTCTTTTGTGATGGCTGGTTGGTAGCGCTCGTAGGTTTTCAATCGCAGTTTGACTCCGCATTTGGTATCGTCCCTGCGACCAAACACGTTCACGCGTTCCATTAGCTTGGCGAGTATTGAGTCGTATGATGCCTCGAAGAGCAGTATCAACTGTGAAAAAAGGCATTAATTTATAAACATTGTCCGAAATCAATAAATGCGAATTAAAAAAAATAATTATTTTAAATATAATTTTTCGTTTAAGTTTCTAGATTGATAAAGCGATTGATAAGCGATTGGTAAAGCGATGGACGGCACGCCAGGGAGGGTTCAAGTCCCGCCCGAGTCAGTTGTTTTTGCGCGTTTCTTATTAAATAATTTCATTTCTAGATTGAGCTGATACTTATATCGGGCTTTTTTAGGCAAATTATCCATGTCTATTAATTAGTCTTCCTGCGACCACGAGAGCTCCAAAACTCTGGAAACGTTAGGATTTGACAAGTGACGCGACGAGAACCGAAACCCCCGTGGAGTTTACCCACCCATATCATCCCGAGGATGTCGTAGAATGCGACTAAGGGAAACCCGGAAGCTTCCTTGAACTTAACAAGACTTCTATCAAGCGTATCATTATCAGCCAGAAGGCATCCACTGTTGAATAATCCCCAGTCCATAACGCCACGCTAATCCTCAGTCCATAATCCCCACGCGTGGAGATTATGGACTGGATTATTCAACAGTGGACGCCTTCCGGCTGATGATGATAAGGACGAGAACTACGAGAATCCGAAAGTGGCTTTATTATGTATAGTATTCGCTTAACAACTGTGTAAACGTTTCAATCAGTATAATTGTTATCAGTATTTTTTTTTTCAAAAAGGGTGTGCCTACATGTGTATGTAGGTATATCTACGTCACTACAAAAAACATCAGGGTTTTTGAATATTAAATACTTTTTTATAAATAAAAAGAGGAAGTAAGTAAAGATGCTCACAGCAGCAGGTCCTATCTGGCGTTCGAACTGAATGCCCTGGTACTTCTCACGAGGAAACCCGTTTAAAACGAACCCCATTGTATGTTCATTCTCTTCTTCCATCCGTATCATTGTATCCTTCACCAAACCCAGCACGATATCGTTTGGAATCAAACTGCCTGTAATAAATAAATAGAACATTGTGTAACCGGGCGGTAAGTTCACGATTCCTATCGAAGGGACATTTGGAGCTAGTAAGAGCCCTACCTACGCTACGGCTTGCCGATGCGATCCATACAATGACCCCGATGTTGGTGATTATCGTTATTAGAGATGAGTCCGATATCATGTCACATGTTAAAATCATCGATATTTTAAAATCATTTCATCATGCAATGACAACGACAAAATCATCAATGCTTTTAAATCATTACTCGATTAATACATATATACACTGACATGAATGTCGCAAAATAAGAAAAAATAATTTCGCGGGCTAACTCACAAAGTCGTCCCATGCCTAGTACTAAATAACAAATGATAAAGTCACTAAGCCTTTACACCGTTCCGCGATCATTTCAGCATCTACTCATTACTCATAATTGAAGTGCCGTGGCCCGTGATGTTGTGCTCAAACAAAAATCATTGATGATTTTGTCATTGTTCCCGTCATCGATATTTTTTTGTCATTGTCACGCAGTCATTGATACAGAAAAATCATCACTCAGCCCATCTCTAATCGTTATACGTTACCTATACCTATAATATAATTTTATTTTATAAAGGTTTCTAAACTTCGCCGAAGCGAAGTTATTAAAAAAATAGAGTTAGACTCATTTGAGTGTTCCCCTCCACGGAAATCTTTAGTAAAAGGCGAAAGATTTATACGTATTGAAGGGAAACCAGAGTGACTATATAAAAGTACGGCGCCGACCCAACCAAACCGCGGAGAATCTTAACACCGCCATTCAGAAAATGACGTCAATTGCATAGCGACATCTACTGGCGGACGCTGTGACTATTTGCTATGCTTAAAAAATAACCAAGTCCCAGCTTTAGCTTGAGTTCGAAGAAATAAAATAAATGGGTTGGTACATACGTAAATTAACTTTGCGATTAATAATATGAAATAGGTATTATATTTTTTTCTTTTTCCTATTTAAGTAATTTTAGCTTGATGCGAGAAAGATTTACTATAAACTATTTTAATACAAATAGAACGTTTAGTCAAAGCTAGATTCACAACGTCTGTTAACTTTTTTAAATTTAAACAGTCACAAACACAGATTAGGTCCTATAAACTAGGTATACTAGTCACAAACAAACAAGATACTTGCTTAATTGAAAAAAGCGCCATCTATACTTTAGAGTCGAACTACTTCGTTATGCTAACTCGGTTTCATAGTACGTAGTATTTCTTTTATTTTTTTCGTTTCTTCTTTATTTATTATGGGTTCAATTATATACTGCGACGCCATTTAGAAGTTTTTATAAGTATACCATATTTTAACGCTTCCTTTCCTTTTGTTATAGGCAGACTGGCAGAGTTGTAGTAATATTTTTAATCACATTGATTTGATTTTTGATTCGTAGATTACAATGTGTTAGAAATTGTATCACGTTTTTTTATGAAATACAAAATAAAAATAAATACATATTTATTTAATTTACATACACATACATATACTATTTTTATCCGAAAGGCTATACAGAGGTTCAATTTGTTGTGTTGAAAAGTTTACCTTAGAAATATAATATTATTTGTAATAAGGATTATAATACCTATATTATTTTGCTTCCTCTAATGTAATTAATAGTTTTTTTTAATCCAAATAAGAATCATAACAGCAAAGCGATCATTAAACTAATTTACATATCTCTTGCTCTGTAAGTACACCCTTACACCCCTGAATGCCGGGGTGTATGACTATCATTACAGCATAGGTTTTGGAATTTGAAAAAAGAACTGTCATACTCATACTGCACGAAGAATATTTTTTAAAAGTTGATATTTTTTTTCTTGGTATCGATTAATTACTCGAATCGGAATCTAGACCATTTATTTTATAAAGATTTTATTTTAAATATGGAACTATTTGTTTCCACATCGTATGTTAGATGGAATCGATTTAAAAATCAAACTGGCCAGCAAGATTTGACGCGCTTGCGTGCGTGAAAAAAAAAAAGGCAGTCTACTAGATTCCTAAAAAGAACGTGACCATATCTCTTACAAATTGTAATAATCTTACTATTAATTTTAATTAAATACACATTTTTTTCTTCTTAATAAATGTTCATTGAAACCTGCTGTCTTGTTGTTTACTTACCTCACAATCGATATCTAAAGCAGAGTATTTATCTCGGGCGTAAGCATCAATTGCATACTCGGGTTAATTAGCGCCTTCGCTTCGCTCAGGCGCCAAAAACCTCGTATGCAATTGATGTCATACAGCCCTTGGTTAATAATCTACTATTACATTTTCGTGGCGAAAAAAAAGTAGTTTAAAAATTCCTTGTAGCGCGCAACGTAGACCTCGTAGATCGTAGGCGTCTACGAGGTCGTAGGCGTGTAGGCCGTAAGGTGCTACGTTGTAGCTACGGCTTTCAAGCTACGAATAACGATAAATATTGTTTTTTATACATTTATAACTTTCTTGAAGGTTGGGTTGAGAGTTGTTAATTAGTCATTAAGGAATAAGGATGTCAATGAGCAGATGGCTTTAATAAAACTAGAGTTACGACGATTTCTATCTATAGTATATTCTACGGGTGTTCTGAACTTCGCCGAAGCAAAGTTATCAAAAAATAGAGTTTGACTCATTTGAGTGTTCCCCTCCACGGAAATCTTTAGTAAAAGGCGAAAGATTTATACGTATTGAAGGGAAACCAGAGTGACTATATAAGAGTACGGCGCCGACCCAACCAAACCGCGGAGAATCTTAACACCGCCATTCAGAAAATGACGTCATTTGTACAGCGACATCTACTGGCGGAGACAGGGACCATTGGTGTAAATTAAACATAGCCTGCTTCGGTTCAATTTCAAAGATACACATAATTAAATAACTTTGGAATTAATAAAAAAAACGTACGCATAAATAGGTTATTTGGGAAGGAATGTCAGACGGTTCCAATTAATATTGTAGGTACTAAATTTAAAAAATCATACTATTTAGTGACAAGCGCAGCTTAGCTCAGGCACGACAGCTCAATATTGATAACTTGTATATTAAAAAAAACTGATTATTTGTAAAACGTACAAAATGTAAAATTCTCTTGTATGGAATTGAAGTTTTTTTTTATCATTTACAAGTACTTCGTAGTATTAAGGTTTTAAAATGTAGTACCAACAATATTTATTGGGACCGTCGATGAATCCACAATTTCAATAACAACAGTAATTGCAGGCGACAATTTAGTAGCCAGTTGACTACAATTAAAAAAATATATTCTACTAAAATCTTCGTAAGCGAGTCCGACTCGCATTTGCCTGGTTATTTGACTAAGTCTGCACAGACTTTGCTGGATTTAGAACATCTTTACCTCGGTCCATACAAGAGGTGAGGCACTTGGCTTTGACTCCGCCTTTCGACACCTCTAGCCGGAGAAGATCACCGATGGACAAGTGTGTGAACCCGTACGTCTTCGCTATCTTCTCGCACACGCTGTACCTGCTGCAACCTGGAGCACCCATTACCCAAACAACCGGCATCTTCTCAGTGTCTATAACACACTAGAACATAATAATATGTGTTTTACAAACTTTTATTTAACTTGCATTGTAAGTATACCCTACCCTAGGGGTATAATTCCATTGTTTTTAATATTTACTCTGATCTTCGAGGCGAGACGTGGCGTTTAAAGGCAATTGGGCAAATACCTTCTAATGAGAAACACCTTCGAATGAGCAAGTCCCTAATACACAATTTCGTTATTTCTTTCAATGAGCGCACAAAATATGTGATGCGTATGAGAAGAGGCCTATATCCAGCAGTGGACTGATATAGGCTGGGAATGTATCTAATTATCTATGTATGTATGTGTACGTATTAATTAAATACTTGTTTAGACCACAACCCGAGTGGTATTGAGCCACACAAAAATTAAACTATCCATAGATAATGTTCAATTTTGCAATTTCCCGAGCAATTTTCTAATTAATTACCCCACATATGCGTACCACGAACATTTTAAAAAGATTGCCAAATCGGTACAGTCTAGACTATGTTTGAGTTCGAAACTAGTTGGGGTTCGTTAGTAGAACTTTGTACAAACCTTTTTATGGTACGCGGTGCATTTCGGCGACATACACTGCAGAGGACAGGGTGGTATTTTGTTCACCACTGGCTCATCACAACTGATACAGTATTTTTGATCCATTTCTTCCTGTTTTTGTCTTGTGTCCGGTATACTATTATTTTGTTGAAGTTCCTACTATGTAGGTATTTAAGTAATACTAATTATACATTTCGGAACTTGTGTATGTGTGGGAAAGGTGGTAGATATTGTTTTTTTTTTGTGATAATTTCTATTATGACATGGTAGTAGTACTGTGAGTGGTGTCCTGTGGTAATGTCAAATCCAGATGATTGCAGTCATCTTGTCATCTTAATGACATAATCATGAAAGACAAATAAACAAAGACAAACGTGAATTTCTTCATGTATTTGAAAATGCCATAAAGGAAGTGCCGAATCGCCTCTTGTTCCGTATAATTTTCTCTAAGGTATAATAAACCTTGTGAAGGCGATAATAAAAACATTTAAAAAAAAAATTGCCATACTTAGTGCATTTTACTCTATTCTTCGTTTGATCTCATAGATTTTGCCGGGTAAAAAGTTTACGAAAGAAGATTTTTCTTTCAGTTTAAAAAAATATTCTAAAAAAAATATCTGACGACAGAAAGCTGCTTGAAGAGGCCTTGCAGAGAGAAGTCAGGGGGGTAACTGCATACAATTTGCAACATGACTCTAGCCTTTTGCAGCCTTAGGTACGATCTCTACCGACCGGCTCGCATCGGCCCGGCCCGTACGGTATTTTACGATGCCGTAAAAACGTGTAAACAGGAATAACAGTTCATATTTTTGTCACATTCACGTTCCTCGACGGCCGAATGGCTTCGAACTCGTACGGCTGTCGCGGAAACCGACAACGTCCGTTCTGGGCCGGACTATTGCGAGCCGGTCATTGGGGATCGTACTTCAATCCCAATCCAATCTTCTTTCGGCGGACTAGTGCTGGGTTATAAAAAACACCAGACAAATAAAAGTCAAGTAAAATTAAAACGTTTTAATGATCGATTGTTATAATATGGTGTAAGGAGCGTATGTACAGAGCGTATAAAATTATTTTGTAAAGCGCATTCAGTCCACGACGCGTTGGATTAAGGGGTCCAGAGCCTTCTGCACTTGTTCAAAGATTACGTCTACTTCATTTTCTGCCGGTATCTGAAATACAAGAAACTTTGATTACTTGCGTTTTGACGTGACAACGTCTTAAATTAGGTTGCGGCTGGGAGTCACTTATGAAAAAGTGTAACGCTCGGTAACGTTACGATGAGTCACCGAACGAGAGAGAGGCCCGCCGAATGCCTTGCGTCTCTCTCCCACTCAACTATGACGTTGTCACGTAAAATCTTCGCCCGTAAAACCGACTTTACAGGCAACCATTTTTTTTATTATCAGCTTCACTTACAAGTTGTTTTAGGTTTTGTGAACTAGTTTGTGACTCAAAAGGAGTCCATTTTCCCTAAAAATTGTCTCTGTATGAGTCTCTCACGTATAAGCAGGAGCATATTTATGCGGCGGCGGTGCCAATGGCGTAAGCATGACGTAAAGATGCCTTTCCGTTGTGATGAGGATTGGATGGTTGATATAAAATTAAAATGAAATATTTGCTGCACAAAAAAATCATCTATATATTCACTGTTTATATAAATTCATTTTTTTAAAAGTAAATATTGGCGAGCAGCAGCGGAGGGTGAATTTTTCTAAGTGGTTAGCCGGAGCCAACCGGAATGAAAACCAATGGCAAGTAAAGTAGGCATTATTGATTGTGCCATTTTTCTATAGGAAGCCGATAGGAATCGATTTGTGTGGGGCCTCCGCATCAGTTGGCGAGTTGAGGATATCAGTGGGATATTTCAAAGGCAGTAGACATTAATTGACTGCTATTTTTCTATAGGAAGCCGATAGGAATCGAGTTGCATCCGTCACAGTTGGTGAGTTAAGGATATCAGTTCGAAGCAGGCTATGAGCCTATATGATTTAGCTTATTGTAATAATTAAGTAGTTAAAATAATATTCAGGCAAGCCTGATGGGACTGACATATTCTTACAGAATAAAAGTCCCTAAAAAAAAAAATTATTTCAAATTTAGTGACTTACCCTAACGATTTTACTGCCGTATTGGTCTAGGATGCTCTGGTTGTTTTCGAGGAAGGTGTTCAGACGGAGCTTGATGGTGGCTTCATTATCATCAGCACGGCCTGAAGTTTCTGCTCGGTGAAGTAGCCTCTTAGTCAGAGTCTCAGGTGAGGCTTCGAAGTAGAGTATTGTCTGAAACGTGATGGCAATTATGAGTAACCAACAACATGGTGATACAAATTCATATAGTTTTTCTCTAGTCACATATTAACTGTATTTAATTAACTGTAATTATCTTAGAATTATTATCGTAACCTATACAGGGTGTATCCGAATTCGTGTAGTTCCCGTAAACCATAGGTTCTATTGCTGATATAGATTGGCCCTGCACAGGTTTTAGCTAGCATTAAAATAAAAAATAAAAATTTGCCTTTTTTTGTCTTGCAATAAGTTTAAATGCAATAAGCAAATAATCTTATTATTACCGTCTGGTACGATTTTAATTAAAAAACAAATAAGAAAAAAAACTTAAAATAATAAATAAAATAAAGTTGAGATATACAGTTTCTTTCGCGGCCTGCCACGGTCACTTACAGCCGGCCGTTCGCTGGTAAGGAAAAAAAGTGCCGCGTTCTAATTTTTTCTTAGTTCATATTTTTTGGTCAGTGTTTTTTTATGCAAGCTAAAACCTGTGCAGGTCTAATCTATATCAGCAATAGAACCTACCTTTTAAGGGAACTCCACGAATTCGGATACACCCTGTAGAGGTTTTATAAACTCAATTTTTATTTTCAATTAACTCAAAGAGTTGTCAAACTATTTTATTAAATACATTATTGAGGGTTGACACTCGGCTTAATTTCGGGGTTGATTGCTTCACAGTGAGAACGACTCCTCCACGCGAGCACGCTCTTAAATAAATAAGTTTTTATAAAAACCTCCTCTGATGTTTTCCTTTAGCGTTTTAGTTAGTGATAATTTGTTTCTAATACGCACATAAATCTGAAAAGTCAGAGGTGCCTGAGTTTTGAACCTATGACCTTTGACTTGGCATTCCAATGGTACTACCACTAGGCTATCACGGCTATCACTGCTATTACTGGTCCAAGGTGTACAAGATAAAATAAGACTTCTTCTAAGATTCTACTTACCGAAACAGGTGCGATGGTCTGTTCGAAAGCAACTCCTTGAGAGCTCTCACGTGGGTACCCATCCACGAGAAAACCCTTGGCGCCTGCGAGGTTTGCCTCGATGGCTTCTCTCAGTAGAGTTAGTACTACCTCATTAGGGACCAGCTTTCCTGGAAAATGACGTATAAAATTAGCTTTAATCATTTATAATTTAGTACACACGGGAACATAATTATCAAGTCATTATATATTTTCAGTCGTAGTGGTGCTTTGGTACTCACTTTGTAAGCGCGTGGGTGTGGATTCGAATCTGGCATGTACCAATGTGACTTTTTCAATGTCATATTATGTACTTTCTTAATAATATCTAAGACACCACTGACTAACGGTGAAGGAAAACATCGTAAGCAAACCTGTACTTAATAGTCTGAAATCGACAATACGCAGTGAGCTGATTTATTTATTATTTATATTTCCAGTATAAGCTATACGAAAAGAAGCTTATACGATGCGTGGTCAGGTCATAGAAATGTGTAACTTGATTTGTAGTTATATGCTTATAGCTTGTTGTTGCATAAGGCAGTGTAGTATTGGACTCTGCTGAAATCCAATTAGATTAATTCGCATCGGGATAACCCGAATGATTATACTTTTGTCCCATTTGAAATCTATATTTATGTATAGTCGACCATAAAATTGCTTTACCGCTTTTGACAAAAACTTTCATCAAAATAATATTGCACTAAGACTCACGCGCGGTCAAAATTAATTTTTACATGTATTATTGACAACGCTATCTGTCACTTTGTCTTGTAAGCATAAATAGACTGTTGTTTTGTGATTATGCAAACGAAAGTTACTCTAAAGGTGGTAAAGTTGTTTATCCTCTATAATTTAGTTTGTCCCGATTTTTCATAACTTCACTTAAGTATTTATTTTATATCTCCAATGTGCGAGCGAGACAGCAGATTAGCAAATGTTGTGAGCAATGAATCTTTTTTTTGTGGCCGGGGGGAGTAAAAAATGCCTTCCGCGTACCGCACGTCCGAGTACGTACGGTTATGTGGGGCTCGCGCCCACTAAAAACGTCTCCCCCTGCGTGTTCCTCGCACTGTATCAGACGGGGCCGGGTACCGCAACCGTGCCTCGCAGACCCGTCCAGTGCCTGCCTGTAAGCCCGCTCAAAGCAATACTAACCTTCTGCCATTAAACCGGCGAGGGCCTTGGACCTCTCGGTGCCAGTGCTAACTTCAGCACGGAGGAGGTCACCCGTGGACAGATGGGTGAAGCCATACTTAGCAATGATCTTCTCGCATTGAGTTCCTTTGCCAGAGCCTGGTCCGCCCAGCACCCAGATGATGGGCTGTCTCGATGTGTCGATGGCAAGCTGTAAGTTAAAAGTATTATAGTACTTATACTTTAACTTATTAACAGCGCAATGTTACAATATTTTAAAAATAATTGTTTGAGCGTCCAGCGCGGCGTTTGCGACGTTTCTCAACGAGCTACGTACTTATGTGTTTTTTTTCTGTAAATAGTAATAGTTAAATATAAATATATATGTTACTACTCTTCTATATATAGCACTGATAGCCTAGTGGTATGACCGTCGACTGACAAGTCAGAGGTCTCGAGTTCGATCCCAAGGCTCGCACCTCTGACTTTTCGTAAGTTATGTGCCTATTATAAATTAATTATCAGTTGCTAAAACGGTGAGGGAAAACATCGTGATGAAACCAGCACACCTGTGATATTTTCAATGGTGTGTAAAGCCATGTCAAAGGCCTACGGGCGGTTTAAACTCTGACACCAGGTTGTTCATCAACCATACGATAAGAAAGAAAGACTACTCTTCCTCTTCTTCTTTCGCCTACCCTGGTCCCATGTAACTTGTGGTCGGCGCAAAATGTCTTCTTCTTCAATTTCTCTCTATCAGCTATCTATCTGAGCATTTACTTCTTTTTCATTCATATCAATGCTTACACACTCCATCCATCTTTTCTTTGGTCTCCCTCTTCCCTTACTACTACAACTTATTACTACGCTTATATATTTATTATAAATAAATAAATGAATCAGCCTGTAACTGTCCCAATGTAGGGCAAAGGCCTCTTCTCATACAGAGAAGGATTGAGCATTAATCACCACGCTAGCACACTGCGTGTTGGCGATTTCAGACTATTAAGTCCAAGTTTCCTTACGATGTTTTCCTTCACCGTTAGTCAGTGGTGTCTTAGATTAACTAAGAAAGTACATATGACATTAAAAAAGTCACATTGGTACATGTCAGGTTCGAACCCATGCCCACGCGTTTGCAAAGCGGGTCCGTAACCAATGCCACCACGACACTTATATATTATGGATTATTATTAATTACAAACAGGTAGGCACAGCATTCTAACCCTTGCTTTGCAGTTGGGTATATTGCACTGCTTAGGACAAGTGACCTTAGATGACTGGCCCCACGCCTGAGGCTGTCCCCCCCCCGCCATTTCTTCTTCTCTTGTAGCAACTTCGCAATAAACAAGAATTTTTTTCTTTTTATACCAAACGTCTCGCCATCCCCAAGCCTACCTGATGTGCATTATATATAGAGTGAAAGCCAAAACGGATTATATAATTCCATTGGAAACACGACTTGGCAGACGCCACACTTAGTTTTTCTGTTTCATACTGGTTTGTTCCGGAGGTTGAGATTATTGAATTAAATGGTTAATTTTATTGCTTATGGTGTAGCAAGTGAACCAAAGAGTGTATAAAACACTAGCGTTTTGCTGTGCTGCACCATGAAACCATGGTTCAGCTTATGGCTTCATGATTCAGAGAGTAAACACTATTTTTAACGTTTTTTTAATGATTGTTGTGACTCATGTCAATTGTTGAATCCAAAGAGTCCGTCGAGTCGGTACATAAACCTCAAACGTTTCGATTATAATTTTGCTTTGTAAAAAGTTTCTATTACAAATGTATTTTGCAATTTTGTGTGATTTTTTTTGTAGTTCGGATGTCAATAGTGGTGCCAGTATTTTACAAACAATAGGTACTTACCTAATACTTTTTGCCTTAATCCGAGAATAGTTTAATTAGAAAACCAAATAAAATATTGTATTTGTAGCCAATTGTATTTGCAACTGCATATAATATAAGCTGTGCAATTTAGCACTATTGTTTCACACAATTTAACCTGCTGTTACAACTGATAAACTGTCTTATTTCGGTTGTTAAAAATAGGTACTCGTTTGTTTTTAAATTGTAATTACCCATGACATGACATAGACGATAGTCACGCACTCCGCCGCCAAGGAAACTCAGTAAGCTCTCAATTTATTAAGGTCAAATATGACGTCAATCTATTTTAATCTACACCACAGCCAAATCCTTGAAACAAAGTGGAGTATCAGCTAGTATCTCGAGTAATCTGTTACAAATAGAACATTTTGTTTAGTGTTGTTATTGCACGTTAGCATTCATCATTGCGGCCATTTTGTCACTATTACCACAACAATCATCTAATAGCCAGAGATCCTCCTCAAGTATAGTTGATACTTGAGGGGGACGAGGATATCTCTCTTCCATCTTCACTTAAGAAAACAATTGCAATTACCTATACTTGTTTTTCTGATATTTTTAAGAAATATAAAATGGAATTAGGCGTTATTTTGCGGAAATCCATAATATTTAGAATTATGAAAAGCAGTCATCATCATTATCAGCCTGTATTAGTCCTCTGCTGAACACAGGCCTCTCTCAATGCGCGCAACTATTGTGCGCTCATTGGAGGTATTTGCCCATAATCTCCACGCTGGGTAAGCGGGTTGGAGATAGCAGTAGCAGATGATTATTGTTACACTGATGGAGGATAATTAATAAGTATATTAATTAGCGGAATTAACGCTACATTATTGTTTTTCATAATTCCAAATGATATCTTTTATTTAACCCTTAATCACTTTCAAAGAAAAGTTAAAAATAAATATCAAATAAGCACAACTAAAGATAACTTTAGTGAATAAAAAAGTAAAAAATTAAAATCTTTTTAGGCCCGTTGTCATCGAGACGGTTTCTACCCGTGCCGTGCTGTTGCCGGCTAAGCTTGTTCACGCACCGCCACCGCTTTCATACTCCCATACATAACTGACTACCGGACTACGGACGAAGATACGGTGTTAAAACTTAAAACCGTGTGTAGCGCCGGCGGAAAGCCTAGCCGTCTCGTTAACAAGGGCCATTACTTACATACTTACAGTATATTTAAGTGCATAAATAAATATAATAATATAAATATGCAAAGCATTGATAGCCTAGTGGTATGCCCGTTGGACAGTCACGTCAAAGGTCGTAAGTTCAAAACCCAGGCACCTCTGACTTTTCAAATTTATGTGCGTTTTAGAAATTGATTATCACTCGCTAAAACGGTGAAGGAAAACATCGTGAGGAAACCAGCACACCTGAGTTTTTCAACGGTGTGTAAAGCCATATCAGAGGCTTACAGGCACCAGGTTGTTCATCAACCATACGAAAAAGAAGAAGATAGGTGCAACGAATGTCATCTATTATTTATACATTCTAAAATAATATCGCGGCATGCTATCCACTGGCGACGCTGCTGTCTATTTTCGAACAGCATTGACACTGACCGTTTCGTAGTAACGAACGACATAGACATGCAGACAATGTCGCATATAATGAGCGGAATGGCGGACGCGGAACTGAGGCCATTGTCATTAATGATGACAAGAGATGACGTTTTAAAATAATTAACGACTTGATGTTTTGTTATGAGAATTTTTGTAGAGATTCGAACGAAGTGGTTATAAAAACACCATATTCAACTGTCTATACAATCTTTCTTTATCGAAAGTTGATGAACAACCTGGGGTCAGAGTTTAAACCACCCTTAGGCCTCCGACATGGTTTTACACACCATTGAAAAATCTCTCAGGTGTGCTGATTTCCCCATGATGTTTTCCTTTACGGATTTAGCAAGTGATATTTAATTTCCTACGCAATATCCAAAAAGTGAGAGGTGCATGCCAGGGTTTCAACCGACCTTTGACTGAATGACTAGGCTATCTCTGGTTTATGCCACGATCGATAGAGAGATTATAAGTTACTAAGAGAGCGTATTAGTGTTATTTCAATTGCACTTGTAGAGTGTACCTATCTTAGATAGTTAACTTAGTACCTAGTTCATTTAATCGATGTTTAGATTGCGACGCCCCTTAATAAAATTACAACAAGATTAAGCGACTGCCTCGTTGGTCTAGTGGTAGCAAGCGCGACTGCTGAGCACGAGGTCCTAGGTTCGATCCCCGGGTCGGGCAAAAGTGTTATTGGGTTTTTCCATTAGGAAATTCTCAGTAGCAGCACGGAGTCTGGAATTGTGCCCGGTTAATGGCAATAGGCTCGCCTCCTATTACATGGGACTTATAAAATAGCCGGCGAAACGTGGGTGTACTGCACACCTCTGCCTACCCCCTCTGGGGAATACAGGCGTGAGTCTATAAATTAAAAAAAAAAAAATAAGATTAAGCGATTCACTTGCGCTAATGAGGGTTCGATTTCGGCGGCAAATGTTTGTGGGATTTACAAAATATTGGTTTTGGTTTTGTACACCTACGTGTTTGTGAATTAAGATGATAAGTTTGTAAATTGTAAACTACTGTGGGTACAATTTCCTAGTGCGGGGCAACGTTTTTTAAATAAACAAAAGAAAATTGAATTTACAGGTGATTCAAAAGGTTCCTCGCGTTCTTAAAAAAGTTTAACCACATACAACAACTATGAATAAAAGACAAGAAGCTAGTTGATAAAAAAACTTCCATGTAAAGAAAGAAAGAAAATGTTTCTTAATTAGGTTTTAACAAAACACCGAGAAATTATACACAAAACGAAATCAATTGTTTAAGTTCTCTTGTGGTAGTTGAAATATTTTTCTTTTCAGAATCAAAGGATTATGTTTTCATACCTGATTCAGATTCAAATCTCTCTCCTTAAAGTCAAGGCTCTTCAAGTCCATCCAAAACGCAAACACCAAGACGAAAACAAAACGCAATTTAGATTTCCACCAGTTTTCGTGGAACAAAACTTTCATACCTCGATTTTTTTTTCACTGAATACAATCTGTTTCGAACAATAACGTTTTTATCTGTGGCGTATTTACTGGCCAGTGAAATAGTCTCGTAAAATACTTTTTAGTTTCCCTAGATTAAAAATAAACAAGGTTCGGATATTTTGCCAAATTCCCGTCAACCGCAGGCGGGAACGGCTGTTTTCTTACTGGATTATTTTGGAGAAATGCGTCTTATAGTATAGTTTTATGTGTTATGTTTAAGATGTGTAACGCCTACGTAAGCTTGTTTATTATGGATGGATATAAAGTACCCGAAAATAAAAGGGAATAGAGTAGGCAAGTAACAGTTACAGCCTAGTGGTATGACCGTCGACTGACAAGTCTAACTTGTTGGTCTCGAGTTCGATCCCAAGGCTTACTAAAAGTCAGAGGTGCGCCCTCTGACTTTTAGTAAGTTATGTGCGTATTATTAATTAATTATCAGTTGCTAAAAAGGTGAGGGAAAACATTGTGATGAAACCAGCACGCCTGTGAGATTTCTCATCGGTGTGTAAAACCATGTCAGAGGCCTATGGTTTAAACACTAAAACCGTTGTTCATCAACCACACGATAAGAAGAAGGTAAGTCAGAGGTCTCAGGTTTGAACCCCCATGGTACGACCACTGACTTTTCGGACGTTATCCCCTGCTCCGTGGACCCAGCTGTCATGAAGATCTTTGACAGTTGATATAGGGAGTCAGTATCCTCATAAAATCACAATAATATGATAATAAAATCCTCATCGAAATAATGCACACAAAGTTGCAGACAGTCGCTTATGCTTAAGAAAAAAATAGGTTTTAGATATTGTTTTTTGAAAGATTTGAAAAACTAAGACTAATAAATAGAGTGCATAGATAGATAGAGTCGTCATTTGTCGCTGTCTTTACACCCTGGCACATTATCCTCTCCCATGATCAAAGTCATTAAAACATTGACTTCGTCAGAATTTGAGTGCTTGCCAAACAGCAACACGTCACATTCGTAAATAAACAAATAATAGAACTATGTAATTGTCTATGTGAGTATTTGCGTGTATAAACATCATGATTTACTACTATCTCCAGTCTCCAGGGTAATTCACAGAATAACGTAGGTATGTATATTCTGCCATGTTGCAGACAAAAGAGGGTATTCGGTACTTATTCGGTTTTTAGTATGAAATCAACCCTGAATTCGCAAAAAGTCTAATTTTTCATAGACATTACCCGCATCAGTCGACAAAATGTAGGTATGGAATAGTGGCAAATCGTCGTGTAATAAATAAAACACGTTTATTATCAGGTACTAATGCAAAGATACGATAATTGTGGAACATGATTTTGAGTGTTATTATTTTTTAATCTAAGACACAACAGTCTTACGGTGAAAGAAAAATATCGCAAGGAAACCTGGACTTTTGACATCGTCGATACCATGCAAAGGTACTAATTTGACAGGTTTTATGTTCTATCCTTATCACATTATCATTATTAGAAAGAGAGATTAGCTTAGAAAAATATTTACACTATTATCTTTCTCATCCATCTATCAGAGCATGACCGTATGACCTGTTTCTATAAATGTAGCTTATCTTTGATATTCGTTTTGCTCTACGTGCAATTCAATCGGTATTATCGATAAAAATATGTGCAAAATGCGTTGTTAAGGCATTTTAATAAAGAAAATGTCAACTCAATAAAGAAAATATTTCTAAATACATTTGCCAGTAACACTAACAAGCTGGTCTATTTATTTTATATCAGGTGTCAAAACATCGCAATTATTCGCATTCTGGATATACCTACAGGGTGAAATTAAAATCATGAGTATCCTAAAAATGGTCATTGAACTCATTATTATGAACATCTTTTACAATGGGACTAACCCTGAAATCGCAAAAAAATATCAACTATTACCATACCTGTACCTATTTTGTTATGTGAACAAAAATGTATGAAACAGCTGATTTTTTTGGCGATTTCATAGTATGTCCCATAATAAAAGCTGTTCAAAATGATGAGTTGAATGACCTTGTTTAGAGATACAATTTCACCCAGTTTTAATGAATGAATGAATGAATAAAGCCTATAATGAAAACTAACTGGACTTAGGAATCTTATTAAATGGGTCATAAAACTCGATCCAATATCTATCCATAAAAACAATTAAGTAATTAAAAATATTGCTATCGAGGAAATTGCGGCCATCAATTTGCTTAACGAGCGATAGCTGGCGATAGAATTACCATGTTAATGAACTGTTTATTGGATAATCAAATGAAATGTCCCTATAGTGAGACCTGCTAGGAGTTTGTTTATCTCTCTACTTCTCTTTACTAGTCTCTAGTCTAATAAATATATAATAATAAATCAATCTGTAACTGTCCTTCTGCAGGGCAAATACCTCTTCTCACATAGATAATGATTGAGCATTAATCACCACGCTAGCTCACTGCGTGTTGGCGATTTCAGACTATTATGTCCAGGTTTCCTCACAATATTTTCCTTCACTGTAAGTCGGTGGTGTTTTAGATTAACTAAGAAAGCACATATGACATTGAAAAAGTCTCATTGGTACATGCCAGGCTCGAACCTACACCCACGTGTCTGTAACCAATGCGACCCATGACCTTAGCCTTGATACTATTATTAATATAATCATATACCTTATTGTAAAAATATCTTCTTCATCGTATGGTTGTTAAACAACCTGGTACCAGAGTTTAAACAGCCCGTAGGCTTCTGACATGGCTTTACACACCGTTGAAAAATCTCTCAGGTGTGCTGATTTCCTCACGTTTTCCTTCACCGTTTTAACAAGTGATAATTAATTTCTAATACACACATAAATCCAAAAAGTAAGAGGTGCTAAACTGGGTTTCGAATCTACGACCCTTGACTTGACCGTCCAACGGTCGTACCCAAAGATATTGGAAAGAAGGTCGTACCAGTAGGCTATCACTGCTTTTTAATAAAAATATCGCATGATAACGTATAACACATTGCAGTTGTACCACAGAATAAATAGTATGTATAGAAGGCCAAGGCTAGGCTCAGGGACGAGCGGTGGTTTGTACATAAGTATCAAATGCTACGCTTCAGCAGAGGGTTGAATGCCATCTACTACAGACTGCGGCAAAACTAACTAGGTCATACCGTGCAATACTTAGAAACCATTTGAAATCAATGGAACGGCATTTTTAAAATTCAGAACTAGCTTTTTTCCTATAAATTAATTATCACTCTCCGTGCCTCGGATAGCACGTTAAGCTGTTGGCCCCGGCTGTCTATTGTAGATCTTTGACAATCGTTACGGGTGGTCAGAAGCCCGAAAGTCTGACAACCAGTCTTACCAAGGGGTATGTGTAACCGAGTATCTGGGTTATGGAGGTCTGATAGGCAGTCGCTCCATGTAAAACACTGGTATTAAGCTGCATCCGGTAAGATTGGAAGCTGACCCCAAAATAGTTGGGAAAAGGCTAGGCAGATGATGAGAAGGTATTTTTTTTATTTTTCCCTCCATAATTTCGTTCGCATTAATTTAGAATTGAAAATTCAATTATAATGCGAAACACAGTGGAACCTGTGCAGCTGTGGTGGAACTCTATTATTATAAGAATGTTACTGTTGTTTTCCTCGGGAACAGTCCTTTTTTTGGGATGACAGGTACCCTGTGTACCCGGAATTTCTATGTATTGAGCATGCATAGAAATTACATTGCATATGCATGATCTATTCTCCTTTACCGTTCTGTCACAGTGGGACCGTACCTATAAGATAATTTATTATTAAAGCTTTAATTATAAATAATGCTCTTTTCCTTATATAATAAGTAGTATAAGTAGTAGATAAATGTTTTATAGGTAAGACCGTGTGACAATAAATAGCATTACAAATAAAAACTAGTTTTCCAAGTCGAAGTTATGATACCTAGTCAACTGTTTAAAATCAAGATTAAGTTTGAAATATGATATTTTCCTCCTAATCCTTATGATAACTAAATGTCAGTTAAAAAAGTAAGCTTGCACCTCACTAAAACTGACAAAGAGAAACATAATAGTTGCTATTTTAATATGCTATTGCAATAACGAGTAGTAATCGTAACAATCTATTTCTACAACAAATCCTCTCAGCAGATAACACCGTGCTTTCTATTCTTAAGCCGATCGTGACGTAACACTTACTGAAATCAGCTGAAATTCCTCAAAAACCGACCTCGGGTTACACAATAGTAACAATTTATCATTTAACAGCCCATTCTCATACAAAAACACTGTTAATTGTCGCATAAATTATAATTACGTACGACTTTAAGTGATATGATAAAACTCACCATTTTAATTTATAACCGGCGCGTAATCCAAAGGATTTATTTAAAGAATCGGTGGCACGACCGAACGCCGCGAGCTATGCGGACCAACTGCGGGTGTGCTCGGTCAAGGGCATGGAAACTGTGCCAACAGACAATAATCGACTTTGACAGCGCGGGAAACTTCAGGCATGGCGGGAAACAGCTTTCATAAAGGTTGATTTATATTGATCACTGATTCCTATCGAGTGTTAAATTATTGCAGGACCAATATAACATTTAAATCAAGTAATTAGAGCTGGATACTGGATTTGATAGAAATGTGGTTACCATCATAGCAGCTGTAGTCTTCTAACCTGTAACCGCTATAAAGATAGTTGTAAGTTCCAGCCATATGAATATCTTTGTGTATTATGGGTAGTTAATGGCCTTGTGAAGTTTCAATAGTAAATAAATTAAATTAATAGCAGAAATAGACGATTGACGGATGACGAGGAGTAAATAAAAGACAATATTTTATATAAATGTGCTCATTTATTTTTCAATAGTAAATAAGACCTCTACCTGGACATAGATTGTGCTTAGCACTAAATAAACGTCACATAGGTGTTGATTTTATACAACTATGAAATAGTACAACATATTTATTAACATATTGGTAAGTTGCGAATGATTAAATGTCACGGAAAGAACATTATAGAAAGATCAATCACTAATTCGAAAGTATCGGGCGAGTCCTGATTGCCAATGCAATTATTGTTACAAGTATAAACGATTTTGTAAAGCTTAATATGCATGCTTTACAAACACAGTTATAAATTGTAGAAAGAAAAAATCGATTACGAACGGGATTTGAACCCACGACCTTCAGTTAAAGCCCCTAGTCACTGTGCCACTTAATCTATTTGTAACCCCCGCCCGTGTTATCAAAATTCTCATTTACATTAAACCCAGTTAAAACATTTCAGATGGTAGTTACATCTACCCCCTGTAGTGTAGGTACTAGGGAGCTAGTATTGTTTTTTTATTTGATAAATAAATATAAGGACGCATGCCATTATTTTTTTAATGAATTTAAGTTGAAACGATTTATTAAAGAAAACATTAAAATGTTTTAGGATTCAGGATTGTTTGAGTTTTACAGATTTACAAAAGCTCGTATTTAATTTTAAAGTAAGGTAAATTAGATTTAAATCGTTTGCATTTTTATTTTTTACATTTAAAGATAATTTTCCATATATAAACTTACTACGATTGATATAAAATTTGTGCACAGTAAGATTACAAGTGAAAATATATGAAACTATCTACAATAAATATCTATTCTGTATTCTATACTAACTCTAAATTGGCCCCTTTAGTGATACTAACTAACTACGTGACTTAGTTTAACTATTTTATGACTATATTTAACTATTTTTGTACGTGTTTGTGATGCACCCTATAATTAGATAATAAAAAAGTGATTAATCTGAAGCGGTATTTTTTATGTAGACAATAATTATTGTCTATTATTATAATAATAGGTATTTTTTTCGTACTTTTTTTTAAATTTGTGGTTGCAAATTTTCTTTACGAATAGGTGGTAAAAAAAAGTTTTAAGCTTAAAGTAACTTTTTGTATAAGATGTGCTAATATTGACACATATTTTACCTGTTAATAACAAACGAGGAACACCAGTTCCTTAAATAACAATAAATCGTGACAATTTACCTGAGCAAACATTTCAGCGCAGATCAGATACTTGATACTTCAATTGATCATACCAGAAAAATTGCAATTATGCATACATCTCTGTAATCCCCGCAAAGCGGTATACACAATTACGTAAATCATAACGATATTTAATATATCGTTACTAATACAGTGGGCAATAGGAAATCGATTGTTTTTGCGTACCTCAAGTAAGTGCTAGCGAAGATTTTTTCGCTCAACAAACTGTATGTTCTGTTAGCTTATACGGAAGTGTGTAATAAAAGTTGGCAATTGCCTGGTAACTTTCAGGTTAAGACCTAGCAGATCAGTGGTCAGAAAACTCGTTGGACGACAGTAACTTCTCTATTCTCCGGTGGAACAAAATTTATTTTTTTAAATTACCGCTTCAGATTTAAAACTTTTTTCTTAAAATTTAATTAATTAAGTACAAAATTTTATAATTTATCCTTATCATTCATGAGTCACAGTCAGTATATTAGATTAGTATATGATACCTATACTTCTTTAATTTTTATGTCTTAGCACTGCCTTTTGTATGCGTCTACACTCGGCCAAATAAAAGGAGTTCTTTCGGCTGTATGCAAAATGATTCTAAAGAATATATTAATTCACAATAAGGTCTATTAATAATAACGTAAAAAAATTGGAGGAATATATTTTATTTTGTAGCAGAAAAAAAATATTTAAAAATCAAGTCAATAAAAACTAAAATTATAAAAATAGATAGAAAATGACACTATTACCAAATGACTTGTTTTATTTTCAAAATAGGTACTTATATGGGATAATTTTGGTGTCCCTATATTTAAAATCTTTTTTTTTTCTGCATAATTTTATGATTTGGAGGCTTTTTTAATGTTATGGTTTAATTTCTACTTATGTATGTACTTATGTATGTACCTAAATATCCGTTTTTAGGTTTTTTTTTTCAATGACAGCTCTGAATCCTAATTAAAATTTAAGCCAAACATTTTTACGCTAATTTTGTCTGTTGTTGTTTTTTTTTAAATTAAACAATTAATATAATAATTCGACACTACAGTATGATTTATTTAAATAGTTCTAAAAATAACTACACGTCTTAAACTAAGGCACTTCTTACAATATTTTGTGTGTGCGTCGTTCTTACAAAATATTTAATATAAAATATATTTAATTTTACGTGTTTAATACCTAATGTTTATTATATATTTATTTATGCTGTCTTTGCCTAGGTTTGATTAGCCGAAAACCCGGATGTCTTTTAGTCTTCTCCATTTTGTGTCGAGTAATTAATAGTATAGAGTCGACTAATGTGTCGAATAGAGAATAGTGTAGAATCGACTATTGTGTCAAGTAGAAATTAGTGTTGAGTCGACTGACGTCTCGAGTAGACAATAGTGTAAAGCTGAGTTATGTGCTAGTTATATGTTAATCGAGGTATGTTGAGAGTTGACTCCACTTATAATAATTATGTCAAATAGAAATCAGTGTTCTGATGACTAATATGTCGAAGAGAGAATATTGTAGAGTCGACTAATGTGTCGAGTAGATATTAGAGATGAGTCGACTAATGTGTCAAGTAGAGAATAGAGTAAGGTTGACTAATCAAACCTATGCAAATAATATCAATATTTAAAATTCGTTTTAATTTTCTTAACACATACATTTCATATCTAATCCTAATGTAATGTTATAACACTACACTATCCCAGTTTTTAAATTGATATTAGTTAATAATATTTAAAACTATTTTTTTTCGGCACTTTCTCTGCTCTTTTAGAGTCCATCATATTGATATTTTATATCAATAGTAAGCGAGAACTATAAATTATGCCATGTATTCTTTAGTTAACAGTTAATGCACAACATGTTGCACGACATGATGAGCAACAACTCGAAACATTTATGGAAAAACGTTCTCTGTTAAATACACGAACGAAAGAAAACAAATAGAAGGCGCTCAACATGTTACGTGACATCTGGTAACGTTGCACGATGTTGGGCAACGTTGTTAAACAAGTTTATCGAGACATGTTGCGTTTTAAATGTTGCCCAATTAATAATAGCTTAAACGTTCGGTCTGCGGTAAATCAATGCTAAACTGTCCTGCATTTCGACTCTATTAAGGTCATTCATATTCTTACTACTAATTATTACCGTAAATAGATAGATAATTCACATTTATATTTCTGGCTATGATTTTTGGGGCGATTTTTTTATTTAAACAACCAGTCGAGTGAGTTCTGAAATCCAAAACGTTTGTTGACGTAATGGATTTTAGAACTTACTCCACAGTAAATAAAGATAACTTATTTTAATTATGATAATTAAAACGTTATTATTTTTCTTGGATTAAAAGAATCGTGGCAGATCAACAATTTTGTTAATATATTTAATACTACATAGACTTTGTTTAATGACAAATACGATAATATAATATAAGGTACCTATAGGTACGCACGATACGATATTATAAAAATGAAAAATATAACACTTTTCCTTTGTCGAAAAGCTCTATAATGCTATTGCTAATGTGAATTCGGATACAGGCTAGTAAAAGTATTATAGAAAATATCTTATGCGCCTTTCTCTACCAATAATGTTTCCAGGGTTTTCCCTGCAGCGTTCGGATACAACAATTTTTTTACAGTTTTATAGTAATATTCCAGCTACTCTTTAAATCTATTTATAGAAATCCTGCCACGATTCTGTAAGCCATTTTTGTTGCATTGTGACTATAGTATAGGTTTAATAGTTATATCTACATGTGTCTGTTAATAGTAATCTCTCCGGTGCCGTGTTCATAGAGGGCGCGCACGTCGTCGTGTGTTAGTTGCGACACCGTGGGGATCTTCGACACGTTGTTCAAAATTGGTTTCACCTAGAAAAGGAAAGGTTAATTATAAATAGTAAGTGACGGTGGCGCGTTGGTGGACACGCTTAGTAAGCACGAGGGTGTGGGTTCGAACATATGTATACTTAGGTACTATTGTGGACAAAGCCGGTGCACCACTCTTAAGGTTAGAATCGCTTGCACCCGGCGTCCGAACGTAGCGCTAGCCCCGCCCCTACGCACGTAGCATCGTTCAAAGCATTTTGAAGGCAAAATGGTGCACCGTTCGTGTCCGCGATAGTACTTTTCTTAATTAATCTAAGACTCCACTGACTAACGGTGAAGGAAAACATTTTAATTTTACGGTAATGTAAGAAAATAACTTACAAATGTATATATAATTAATTAATATAAATGTATATAATATATAAGGTGCTTCTAAATTATCTGCCACGGCTGCAATGGGAGATAATATTGGTTATTTATATTACAATAGTGAAGTATTTTTTTTTTCTTTTGCCTGCGTTTTATTGCGTAGGTCTAATTCTGCTCCATGCTCCAATTTTTTTTTTACTGTTCCGGGGTATAAAATTTCTTCATTATTGTAATCTATGTACCCAATACTTTCTCCCATTGCAACCGTGGCAGATAATTTAGAAGCACCTTATATATAACTTGCAAATGTAACGGCAGCATAAAAGTTAAGCGATCTGCTTACCTTATTACCAGCCATGCCACTGAATCCATTGCCGATGCCGCCGTTGTGCACATTGCCGTTAGGTACGTTGCCGTTCGCGTGGCCGTTGACCAGGCCGCCGCCCATCCGCGTCACTGCCGAAGCGAACTGCTGCATACTGGGTACTGGCTCTAAATATATGACAACGTAATTAGCAATTAATTTTACTTGTAGGTAATTAGCATTTAGTTTCGACTAATACTTAGTATTTAGTTTCAATTAATATTTGCTATTTGACTGCCTCGTTAGTCAGATAGCAAATTGGTGATTTTTCATTAGGAAATTCTCAGTAGCAGCACGGAGTCAGGGATTGTGCCCGGTTAATAGCAATAGGCTCGCCCGGCCTCTTGTTAGGTACGTGTGACTAATAATAACATTACCACCGAAACGTGGGTGTACTGCACACCTCTGCCTACCCCCTATGGGGAATACAGGCGTGAGTATGTTTATGTATGTAGTATTTGCTATATGAAATATTAAGTAATTAGCTTATACTTGTAGTAGAAACTTGGGGGTCCATAGTTCATATATAAAGTGACCAAAATTGGTGGCTCATTATTTATGCATCAATTTATGTTGTTTTAAAAATTAAATACTATATAATATAATAATATAATCTACTAACTAATATACTAATATTGTGGTGTAACGCGTACATACAGTATCTAGGTACACAGATGCACAATTATTTAATTAACTCTTATTAAATACAAATACTAATGCAGGAAGACGACGATTAGTCATCTTACGCTACAACGCACCAGTTCTTGATGGCGGCTGTCCTGGCTGCGGCATAGCGGCGATCGCTTCAGCCTTCTCCATCTCCTCCAACAGGACGCGAGAGAATTCCGTCTGAACGTCCTGGGAATCAGTGTCGCCGTCCACCTGGAGGTATTGTTTAGTTTTTATTAGGAAATAAGTTCATGATAATTTAATAAGTACCCCCATAATAACTTAATAAGTTATTTAATGTAGGTAGGTACCTACATGAGTTCTTTATAATGCTCAGGCTACACCTGCGTTTTAATTAGCACAATTATCGCGTTAAGACTCTTAACGCGTTAATTGTGTTCCCGTCTTTACTAACCCAATAGTGTCCAACAGAGCCAACCCTAACAAAGATAGGGAATATAAGGCTAGAAGGCTGAGAATGAGTGTCCAACAGAGATAGCGTGATAGTTAATGAGCGTTAATTATCGCATTAAGACGTAGGTGTAGCCTACGCATAAATCCTTATATAGACATCCGTCTATGGCAATTATTCTAATCCATTAAAGAGCGACATTCTCATTACCAAGGGCCTTCTGTTTTTTGGCAAAGTTAAAATCAGTGGCATAGATTCTTCAATTCTATTATACAAGTTATTTTTAGCTAAGAGCTCTCGATCAATTTACCTTTCAAATAAAAAAAAAACTAAATTAAAATCGGTCTATTCGTTGGAGCTATAGGTATAGGATTGATTTTCTGAGGAGCTATACAATGCCACAGACAGACATCAAACTTATAACCCCTCTTTTTGCGTCGGGGTTAATAAACAATGTTGCATTGACATTGAAATTTCTAAATTCAACTTGAAAATTTGACTTACAATGACCAGCCGATGGTCCTGATCCAGAGTTTTGAGCATAGGCAGGCTGAGTTCCCGGAACACCTCCAATCTTCTTCGAAAAGCGGCAACCGAGTCATCACGCCGACCTCGGCCCAGCTGCAGCTTGGAACAATCCAGGAGGACCATGCGAGGGGACACGCGGAACTGGAAGAGAATATAACCTGTTTTAATCCTATATATGACAAGCTAGCTTAACGTACGTTGATTCATTCTTGAAAAGAAAGAAATCATTTATTTCCACGCAGAAAATTGGGCACTCAAACAAAAATTTAAGAAAAAAAATGAACATAATTAGGTATTATTAAGAAATTTACATTACATTACATTTAAATTAAAAACATCAAAAATTACAAAACTTAAAAAAAAATGAAATAAAAACTAAACTACACACGGCTACAAAGACAAGTTTCCACAAACGAACAAAAAATTTTTTTTTTAAGTGAGTCAAACCAATGAATATTAACTTTAAATAATTTAACGATATATAATCTATGTACTCAATCAATAATAATGAATAATCTATGGTTTACTAATACAAATGAGTATTGACTACCATATACCTAGTCGTTTTTCCTTTTTTTTTGGTATTGCCAATGGCGGCCAAACATCAAGAAAGAGTACCTATGTATTTAATCACGCTTCCGACACGGCAAGAACCCTAAAAAACCTTTTTCTATCCTCACCTCATTCTGAAACTGTTCCATCTGCTCCAAATCCCTCGGGTACCCATCTAACACGAGCCCATGCCCCGTCCTCCCGGCTTCCAATACTGCAGCCCGGACCAATTTGATGGCCAGTTCCTTCGGGGCTAACTCCCCTCCACTGATAGCAGATCGGGCTAGCGCGCCGTCTGATGCAGCTCGCCCACCAGCGTCTGCTAGGCTGCGGAGACGTTGGCCTAGGCTGGAAACAAGAATAGTGGTAAAGGTTATAAAAGATGTTACAACGCTTTCGAAGTCGATAGAGACCTTTAAATGGCAATCAATATCTTCCAATGGGTCCATCGTCGATAGTGTTGGTTGTGGTTAATAAGTATCTCCTCAATTCTATAAACATTTATGCGTGAACATGCACTTATTGCATGATAGTTTAGTTTTTTTTGACGAGAATAAAATAGAAAAAGCAATTTGTAAAAATATAGTGCAAAAAGTTGTTAACAATAGGTAATAATATTATGTCTCTCATGTTCTACCAAGCTTATTAAGCTAATTAATACAAATATACTTTATAACTATAAAAAAATCATTTCTAAAATCTTTATTGATGCTAATATTATTTATTCTTTGTTTTTTATTGTCATCAATTGATTAATAACATTTACTTAATAATAATACAAAAAAAATTGTTTGAGTAAGTTTAAACAAGCCATTGTACGTAACACCTATTATTCACTAGGAATTAAATTAATCAACAGAATGATCAGAATCAGAATCAGAATCATTTATGATCAATACTTAATCCGCCTAATTACCACTCTGACCAGAAGATCAGTTAATTAGTTAACACTTTAATAAAGTTTCGGGAAGGGGCAACTAATGAACACTCATAGAGCGACCGTGTTGCTTGCCAAGTGGTCATTAATTGCAGCAGATGAACAAAATAATTTGTATGATAGTCGCCTCGGATCATACGACCTTTAGAAGGTGATATGAACAGTTATTACAATAATAGTCTCAATATTGTAAATTAAGGGAAAGAGCAAAATAGTCCCAACACAAGTATATCTATTATTTACTGGGGATGTCTTATTTATCATTGTTATCATTTTCATTTCATTTTCAGTTATATTTCGTTTTTCCTACACTATTCTAAGGGTGTTGTTGATCTTGAGGCTTAGAAATGTTTTTTAGAATCTCTTCATGCGTATTTTTATTTATTTTATAGAACATTTTGGGTGCGTTAGATACGGGAAAAATAGCGAATGTATATTAATTAAAATGGCGATCGATGACGGTCAATAAAATTATGCTCTTTCATTGACTGCTGGTTTCATCACGCCATTTTTAACCAATGAGAATGCAGGGTAGGTGCATTTGAAAAAGTAGCTATGTAAGTATAATAATTTAATAAGAAATTTGATAAACAACTGTTACGGATAGGATTAGAACCCACGATCATCAGCGTACCGTGCCGAAACTCTAACCGCTGAGCCACCGTATCCCATCAGAATCAGTCGAAATTTCAAATCTATTTCTACGCCTAGGGCGTTTGGTAATCTCTATCGGAATACATTACGTATCCGACTTACTTATAAGCTAACATGTGCTATAACATGTAAAAAAATCACAAAAAAATAAAGGTTTGCAGTCTGAATAGGTGTATCAAGATAAATCTCAAGGAACCAGATTTTGACTATAAATAGTACTCGATTGCATTTATTACTCTTGTCAAAAGACTCGTCTTTTCGCAGTAGGAGTTTACCTATAATGCGTCCATCCCTGGCGCTGTGTGACTGCTCTCTGACACAGCGAGGCCTTGTTGCTGCCAGGTCCCCCCACCACCCACAGTAGAGGCGGAGTCGTTGTCTCACCACGGACTCTTATCACTTCGGGCTGTAGAAGATTAGGCTTTTTATATTATTGTATTCGCTGTCGAGGCAGACTGTAGGTGGTGTGACTATCTGGATTTGTTTGCGAGAACCAAACCAGAAATTGCAAAGGATAGAGTTTTGGAAGAAGGAGGCTTTTGCCCAGCTGTGGGATAGTATACCTATATAAAAAAATAAATCAGCCTGTAACTGTCCTATTGCTGGGCCTTTTCTCATAAGAGAAGGATGGAGCGGCGCATTAATCACCACGATAGCTCACTGCGTGTTGGCGATTTCAGACTTCAAGTCCTGGTCCTTACAATTTCCTTCACTAGATTAATTAAGAAGTACGTATGATATTGAAAAAGTCACATTGGTACATGTTGTTCGAACCCACACCCGCGTGTTGCCAAAGCGGATTCGTAACCAATGAGAAAAAAATAACTCACAAACAATTAAGGAAATATACCTACTTAAGTAAAAATACAAAAAAAGAGGGTTGTGTTTCTAAATGATAAATAAACACAACACCACCTACACTGCGACCAAGCAATCACAAAAGCGACTTCAATTTAAAAGTGCCTACAGAAAATTCGCCAAAATCCTCATTAGGTCAAGGCAATTGTCCTGACCTCTTCAATTCAACGAAGAACTTGATAAATACCCGTCACAACCTATATTTTTTTCGGCAAGTCACTGCAGTTAAGTCTGAGGCTGATAATAATAACTTAAACCGACAATAGATGCTTCATGGCCGTAGTTTTTGTTGATAAAACTGCATAATTAGTACATATAATATGTTAAATAATTCTAGGACTCAGGTAGTTGTGACCAATGACCTTCGGGACGTGAACATCAGGTTACGTATTACAGGATAAATAATGGGATTGAAAATGGCGTCTCCTCCTCAACCTATAAGTGAGAGTAGAAACAAGATACATCAAAGACATAGTGTGCGAGCGATAGTTCTGGCGCCATTTTCAATCCCATTGTTTATCCGCACGGGTAATTCGAAAATCGAATCCTATTACAAAGAAAGAGAGAAAATAATTATTTGACAGCAAAAAGTAAGACGGCACTAAACTTAAATAAATTAATGAACAATAAAACAAATTAATTAAACTGCAAAACTAAAGTATTCAGCATCGGTTACGACAAAGTTAAATTAAATAATATGCTTCAGGAATAACCAGCGAATTTAAGAACCTATAAGGCTGAAACATAAAGGCGATATAGGTGACTGTAAAAAAAAAAAAGTATATTATGGTAATATGTCCAGCAGTGGACTGCTATAGGTTAATGAAGAAGATGAAACAAGAATAATAAGACTTGACACAAACCTTAGGCGTAACCACTCTGTCCACCACAGTTTCTTGTACTGGCGGACGTATAGGCAAAACTGGCAAAATAGGCAAAGCTGTTGGCACGACCTCCTCCTCACTCTTGTCTTCCCTATCTCTTTCCTGCGTTGGCGCAGGCTCCACTCCTACGATCTCCCCTGGTATACCGCCCGCTCCGACACCCACGCCACTGACTCCGTTCATAGTGGATTGGTCTTCCGTTGTGCCCAAGATCTGAAGTACGGCTGCTCGGAAGTCTTTGTAGACTTCATCTGGATTTCGTTCACCATTTACCTGTGAAATAATTACGTAGTATTTACTCATAATACACACATAATATAGTGGAGGTAGACAGAGGTGTATACTATACACCCACGTTTCGCCGGCTATGTCATAAGTCTCATGTAATAGGGAGCGATCCAGGCACAATTCCAGACTCCTTGCTGCTACTGAGAATTTGCTAATGGAAAACCAAATAACACTTTTCCCAACCCGGATCACAAGAATAAATGTAACTAAAATAGAATATTAGTGGATAAAATTTGCCCGCGCAGGGACATACCACTCGTGAGTAAACTGTAAAAAATTGTTTTCTGATAAAATTCAATATTATAACTGTATAATATAATATTATAACTGGTATCTCATAATTACACCTCACATATTACATTTAACCTACATTCTATTCACAAGGTCTTACAAAATAGGTCACTAAATAAACATGAAAAGTTAAACTCTTGAAAATTTAAGAAGCCCCAGTTTCAAGCCCCTGAAGTTTCAACTAGCTTGAAATAATTACACAGCATTTAAGTTGCAAGCCCGACACGCCCAGCCGCCCAATGACACAGATATTAGGGGTCAATCATACATCATAAATGTGACCCATAAGGAACCGATATGGCTCAAGATATTTGAAAAACATACGGACAGATATAATTAAGCTTTTTAACGATACGTCTTTATTTGAATAGGTAAATTGAGGCACAAAATTTTAGACCACTGACGCTTAAAATGTTTGTCGGTTCAATTTAGGAAGACGCGTAAATTATTGTAAAATATTTTATAATTCATCAAAGCCAGAGGTCATCCATCAATCATCATGGATTCTATCTCCTAATCCTTACTAATATTATAAATGCAAAAGTAAGTTTGATTGTTTATTATATTTTCACGCCTTTTTTCTTTTTTAAAGCACTGAACCGATCATCCTGAAATTTTGCTGTACATCGTACAGAAACGAAGACAGGGCACTTTTCATCCCTAAAAAAGTAGGTACTATTTTCGAGGAAAACAACAATGACTCTCTTGAATGATCAATGATCTTATGATAACAGATGGCGCCATGATAGCAACGGGCAAACAACAACCAGAATTGATTGTCAAATTCTACATTTTTGATTGTCAAATTCTACATTTTTGATTTACAATGCCACGGAGTCCAGCTTGTCCATCATATCATTTTTTTTTTAAATTTAAACTCGCTAGCCCATTTTAAACAGACGTCCTAAATTCCTAAAAAACTCCAGCGTCACAGCACACAATTTCTTCCCGTACATTTCAAATCTAACATCAAAACTAACAGTATTATTACTTAGTATAGTTCTCAGCCTAACAAAAAATTCATAAACGCCACGAGGAAGCGAAAGCTTTTTATTTATTTATCCTATGATTAGTACCTCCACAACTTACGTAGTTACTTCAATACTATGAAATTATAGGGTGTGTGTCATCCGTTTTATGAGGTATCGTTGTTTTCTGTATCGCCAACCATCTACTTAGTTAATTCTAGGTTTACATGACTTTAAACCTGTATTTTCTAGTAAACTAGAGTATATTATCGGTAAATATCTTTTAGGAATCTGAATTTATTACTGTTGGGTCAAAGTGCATAATTTATAATGATGTGCCGTAGATTGTACGAACTTACACACACACAGGATATTCTCATGTGTGTGTGTGTGGGTTTCATTAAATTTAAATGCAATTAAAAATAAAGCTTTTTTACAACTTTTAAAGATACAAAATGACGTTATCATAAATTGCAAGCCTCATAAATATTATTGGCATTGACTGACAAACAAAAGTGGCTCTACTAATATTGAAATAGGCTCTACACGCCCAGTGATGTCATACATCAGTCATGTATCAGTTTATTTATCTATATCTATCTATTTAAATTGTATTTATTCCCAAACAAAGTTGGGAAAAAAAAGGCTAGGCTAGATTTTTTTTTTTTTATTTATAGACTCACGCCTGTATTCCCCATGAGGGGGTAGGCAGAGGTGTGCAGTACACCCACGTTTCGCCGGCTATTTTATAAGTCCCATGTAATAGGGGGCGAGCCTATTGCCATTAACCGGGCACAATTCCAGACTCCGTGCTGCTACTGAGAATTTCCTAATGGAAAAACCCAATAACACTTTTTGCCCGACCCGGGGATCGAACCCAGGACCTCGTGCTCAGCAGTCGCGCTTGCTACCACTAGACCAACGAGGCAGTCTAGATGATGATTTAAAATAATAAAAAGGAAAAGCTAATAACTACGCTACTATTTTTAACATCTACATTGCAGGCTATACCTTGTACTGTATTTCTCATGTTTTACAAAATAAAGGGCTGTATCTGATATACTGTAATATCTATAAGTAGCAACATTATATACATTTATTTAAGACTAAAACACCAATTATAAAACGAAAAACCTAAATAACTTACTAAAATAACGACTAACCTAATTATAAATAAAAAACCGAATTTAGGTTGCTGCTCGGGGAAATCGTGTCGAGGATGCTAGCGGCGTTACCCCGTTGTAAAATAAATATATCTTTATCTTTATCTTACGCATTAGTAATTCTGTTAAAAAGAAAGGTCTTGAAGTGACCGTATTGCTTTACAACATTTTTTTTTATAAAAGAAGGCCGCGTATCCTATCGTCGTCATTTGGCGGCTCTCACGGTCTTACAATTTCATATTGGTGCTTGTTAAATTAATAATAGGTATGAGTCAAGTTGAAATGTGTCATATCGGCTTTGTTTATCAAGAGTAGCTTAGTGTAATGTCTTACAATTCTTTAGAGTCGTGATAGCCTAGTCGAACCCAAGGCGCGCACCTCTGACTTTTCGTAAGTTATCTGCGTTTTATAAATTAATTATCACTTACTCCGTGCCTCGGAAAGCACGTAAAGCTGTTGGCCCTGCGCCTGATCTCTCTCTGCTCGTGTCGGAAGGCCGTTCCATCGGACTATGAGAGTAAGGGAATAGAGAGTGCACCTGTGTTTGCGCACACACTTGTGCACTATAATATCTCCTGCGTAATTGGCTAGTCTCCGTTGAGATTGGCCGCTGTGACCGAAATTCGGTCAGGAGAATATATTATTATTATTGTAATTTCGTGGTGGCGCATCGGACCTGCTTTGCAAGCACGGGTTCGAGCCTGGCATTGTATTCTATGTGATTTTTCATTTCATAGGTATATTCATTTCTTATCTTGTCCATTCTTGTTGCACCACATATCCATTTCAACATTCTCCGTGTACGAAATAAAGTATAAAATACAATTAATAAATCAGTATCAGTTTCAGTATAGTTTTATCAATTCCTAAAATGGTGAGGAAAAACATCGTGAAGAAACCAGCACACCTCAGAGATTTTTCAATGGTGTGTAAAGTCATGTCAGAGGCCTACTGGAGGCTTAACCCAGGTTGTTCATCAACCATACGATAAGAAGAAGAAGAAGAATAATAAATATGATGATTTGAAGTGTGAAGTGAAATATGAAGGTTGAGTCGTGATAACCTAGTGGTAGTGACCGTTGACTGCAGGTAAATCCAAAGTTAGAGGTCTCAGGTTCGAACCCAAGGCGCGCACCTCTGACTTTTCGTAAGTTATGTGTGTATTATGTCTCGCAAAACTCGTTACAGCTGAGCCGAGCTTGATCTCTTTCTGGTCGTGTCGGATTGTCGTCCCATCGGACTATGAGAGTAAGGGAATAGATAGTGGAACTGTGTTTGCATCTAATCTCCGTTGAGATTGGCCGCTGCGACCAAAATTCGGTTAGGAGGAATATCATCATGATGATAGGTACTACCCTACACCTTTATTTACCAAAAATCTTATTCAAATAAGTCCACAAGACACTATAATTTTCACATCGTAACAGTTTTCTAGAAGCCCTAGAATATGTAAGTAAAAACTTAGATATCGTCGGCTCATGTCGTTAAATTATTAAACGTTTGGTGACAAACACACCTGCCGGCTCCCATGCACGCTATAATCATGGTTTTAATTATTCCTACAAACTATATCGAATGTTAAAGAACCTTCATCGATGGCGGTGACGAATTCTGACTTCATAAAAATTTCAAAGAATCTATGAAATTGGTACGTTTGATACGTAGTTATATGTCAGGCAAATTAATTGTCCTATTGGTAACTAGCGCTTCGACCGTGACTTTGTTCGCTTATCTTATATACAGCGTGTAACAGAAGTCCGAAATAATACTTAAGGGCATGTATGTATATCATTAAGAGAATCACCTGTGAAAACCGTATTTCCGCCCAGAGGTTCGTGGAGGAATACCGTGTGGTTTTTAGTCCGTGCGAGTCGGGACATAACCCCATCGCCAGCCCTTGGTGATGATGGGGTACTCAATTACTCATAAAGAGTTTTCCACACGACAAAAAAAAGGGTATTACGACTTATACTATATACTTATATTGTATTAAGTATTATAGATTACTTCATCATCATCAGCCTGTATTAAATTAGTCCACTGCTGAACATAGGCCTCTCCCAATGCGCGCCACTATTGTGCGCTCATTGGAGGTATTTGCCCATAATCGCCACACTGGACAAGCGGGTTGGCTATCGCAGAAACAGATGATTACTGTTACACAGAAGGATGCTGCTGCCCATTCTCCGGATCTTTCCCTTTGTCGCTTTTTTCGATACCCGCGGGACGAGTAGGGGTGGTTCGATGTATAATTAGGCCGGAAACCACACGGTACTATAGATTACTTACCTACCAAGAATTCTACTAACCTAACCTGGCCTAAGGATGACTATTACCATCTATAAACGTACGTATAAAATCAAATAGACGTTTCACCGTCGATGATGTCGTCATACTCCTAGAATCTTTTAAATATGCATAGGGCTGTCCGTAATTGGTGAAATGTAAGCAACGAACATATTTCAACCTTAAATGTTGGTAAATAAGAATCAGTATCTAATGTAAGCTAAAGCGTTTACGTCCTTTTGTAAATACCAAAGTGTAATAGGTAAATTCATTAAAATGGTTTTTGTTTTGGAATGGACGAATGATGTTTGTTATAGGTATAATTTTTTAACTATTGTGATATTTGATTTGAGACAGAAATTGAGGAACAATTTTACAAAAAGACAGACTTCTAAGGAGCTTTCAACTTTATTTTTGTACTTCTAACCATTAATTTAGGAAGCCATGTATGAATGGGCTGGTTAGATCCGGGTAGTACCCGGACATACAGTCGGCAAAGGAGTTGGGTTGGCAGGGGCGCTAGTTAAGGTAGTAATTTGTTCAAGATGCCATCAATATAATTAAATTTTACCATATTTTCTGAAAAGGTATGACCGAAACCTATACAAAACTAAAAATTTTTACACAACCACATTCAAGCTTCCATAACAAACTTCATCCTTAACCTAACCTAACTCCTTTGCCGACTGTACTACGCAGGTTTCCGCTAACTATACGATCAGTGAAGAGAACCGAAGGCCCAATTTTATTATTCCTCTTCATTAACCTTCCCTCTTCCTCTACAATTCCGCACATAGTCGGCAACGCGCAAGTTATACCCCACCCCTGGTGTTACAGGCGTTTATAGGTAGCGATAACCGCTTTCTGTATGCTAGTTTACGAATTTGGTAGCACAAAAAATCCATCTAAATACCATCTTGAAAACTCATGCCACGCACTAGTGAGACTAGTTCGCAATCGCGCGAATGACATGACAGTTTTGTAAAACTATTGGCTCTTAGCTGAAATGCTTTTAGCAAAATCAATCCACAAAACTATATTTTAAAACAAGTTTATACAGAAAAAAAATTAAAATCTTCTGATACTATTTAAATTTTTTGTGTACACTCTCGATCCACATACTGGTCAATGAAATTTTAATTGGCTCTTGACTCGAAAAGAAGAATAGATTAAAAATACGATAATCAGGCCAAAATGAAATTGAGGACAATATTTTAAACACCACAGGAGTTTCTGCTTCGCATACACATGTCACATACACATATAAAACTGGCAATAAAGACTGTTTACCTAAAAAAAGGTCTATTGTAACCCATTTGTATTGTCCCTGTGCTGAATGACAATACTGAAGCCACAGGTGCTACCATTTAGAGGCCAAAGATCACAATCGTACGCGAATCAAATGGGAATGAGATGTTTGCGATTTCAGGCTACGAAGTCCAGGTTTACTTAAGTTTTCCTTCATCGTTGAATAGTTGTGTTTTATAATAACTAAGAAAGTATATTATAATATAGAAAAAATCATATAGGTGCATCCAGGACCCCGATTCTTGTTTTGTAGAGATAATCTCTAATTTAAAATCTCTACGGAAAATGTCGCCAAAATGCTATACCAGTACCACTCGTTGCATTTCGAGCGCTGAGTGGTAAATATATCAGTTACATGACATTCCGAGAACACGAAAATTAGTTTTCAATTTGACATTCGCCATTTTTTTTTGACACAAGCAGAGTTTGAGAAAAATGTCTAAAGCACGAGAATTGTCCTGCATTGAGTCTACACCCACGTGCTTTCAAAGCGGGTCCGTAACCACAACATTGTATGAATACTACTCATACATGTACATAAATGCTACTCATACATGTACATGTAGGTTGAAGACAGTGACATTGTACATTGACCGTCACTAGCGATCGATAGTGGCGAGCGACACAACTGCTGAGTATTTTATTCACGTCCATCGATTGTCAAGTAATCACTCCGATGATGACCCTATGTTTGACGCAAGACGTTTTGTTTGTATAGAAATGTCTCGGGTTGATTCGAATATGATTTTTCTTTATCGATTTATTTCCGAATGGTTTGATAGAGACAATAATTAATTGCCATCAGATAAGTTGATATGATACCAACAAGACAATAATAAACAACTATGATAAAAAACACAAACAATGTTAGTTTTTTTTACTATTTATACAAGCATACGTTTTGCCTTATGGTAAGCGGTTTAGTTCCATAGAAATATTATTGTGATCTGATGATGAACTTCGGAAATACAGAACGGAATTGCTCATCGGACGATAGCAAACATCTCGTAACAATTAATTTCACTTTGTTTGTATGTGTTGTTCATAACCAACTTCTGAAAAAGTGGGGTAAGGCCTTCCCCTTTGATCTTAATGTCACTCAAAATAAAAATATTTTTTTTTAATAAAAACAATACTTAGGTACCCACTTATACCGACTTCAAAGCACTAAAAAAGCAAGAAATAACACAAAAATGTTCGTTTTAGAGCCAGTGCCAAGCTAAGCGGGATCAAAGCACCTCATCCTCAGCCTTGGCACTGACTCCAAAACGAAATTTTTCGTGTTATTTAACCTTCTTTTTAGTGATTTAAGATCGGTATTACTTTTGTAAAAAAAATTGTAATAAAAATAGGTAAGTATCAAAATAACTGCCATAAACGGTTCACCATAAATTCATCCTCCATAGCATTGCAAATATCATAAATGTTTGTAACAAGCATTGAGTGGCGGAAAACTAGTAATTTTCCCATTAATAATGAAAATGGTTGTGCAAGACCCAGTAATTTGAATAATATTAGGTTTGAAGTACGAGCTACTTCGAAGCAGTAAGCTTACCTACTTACAAGAAGTGTTTTTTTTTGTTTAATTCTTTACCACGGCTTCGCTTACGTTTTTTTTACTTAACGACGCTAGAAAGCAATTTTGTCGTTTCTTAAAAAATGGCATTTTTTATTTTATTGGCTCATGTTTTGTTATAAAAGTTTAGAAAAAGGCAAGGTCGTATCACAAAAAAATCATCGTAGGAATACGTTGATTAGACCGTCTAACGCGGTATTTTTTTCTGATTTCAATGAGCCAATAAAAAAGCCATTTTTGAGATACGGCAAAATCGCTTTCCTGCGTCGATATATTGTACCACTGTAAGGCAAAGGTCTCCCCCATTTCTTTCCACTGTTTTCTTTCCAGCAGTCCTTTTTGAAAGTATCGAGATCGCGTTGATTTAGAATTTAAAAATTCAATCATAAGTTATTCGAAAGACACGTGGCGTCATCTATTATTATAAGAACGTTATTGTTGTTTTCCTCGGGAACAGTACTTTTTTTCGGGATGAAACCCCATGTCCGTTTCTGTACACCTGACAACGTACATGCAAAATTCAGGATGAATGGTTCAATCATCAGTGGTTTAGGCGTGAAAAGGTTTAATAAACAAACTTACTTTCGCATTAATAGAACTAAATTTAATTTTACTTTAAACTTATTTTTTTTTAGCCGTAAAGCCGTAAATTCCTTTTTTTTTAAATAAAATTACGTTATCGCGTTGTTTTCTGTAATAGTAAATATTTTCCTTTCTTTATTAGAGGGTAAGGAACTACCAACCCTTACTTAAAATGTAATTTTGATTTCTTATTTATCGCCAGTAACGTACTTAACTAAAAATGCAGAGAATTCGTATTCAGTACTAAGAAAATTTAGGAGAAAATCAACGCAAATATCAAAACGAAAAGCACCAAAATTGATTTAAAAATGCAAAAAGAGTTTGTGGCCCATGAGGGGATCGAACCCGCGACCTTCGCGTTATTAGCACGACGCTCTAACCAACTGAGCTAATGGGCCGATGAGACTGGTGACGAAATTTCAGTTCGGTTGGCGAATGTCTGACAAAAATATGCGTTTTGTTGCAAATGTTTTATTTATATTTATTTTTTGTACTAGCCGACCCTCCCGTGGTTTCACTATCGCTAATTTAACCCGATTTATTTTAAAATAAATGTTCGTCATAATTTTCTTTTCCGATATTTTAATAGTTCTCCTATTCAGGGCGGACGTAAGTCTAACAATAAGAGATTATTAAAATCGGTCCAGCCGTTCTCAAACTATAAATGGTGTAACATCCGACTTGGTTTTATTTATTAATGACTTAGTCAGGGTTCTTTAATATGGCCTGACTCATATTTCCTACTTATTTATTTATTCATACATGTTATTGTACTCTAGTTAATAAAAACAACCACATTATTATGTAAATTATAGGTGTTCATATCTCAGCGATCGAATTTTTACGAGGATACTAGATTTATGAGGATAATGAATACTAGAATAGTGAGCATGAGGTCCTGGGTTCGATCTCCGGGTCAGACAATGTTGATGGGTTTTTCCATTAGGACATTCTCAGTAGCAGCACGGAGCCCGGAATTGTGCCCGGTTAATGGCAATAGGCTCGCCCCCTATTACGTACATGGCCGGTGAAACTTGGGTGTAATGAATACACCTCTGCCTACCCCCTCTAGGGAATACAGGCGTGAGTCTATGACTATATTAGGTTATTTATTTTTAAATTAAATAAAAAAATATATTTTATTTTATTACAATTAATTTTTTCCGTATCATTCTTACTGTTCAGCTCTGTTACCTAATCTGGTGCAATAAATATTGATTATGATGATTTCATGCCAATTAATTACGTCTTAAAGGTATGAAAACGATAGCACAGTATAATAATATATTATTATAATGTGACGATAGCGACTTTAGATAAGACTTCAGATAATTATAATAAGCAAAACATGTGCATAAACATGTAAAGTACCTAAAAAAAATTGTTGATATCGTTTCTACGCCTTCTAAGCTGAAAAGTTTGGAACATGGGACCGGCGGCAGTTGTAAGAACTTCGGTAGATGTCACCACACGCCTTTAAGGTGTTAAGAAAGAGATTCGTAATTTCAACTGAAGCGGGCAGGACTCGGTAGCTTAGTGCTAGTTCGTACAGCGATGGCACGACACGCCAGGGATCGCGAGTTTCTTTTTAAATAATTTGACTTTAGATACCTAATTATTTTTTATGGACAGTTTACAGTCTTGCCTGCCGCTTACTAGCACTCATAGACAATAAATACATCATTAAGTTTGATTTTCACTTTGTGTTTACTTCCTAATTTTGCATGCCATTATTATTATGGTGAAACGTATCTCGCTCGAATGTATTGTACCACATTTTATGCATTCATATGGGGATATGAACGCATAAAATGTGGTACAATACATGGAATGGCCCGTGCTATCGGAATTCTCTACATTTAACCATCTCGGATGGTTGTTACATCCAGTCCTTGTTCAGAGTACTCTCCAGTACTCTGGCTAGCATGTCCAATTTTGCAGTTAGCGTATAGCTACTAGCATAATTATTTAAATTTGTTAAAATTCAAGAGATTATCTTGTGGTTAAGTTTATAGAAAAATTTACATCTAGAATATTGGTAAGTAATATCTATTGATACCATAAATGCAATATCTTTGCATTTTAAATATGCTTTCCTTTTAGAATTGGCTTATCCTTTTTATATAATGAAAAGGCATGCGTTTGACCACGAAACCAATTTATGGTTAGCTGTCTTGTAGTCTACGATGGAGCACACTTGCCTTTGGGATGCCTATTCACTCTTGATTTGGAGATCCCCAAATTATAATATTCAAGATTTAATGCTTTTGAAAATCTCTACATGATGATATAGGTGTAACTTATTGCTTATCAGCAGGATTTGAAGCCGCGGCCTATTGGGTAAAGCTCCATTCGCTCTGCCACTGTAATAAGCAACGCATAATTAATTTGAATTTCGAATTTACGTTTCGAATTACGAATTATCATTCGTGTCAATTGGAATTTGTATTATGTCTTCTTCATTTATTTTTATTTATTTATTTATTTAAATGAAAGTTAACAGCTTAAAGCCAAAACACTTACATTTCAGAGATCAACAAAATCTTAAAATTACTAAATATAATAATCCTAAAGTTAATAAGTACATCTATATCTATTATCTGCTACCTATTAAAAACAAATTAAACACTAACAACTAAGTAGGTACTTTTTTTTTTTTTTTTTTTTTTTTTAATTATTAATGGACGACACTTTTTGCGAGTAGGTACTTGTATACTATTTAAAAACATATATATACACTTTTTTATTTGGCTACACCGGTCATGAAAAATATCGATCTCTTTGTACTGAGTGAGCATCGAGTTGAGCAGGGTGATCGCTCTGGCTGTGGGGGCTGCGGCAGCTCGTTTCGTGCGTATACCTGGCGGTTCCGCGAACAACTTCCTACGTCGACGCGGTCCATCTACACCCTCGCCTCCGATAAGGAAGCGTTTCGGGATGCCTGCTATACCGACCCTCTCTAGAGTGGTAGGATTATCTACTTTATTGGAAAAAAGATGATAATAATGAATTAAAAGGAGATATTTTCGCCTTAATTCCAGCGTATCTAATCCCACCATTCCCGTTACATACAAAGATGGATATAAGTAGGGATAGTACCCATACATTTTTCTGAAGATAAATCGAGCAAATTTCCTCTGTATACGCTCTATGAGCGTGGTATACTTAGATTCGTGAGGATCCCATACTATTGCATTGTACTCAAGCCGGCTTCGTACATACGCTTTGTATAATGTCAGTGCAGCCTTAATCCCCTTAAATGCATATGACACTCTCATTACAAAACCTAGAATTTTATTAGCATTCTCACACGCAGTTGTTACTTGATATCTGAAATTTAATTGAGAATCTAGTATCAATCCCAAGTCTCTTATTTGATTTACCCGTTCCAACGGCGTCCCAGCTAAATGATAATTGAAAACCAATGGCGAATATTTGCGTGAAAATGTCATAACTTTACATTTATCAACATTGAAATATAACCTATTAAGCTCACTCCATGCAACAATTGCGTCTATGTCATGTTGCAGCATTTTGCAATCTGTAATATCACTGATTCTACAATAGAGCTTTAGGTCATCCGCGAATAATAGGCATTTAGAAGTGCTGACGGTTTTCGGTAGGTCATTGATCATAATAATGAATTGCGTTGGTCCAAGCGTGCTGCCCTGACTTACGCCTGATCTTGTGTAGTATGTATCGGATTCAAATTTACCTAATCGTACATATTGTGTTCGGTTTTGTAGGTATGATGCAAAAAATGATAATAGTTTAGGTGTGAAACCGATTGCTGCCATCTTTGTCAATAGGATGTCGTTATCGACGATATCGAAAGCTTTTCGAAAATCAAAGTAAGCGGCATCTACCTGTTTTCCTGCATCCATCTCTATTGTCACATAATCTACAAAGTTGATATGGCTAGTTGCTGTTGATCTGGACGCTCTGAACCCATGCTGCTCATCAGTCATCCTTACTGTTATTTGCTGTCTGATTCTATGATCTAAAATTGATTCAAATATCTTACCAAGAACCGACAGCACTGCTATGGGTCTATACGTGGTAACATCTTTTTTAGCACCGCTTTTAGGTACCGGGGTAACACGCGATGTTTTCCACTGTAGAGGATATCTGGAGCTGTCTAGTGAAAGATTATACATAAACAATAATGGTTGCTCGAGTACCGATATACAATCCTTCACAAGAAAAGGTGGTATCTCATCTGGACCTGCAGCGGAGTGGGGCTTAAGACGTCCTACAGCACGTTTTATATCTTGAGAAGAAATTAAACCAATTTCAATACGAGCCGCATCAGCAACATTACTACAAATATGGCTACGTTGAGCCGCGTCTACATCTAATTTAGGTAAATTTTGATGAAAAACAGAGGCAAAATAAGCAGCAAACGCATCTGCAGCTTCTTGGTCTTTCAAGGTGTTATTATTATACACGTATTCATGACATTTTTGCCGTTGACTGCGCTTGTCTTTAGTGTATTGCCAGAATTTTTTGGGGTCCTTAGTGATATCATTTTCTACTTTAATAATGTGGCAGTCATAGGCATTATTAATTAAAAGTTTTACTTGCGTTCTGTAATACCTAAACAATTCCCTATTAAATTCCTTCCCGTTTTCTTTATACTTTTTATGGTTATAATATTTTTGTTGAATGTTGCGGATGATTTCGGGAGTGTACCACGATGGGTAAGTATAGCGTTGGTTAGGGGGATTTAGCTTTTTTAGTGGAACGGATTGATTAATGCAATCGTTTAATTTCGTGTAGAATGCTGTTAATGTCAAGTCTATATCAGAATCGTTATTATATATGTCTTCCCAGTCGATATTAGACATATTTTCATAAAGTGTTTGAAAATTGGCTTTCCGAAAGTTCCAGTTTGGTGCTGAGAGTGGATGTCGTCGCGGTTGGCATGGTAGTGATTGAATAGTAGGGGAACCTCTCGAAAGACTTATATCAATAAGAAGAGGGGGATGGTAGAGATCAGGCGGCACTAAAACTTGGTCACTATTCATTACAGTTACATTCTGATCATCGAGCCCAGTTAGCACCAGATCCAGCATACCACCATACACATTAACAATATTATTATGCTGTGAACATTTACAAAAATCTAAAAAGAATCTGAATTGCGTATTTACATTTGAGCTAGCAGAATTTAAATTAAAATCTCCAAGAATTAAGAATTCCAAGGAAGAGTACTTACATACAACATGTTCTATACATGTTAGGACACTTAAATATTGTTCATCTGTATAACTAGGGGGTAAATATACCACACAACATAAAAACTTCAGATTTTTCCACGATATTAAGGCAAATATGATTTCCTTATCGTCCGTTAATTCAGGGACATCAGTTAACATGTTAACAGAATATGAGTTCTTCACAGATAGCAGAACACCTCCCCAGCCAACATCGCCGACACGATCCCTTCTAAGGACTGTGTAATCATTGGAAAAGAGTTCTCCGTCATATACTGAACTAATTAGAAATGTTTCAGTTAGTGCTATAATATCTGCATCAATTAATGGCGTATTTTTTCTTACCGTGGCGGTCTTAGATCTCAGGCCTCTAACATTCTGATAGTAGCATCTTATTTTTTTGGTTAGCTTATTTCCTGGGTTTTTCACTGTTTTTTGGACGAAAATTATGCTTCCAATGTTTTATGCAAATATCTTCAGCCCAAATTTCAGGTTTCATTATGTTGGTAGAAAGTTTGGCTGGAACTCCAATTTTGAAAGATGCATACTGTCCACGAGCTTTTAGTGATTCCACAGTACAATCATCATAACCACTTACAGTTTTTAAATAGTCTAGAACCTGACTTTCCGTTGTTCCCACTTTGACATAATATAGATGAAGGTACGTCCATTTGTTTGACGCATCTAGGGTTGTTGTGCCAGGAGTAGCTGTTCCTCGCAGGATGTTAGATTGACGATTGCGATTGCGTTTATAATTTACTTCAGTCCATTCCTCTGTTTCCTCCGTATTATGGCTGGTCTTGTTTTGGTCATCATTTTTGTATCCAACTATCTCACTTGATATTATTTCTAGAGAATCAGTTCCTGTTTGAGATTGTTCTCTCACATTAGGATTTGAGAGTAAACTATAAGAGTGTGATTCAATTTCTTTTCCCTTGTCATTGTTGACCACAGTTATTAATGGTTTTGATCCTAATGAAGTAACGTCTATTTGTTTGCTATTTGTTGCTTGGCACTTTGCTTTTTTTTCATGCACGCTAAGTTTATTCTGTAGTTGCAAAAGCGAGTCTTTCAGTATACTAATTTCTTTATCTTTTGCTTTCAAACCGACGTCATATTCGTGGATCATTTGTTTAAGAGACAAGGAGACATTAGATAGCATGTTCACTAAATCAAAATTTTGTTTTTTGATTTCCGACACCTCTTGCTTTAGTTGCTTCAACTCTAGGAGGACGTAAGATGTTGATATGTCAGCAGAACCTTCCTCAGAAATCGGAATAGAAGGAGACGTTTTAATACGACTTCCGCGTGTCTTGTTGATGTTGATATCATCATAGGCGATATAAGTATTTTGCACACAAGCCGCTGCATAACGCACAGGTGTGCTAGAGTTGTCGCCCTTAGGAAGTGACGAAACACAAGCCGGGCATATCCATTTTTCTTTATACTCTTTCGAGAATCTGTCATATTTGGCAATTTCAATTTTGAGACATTCCAAGTCGTAAGATTCACTGCAAGTGGAACATTTCATATATTTATGCGAGAGAATTTTATTCCCGCATCCACTGCAAGTTGTAGTAGACGGCATTGTTTACGTTTTTTTTTTTTTTTTCATCAGCCTGTTTCTGTGCCTCAACCTAAATAAGCTTTTTACTCAGCCTTGACTAACACAACTGTCTAATTCTTAGACACACACAACATTTATAATGCAATGTGTACCGTGTTTAGGTCAAGGATCGGAAGTGTTTTCGAAGGTTATATTAAACGCACAGATCTGATAAAAATTTCAGCTTGATCGAATAATGTTTTCAAATAAAAATGGCATAAAATAATTAAGTTTAGCACTTAACATCTAGAACTTTTTTCGATAATATAAATAACTGCTATACAACTAACATTAAACTACAACTAAAATTAAAAACTAACACTAAAACTAAAAATAAATTAAAAAGAAACAGTGGGCAATGTCCCCAAAACGCTGGCTGCATTGCCACGTTGAATGGATATTTTTAAAGCTATTTTTATATTTGAAAACATGTTTCGAATACGCTGAAATTTTTGCTGAAAATTTGTAATATTGTTCTCCTTCAATAATAATAATATAATGTGCGAAGGAGATAGCAGATTAGCGCGAAGAGGTGCTTTAAAATAGGTTTTACTTACCGCTATGAGCATATTCGTTTGGTCGAAGTAGTCGGCGACCGGCATGACGTTCTTGTAGAAGTTGTTGAGCTCCATTCGCGCCAGACTCAGCACCACATGGCCGAGTCGAGCTCCATACTCTATCTGGCGCTCTAGTACTCTTTGTCTCCAACTCACTAACACCACTCCGTTTATCGTTTGGATCTAGGAAAGAGAAAATACATTAAGTCCTCCTCAGTGAATTTCGGTCACAGCGGCGAATCTCAGTGGAAAAGAGCCAGAGAACTTTGCAGGAGATATTATAGTGCACAAGTATGTGCGTAAACACAGTTGCACTCTCTATTCCCTCAATCTCATAGTCAAATGGGACGGCAATCCGACACAACCGGTTTTTTACTCTTTCAAGCAAAAACTACTGAACGGATTTTGATGGAACTTTACAGAATAACACATAGGCTTTAATTCATTAATATACGGGAAAAGCCACGGGCGGAAGCTAGTGTTCTATAAAGTATAATAAATCAGGTTATCATAAACGTATTCGTCTATCCGATATTAAATACCTTTCAAGCCAAAATAGAAGACTGGTGAATTCACTATAAATAGTAATTGAGCCTAGAAAAAAGAAAAGAAAAATAAAGCACTAAAGCCTAAAATCTAGTATCAGTCCTAATATGTAGGCGAGTACCATGATTTTACAAATTCGCGCGAAGGGCACAGAACTCCTTCAATAGCATTGACCTTTCATTCAAAGCGAAGTTTTCAGTGTTCCGTACCAAACGGAATACTGAAAGTTAGTATCATCGAACTAATCTGGTGATGGAGCCAGAGGTGGATACTTGGTTAATGGAACCACAAGAGTAAAGGACTCATGTGGTGGAACTTTTTAATGGCTATTGGTGGTTGGACGAGATTAATTACACTTGGTGACGTTAGTCTGAAGTGTATTTTTAGTTTTTTGACTATTTTTCATAATAAAATACATTTATTTAATATTAAATTCAAATTTAGGACAAATTTTGTTTTACGTTTGGTATTTTACTCACGTATTATTTTTATAGTACTTTCAAGCGAAATGGGTAAAAAAACATCCCATAAATCCCAATTAATACTTTTTCTCATACTGAACAGTAATTGCGCAAGTACGACTTGCGCTTGGCCGGCTTTTTTCTTTCATCGTATAAGTATGCATAGTTCCCCGAATAATCTAATTTACCTGACTCATCTATAAGTTACCGGGATTGATTAAACATTTTTATGGTAACGTAGCCATTAATTGAGTAGAGATAAAGAATATTTTACTTTTTCTTTAGCGGTACCTAATAGGCAAACTTTTTTCGCGGAAAAAGCGATGCGTTGTCGTACCTAACTCTATATATAGAGCGTACCTACTTCAACTTTACTTGTTCTACATAATGAAACAACTTTTAACGGATAACTCGCGTAAATGTTTATTTATTTGTCAAAAAACCTGACGTTTCGACAGTTTTGCAGCTCTCGTGGTCGCAGACAAACTGAGGTGAAAAAAAGTTGACGGTAGATCAAAAATAATTTGAAATAACTGTTCAGACGCTTGTCGTCTCAGTCTGCCTGCGACCACGGCAGCAGCATCAAGTTTTTTGACAAATAAATAATCATTTATGCGTGTTATCCGTTAAAAGTTGTTTCATTATGTTGAACGTTCGCGAAAGTTTGAGAATATATTTACTTGTTCTGGATTCGTTACGATATTTTCCTTCACCGTTTTTAGCAAGTGATACTTAATTCTTCTGAGTCTGGCTTTGACTTGGCAGTCCAACGAACATACCACTAGGCTATTATAGTGGGCGAGTATAATCCATAAACAAACACGTTGATCACGTCATTACATTATCACGTCACATCGACCATGAATCACGTTGTCACGGCAATCGCTATTAGTAATAAAAACAGCTAATAATTAGGGGTTTCGTTGCATAGACATTTACATACTGATGAAAGTAATAACTAAGAATAGATTACTTTTAATTGTTATATGAGACAGAGAATAATATCTATCAATTATATTTAATGTCGGTAAGTATGGTACTAAATTATTAATCGGCGTAAGATGGAGAAAATATATTCAATATGTAATTATGAACTTTTTTATAGTATACATAATTATTAAGTAAATTAATAGCTCATAGTTATGAAACTAATAATTAAGTCTTGAGTTTATAGAGCTCCTAAATTAAAAAGCAATCATACGATAGAAAATAGAGGCTTATGCGAAGATGTGGTGCGAAAAAGAATTCATCAAAAAGAAAAAGAGCATTCATCTAACAAGATAAAGCGAAGACAAGGAATTTGACCTTTTCTCTAAAATTAATAGAACTACTAAATACAATAAGTTAGAGTCTCACAGTCGTTACTTTAACCCCTGAGGGAGTACACTCATTAACTGATAGAACCTAATGTGGCGTCATAGTGACTACTTAGAAATGCTAACTATATTAAGACTTTCATGTGAAAGGAATCCACACGAGAGCCTAAGAATAGAACCACCTTTACTCGTCCCGCGGGTGTCGTAAGAAGCGACAAAGAGAAAGATCCGAAGGATGGGCAGCAGCATCCTTCTGTGTAACTAATCATCTGCTACTGCGATCGCAAACCCGCTTGCTCAGCGTGGCAATTATGGGCAAATACCTCCAATAAACGCACAATAATGGCGCATTTGGAGAGGTCTATGTTCAGCAGTGGACTAATACAGGCTGATGATGTAAAAGGGATGTGGAGTGTGGATATTTTTTAAATTAATATCCTCCTGACCGAATTTCAGTCACAGCGGCCAGACTCAACAGAATGATATTAGCTAACTTTTTCACTCTTCTTTCTTCTTTATCGTATGGTTGATGAACAACCTGGTGTAAGAGTTTAAACTGCCCATAGGCCTCTGGACAAGGCTTTACACTCGGTTGAAAAATCTCTCAGGTACTGGTTTCATCACGATATTTTCCTTCACTGTTTCACACTGACACTAAGTTGATCCACAACTCTACGATGATGAATAAGAACTTAGTAAACCGAAAAATGATCGACGAAATAATTAAGGACACCAAACCTGTGAATCGAAGGTGCCGATGTATAAATTATAGTGAACTCTGACCTTGACATAAATATACCGATTTTTATCCTAGCCGTCTTCACCCAATCGATTCACATCGCTAGTTTAAATAAACTATGTAATTTGGATATTAAAGGGATTGCTTTTTGAGTGGGTTTCAGTTTTCATTAAACTAATTTAAGCCTCGGCTCGGACTCTTGAATGAACGTTTTTGTTTTATTTCTACTTAGTATCAGCAAAGCCTTGCCAACCTGCTTTGCTGTGTGTACTATCGTGGACAGAGCCGGTGCACCACTTTAAATTAAGGTTAGAATCGCTTGCAGCCGGCGTCCGAACGTATGGTTAGCCCCGTCTCTACGCACGTAGCATCGTTCAAAACATTTTGATCGCAAAGTGGTGCACCCTTAGAGTATAATATAAGAAAATATAGAGTGTTATCGACAACAACATTACCTTGTGCGGAGCGTGAGCAGGTCTCACCATTGAAATGTTAAAATTCATTTTTTAAATGATGTTGTCTAGTCATTTTTGCAAAATTTTACATAGAAGTTAACCATGATAAAAGCTTAAGTGTAACTTTTTCGCTCGTGGAGCCTAGTTGAACCGCAGTTGATCGAGGTATGATCGCGGATGGAGCTAGTGTCGCGGTTGCGTTGTTCATACCCGTGCTCACGGTTCATGCTTATGTAGGGTTGCTCTATACTTTTTTATATAAGAGTGCACCGTTCGTGTCCGCGATAGTACCTATTGAATTGCTTCCTTATTTTATGAAGTCCTAGTCTTACCTTATCGGAATATTCGGCGACATCTCTCATAGATCTTGGGTACCCGGACACGAGGTAGGTCTTGGCTGTTGGCGCTAGTTTCATCTCCAACATCAACACTTCCGTCACCGTCTTGCTGGATAACGTGCCGAAGTCTTGCATGTCTGAAGCAAAGAGGTTTTGATAGAATAATTATTCTTGCAAAGGCACGCACTTCTGACTTTTCGGAAGTTAAGTGCGTATAACAATATAAATAAAAAAACAAGTTAAGTGCGGCCCCTGTTTTCATGAAGATCTTTGACATTGGATATAGGGTATCCATACCCTCATAAACACCTGACAACTGATCTAACTTTAGAAAATCGTATGACTTTGGGTTGCGGAGGTCAGACAGGCAGTCGCTCCATAGAAAACTGATATTCAGCTGCATCTGGTTAGATTAGAAAACCACAACAAAGTTTGGGAATAATAAGGCTAAGAGGATGATGGTTAGAGAGCGAAACAAGATACTTTTTAGGATATTAACCACAGAAACCAAATCGCAGGGAAAAGCTAGTTAAAAAAAACGATAATTTACTTGGAACATGTGTCAAACAACACTTGATTGTTGCATGACTCACTTTACAAACAATAACACTATCGAACTCCACCATTCTAAGAATCGACATATTTTTCTACATTATTTATTCACTACAAAAAGCACCACTTAAATCTCAATAATTTATGTATACTCTCAAAACCAAATGTCGATGTTTCGGATCGAAACGCATTAACGTCCTCCTAAACTAGTTTCGGTCACAGCGGCCTATCTCAACGAAGATTGGCCGTCAACGCAGGAGGTATTATAGTCCACAAGTGTGTGCGTAAACACAGGTGCACTCTCTATTTCCTCGCTCTCATAGTCCGATGGGACGGCAATCCGATCAGGCGCAGGACTGACGGCTTTACGTGCTCTACGAGGCACGGTGCAAGTGATAATTATTGTATAATACACACATAACTTACGAAAAGTCAGAAGTGCGCCTTGGGTTCGAACCTGAGACTTTTGACTCACCAGTCAACGGTAGGCTTGAAACGCAATAACGAAGACCATCAAACGCAAATCTAACCACCAAATTACTACTGTTTCAAATCCATTACAAAACAATCGAATAAAAGGTGAAAATCGAACGAAAATCGAACAAACGTGCGCTCCGTCAGTCAAAGCTTCGTAGTTCGAACTTCGGACTAGAGCCCATTCGTAGACCCACGTAGTCAGACTCTACGAGATGTAGCGAAGCGTAGCGCTTCACTTAATCTCGTAGACTTTGGCTACGACTTTATAGTACTAAGAAAGGAAGTATATAAATAATATATTTTATGTATATTATTTCATTTTTAATATAATTAAAAATGGTAGGTGTGTATAAAAAAGAAATATACCATTTATTTTAACCCTCTCAGTGTCAACATACATAACAATTGAACACGGCAGTGCATTGTAAAAATTGGTCATTTAAATACTTTGGACTCATTAGTAACCTTTCTTAATTACTTCTAAACATGAGGCACATGCATTTGATTTACATAACATAGAAATAACAGCACGCCTGCATTCCTCATAGGGTAAGGCAGACATCTGCAGGTCAAAGATTGTCAAACTAATATTAAAAATATGAAAAATCGTTAGTCAAATGTACAATTATAGTGCACAAATGTTTGCGCAAACACAGCTGCACTCTCTGTTCCCTCACTCTCGTAGTCCGATGGGACGGCAATCCGATACGACAGGAGAGAGATCAGGCGCAGGGCCAACGGTTTTACGTGCTTTCCGAGGCACGGAGTAAGTCATTCTTATGGTATGGTTGATGAACAACCTGGTGTCAGAGTTTAAACCGCCTGTAGACCTATGACATGGCTTTATTATACACCGTTGAAAAATCTCTCAGGCGTGCTGGTTTCCTTACGATGTTTTCCTTCAGCGTTTTGGCAACTGATAATTTATAATACGCACATAACTTACGAAAAGTCAGAGGTGCGCCTTGGGTTGGAACCCGAGACCACTGACTGCCAGTCAACGGTAACCACTGGGCTATTACAACTCAATCCCTTGAATTCCCTTGTGTAGTATAACTACATCACATGATATTGACACGGAATTTAACGAGGTCCACCTCTGGCTTGTTGCGTCGTTTTAATAGAATACTAATAAACTGCATTATGCTTTTATATACGTAATGTTTATGGTCACGTCATCCATGAACTTGTAACACTAACTAGGTTGTATTATATTTTAACGTTTTAAATGTTTTTTAAGCATTCTTTCTATATTATCCAAAGCAAATACTAAAGTTGGTATATGATTCAAAAGCTTCATATTATCTTTATTAGCTACACAATCTGTAGTCTATGCCTCTAGGTACTATGTAATCTAAATCTACCTAAATAAAGTGCAAGTCCCAGTCGGTTCCCATCTTTACTAGCGACTGCCTGTAGTAGGTAGTGTAATAGGTAGGTAGACCTGTAGTAGTAGGACTCTATAGCTTCTTATCTTTACTAGCTACAATCTGTAGTTTTACTACTATATACAGTGTAATCTAAATCTGTACTACATAAAGTGCAAATTACCAGTCGGTTCTTATCTTTACTAGCGACTGCCTGTCGTAAGTATAAACCTCTAAAACCTCGTATCTTTACTAGCAACAATCTAAAGTTTATAACTCTACAGTGTAATCTAAATCTATACTACATAAAGTGCAAACTACCAGTCGGTTCCTATCTTTACTAGCGACTACCTGTAGTATGCATATGACTCTAAAGCCATCTTTACTTGCTACCATCTGTTCTATGATTCTACAGTGTAATCTAAATCTGTACTACATAAAGTGCAAACCGGGGTTGGTAGTACCGTTGCCGATGGCGTACTGCTGCAACAGATCTGTCATGTTGATGTGCACCACGCCGCGACGCTCCTGCATCAGGTTATCGCAATGTGTCACCTTTCCGCTACCTGGTCCACCTGGGAAGAAATACTTGGTTGAGTTTTTATTTTATTGTGGTTACGCATGATTGTTTCTTATTTTAGGATTCTGTAAAGTTTAACTAAGTATGTTCTTTTGGTAACATTTTGTAGAAAAACTTATTTAGCCCAGTAAGTACATGACAACAATATATTAAAATGTGCCTTTAAAATGACTGTAATTGTTGTGTTTACGATTGAAAATACTGGAAAAATTATATAATAAGTAATTTGCACAACATATAAATTAATCTTCAGATAATATGTTACGCAGCAGTTGTTTTTTTTTTCGTATTGTTTAAGGTGCTAAATAATCGGGTATTTCACCCTGTATCTAATAAATAACGTGTCAGAATTTTTATAACTATATAAGAAATTTCCTCGTAGGCCTCTGAAATGACTCTACTGTACACAACGTAGAGCCATTGTCTTCTTACTCTGTCTTTTTTTAATGGTCTTTAGAAGAAAGAGATAGGAATAGTAAAATTAGTTTAGTACGATATGTAAGGAATGGACCGATTGCATTATTTGTCTAGACTACTTACCCAGTACAAATATAACAGGCACATTGGGTGGTTCGAACTTGACATGGCTCGTGTTCTGCATGGGGAAAGCAGCAGCGGACGGCGTTGCCCGGCCTGCCCACGCGCTCTCGTCTCGGCTGCGCTCCCCGCCCGTCGTCTCCAACTCATCATTTTTTTGTTCTGGACACCATGGATTTTAGTTAGAGATGTTTGGTCATAGTCACTATCCTAATAAAGTATATTCGCTTTTCTAATTAAATATCTACATCTACACTAATCTGCAATGTCCTCATAAACAAATTTTAAACAAGACCTCTGACTTGTCAGTCGACGGTCATACCACTAGGCTATCAGTGCTATATAAAATATAGTAGCCTACCGGTATTGGGAACAGGGTCCAAGCTACCGATGGTTAGGGGTCAAGAGAGAGGAACCTTCTCACAATTCGCGTCGTGTCCCGCAATACTGCCTTCTGTGCCAGAGGCTCCTTTCCAACTGCCTAACGAGAGCCTTGGGTGTTTTTCGAGGCTCTCGGCTATAATAATTACTAAGTAAAGAGGCAACAATAACCGCCCCCCGCCAATTTGTCGTCCCCCGCATCGAAATAGTAAGCGAGGTAGTTTATTACGGACCGTCTCGTGTCTCAGTGTGTGTGTGTTAAAAAACGTGTGTAGCCAGGGCGCGTGCACTTGTATCAGTAGGAAATTAAACGAGTTTGCCTCTACGAAGTGTCGTGGGTGTAGTATTTCTTTTAAAGGCGGAAGTACGTCTAAATAAAAATCGCTATTACCTACTTCAGCAATAATATTATTATACCATGCTTATTATAACCTACTACAAAATTATGATGAGGCTTTTATCGCGATCAATCATTTCTTTGAGCCATTAGAGCATGGAATTCATTCACGCTAATAAAAAATGTAGTTAGGTATTTATTTTTATTTTATTTATTGATTTTTATTGGGAAACAGGCCCAATAGATGGCGATAAATCTCTTTCACTGTGTGCCTTATATAATTTAAATCATTTCTACGAAAGATTAGTACAAGATATAAGATTTTGACCTGGCAAAACAGTGCATAATGTAATGACAAATAATTTTTAAATTTTCTGTCCTTTTTTAATTGTTTAATAGAAATAGATATAATGAGACTAAAAGTGTAGTATAGTAGAAAGTATTCTAAAGTGCAGGAAAACCAGCACCGCTGTATGGTTCTAAAATTACCTAATTATGATGAGCTCATGATATGGTACGCGAGCACGCAGGTATGGGTTCGAACCTAGCATGAACCAATATTTTTTCGATGTCATATGTACTTATCTACTTGTTTAGATAGTTTAAAACACCACTGACTAACGGTAAAGGAAAACAACGCGAGGAAACCTGAATTTAATTTATCTTGATGTGTGTTCATTACCGCTTTCGATTTTGTAGAGCGACAGACGTCATCCATCGGCAACAGTGACATCCTAATTATCCTAACTAATATTATAAATGCGTAAGTAAGTGTGTACCTTTTCACACCTAAACTACTAAACCGATCATTTTGAAATTTTGCGTAGACGTTGTCAGATGTATAGAAACGGACAAAGGTACCTTTTATCCCAAAGAAAACAACAGTAGTTCTTCTAATAAAAGATGGCGCCACGTCTTTCGAATCATGACAAATAAAAAATATAGGTATTGAAGGATTCATTCGTTTAAAAGATGAATACGGCGGGCGCCATTTTGAATATTGGTTGAAACGCATATCAGAATAAACATCTACAGTCCTGATAAGTTTTTATAAAAACCAAATGAGTGCGGATTCTCCGTAAAGCAGCACTAATGATTCACTTGAACATTTTCAAAGTCAAACATTTGCCTATTCATGGCCATCGTTCAAAGTAAGCGAAGTTAGTAAGCTTACCACTTATTTATTCAATAGCAATAATGACACTGAAGCGATATTATGACATCCATCACTTATTACTTTTTTTAATACTACGCCTGTATTCCCCAGAGGGGGTAGGCAGAGGTGTACTCAATACACCCACGTTTCGCCGGCTATGTTATAAGTCCCATGTCCTATTGCCAATAACCGGGCATAAACTCCAGACTCCGTGCTGCTACAGAAATTTCCTAATGAAAAAACCACGAAGCAATGGAAAAAACCCAATAACACATTGCCCGACCTGGGGATCGAATCTTGGACCTCGTGCTCAGCAGTCGCGCTTGCTACTAATAGACCAACGAGGCAGTCTTTTATGTATTACTTTTATGTGAATACCTACTATATGAGTTTTTGAAGCATACATTCGTTACCTTCAAAATTTTGTAGAGAGAAATCGATTCTCGAGCAGGATTTGAACCCGCGATTACTGGGTATAGCACCCAGTCGCTGCGTCACGAAGCTATTAGTATTTCCACCCGTGTTATCGAAGAACACCCATATCTAGCACGTTAGATGAAAGTTACATCCAGTACTAAGTACGGGGAGTACGGTGAGCTAGCGTGGTGATTAATGCTCGATCTTTATCTGCATGAGAAGAGCCCTATGCCCTGCGGTGGGATAGTTACAGGCTGTTTTTTTTTATTATTTAAATACATTGATATCGACTGTTTTTTAGGTTTGAATTATCATTGTGTTTAAACAGCTTAGATTTTAGTTTTCAAAGAGGAGTGAAATCATGTAATCGGGCGTGGGCCCGGGATACTAGGTGAGCCCACTGGCTTCCTCCTCCTTGCATTGAAGCGAAAAGGGGGACGTGGGCATTTTCATTTTAGGCAGCATAGTGGCGTTACAAAAAATACTTTGAAAACACCGATGGCTTAGATAATACTTAATCTATTACTATCTACTTATCGAGACTCATCTCAAGGTCCACCGTCAAGGTATTTTCCAAGCGGGCCTATAGGTCTATCCTGCGTGGAGGAAGAACGTGGAAGTTATTTAGCTACCGATATAAACACTAACTAAAATACCTTTAAAATTACAATTAAATTCTGAAAGGCTAAATAAATGTTTAGAACATTTAAATAAAACGTTAAAAAAGTATGTAAGTAGGTGCTACCCATATTTATGGCTCCGCGGAGCGAATAAATGTTTTACTATTGTAGGAGTACTTAATGAATGAAAATATAATGGGAATGTCGGAGGTCTACCGTGTGACTGGGCCTTTGACCTCAGTAACTTACACCCTACCTATAACATAGTATACCTACCTATAACATAGTATACCTACCTATAACATAGTATACCGACCCTATAGTTTGCACTATTCCTAGTAGTGTGACTGTTGGAACGTCAAGTTTAATGGTTGCAGGTTCGATTCAATCACTGGCTATTTGAAACTACTCAAACGACGGGCGGCCAACAATAATGGAATATATTTTTGTCGTTTTCTTTTTTTGTGACGTGAAATACCTACTAAAAACTTTAAGTTGTGTAATGGATACTTGTAATAATAGTACTGACTGTCGTTTGAGTTTGTTATTAGAAATAATGTATTGTTATTAGTGTTAGAGCGTCGACACGGTACGTCGAAGATCGTGGGTTCGAATCCCATCCGTATCAGTTTTTTTTTTTCAAATTTTCTTATTAAATAATTATAGGAGTACTTAATAAGGTTTACGATCGCGTATATACCTTTTACTTTGATTAAAAATAGATACTGTCTAATAATAACATTTCAAATAACATAATTATCAGCAGCAGCTACAGCTTTATTTTATATTTAGAGATAAGGACTTCTTCTTCAGACATGATTGAAAATCGATCTATTTAATATAACACTGACGTTTGCTTGTCTATTTAGACATCATACTAAAAGTCACCATCGCTTTACGCACCGTACATAATGTTTACCCTGGCGCGTTGGCGCCCGAACGTGGGGCCATAAAAGCTTGTTTTGGTAAACAAATCCTAATAAATAATGACACAGCAGCTCTGTGCCTTGCTATGGGTATGAAAACATTGTGAAAACTATTTATATTATGTTTTTTAATAATTTATTTGGTTTGATTAACTGTTTCCTGCTATTGGCGCTCAACGTGGGACTGAAGATGTAATTAAATTATTTCTAGTTCTATATTATAGATACTCATATAGTAATGAAAATAACTTACCAGTGTCTAAACAGATGCCCATATTCCATGAAGATGCAAATTAAATTCAAAGTCTTTCCACTAACAAACTTTTCGACACAGGGTCCGCAGTAAAAAAATATACTTAACTAATGTTTTTAATTGGCACTTTACAAATAAAATATACATCCAAAACTCGCATGTAGTTCCGTTGTCTACTGGCCACGGGCAATCACACGCGGCAATTAATAGTTTATCGATTGAAGGACGCGACCTTCGTGGTGGAACCTCAAAATGAAACAAAACATAAAACGTTCTAAATTCAAAATTATCTCATTTTACAAAACTTTTAACTGATCGACTTTGTTTGACTTATTCGGAAGTTGTGCCTTCGTGATAGCATTTCTGCGAGCGGTTTGAATCTCATTGGCATCGCGGGCCAACCGCTCCGTCGCAGCTCACACTCACGACTGAAAGTAACACCTCTTTACGACGCTACAAGTCCACAACTAACAAAACACTACATGTCTCGCTCTAACAAGCGCGAGTTCACAAGCGTGGGAAGGGGACGGCTTATCAACTGAATAATTAAAACTGCGTCGCCCTCAAGTGATTACTGTATAAAATGCAAGAGTTGCTCTTGCAAGTGACTTATGATGATGTTTGCTGAATAAGAAATGTTTTCAATTAGGGTCATGATAATATTTCAGATCGACAGTTCCAAGGCGATATTATTTATTCATGTACCCACGTTACATTTACGATAATTGTCACGTTCAAAACTTCAGAGTTCTATGAAAAGTATGTACCAATTGCTGGGTTGGATCGGTAAATATTTGATTCGGTAGAAGTTTGTGGCGGTGTATAATTATCTTATTATTTTTTTATTTGAAATGATTCATCGACGGCTTGACGTATGGATGATGTTTCCTTCGATATTTTCCGATGAAGGTCTTCTTCGCATCACAGCGGGTATTAGCTGGCATTCTAGATAAATTGTGTTACCAAAACGTGTACTAAAGCTTTTGAGTTACAAAAGTGATAGTGATAGAAGTGCAAAAAATAAATGTTTGATCTCCCTCTGCAAAAATTGAGACATCATTAACAGCCCGTCCAGAAAGCGCGATTTACGCGCGTGTCCACTCGCGCGTAGGCACTCGCGCGTTCTCGAGATACTAGAGCTACATACATCCCGTCCAGATGCTCTCGCGCGTAACCTCACACGATAGTAACAATACGCGCGAGTGGACACACGCGTAAATCGCGCTTTCTGGACGGGCTCTTACAGCGGATTAAGCCGGTCAGGGGCCCGGGGCGGCAAAACTAAGTATATGGAGCCCCTTGTCTCTCCAAAAATTGCCGATTTTGTTATATACTACATTTTGTAAAAAAAAAAGTTAATACGGTATCGGACATATCGAGATTTGGGGCCCTTAAGATCGGAGGCTCAGGGCGGAACTTTGCCCCCCTCCCCCCTGTTAGTCCGCTAGAGATCATTAATTTATTATTATCTATCAAAGATCGTTTGCATCAAGAGGCGGCACGTAAAGATGGATTTTCTATAGCATCACATTACTCAAACAAAATATTAAAGTAGGTACTTTAAAAAGGAAAAATTAAAAAAATACTATAAAAAATTATGTATTTATTTCGTTTACACCTTTGCACTAATAAACTATTGAGTGCAGAGATTCGGAACAATATAGTTTTAAATTAAAAATAACAGATTCTATAATCACATTTTTGCTAAATAAATATCAACCTTAAATCTATGTAAGTAGGTTCTATATAGGGTATTTGCCAACTTTTAAAAAGTATACATATTTGATATAAAATGTGAAAAAAAAAATACCAGCACTCAATTAGTGACAAAGTTTTAAGCTTTCTAAAATTCTGGAGGGGGTTATTGCTATCTTTTTCCCTCAAAAAAGGATATGTATGGAGTGACAGTTTTTTGTTTTAGACACATGACGTCATCTGTTCAAGGTGCCATCTTTGTCTAACAAAGAAAAATTCAAACTCTTTTTGAATTTTTAATTTTTTTTAAGAAGCCTGGTAATAATAAAAAAATTAGTCAATATTACTATATTTATACAAATTAAGTACAATTTTGTACGTTAAAGGCAGTTAACATTTGAGTAGCATTTTATTTAGTTTATTGAAACACATGTAGGTATATTTACAGATTACAAATGGTATAAAATAGCCTTCAATACTTCTTAGTACATGCGGTCTTCATTATTATTTTGCCTATACAACACGGTGTTGCACACTCTGTAAGTTTTCGTGCAAATCTATTTTTGTGCAAACCTGTTTTCGTGCAAACCAAATAAATTTCGTGGATTTTTTTAAGTCGTCTTAAAAACGTGTAAGGGAGAAAGCACTAAAGGCATTGTACACGGCTACACATCAAGCTAAATATTTCCAATATTAGCTGACATCTTGTTGTACGAAGAGTCTATACAATGCGAGGTCAGTTTATACTGGTTTTGTGTAGCTTGATGTAATTAGCTAACTCTTTCTGTTTATTAAAAATGAAAAAAAAAAATGTCAAAAAAATCAAAATGGCTGAAGTCAAAGTGATAGTTTACAAACTAAATTATCCCGATTTAATTTCACAATATTTCTTTTCTAGTACGGTACCTACTATACATATATACTTACTAATTGTAATGTTCCTAATATATATTTTACATAAAAGATTATGTACATCGCAAGATTAGCTAACTAATATAACACGAATGGAAGAACATGTTCACTTACACTAAATAAATGCGTATTTCTAACAATGTTACTATACAGGGTGTTCAGAAATTCGTTACGTTCTTAAAAAATAGAACGAGTTGCTTATATGAGGGAGACTGACTATAGCTAATACAGTAAAAATTCATGAACCCTTTAAAAGTCTTGCTAACGCCTAAAATAACGGCCGTGTGGCAACTTTTAAATGGATAAATTAACGAATTTGTAAGCACCCTGTATAACTGATTTGAGTATACATTTTTTTATAATATTGTCTAATTTGACTACATTTTTAATAAAACTGAATTAAATAAAAAAATTGAAGCAGTCACTGTAGCCGAAATCGGCTAAGGAGAATATTATTTTTATAATAAATATGCTATAACTAATACAGTAATTTTAGTAGCATTATATAAATAGACAGAAAAAAGTGTTACAAAAATAAATGAAACAAAATAATAAACAAACAGATAATTAATGCTTCTGAAATGAAGTTTATTTTAACTCTAAATACCTCGCTATCCTGCTATCTCGGTCGCACATTGAAGATATAAAATCAATAAATATAGTTAAGAAAAATCGAACTAAACCCATTGAAGGAAAACAATATTACAAAGTTTCAGCAAAAATTTCAGCTTGATCGAAACATGTTTTTAATTTTAAATGGCATAAAATAAAATTTTATTTCAAGAACAGTAAAGCTTCAAATAAAATTGATTTCAGTTAAAGTTACAGTTCACTTTTTTATATTAAAAAGTGTATAAAAATAAAAATAAGAATAAAAAATGTCAAATGTGTAAAAGTTTGATAAAACATCCTATGTATTGACGGACACAACCAACCCTGAATTCGCAAAAAAAAATCAGCTGTTCCATACATTTTGTCAAGTCATGACTTGACAAAATGTATGGAACAGCTGATTTTTTTTGCGATTTCAGGGTCCCATAGTAAAAGTTGTTCAAAATGATGAGTTTAATGACCCCTTTTAAGGATGCTGGTGTTTTACAAATAACCCTGTATAGTTATTATTGTAAGTCTCATATTATACCGATTTTAATTGCTTTTTATAGACAGAAAATTAAGTCCGACCTTGCTGAATTCATATGAGATTAAGTTGTACAAACGTGTAATTGAAGTTACAATGTTATTCGTGTTGGGTGTCGATATGACTCCAATGAAGTGATTGATCCCTTGACATGTTAATGCAAGCAAGAACTAATACATGTACTATCACGGACAAAGCCGGTGCACCACTCTTAAGGTTAGAATCGCTTGCACCCGGTGTCCTAACGTAGTGCTGGCCCCGCCCCTACGCACGTATCATCATTCAAAGCATTTTGATCGCAAAGTGTTGCACCGTTTGTGTCCGCGGTAGTACCTAAACTGATAAAACTAAAACTATATAAATTATTACCAAAGCTATAATATGATATAGTTCCCTAATTTACTATTACTAGCTAGTAACAGATAAACGTCGAAATTATCGTTAGTTTGATAATTTAAATTAATTTATCAGAAAAATCTATTCATTAATATGATTAGAGCAAAGAAATAATTGATTATTACTGACCATTTTTTTACCTATTTAAATAGATGAAATAAAAAAATAATGAGTAACTAAATTAAAACATAGGTTTGACTTTTCAAAAACTAATATAATGGCCTCCTGACCGAATTTCGGTCACAACGGCTACACTTTAACCATCGACGCAGGAGATATTGGTGCTAATTCTCTTGCGCACTCTCTAAATTAATTTAGACTCACTATCTCTCATTCTAACAAAAAGAAAAGAAAAGGATAGAAGATTTTTAGTGCTGTCAAACTAATCCATTTGCGTGACATCAACGAGAATTTAGTCGGCATATCATAGAGGTCTCGTCTAATTTTACGTCAATTGCAACGACGTAAACTAATTTGACAGCTCTAATTTGATAGTTTAATTTGCTGTCCTTTTTCAATGGTGTTTATTAGAAGGAGATATAATTAGACTAAAATTAGTTTAGCGGGACTAGTTTAGCACCAAGTGCACAAGTGTGTGCTCAAACACTAGTTCACTCTCTATTCCCTCACTCTCATAGTCCGATGGTAGAGCAATTCGACACGATCGGAGGGCATCAAGCACAGGACTTCCTGCTTTACGTACTCTCCGAGCTACGATGCTAGTGATAATTAAAAATTTAATATAACTTACGCAAAATCAGAGGTGTGTGCCTTAGTTTCTAACTTGAGACCTCTGACTTGCCAGTCGACAGTCCACCACTAGGCTATCACAATGTATGTTTGAATGAAATTAATACACGTTATAGCGGGAAATTGTTTTCAGTTTTTTGCTTTTCTAATATTTTTTTCTATGTTGCAGACAGTTCTATGTTGTATCGTGTCAATAACAGACGAAAATAACTAACGCGATATTTTTTTTTTCTGTAATCTATGGGCCAGGTTGATTACTGAATAGTTTAATTAGAAGCTCAAAGAGTAAACGACATAACTACAGAATTAAATTACAAATTATACAGGTGTCAAAAACTTTTGACAAAATAATCTGTTGGTAAGATTTGTTTTTTGAACACCTGTATAGTTTATGTAAAAATTCGACCGAATAAGTGTAAACGACAGACATAACTACAGAAATAATTTATATGTTTTTACTATACAAGGTGTCCCAAAAATTTTGACACAATAATAAGTTGGTAAAATTTGTTTTTTGAACCGATATATCTCTTTAGGTCAAGGCTATGCGGAGCTCTTATTTTATCTGAGCAATTCAAATGCGTTCCAAATGTACTTAGTGTTTTTTTTTTAAAAAGGTCATTCTTTTTCTAAGAAAAGAACATTTACATAGCATTTGGATTGCTCTGATAATAGAAGCTTCGCATAGCCCCCCTGGTGTTACTTACTTATTAAGATATTGGTCGGATTTAAGTAGCGTCACCTAGCGGACAAATGTGTAAACATTTGTTAGAAACACAATAAAATAACAAATAAAACAATAGTGCATATTAAATAACATTGACAAAAATTACATCAAATTGAATCAACATATCGTTGGATGGATTTAAAAATATCACAATGTTTAAGTAATAATAATAAAATATTAGATTAATTTCGTCACTTTTAGCAATTATAATTAAGACAATAATATTAATATCGAATGACGAAGTTAGTTCTTAATATAAAAGTAAAAACACAATATACTATCCTCCACTAATGGCATATGAAGGAAAGAGACGACATATTATTTAAATCAAGTTTATGTTTAAGTTGCCACTATCACCAATATGGCTACCAATATACAGGGTAATACCAGCATCCTTAAAAAGGGTCATTAAACTCATCATTATGAACATTTTTTACTATGGGACCAACCCTGAAATCTCAAAAAAAAATCAGCTGTTCCATACATTTATGTTCACATGACTCAACAAAATGTATGGAACAGCTGAATTTTTTTTTTGCGATTTCAGGGTTGGTCCCATAGTAAAAGTTGTTCATAATGATGAGTTTAATGACCCTTTTTAAGGATGTTGGTGTTTTACAAATAACTCTGTATATAATATAATATATCAATTTATAATTTAAAATCGTAGTCCCACAGTTTATTTACAAAACTTTAGATAAAACAGAAAAGTGCCTTTACTAACTGTACATTCATCCTGAAAACTTTACGAAAAAATGTAAAAAAAAAATATCGAATGATCGTAAATCTATGATTTTGACTGTATACCATGTGTTTACTTTTACATTGTGTAAATTATTTCAATTTATACAGATAACATATTTGTTAAGAAAAATATACAATTAATTATCATCTGTAAAGTTTTACATTAGGACAACACAACATTTTCTAATTAATTTTAGTAAATTATAATATCATTATTGTAGTTCCTACATAGGTTTGTTTTATTATTAGTCAAATTATTTCTCTTTAATCTTGCAATTATATAACTAAAATTATATAAAAGCATTTATATAACTCAACGAAAATGCAAAAATGTCTTTTTAAACTATAATTTTAATAATGTGAGCTAAGTTATTTCACAGTGTAGTTGAAAATTAAACCTACATTCGATTAGTTAAAGAACTAAATCCTTTAATCATTTATTAAGTATTAAGGCCTACTGGATCTAATCTAAAATTTCGTTATCTAAAAGGCCTATGTTTAAGTACCTAATTATATATTTTAATATATTCTTTTCTATCTATATTGAGGCTAAGTTACGAGCGTGGTTAAAGTTTGGGGCATTTAAAAGAAATAAGCATTAAAAAAAGAAAAATAGCAAAAAACTTATAGCACCGGACAGTGGCAACACTGATATTTATGTCATAATTATAAAAAATAAAAATAATAAGAAAAAAGTTATAAAAAAAACATAATAAAAAAAGATAAAGAGTTTATATTAAAATATCTTTATAGCTGGCAATTAAATGGCTTTTAAAAATAAAACCACGCCCAAGCCACATAATCAATGATTCACTAAATTCTCTACATTCCCTGTTCACTCAATACAGTACCAATGTCTTTACAAATATACTCTCTTGGAATGGTCGTTATAATATTATTTATTTAGTAGAGTATGGACTTATATCTTAGTTACTAAATAACTTGATAACATAAAAATATAATAGAAAGTACAAATCTTGCTGGCAGATTTGTTCTTTTGTCAAATTTTTGTCACATATTCTGACAATTATGACGAAATATTATATTTAAAAAAATGCTAAAAAGTGTCCTTTTTACAGAACATGGTTAAGTATACTCATGGGTTGAATCCGTTGTTTAAGAAAATGTCTCATTATAAGCACTATTTAATTAATGCGTCTGAGGACTTACCAAAAACTTAGACTAAAAACCTATCAAGTCATCAATTGTTTTATTTTTACAAGTTTCATGTAAAATAAGTGTCTAAGCAAAGTTAGAGTACGTTCTATAGACTTCAGCCGAGTAGCCTTCGACTAATTAGCAAGATAGATACATAAATTAACACACAAGAACAAGTTAATTCATTTACTATCGCTACATATTTAAAATTGGCGACTGCTCTGTTTTACTTTTTTCATCTTATTTACTTCTTTTTGGATTTTCGATTTTTCTTTTCCTATTTTATCTACTTATGGGGGAAATTTAAAATATTTCTTTAGGTGAATTGCAACTCCTCCAAGAATACTTTCTCAAAATCTTTAGGTCCATAGTTTGGTGCTGTTTTATAGGTATATAACAAAGGTCATCAACTCATGAATATAGTTAAACCAAGTTTTGTAATAATTATGTCCATACTCCATCCACACTATTCTAAAACTCATTTAGGCCGTATTTTTTCGTAGAAATATATTTGTGCAACATTATTAGCTTCTTTAACTAACAATTTTCTTTTAACAAAATTAAAATGTTCTACAGCGAACTCGTAAAGTTCGTTTTCCATTTTCCAAATAGGTGATTGTTGTATTTTCTCTACCGTACTTAAGTTCGGTTCGATCTTAGAACTAGTCTGTCTTAGATGAGATTTGTTACTTTTTAAATAGTAATCTGTGGCTCCCTTGAAGAAGCGAGGTAAAGTAGCCTCTAGGACTGTTATAAAATCGAGCATTTGTTCCGTTACTCCTACTAGTAAGTAGTGGTTGACTAGATTGTGTTTCGCTTGATCTAATGCCCATTGGTTGCCGGGTTTCCTAGAATGTAATAAATAATGATGTCAGTTTTTGATAAAAAATAATTAAAAATAATAGGTAAGTATAGGGGAAAACATTGTGAAGAAAACAGCACATCTGTGAAATTTTCCAAAGATTTAAATAATTTAAAGTGTGGTATAAACATGTGATGTGTGGGAAAATATCAAGTTTTATTCTCCTATCCTTTCGCTATTTTAATTCGGACTCTTAAAATATAAATATTTTTATTATATAGATACGCCACTGATGCCGCGATCAAAGTGACCACCTATTGGGCGCAAACGGTTTAAGTTAGATACGTATCATCGAAACGAAAATAAGAATAATAATCCTCCTGACCGAATTTCGGTCACAGCGGCCAATCTCAACGGAGATTAGCCAATTACGCAGGAGATATTATAGTGCACAAGTGTGTGCGCAAACACAGGTGCACTCTCTATTCCCTCACTCTCATGGTCCGATGGGACGGCCTTCCGACACGATCGGAGAGAGGTCAGGCGCAGGGCCAACGGCTTTACGTGCTTTCCGAGGCACGGAGTAAGTGATAATTAATTTATAAAACGCACATAACTTACGAAAAGTCAGAGGTGCGCGCCTTGGGTTCGAACCCGATACCTCTGACTTGCCAGTAGACGGTCACAACCACTAGGCTATCATCATATCATCATTGAACATAAGAATACTGATAGCTATTTTACTGGCAATTAAATAGGTATTCTTGTTAGCAATGTAATCTTCATTTAGGATTGTATCCAGCTGTTTTTCACTAATAATTTCTTATTAAATATTTTCATTAATAAGCAAAACATTTTAAAAACATACATAAAATTATTTTTTTGTTTTTTTAAATAAAAAAAATGTCTTCTTTTCGCAACTGTTAAGAGTATTATCTTAGTTTGATAAGACCATAATCTCTTTAATTCTATTTCTATACAAAGCATATCTCCTTTGATTCGTTTGAGAATTTCGAATAGTTTACTTGGAACTGATAAGATTACATCTATCAATGAATGTTAAGAGTCGTCTTTTTAACTGTTCAAAGCGGTTCAGATATGATTTGAAATTCTTTTCTAAGATTTTTTTTCTAAGGATTTCTTTGATAGCCTTCTAATTATTAATAAGTTTCATTTCAGAAAAAATATAATATAATATGGCAAAAAAAAAAATGCCATAAGACTACATTTCCTTTTTGTATTTTTTTTAAACACCAAAGAATTAATCTTATTAATTAGCGACTGTATTTTTTTTTTAAATGAACTAATAGGAAAATGTTGCACATACCAGCACTCGGCAGCGTGTCCACAGAAAAATGGCACTTGTAGCCACATACTGTTAGGGTCACAATCAGACTGACCCCGCTCCACGCACTCGTCAAACGTCTGGAAAAACGATAAGATGGTATTATTAGAGGGATTACGTCATTACAATTAGGTCATCATAATATAGCGTTGTGTGGAGTTAATAATAAACTAAATTACAACAAACTTATCTAATTCCGTGACATTCTTAATGTAGTAGCATTAACTTTTTTACTTCCTGAATATTCCACTTGTCGAAGGTCTCCAAGTTAATACTACCAAATAACGAAAGTCACAGAATTAGATGAGTTTACCGACTTGTACTTGTAGGCAACCAATGAATAATAATGTTGAATATGGAAAATGATAATTAAAGTCTTTTGTATGGCTCTCTTCTTGCAATTTCTATCTTAGTTTATTGTGCTATTGCTTAAAAAAATATTATAAACAATAATAAAAAGCACAGAAAATCAAGTCAAGTCAACAAGTGACCACGTTACTTACCTACTTATATATTTTTTTACTTTCTTTATACAGAAGATTTTTTTTAATGACATACAAATGTGTCCCTTTGAAAAACTTAATATAATAATGTACCTAAATAATAATTACCATTTTATCACCATGTTTTTTCCGCACCAAATGTGGCCTATAATTATCACCATTTCTTAAGAAATAGTAGTATGAAACTAGTCTATCAAGGGGTTTTCTTATTAAATTAATAAATATGGGGTTTGATGAAGCTCCCAACCTGAAAAAAATTACAATGTCAAGCAAGAGTCAAAATAAAAGTGTAACAGATTATTAATTTTATCCTAAACTATTGTTTTACATAATTATTGTAAATCTTAATTTTTGGTGATTTTTTACCAACCACACGCCCCCCTAGGCATAGAAAGAGGTTTTGAAATTTTAACTGATTATGATGAGATGGGTGGCTTAGCTGTTAGAGCGTCGGCATTGTACGCCGAAGATCATCGTAGGTTCGAATCCCATCCATATCAGTTGATTTTTCAAAAAAAAACTTATTTAAAAATAATGTATTCAATCTTCTTCAAATATTACAAATTATTTAAATACTTATTTATTAGATACCCTATATGTCGGTCATTCTTTGGAAAAATAATATTCATATAATTTTATACAGTAAAATATTGCAGGAGCTACATATGAACAGTGCGCAAAAGTACATATAAATTATTTATGTGTTTCATGTTCTCAAGCTAAAAATAGAACATAGGCAAGGTACATTATGAACAGCGTAAATAAGATCTTATCTCACAGACGGACAAAGAAAAAGTATATGTATATATGCTTAGGATTATAAATTTATCCTGTGTGCTTAGAAGTACAGTCAGAGACAGAGAAGTGATGATACCTCCCGACCGATTTCGGTCACGGCGACTGCTTCATTGACGCACAGATAGTTGTCGTTCGTGTGCTCTCACATGGCTGTTATATCCAATCTTATTTGAAAAGGTCCGCGCGCATTGCGGGCATGTGAGTACACCATTCTGGTAGTTGTAACTGATTGCCACAGGTGGTCTGGCTTTCAGTTCATCACGTCTAGAGTCAAGCTCAGACCGACGTCGCTCCTCAAAGTGAGACACTTTGTTTTGGAGTAGGGCTCTCCAGTGCGAACGTGAGGCTGCTAGCCTCTCCCATTCTGAGGGTTCTATGTCACATTTTTTCATGTGGCGTTTTTGCACATCTTTATACCGGAGGAACTGACCGCCCTGCTTACGCTTGCCCTCATTCAGTTCGGAATAAAAGATGCGTTTAGCCACTCGTTCGTCCGCCATGCGCGACACATGACCACACCATCGCAGTTGTCGCCGCATAAGATAAGCCTCAATGCCACCCACATTGGCTCGTCGCAGCACTTCAGTGTTCCGCACATGATCAGACCATCGGATCTTAAGTATCCTACGTAAGCACTTAAGGTGGAACTGGTCTAGTGTACGGATATGCCGGCGGTACACTGGCCACGTCTCAGCGGAGTACAAGATATTAGGCAGTACTATTGCCATATAGACGGAAATCTTTGTAGCCAATTTAAGGTCATGGGAGCGGAAGACCCTGGCATCCAGCTTACCGAATGCTGCAGCGGCAGCACCGATTCTGCTGTTGATCTCAGCATCAAGGTCGCATTTAGATGTTATAGTGCTCCCCAGGTAACGGAATTTGTCAACCTGCTTCAGTGAATCCTCGCCGAGTTTAAGGGTTAATGTCTCGTGACCATGATAGTCTAAAGACATCACTTCAGTCTTTTTGACACTGATCTTTAGGCCGAATTTCAGGCACGCCTCGTGAAAACTGGACATTAGGTTCTGCAGGCTACCTGGGGATTCCGCCACAAAACACAAGTCATCCGCATACATGATCTCAGTGATCAGCGCATAAGATACTTTAGTGCGGGCCTTAAATTTGGCTAGATTGAAAAGACTGCCATCAGTGCGAAAACGGATGCGAATTCCTTCGGATGAGAATTGCAAAGCCTCCCGGACTACGACTGCAAAGTACAACGCAAACAGTGTAGGCGCTAAAACACACCCCTGCTTCACCCCACAGGTAACGGGGAAGAAGTCCGACTGATCACCATCGACAGCAACACAGCACTCCATACCGTTATGTAGGAGTCTCAGGAGCCTTACAAATTTTTCCGTGCATCCCAGTTTTTCAAGCACAGTCCAGAGTGCTTCTCGAGGCACACTGTCAAAAGCCTTCTCAAGGTCAACAAAGCTGAGATACAGCTGTCGCCCTTGTTCTCTATGATAACGTGACCAACTAATTAAAATCAAATAATATGGTCTTCACTTCACATGAATATAAATATTTTGGTTCCGATTTTATCTAATGACAAACATCAAACATGGCATTGTAATGTCCTCTTGACCGAATTTCGGTCACAGCGGTCAATTTCAACAGAGATTAGTGAACTACATAGGAGATATTAAAGTACACAAGTTTTTGTGCAAACACATAATATGCACTCTTTATTCTCTCATTCTCATAGTCCGATGGTCATGGGACGGCAATCCAACATGTGGGTTCGAACTTAAGACCTCTGACATCAACAGTCATACCGCTGGCAGGCACTGGAGGGGGCTGCGAGGCGCGTTTGCGGTACCCGGACCCGTCCGATACAGTGATAGGAACACGCAGGGGGGAGACGTTTTTAGTGGGTGCGAGCCCCACATAACCGTATGTCCTCGGACGTGCGGTATGCGGAAGGCATTTTTTACTCCCCCCGGCCACAAAAAAAAAAAAAAAAAAAAAAAAAAGGCTATCTCGACTTTTATGATTAGAATAGAATTCAAGATTATAATATAAATAATATTAGATTTTGGACCACATATCAGCCTGCTATAACAAACCCAAAGATTCAACAACACAAATGGCGTAGCAGCCAAGACATTTGCCTTATGCACTTGGTGTTGTGAGTTTGATTCTCCCACAGGACAAATACTTGTCTGATTCACATGTGTTTTGGACTATAGGTTTGTGTATGAGAATTTATAAGAGCATTGACAATAGAGCGAAAATCCTAACGTGAGGTTACACATTTTAAAAAAAACCTAATTATCAATATACAACCTTATTTTTAGTATAACCGAAAACCGAAACACGTGTCAAATATTTTAATATATAGAATCTTTATAAGTAAAATAAAAAAATGTATAATAAAAACTTACAAAGTTATAAACATGTTGTGTTGCATCATTGTCCTCATGTAACCTCCTGTAAACATGGTCACTGCGAGCGCGCAGGCGGCCCGGCCTAGCAGGGTAGGTCGTGCGCGACACCCGACCAGTAGAGTGTTAGCCTTGACGAAGGTAATCACTGAACACTAATTACACTTAAACACTAATTACACTTAAACATATCGTAACATTTGTTCAAAGTGTCTGCCTCTTTGTCAAATGCACAGACGGGCGCGCTTTCGTAAATTCCTACTTAGTTTTAGTTAGAAAATTAAAACGCCATTTTCACTCCCAAAAGAAACAAAACAATAATCGACACTCAATCGAAACACGTGATTTGGCTGGAACGCGGCTCGGGCGCAAGCGACACATACGCAGTACTCTCTAGCTTTCGGGCGACTGACGCAGCTGCGCGGGCAGCGCGGGGCGACGCACGCTCTGTCGGCTCGCTTCGATGCCGCCGCCGCGGACAGCTGTTAGCGGTCATTCAACTGATTTGCGTGTGTCCAAACTTGCACCATTTAAGTAATTTTTTTGGACAAAATATAACATGGTGTAAAAATTATTGCGATCGATTCAGTTACTGATTCTGAACAAACTACTTTCAGGTTTAGGTCATACTAAAAATAAGGTTGTATATAATGTAAAAAAACAAGTTGAGTTAATTAAAATACCTACATCATAACCAGGGGTGCGCACAGACATTTTCGACAGGGTAGGCAGTACATACAAATCTTACTTATTTTCACTAATTTTTCGTCTTTGTCGTATCTGTCAGGGTAGGCAGTGCCTATTTGCCTATATGAACTGCACGCCCCTGATCATAACATTTTATAAACATATTGAGCATTCAGATATTTCAATAGATTAGAATCTCAGCACCATTTTGTAAATATTTTTAATTTGCTACACATTCAATTCAAAACAAACAACAATTATAGAAGTGTTATGTCATCTTGGTATATTCTAAGATGACAATATGACTTTGGTGCTTTAATAAATAAACCAGCTTGTATTGACTCCGCTGAGCATATCTTTCGCTCTTAAACCGTCAAATACTGAGAAATGAAACACAAAAAGCATTCGATTGTTACGTGATATATATATATATATATTTATATAATACTTAATTTTTGTAACTTTAATTAAACTTAACTTAATTTTTGAGTTTCTGACTATAGAGAGTGTGTATAATAATGTTTGTACACCGATTACTCCGTGATAGTGAGCCGATTTGAGTAATTATTTTTTAGTTTGGAAATCTGTATCCATTGGTCCCATATTTAATTTTACAGAGTTCCATAAAAGCTGGTGGAGGATTGTCCTCCCCTTTAGTAGTTTGCCACTCAAAATTAAAAAATTAAACCTAAGTAATTCAAAACACAAAAACATTTGATTTGGAGCCAGTACCAAGACCTGTACCAAGCCTGGGAACCCTGGAAACCTCTTAGCTTGGCACCAAATCTTAAGTAAACATTTTAGTGTTATATTTACTTTTTTAGAGTTGAAATCAGTTTTTTATGTTAAACATATTTGTGCTCACCTGTTGAAATTCAGGAAAGCCATATGACCATGATATAAGGCTGGCTTCACTTCATCCCACTTGGTCACATTCTGAGCAAACTTATACTGATTGTTCAGAGACATGATATGTCTATTAGCTGTAATGTTGATATGTAACACTTTGAAGTTGTTCCTCTTACATAAATCGTATGCTACTCCCACGAAACTCGTTGATCCCGTTTTTGGGACCCTATTATATATCACTACAGTGTCATCGTCATTTTTTTCTAAAGTTTTCGGGAAAAACTGGCGAGATTCCGAGCGACTCTGAACCAACCTGAATTCTGAAAATGCACCAGATTATTAACTCACAAATTACACAAAACTTATTTCAAACACTACACAGAAGCTTTAGCTCACCAAAATTTCGATAATTTTCCTCTAAACGTGCGATTTCTGATTGAAAATAGAGGATAATAACAACAATAGTGCAGAGACAAGAAAACAGACATAGTTTGTTTACGTTGAACATATCTGAATGCGCCCGAACCGTGCAACTTCACGCCGAAATCAGCACTGGCATAATTAACTCGTGTACATTATAAATAAACATAATTTGGGACACAGAAATGAGAAATAGTTCCGCGGACGACATACGCCATGTAATAACTTTCCATTACTGCATTAGAAAAATAGGTTAGTATTTAACATTCCTCTCCTTTGACTCTTTCTATTCTACATGTGCTAGAAAAGGATAGCAAAACCTGTGATGCTATTGATTGTTCTTTATGAAATGAAACACATCTCAGGCGTATTATGTCAACACTGGTATGTCACTTGAGCAAAGAGACAAAGTTAATTTTGCGGTTGTGCAATTGAATACGCGGTAAAATTAACTCACATTCTTTACTTTTCTGTAAGCTAAATCCATAGAATTTATTGTCGGGCGACATTGACAGGGAAAACGTTTCATTTATTGTGCGAATGTACTTATAATTTAAAAGATAAAAGTAGCTTATGTAACTATGTAATGTACAAAACAAACATTTGTTAATTATTTACCTAAACTAAATTTTCAATGGAATGTAAGTAAAATGTGTAAGTTGGTCGTCACTGTTTTTTTTTTATCTCGCGCATCAAACCCGTTTCAGGTAATAGCCAAGAGTTGACCCCAAACCCTACACAAGCCCAAGCACCAACCATGATTTAAACTTTTTTGTAGAAAGAAAAAATGGAGTACAAGGGGGACTTGAACCCACGACCTACCAGGTAAAGCCCCCAGCCGCTCTGCCTCTAAGCTATTCGTAACCCCGCCCGTGTTATGGAAATTGTTTCTCTACATTCAACCATCTCAGATGGTAGTTACATACATCCACTACTACTAGTACCAGAGGGCTAGCACGCGGGCGGTAGGTACTAGAGGGCGGGGTTACTGTACCACCATCTTCTCTTCCATACCCCCTACCAAAGGCTACCATTTGGCATTTGACGTGCTCATGATTTGCCTGGTGTTGCAGCCGTTGCAGGTAGATACTAATCTATACAGTTGTGATCACTGACGACCTTCCAGGTTCCATTGTCTCCATTTCTATTAAAAAAGTCCATTAATATATATTTTATACTAAAAAAAACTTTGGCAAAAAAGAGTCAGAATTTGGGGCGCCACTAGCGCACTTTTCATACTAAAAGTTCAAAAGTAAAAGTTGGTTGGTACTTTTGGTACTTACATGTTTCTATGACGATTTTTTTGTCATCAAACATAATCAAACGAATCTGTTTTAAGTTATTTTAATACTCACAAAAATCGTTTATAAAATTTTTATTTTTAGTTCCAGCTGTCACCATCTTAGATTCTTTTTTTGCCAAGCTGTAAGTCATAAAGGTAGGTAGTACCTACCTCTCAGCCAATGCCAACACAAAAACATAAACCCAATATTGTATAGGCGTAACGTAACTACGAGTATTGTAATACTACCGCGTATATTACAACAATTGATTGGCGTAAAGCACAGTTCCGTACAAATTTCTAATACATGTACCAAAGTACTCAATAATTGAGCTACCTAGTACGCACTCGTTACAACCATTGCGACATAGCACGCGAGTCCAATCGTTATTGAAATTCTCACTAAATAACGTTCGCTACTTCGCTCTGGGTGGGCTAAAGGTACCGGGAATCAAAATCAAGGAAACCTGAGTGATACCTACTTGGTAATTTTTTTTAGAGACTCACGCCTGTATTCTCCAGAGGGGGTAGGCTGAGGTTCCATGTACAGCTTGGCAAAAAAGAGTCTGGATAAATTGAGGGCGCCTTTATCCCAAAATGGCCACCCCATATACCACGACTAAAAGTGACAAGATACTTGATCATTTTAGTCTTCAATATTTATCAAATTAAAAAAGTAAATTGAACATATTTAAAATTAAGAAAGATTTATACTTTATTTGTAATAGTCATGATCTGGTAGTAGTTATTGTACAAAACAGTAACCAAATTATATTTAGGAAGATTGTACATTGGCGGCAATAACTACCTACATATATGTAATATAAAGCTTGGTGGCTTACTCTGTGGGAGATTCTAAGTAGAATAAGAAAAATCTGACAACGCAATGCATAGTCCCATAATGTAAGTACGTAATCGCTATCATTCAGACTCTTGAGAATGGTCTTCTCAAGAGTTAGAATTATAGCGAGCCTCTCAGTGAGTCAATTATGGATTGTGGATTATGATAATAAATCTTCATTATCAACAAGGGAAATTAAATAACATGTTTCATTTTAGATTTTATTAAAATACAAAAAATTCAACGTCATCACCATCAGCCGGAAAACGTCCACTGTTGAACAAAGGCGTCCCCTATTGAACGCCACAACGAACGGCAACTTGCAACATAAATTAAAATCATCAAGTTCTTTCTTCGGGCGACCTTTTCGGTGTTTTCCAGGTGTCGAAAAAATACTCTTACTTTTTTCACCTTCATTGACAATTGCTCTGATTGTATTTTCAGATTTACCTGAAATAAACAATAATAACTCTGTATACATTCTATTCATATGTTTCAAGTATCAATATAAACAGTTTAACTACACGTGATTCGACGAATTACTAAACATAACCTCAATAATGATTTGTACACAAGACGACAAAAACTGGTGGTATAGCTATCAGAAAGTAAATTTAACGACTTAATTACATTCTAGAAGAAAAAATGCATGGACTTTACCTGTCATTCGAGCAGTTCTCAGGTAAACATTGTCAATTTCAGACAAAATTTGTCCGGCTTTGCTTTCGGCCAAACATCTCGAGAAAACTTGATATTTAACAGATCTTCCACTACTGTGAACGGTTTTATTCATTACGAATAACTATATCAACTATTATTGTGTAAGAATATCACACACAATTCACACGAATCTTTTAATTTTTAAAGAAAATTACTCGCAATACGTAAAGATGACAAGGAAGCTACTTGTAGTTGACAAATAAAACAGTGTTGTCATTATTATAATTTTTTAGTTCCAACTGTCACCGCCTCAGACTCTTTTATGCCAAGCTGTAATAGAGGCGACTGGCGAGCCTATTGCTATTAAGCGGGCACAATATCAGACTCCGTGCGGCTACTTAGAATTTCATAATGGAAAAACCCAATAACACTTAGCCCGACCTCGTGCTCAGCAGTCACGTTAGCTAGCACTAGACCAACGAGGCAGTCTACTGATTTATACTTTTTGGATACGGAACCTTAAAAAGATGCCATGCCGCACCAGGCGGTGCGAGCACGGATATTTTTATCAATACTTGACATAATTTAATAAACTTAATGTCAAAACTCAAGCTTGACGTTTAAAATTGATAAAGTAAGAGGTAAAAAGTCGAAAAATATATTATTATCCATGCTAGCAGTTAGCACCCTGAGTTAAATTTCATCCTTCCTTTGGGGAGTTACGTCACTGCCTGTCACACGGTCACATGGTCACAGTTGAGGTAGGTAAAGTACTCGTAAGCAGATCAGGTGATACGTTTACAAAATAATCGTAATGGGTACTATCTACCTAATTTGATACAGTATCTACAATGTGTGACAAATCGACAATGTTACAATATCCGCAGGAAATACAAAATTTCAAGGTGAATCCTGTATCATTCATGATGGCTCAGTATCCGATGGCGCTCCGCCCCACGCACTCGAGTGCGCGCGAAAAATAGCACTGACATTAGTTTTCCCGCCAAATGTGGGTCGCCTAACGGTCGCGTTCCAGATTATACGTGAAATAATAATAACGTTCATAATTTAACAGTTTGTTATTAATGTCTGTGATGTCACATATTTGGTAAAAAAAAATCTTGCATTGTTTAGGTGTCTAGGTTTCAAAGACTTTCTTTAGACCTAAGGATAAAAATATCTTAAAACCCGCCCTGCCCATGCCGTGCTGGGGTTGCGGTCGGCATAACTCTATCGATAACTGATAAGGCCGGTGCAGGCGGCTATGTAGATAAAAACTTAGACAGATATGATTAATCATTTTCTAACGGCTGGCTGGACTCAATCCTCCAAATTAGTCCTATGTCAAAGTCAAAGTAACAATTTTATGATTTTCGCTTTTTGATGACAAGTGGTTCCTTTTACTATAATAATTAATAACGTGCACTAAAAAAATTCAGATTTATCGGTAGAAATGTTCAGTTTTATCATGTTAAAAATAGAATTGTCAAATCGAAACTTTGAGAGCCTCTACTGATAAGTTATTTTGCTCTTGGGTCCTTACAAGGACCCATCGAAAATGTCTTTATATCTTTAACGTTTTTATATCTTTAACGTTTTTATATCTTTAGCGTTTTTAATCTTTAGCGTTTTTATATCTTTAACCTCCAATTAAAACAAAACATTACGCCCTAACAATAAGGTCACTTATTACTTACTTACTTTACTAAAAATAGGAAGAACGATCGTCGATCGTTTTGAAGGCGTATTTGGCCAAACAAATGCAATGTTTATTGGTTCCTTTTCCGGTCTTAATGGGGTTTCGATTTAGTTTGCACGTGCTATGAACGATATCGATCGGTAGTAAAACCAATGTAGTATCGCGTTTCAATAATAAACGCGATTTTAAACTAAACATTTGAGTTATTAGGGTAACTAACTATGGTCAACAATCCTGATAGACTTAAATTTAAAGCTGGATATAGCGGTTTAATTATTATGCCTCTAAATCCAGAGTACATCATCATCTATTGTCATAATCAAACATTATCTAAAAATGCTGGCAGTATTTCTCACTTTGATAAACTTAGGCTCAACAGAACAGCGAACAGAATTGGCTAAAGCATAATTAACTTTAAGTCAATTCAGCAACGAAACAAAATAGATAAATAAGTCGTGCGTTTTCCAGGGGAATTCTCGCGCATTCTCGGGAATTTTATCAGCTGTCGCGTCGGCGGAGTTAGTTTGTACGTTACACGATTGACATAAAAATCATTATGCTATGTCCAATTCCATTCACTTCTATTCCGCTCCGTAGCTATGTAAATTGTTCTTATCTTCTTCTTACCAATCAACAGTCGAAATAAACAAAAACCAATACTTGACTCTATTCTAAAATCGTTTCTTAACTATGAAATAACATAAAAATCAATCAAAACGGTATAGGAAATGAAAAATGGCGGGGGTGGTTGGACAAAAATAACTATTCGATATACCATCCCTCAGGCGAAACGCATAGGAAATTAGACGATACATCCATCACAGTTGATTGCTACTGGCAGTTAAGAGAGGAAGCCAGGGGTACGTTCTATTTGTAGATCTGAGCTCGTCGATGATATTAATGAAAGTAATTGACTTAAAGATGCGCGTCGTAATGTTCTGGGTAATTCTTAGAAATTACTTAGAAAAACGCTTACATTTTCTTTATAAATCATTTTTTTCCCCGAGATTGAAAAAACACCAAAGCAATTTCAGGAGGTTTTTATTTTAACTCAACACCTGACAACAGAGGTGTACTTAGGTAGTTTATGTTTTTATAATAATATAATAAGCAATATTGACCCTGTTCCCGATACCGATGGGCTACTATATTTTATATTTTTAAATGTATTTCGTTTTTTTTATATATATTTAAAAATGTATTTTATATGTATTGAAAATAAATAAATGGATAATAAGCATTATACCTACCTACTTAATTGATTTCATTCTTAACTTCGAGTGAAGAATAATGATATGCTTAATTTTTAACTAGTTTTTTATAAGAAACACCCTTATATGGTCGCAAATAAAAGAGCAATACAAAGGGCTGTGCAAGACTTTTCCCCTTCGTTGAACAATATTGCATTCCCATGTCAGCCATGAGGACGGCTTAGAACTCAAATAGGCAGGTTAGCAAGCATGTAATATTGTGTAAAAGGATTAACTAACATCATTTTTTTAAATCAATTTAGTACATAGGTACATTACATACTGCTTACCTGTTTAGGAATTCAACGAGAAAACTGTCATGGTAACAGCCAGCGTTTAATTGTGTTGAAGTCCTTTTTCGACCTATAATAAAAGCTTAATTTAGTTAATTATCTGCGACCTGCCTTTGTAAGCATTGTGAAAAATTAGAACAAAACAGGGATGCTACTAAATGCATTATTTTGGTTACATGTTACGTGTGTTCCGAAGCTGTGTCAGTCGGATATCGCGCGTCTTGGCGGACGCACGTTTATTTATAACCACGCCCTTCACATACGAGACGCTTTCGAAATATAGTCCAAGTTTACAATCACTGTTATTTTAATACAAAATTGGCATAACAATAGTAAACAAAATGGCGATAAATTCAAAATAACGTACTCATAGAATATCGCGTTCATATTATCAATTAATAAATAAATCGCGCGTTCAATTTAAATCGTGTTATTTGCCCCCTGGCCGGTTAATTCGAATTTTAAAAAGTTGTAAGAAAAAAATGGAAGTGGACCGTATTTTGTATATTTTCGGCAGTTTTACACGCAAGAAGCAAGACAAAAGGAAGTCTTTGGAACAGCTTTCTTTGAGTGCTGGAAACAGCCCTCTTCACACCAAAGATTCCCGTCGTCCAGTCAGTCAGAACCTGAACGTAGCTCCAAGAACGTCAGCTTACAATGATACGAGGAAAAGTAAGGTGAAGGAATGGGATTGTGGGATATGTAAAAAGGAGTTAGTGGAACCAAGGCTGCTGGGGTGTCTGCATAACTTCTGCACGCGATGTCTTCAGGGTTTGCATCAGGAAGGCGAGGCGGAGGTGTGGAGCGAAATCGATGGTGGTAAGGAAAACTGTATTTTTTTTCTTTCCATCTTTACAGATTGTCCTAATGTCTAGTTAACATTTTAATTAGAGTCTTTAATTTAGTTAGGTAACGATTTAAGTTAGGTAACGATTAGTAATCATAACCCTCCTTTTTTGTAGTCGGATAAAAATATGCACTAAGTTCAAGTTAAGTACTTAGAGTTCCGAGGGCGGTAAGTTCACAATTATTATTGAAGGGGCATCAGGGCCAACTGCAACGTTAGTAATTGTCTTACCGCCCGAGTGACATAATAGGACAATGTTCTTCATCATACTTGTAAAGAAAAAGTAACAAAACAAGTATAATAATGTTTTTAAATAAAGTACAAAAAAGGCTGGTTTGTACCGCACATTACCGCCCGCTTTTGGTACATGTAAAAGCTCCGCTTTCTAATGTGATAATAAATCTATTCTATGATGCAGCCTTGCTATTACCTAATTACAAATAGTAAGAACAGATAATAAAATGTCATACAGAAATAGAATTTACCAGTCCTCGATCTAGTTTGTTTAATAGTGTCAAAATGATTTGGTAACAGTGTTCTATTTACCACCCGGTATAAAAACATGAATGAAAAATATTATAAAGTTTACAGGGCCGGATTTAGGGAATCAAATTTTAATAGTAGTTACTAGTTACCTAGTAATACATAATCAGTTCTTCTTCCAGAAAAAGAAAAAGAAGAAGATGTATAAAATCAGTAATTATTAACTTGTTTGTAGACGCTTTATGATAATGGGGTCTACCTTTCTTCTATGAAAAAATCCTAACTATTAATATTATCGAATTTATTCGCTTAAATAAAAAATAACTAATAACAACACAAACCTCAAAGACCACGATTGAGGCACAGTATATGATTGAGATCATTAAAAACAATAGAATAACTTTGCATAAGTAATTTTAAATGTTATCTACCAAGATTTCTTTACATTACATTTATTTTGGAAAAATAAAACCTTCGAGAGGGACCTTCGAGATTTGGGGGCCCTCTAAGATCGGGGACCCGGGGCGGACCGCCCCCTCGACCCCCACCCTAGAGGTCTGCTATAGATCCAGACCCTTAGCCCAGATAGGTTTTACCAAACATCATGCCAGAACACAACGAAGTTGCATTGCAAGGATTTTTCCGATGGATGGGAAATAGCTACGGCCAAATCTCCCTCCAAAAGCACCTGTGTTGATCGTTGTTACTTTTAAAATGCATTATCAACGCAGAGGGAGAGCAAAGGTGCTATTCTTCCCCGACCAACACCCAGAGCTAAGTCATCATCTGCCTAGCCTTTTCCCAACTATGTTGGGGTCGGCTTCCAGTCTTACCGGATGCAGCTGAATACCAGTGTTTTACATGGAGCGACTCCACAACCCACAACCCAGATACTGGGTAACACGATACCCCTTGATAAGACTGGTTGTCAGACTTTCGGGCTTCTGACTACCCGTAACGATTTGTCAAAGATCTACAATTGACAGCCGGGGCCAACAGCTTAACGTGCTATCCGAGGCACGGAGAGTGATAATTAATTTTTATAAAACGCACATAACTTACGAAAAGTCAGAGGTGCGCGCCTTGGGTTCGAACCCGAGACCACTGACTTGCCAGTCAACGGTCACCACCACTAGGCTATAACGACTCTAACACCCAGAGCTAAGTAAAGACATTTTATTTCCATATTGTTTCATTTTACTGTTTCAAAACAATCGCGATCGTTAACTATCAGGTGTTGGTTATTAATATATTTTAACACTCAATTTGTTATGAATCGCTACACCAATACCTCTCATTAATTGACCATAGAATCTTTATTGTAAGGACGTCTGTTTCTCAGACCATTTTATAAGAAACATTTTGATACCAGAGATACCTTCACACAGTTTCTGGAGCTTGTTTTTTGAGAGTTCTTTTTATACTGGTGGTAGTATTTACGTCAATATAATGGTGTTTTAATGGGTTTTGTAGGAGTGCCTTAGCATCTGAAGGAGCCATCAAAGTGTTATAGCTTATTAATGTGTCAATAACAATGGTCCGGTTCATTTGGTACTAAATGCCTGTTTGTGCTGCTTCTATTATTTGCTGTTTAAATAGGTTTATCACTTAGTTTTCAGCAAAATGAACGATCAGAGCATTTGATATAAAATTGTTGGATGTAGGTTTATGTAGAATGAAAAAGATGGATTTTCATCGCAAAAGTATAGATATGATTAGAGATTCATCATCCTCCTAGCCTTATTATTTCTAAACTTTGTTGACTTTGTTGGGGTCGGCTTCTAAATACTTACTTACTTAATAAGTCATTAATAAATAAATATCAAGAACAAGAGGGGGCTCAGATTAGATCCTTGTAGCACCCCAGATGTTGCTGTAAACGGAGCCGATTCATACCCAGCTAATGCAAGTAACTGTGTTTAATTTAGTAGGTAGGACCTTTGACTGGCAGTCAAACGGTCTTAACAATACCACTATGCAATCACTGCTTATCAAATGTAAATTTGTTACAGAGCTTCTGTGTAATTGGACTTACCTATAGCTATAGTAAATACATCTCATTGGGCAGTGTAATATACCAGATGGTACCTACATAATGAAATCTCAGTCAGCCTTGTAAATCTAACAGTAAATCTGAAATTACATTGTTGCCATACACACAGCGACAATGTGTTTAAATTCACTGACGCTTGAAGTACGTTAGTGAAGCCATACTGTCCAGACGGACTGACCTAGCTACATAATCCTATCATAGTGAATCGATTACACTTCTTTTATGTCAAGCTGGTCTTTTCGCTATTCTGAGAATCACGATAAACTAGTTTTAGAAGAGTTTTAGTCTAACTATATCTCGTTCTAATAAACACAATCGAAAAAGGACGGCAAATTGAACTGTCAAATTAGAGCTGTCAAATTGACGTAAAATTATAAACCAAACCATTTGACTAATTCTCGTTGACATCATGCAAATGGACAGCTTTGGTATCCTGCTTTAATAATCTGCTAAACTTTTCTAATGATTCCTTTTAGAAAGAGAGATAGGAAGTCTTCAAGTCTTCACAGACTTAGGTAGATCCATGGCACGTACTTTAGAAATCTTAATCAGTTTCTTTTCTTTGACAAGAAAAGTGCGAATGAAACAACATGTAACTTACTTTTCTCTCAAAAATACGAGACAGTAAGTAATGTATCTTGGCTATGTCTCATTGATTCAAACACAGGAACTAAGCTGTGTGTGTTTCTATAATGTGTTTCTATATATAGGGATGCCACCCGGCTCGCTATGACAGAATTACAAACAAACAATCACAACTCCTACAATAGAATCGTTATCTTTACTTCCTTGGTGTAAACGGAGCTGTATAACTGTATTTGTTAGTTTTTTTTAGTTGGATCGAAAAAATAAATCGGACATAATAATAGCTGGATTATATTCGGATTGTCTTCAGTAAAGATAATTTATGTGCTTTAGGACCACGGATGTACTATCGTGGACACAGCCGGAGCACCACTCTTAAGGTTAGGTTACGTATCAACGAATTGAGCTGCTTTCCTACCGGAAGGTGGTACCTGCAGAGTACTCCAGTGTGTTTTTTTTTATAGACTCACGCCTGTATTCCCCAGAGGGAGTAGGCAGAGGTGTGCAGTACACCCACACGTTTCGCCGGCTATGTTATCAGTCCCATGTAATAGGGGGCGAGCCTATTGCCATTAACATAACAATTCCTGCAACGTGCTGCTACTGAGAATTTCCTATTGGAAAAACCCAATTACACTTTGCCCGTCCCGGGGATCGAACCCAGGACCTCGTGCTCAGCAGTCACGCTTGCTACCACTAGACCAACGAGGCAATCAGTGTCTGGAATTTCTCATCTCATAATTATATACGGAAATTTTGCGGTGCGCATGCGCAAATGTGGCGCTTCTTCGCGCTAGCACATTGAAGTTGATTGAACATATAAAATCAATAAATATGAAATATTCAATAATAATATTCAAAAGCGATCAAGGGTAAGTACTTCAGACTGATGTATACTTCACCTACATATCAAGAGTTCTCATCAATTCATACAAATCCTCTTGACTTATCAAACGTTTGAACTCCATGATTCAGTCGCAGCGCAGGCGCAACATTTATAACCATAACAATAAGAAGTTAAACAGACGTCGAATGAATAAACAGTGTAAGTTTATTTGTGTTATCATTCGCAGAATCATCTTTTATATGTATAAAGTATAAGTCAGTTTATAAAATTTTACTTGTGGTTTATCACTTCAGAGTTACCTACTTCTAAGGATAGAAGTTCTTAAACTTTCGCGAATTGGAATCATGTTTTAAATATTATTTCGGGTCTATTCGCGCACAGATAATTCAAAATAGTCATTATGAACTAATCTCGACGTTTCGGCCAAGTTGCATTGACCGTGGTCACGAGAAGACTTTACTTTACTTTTTACTTTATTTGAATTATCTGTGCGCGAATAGACCTGAAATAATATTTAAAACATACTTCTAAGGATGTTAAAAGTTTGATGACTGACCGTAATTCTGAACAATCTGTCTAGAGATTTTTGCAATTTTATAATAAGTAGGTATTCAAGTTTATAACCTGTAATACCATAACTCTTAGTCGCCAAATTAAATGAATAAGCATGTAATATAGGTACACATCATATACATTACGCATCTCTAAAAACTACCTTAGACTTTTAATAAGCAACTTAATTAAGAGTGTCACGGAATTAGATGAGGTAACTTTATTATAAACCTAAAAGACAACTTGCCTAGTAAAAATAAAATATTATAAAGACCATAATCATATAGACCGCAAAAAGAAAGAAAGGCAAATATCACATTTAAACACTACACTAAAAAAAAAATAAACTTAATTAATTGTTTAGGTACCTACTGTTTTTACATTTGCATTAATTTATATGTATAGTTAATTATTAAACGATTTATTAACAATACGTTATAAACGTATACAACAGTTACGAGCACAACAGTAATTTCTACGAGAGAAACAGTAAAATAATTACCTAACACTTTACTTTCGCTCTATTACTGTGTTAAACATTATGGTTATAAAAAAATCAGTTTCTTTTAACGAGGTCTATAACAATCTCTTCGGGCTCCCGGCTCGAGTCCAGGATTTTGGTCACAAGTTGCCTCGAACAAACGCGATAGGTTTTTGTCAATTGCGGGCTACCGGCCTCTACCGAGTAGTTCGTTTTTCCAAATCCGTCCCTGTTACTAGTTCATCGACACATTTCGCTGCAATAAGTAGGTACTTTATTAATAGTTAATGAATCAGCTACTCAATGTCATACATGTTAAAAGTAATATCTTCCGGCAAAGTATATTCTTTGCCAAAAACATTGAGTCACTGTATCGCTCTGTGAAATAATTCTTTCGACTGTTTGTCTACGTATGTGAATGAATATTTCACCTGAAAGATTATTATTATCATTAGCGATTAGTTAAAGATGTTTAGTTTGGCGACAGTTCCAATTGACATATTACTCGTATTAATTGTTTACTGAAAAACGTGTTTAGGAGTCGTGATAGCCTAGTGGTAGTGACCGTTGACTGGCAAGTCAAAGGTCTCGGGTTCGAACCCAAGGCGCGCACCTATGACTTTTCGTAAGTTATGTGCGTTTTATAAATTAATTATCACTCTCCGTGCCTTGGATAGCACGTTAAGCTGTTGGCCCCGGCTGTCAATTGTAGATCTTTGACAGTCGTTACGTCAGAAGCCTGATAGTCTGACAACCAGTCTTACCAAGGGGTATCGTGTAATCCAGTATCTGGGTTGTGGAGGTCTGATAGGCAGTCGCTCCATGAAAAACACTGGTATTCAGCTGCATCCGGTAAGACTGGAAGCCGACCCCAACATAGTTGGGAAAAGGCTAGGCAGATGATGAATTGTTTACTGAAAAAAAGAAGTAAGAGTCCTAGTAATATATCCATCTACAACCTTCCCTAGAGCAAAATGGACTACTATTTAAGCACTTTTACAAGACCCGTAATCAAATTAAGCTTTGTTTTTTCACTAGGGTTATAATATTTCACCAACATTTTACACAAAGCTCTACTTAGCCAACATCACCTCTTAGACCTATTTACCCACAAGTACAGACTTAATTTTACTATCCTGAGAAAGTTATATTATATGCCAGCCTTTGCCTTGGGAAAAACGAAGGTAACTGCTAACACCTAAAATGTCAAGGTAACCACCATCAGCCCTTGTAACGATTGATATCTTTATCTGTAAGTTCAGACTACCAAACTTTGTTACTTCTTGTTTCAGGTTCAATACAGCTAGATCCTGGAGGATCACGATCAGGTTCTGGTGGCGGGTCAGCCGGCTCAGGGTATGAGAGCGACCTTCGCCATTCAGGGTCGGAAGGCAGCTGGGAGCAGAAACCACATAAATATGGAATACTTACTAGAAAGGTGAGATTGGTCAAAAATAGGGTCGAATTTGTGGCGAAACGTTGAAATCATTGCATAGTTAAATTGACGTGGCGTGAAAAGTTTTTAACTAAGTTATGTACCTATAACTTAGTTAAAAATATAACTTAGTTTGGGCTTATTATATTCCTATCTTCGTGTTGAAAATTCATCTCATAATGAAACAACTTTTTAACGGATAAAACTTGCGTTTTTATTTTGATAAAACAATCCTGACGTTTCGAATGCTTTGCAGCACTCGTGGTCGCAAGTTGTTTTATTATGTCATGTTAAGTGTTCGCGAAAGTTTGAGACTATATTAATTCATCTCATTTTATTCGGCAACTAAGTATTTATGTGTTTTGTGTCTAATGATAGATATGAGATATATGTATTTTAAATCTCTGATAGGTACTAATATTATATTTGTAGTCTGATAGTACAGCATAATCCCATTGCTTGTAGGATGCAGATCTGCAAAAATGACTCCCTGTCACTGTCTAGCTATCCATAACTCTTTGTTCCAGGTGTCAGGCAAAAGCGTACAGTTCCTCCTATGTCCAACCTGCGGATACGAGACACAGCTGCCACTGGGCGGCATATCGGCTCTGCCTCTCAACTATGTCCTGTTGAGAAAAATGGCCGCCGCTCAGGATAGTGAGGGGGTCAACGTTCTCTGTGATCTCTGTAGCAGTGATAATAAGGTAAGAACAACGGATTGACGTAATTTTTTAAACATACGAGTAGGTATAAAGATGATATAGGTTCACAAGAGATCATGGGTAAGTACCTACTTTTTATCGGAAAAATGCGAATAATAGGAGCTATGTATGCCGCGGGAAAAAACCTAGTTATTTAATAATAGAGTCGCAATTTAGATAGGTCAGTAATTTATGTTGATAATCATGGAACAAATGCTCTCCTACGCGTCAATTTTTATGCAACAAGCACTGAAGTCCAGTATGCATGCGTTGCCGTTAAAAATAACTTAGCTATGGTCAAGATGAGCCATGACGATATGATGATGATGAGCTCCTGTAAGGGTTAATAGAGCTTGTAAAAACTTCCGAATCTGAATACGATTTGCGTCTTTCCCGCGAATTTTTTTAAGACCCTCACTTGTTGATTGCGGAGTTTCTAATTTTGATTTACTTATGTCGTTAAGATGGGCCATGCATGAGAGAGCCGCTTTAAAAATGTAGGTGTGTGCCAACGTAATTGATTGCGTCTACATAGCAACCAATAGTCTTAACAAACCAAACTTATCCGTTGCGACATAATTAAATGTATGTATATAGGAATAAGGTATTCTTAAATAGGATGCTTTGTCTCCAAACTATCATAGCTTCATCAAAGTCACTTTATAACTGTAATTCTTATAATTTATTTTAAGATATGAACACGTGAAACATCTCAGCCGTGAGATTTACGCGTGAGACGTGGGATTTCAACAAATTACCATGCATTTCATTCTGGTACATTAGTTTTACAGAATCTTTGACGGGATTGTTTGGTTTGTGGCTAAGAAAGACTTTTCATGTCATTTAACTTGATGGAATGGGATTAGCAACTACACAAAGGATGTTTGACTATTAAAATATCGTGGATGGTGCTGGGTGGAACATGAAATAATGCGGCATGAGAAATTATGTCTAATACTTAACTACACTTTGTTTGAAGCTCCGGGTCGTTTCGTCGCGATAAAATATTAGGGAGTTGTAATGTGTAGGTATAAAAAATAAGAACTGTGCTACCGAGTCTTGCCCGCCTTAGTTGGTATAGCGATGGCACGGCACGCCAGGGATCGCGGGTTCTAGTCCCGCCCTAGTCAGTTGTTTTTGCAAGTTTCCTATTAAATAATATCATTTAATAAGAAAAAAATGGATGAAGGTTGCTTCCAACAGGCCGATCTGGAAGTCATTGGGGGAAGCCTATGTTCAGCAGTGGACGTCTTATGGCTGAAATGATGATGATGATGAAGAAAAAAATATGCTTAAACGTGTAGAAAACTGTTTTGTAAAACTTAGATATAAGTACCAGTTATTTGTCCCGCAGGCTGAAAGACGATGCACTCAATGCCTGGTCAGCATATGCACGTCGTGCGGTGAAGCTCACGGCCGCCAGAAGGCAACAGCTCGACACTCGCTACATCCCCTGGACCCTCCACCCGTCAAGTATTGCAGCCAGCACCCGAAGGCAGATCTCAGCGTTTACTGCGCAACTTGTCAGCAGGTAAAACATGAACGAAGGTATTCTTTTTAGTTTGTTAAGTTAATTCTAGATTCCTAGCTCATATTTTTCCGCCTTAATTATACATTTTATAATGTCTCCAAACCGAATTCGAGAAGATATATTATGCGCAAACACGGTGCACTCTCCTCACTCATAGTCCGATGGGACGGCAATGCGACACGACCGGAGAGATCAGGCATAGGACCGACGGCTTTATGAGTATAAATGTTGTAAATGAGTTCGATCGAACCCAAGACCTCTGTCTTACCAGTTAACGGTCATACCAAGCTATCAAGGCTTTTTTTATAAATTGTCAGTCATTGTCAGGTGCTGAAATTTGATGGACGACTGTAACCATGATCTTTTACATAACAATTTATTTTACTTCCCATACAAACTGCACCAAGTTGCCAAGTTATATGAATAGATGAATTTACAACAAATAGGATCTATTTCAATGCTTTATTCAAGTTGGAAATTCACCATCATCATATTCATCATCAGTAAAGATATTGTTCAGAATCAATAGGTTCAACATTGTTAATCACAATCAGCAACTCAGCATTCAACATCACTGCATACACCTCTGCCTTCCCCCCTCTAAGGAATACAGGCATGAGTCTATGTTATGTTATGTGTATCTGTTTCCCCAGGTAGTGTGTCGTGACTGCTGCCTGGTGTCGCACAGCGGGCACGCGCTGGCGAACGCGGCCCGCGCGGCGGCCGAGCGCGCCCGCCTGCTGCGCGACGCGTGCGAGCGTGCGCGCCACGTGCCCGCACACGCCGAGCGCGCCGCCAGGGCGCTCAGCACGCATGCCTACGAGGTCGACGTGAGTGTACACAGAGAACTGCATCTATACTGCGTATATTGCTCTTGTGAAGTAAAGCTTCATGACATGACATGACAGCATGACATGACATTCCATACAACCATTCTTGTCGCTGTGTAGGAACTGTTACCACGACAAGCCAGATAAACGTTTTTAACGCATTTCAGTGGGGAACGTTTTAACGAAATGGAGGATCCTTGATTTTTGCCCATGAATGCCTCGTTGGTCTAGTGGTAGCAAGTGTGGCTTCTGATCACGAGGACCTGGGTTTGATCCCCGGATCGGGCAATGTTATTGGGGTTTTCCATTACGAAATTCTCAGTAGCAGCACGGAGTTTGCAGCAATTTCACTGTGCCCATCCTTAGAATAAGACCATAACATATTACATAACTCGAGCATAACAGGCACGTTAGACTAACAATGTGCTTAATCAATACGAGTATGAACCTCGAATAATCTTATTTTCCCTCCTAGTGTCAGGCAGCTCGCGTAGAAAGCGAGGTCCAGGAATGGGCGATACAATACCGTCGAGCAGTAGAGAACCATACCCGCTCGCTTTGTGCCGCCGCGGCTCGGGCGAGGGAGAGGCACCAACAACGCCTTGACGTCAAGAGCCGAGCGCTCGACGATAGGGCACGACATGCTGTTGATGCTGTTAGGTTTGCTGAAGAGGTGAGATCATTATTGGTTATAGTAGGTATTATTAAAACTTGTTTGATCACTTGTGTGCGAGTGCCGTGTAGTATCCGGTCTAAGAATAAAACCACCCCTACTCGTCTCGTGGTTCTCGTAAGAAGTGAGTGAAGTGACAAAGGAAAAGATCCGGAGGATGGGCAGCAGCATCCTTCAGCATAACAGTAATCATCTGCTACTGTGATCGCCATGAAAGAGCCACGATCCTCAACACTGACTGGTATCTATTGTTGACTGAAAGCTGGCTGTTGTCATCAGACCATGCTCCGCTATTCTGTGGTATGATTTGAAACACTTCAGTTACACACAGTATAAATTCCTATAAGTAGCTAATAATATGACCACTTTCCCTCTATTGCAGCTCCTCAGCGAAGGCAAAGACGACGAGCTCCTGTACCTCAGCAACTCGGTGCTGCGTCGCCTGGAGCGGCTCACGGAGGTGTCGGCGCTGGCTCAGGCGCCGCGCCTGGAGCTGCGGTTCGCGCCGCGTGCGCCCGCGCCGCACGACTCCACCATCGTGGGCCGCCTGCTCACGCTGGCGCCCGACCCTGACATGTGCGTCGTCAATACTGAAGGTATGGACTCCTTTTATGTCCCACGTTATTCTCTCTTTGGACTCTAGTAGCACATAGCACCAATTACTTGAATTCCTTTGGGGTTGATAAACCAAGACATTTTTTAAATGATTTAACCACATTTGCAGGTCTACAAGACCTCCGAGTGGACAACGAACACCAAGTGACAATGGAACTGCGAGACAGTAGTGGTGAACGTATCTGGTGTGGTGGCGAACAGGTAAGCTTGGTTTTAAAGGCATACCTTACATCACAATCTCATATTCGATAAAAACAAGACAGACCACCGAAATTAAATTCAGGAATCTTGCATCATAATGAGAACCGTACCGATGACTGAAGACTGAAGTCGAAGATTAGAACAGCGCAGGACCGTCATGTATGGTAGCTTGTGGAAGCCTATGCCTAGCAGTAGGCGTCGCCTGGTTGAAATGATGATGAGGTCCAAGTTTGCTAATTTCCAAATACTTCAATGGTGTGTCAACAGCGTGTCGATTGAATATTCTTTGTCTTTTGGTAATCTGCTACTATGTAAAATGGCAAAAACTAGTCCATCAACACTCCATTGAAGCGTTTGTAAATTGGTGAACTTGGAGTATTCCAACAACACACTATTGCCACTTCATTGAAGCGTTTATAAATTAGCAGACTTGGGCTTCAGTTGTCAACACGAAGAAGGTATCAGCTAACGATAGTAACGATAGCGTGGTCCCGCGCAGGTGTGCGGCTACTTCCGGCGCCGCGACTCGAGCGCGCGTCCGCAGAGCGCGCGCGTGGCGGAGCTGGCGGACGGCCGCTACACGCTGGCCGTCACGCCGCGCTCGCCCGGCGCTTACCTGCTGGCCGTCACCGTCAATAACAAGCCTATCAAGGTACCTAAATAAACAAAAGCACCAATCAAATGGTTCTCAATTCTCATGCCAACATTTTTAATACAGGCTTTACCCTAGGCTATGTTGTTTTACCAACTTTTGCCTGCAAATTGGAAGCGACGAGAGAAATTTTAAATACCTGATGAAAAATTTCTTAGTTTGGTCTTTTTGGAAACAAATAACATCGATCTAGATATATACCGAGGATTGGCCTGCTAAAGCTTTGAACAGAGAGGAGTGGAAAGAGGGAAGGGAGGCCTTTGCCCTGCAGTGGCAAATGTTTGGCTCATAATAATAATAGATATACCGTCTAGAACTTTGTCCATCACCACACAAGCGATTAAAACGTTTAATGATAATTTCTGTCTCATGATAAAACCACCTTCTCTATCATCAGGGCAGTCCATTCGCATGTTGTGCGCGTGCGGGAGCGCTCCACTGGGGCAGGTTCCACTGCTGCGCGTTCTGTTCGTCCGGTGGACGCAAGGACGCCACGTGTGCCTGCGGGGCACGGATGCCTGGAGGATATAAAGGTAGCTGAGTAAATTTGTCTACTATGGTAATTGCGCTATGACGCCTATTGTTGCAGAAGAAAATGTTCACTTTTTTAAATAATTATTTTTTTCTTATTTGATATGTGGAAACTTGTCTTTACAGCTTAGTTTAGTTTTTATTTTTATTAAAAGTTTAGATTTTTATGTGCCTAATTTTCGGTGTATTCCGTTCTGTTCTACCGTCCGCCTTGTTCTACTAGTAGAACAAGGCGGAATTCACGTAATTTTAAAGCATAGCATAATTAGCATAATTCTGTATGGTTCAACATAAACAGATTACGCACAGAATGGTTCATGTAATGTGACTCGTGTGTCCGCAGGCTGCGGGCACGGGCACGCGGGCTGGCCGGGCACGCGCCACTGGTCGTGCTGCGCCAGCGTGCGGCGCGACGCCACCTGCACCAAGCCCAGGGGCAACTCGCAGCTCTACCAGTTCTCGTTGTAATTAATATATTGTTGTTAACTTGAGTAGTGTATTTGTTTCCTCTAACACCTTATTTTATCGAAACTATTGGTGGAATTAAGATGGTAAGTATGGATCCACTCCTTGTACGAAGTACTAGAGGACTAACCTAATCTGACCTAAGGGTAGCTACACACATAGTCGATTTGGCACATTCGGTTCGGTATTTTCAAAGAAGTCCCGATGAAATTTCTTCTAAAATACCGAATCGAATGTGCCGAATCGACTATGTATGTAGTTACCCTAACCTAATATGCCGCCTGGGATCCAGCCCAGAGCACCACCTTCTAAAAAATAAATAGGTATCACCATAAAAAGCGCAATAAAACAAAACATATTTAAATTACTTTTTATTTAAAATTACAAACAAGAAAATTATTGCTTATCTCAATACATTTACATTTACAACAATTACATTGATAAAACACCGTCAAAAAGGGACCTCCCTGATAAAATATAAAAATATGACAAACATACGTTTGATACCTATGGTTTAACTATGGTCTCGGATTAAAGCTACAACATGCTTTATAGAATTTAAACCCGAAGACAATTGTTGAGCCTCGATTTTTATGGTAAATGGCACTATCGCGGACACGAATGGTGCACCACTTTGCGATCAAATTGCTTTAAACGATTCTACGTGTGTAGGGGCGGGGCTAGCGCTACGTTCGGACGCCGGGTGCAAACGATTCTAACCTTAAGAGTGGTGCACCGGCTTTGCCCACGTTAGTACATCATGGGTAATAATAAAACAAATAAAAACTTCACTTGTAAAACTAATCACTTTTAAAATCAGCAACAGAAAATTTCATACTTACATAAATTTTACTGTTAAATTTTTTAATTTATATTAGTCAAGGCTGATTCTCTTGTACATCACGCTAAACTATACTTAGTCTAGCTATATCTCTTTTTATTAAACACCATCGAAAAAGGACAGCAAATTGAACTGTCAAATTAGTAATTAGTTATACGAGGTCTACACATACTAGCCGCCTAAATTCTCATTGAAATCAAGCAAATGGACTAATTTGATCCCAATTCTATTTCTCGAGACCAAATAGGATAACCAAAATTTGGCGTGAATTCGCAACATTGCGTCATTATTTGTTTTCAAATAAGGAATACATATCGCACTCGAAAGATGCTATTAGGCCATTTGGGTGCGTTCGCAATTTGAATAGATCAACTAATGAAGATCAAAATAAATAATTTTATTAATACAAAAAAGGTTGAGTTTAGATCTTAATAGAAAATTTATTAGTACTAAATAATTATATTTATCTACATTTATATAAATAGGAAGACAATGACAATTTCCTTTTCTGTGTGTTAATCGATTTTTTTAATTAGTAGTTATAGAGAAATTTTAATGTTAGTTATGAATAAATAAATTGAAAACGTTAGTTTTGTTTTATAAAAACAAAATTACGGTCCATTTTCGACTACATATTGATTTCTAGTAATTTTAATTAGTGATTAGCATGCCTATTAAATTTATAAAAAAAATCATTCGAGTTTTGTTTATCAAAATATTGATGTTTTATTCTGTCGATCGTACTATAATTGGACCGTTTTGAACTGAGAGATGAGGCCACAAAATGTCTTTTATATATCTGTCACGCGCTATGTAGCTGTTATATAGCTTATATAGCGCGTTATATAGCTGTCAGCGCGCTAGTGATGTGGGTATTATTAGAAAAAGGATATCGATAATTTGCGACTACAATAACAATATTGTACGGTAAGCAAAAATACTAACTGTTAAATTCGTCAAAGCGGAAACTGCCGAATTAATTTCCCGCCTAAGGTACGACAAACGTAAAAAAGGGACAAAACATAGGAGCGGAGCAGTCACCGTCTCCGGAATCGATAAGGAAGACATCATCATAAGAACCCCATCTTATTACAATTCCTGTGGTGTCTATGGCCCCAGTAATAGCCAATCGAAAGATTTTCACGAGAATATTATTAACTATAGTGGATGAATACAGTGGCGTGCCTAGCGCCTAATAACAGGGCAAGCAATCTTTTCAAAGTAAACAAAATTGAACATTGAGTACGACGCTCGACTCGTAACATAGAAAGGAATTTTACAGGTCAAACATACTGTCGAGCATTCGCAGGAACATTACATTACATGAAAATGCTTATTTAAATTGATTATATTATGCTCGAAAAAAGACTAAAAATTAAAAATGATTTAGTTTACCGTCAACATTTGGCAAGCCGGGCTTTTAGGCTTGTGTGGTAAGCACGCCACTGGATGAATGTAATTTTATTTCTCAAACTATCACAGATCAATATCACATCTGCAAAACATAGGTATTTAATAAGAAGATCCCTTGATTACAATAATTAATGTTCTTAGATTTATTTCACATAGAATCCAATGAAATGAAAGAGAACAATTACAGCATTTTTTTTAAACTAGGCCATGTATTCTCGATCCCGGATTAACTAGGAATAAATGTAACTAAGAATAAATAATAATTTAATAAGAAATTTGAAAAACAACTGATGCGGATAGGATTCGAACCCACGATCTTCGGCGTACCGTGCCGACGCTCCGCTGACCCACCGTATCCCATCAGAATCAGTAGAAATTTCTATCTCTATCTACGCCAGGCGTTTGTTTTTTCAGGTTTCTTATAAATTATTATATTATTATTTAATAAGCTAACATGTGCTATAACATGTAAAAAAAATTAAGAATAAATACTATAATACTTTTCTTTGCAAAGAATTTTAAATTCAAGTATTAAATATTGATTGATATATTGTATAACTTTGTAATTTTTATGAATAATAAAGTATCGTATCGTATCGTAAATAAACTTATATTCCTGTCAATCCGGATATGCAAGACCCAATATTTAAAAAAAACCCCTATTTTTCTCTCTCAGCTTTCATTAGACAGACTCTAGTTTGTTATCTTAGAATGGTCATACAACATTAGACTTAATCACGACCACATAAGGTTGAACAAAAATGTTACAATACATACATGCGAAACAGTTTTGAGCTATAAGACTAAAGATATTGAGTGCATAATTCCATGTATTACAAAATTAACACTCTTGCTTTTTGCTTAAATTAAAAATCAAAACAAAAGATATAAGAAAAAAAATGTCTTATTTTTCAATCCATTGACAAAATTTTCTACATACATTTCAACGCTTATCTACTACAGGGTAAGCAGTCCCCGAGCTGTCAAATCATCTTACTCAAACTCTGACACTGTTTTTTCAATTATAAAATTAATAGAATACATTTAATTGTCATTACACAAATCTTTTATACACTTTTCTTACTCTATTTCGTTCCTAATTTAATTTCGATGTTCGCGAATGAAATCGGTTTGAATTTGAAATTGGACAGTTCCGAAATCAACGCATGAATTTAACCGAAATTATATTTTATAAATATTCAACTTTCTTTGCCGATCGTATACCAAGATGGCTACCTTTATTACGTCTTATAGTACTAGATATGTTGACACCTGTTTAGAGTCCTAACGCTGGTACTGGCGTGTAGGAGACCGGGGTGGGCGCACAAGCTTGTCTGACACTCATCTCCCATGCATCCAACAACTGTCCTACTGAACAGCTTTTTGGTAATCTGTGGAGGAAATGTTTAGTTTAGCCTCTGCCATGCCAAAAGAATTCTAGCGTGGGAAATATTTAAAAAAATATTTGTGACACAATTAGGTGGTAGATATTTCTTTTGCTCGGATCAAACGGGTCGCATCTACTTTTGTCATGTGGGAAGGTAGAGTGAGGGATATGTTCAGCGCCGCCAGCAGCGTGATTACCTGGCGCAGCGGGCGTCCATGGCGCGCTCCAGCCTGGCCAGGAAGGAGTCGGGCGCGTGCTGGCGGGCGGCGCGCGGCTTGAGGCGCACGGGCGGCCGCAGCGGGTAGTCGCGCGGCACGCCCACGTGCACGCCCGCCACGCACGGCAGGCGCGGCTCGTCCAGCGCCGCCACCAGCGTGATGGCGCCGCCGCCCGCGCCGCCGCCCCACGACATGGGCTCCAGCGACACCTGCGCGGTGGGAGCCAGGTCACATTTACTGTCTTTTTAGTGACTTTTTGAAAGAAAAAAAACAAAGAAAGGAGAGGAAAAGATAGCCACAGTTATATTGAAAGCCAAAAAACAGAAAAAGTGAAGCACACAATGTATAAGGTCAAGGAATTGGCTCTCGATAACTGAGCTTGAAGATGCTTCTAGACTGTAAAGAATAGCTAAAAATGTCTTAACTCACCTTGAACCGTGAGTCTAATCTGGCTATTTCACCCTGCAAAACGTCTGGTATTTCCAAAGGTGGTTCCTCCATTTTCGGTACTTTTTGTGGTGTTGGTAAATTTCTAGAATAACGAAAAATGATTGTTTATATAGTGTACTATAGTGTCACTCTGCTTTTAAAAAACCTTCCCTGAATAACTGAGATGAGAGAAAATAGATCATACTCCACGACGCAGACCCAGTGTGTCGGTACCCGCAGTAGGACCTTATCAACCACCTATAAAGCTATACTACTATCACAGCTACTTATCTTAAGAGACGCTTAAATGAAACTGTTATCTATTCACAAAAATAATGATCTTGCGCTTTTCAACCTTTGCGGATTCGATTCCCGCAGGGCTTTGAAATTTGTTCTTGTTAGGTGTCATTGTCAAATTATCTGTCAGTAACTGAGAAATCCTAGCGTAGTGCTACTTTTTTTTTTAAGAAAAAGTTTGATAAATTTTCTAATCTTATAAATATTTTTTAATAAGAAATTTGAAAAAACAACTGATACGGCACATCCGTATCAGTTGATTCGAACTCACGATCTCCGGCGTACCGTGCCGACACGAGCGTCGGCACGGTACGCCGGTATTTTTTAAAATTAAATATTTATATTTAAAATTAATTAGTAAATATTTAAAATTAATTATTAAATATTTATATTTAATAAGCTAATATGTAAAAAAAATCTAATCTTGCCTGCTTTGAGTGCGGAAGCATGCAAGCAATTATCTCGCTCTAGAGAACGATGTTTTTGGGCGAATAAGAGGATAGACAGTTCTGGAAAAAGCGCTCCGTGCGGTTGCACATGTTGCACCTTAATCCCTAAAAAAACGCTGAATATAGAATGAAAAAATAATAATGAATCTAAATATTTGTAGTTTGAAAGATTATAATTATTACTTACTTGATCTCAGGACCATTGAGCGCGTCGAGTGCCGATCCAAAGGTACGTTTGAGCGTGTGGTTTGCGAGCGGTGATTGTAAGCAGTTGTTTACTACTTCCAGTAACGGATTGAAGATTTGTTCCTAAATTACAACACATACATACAAATTAGTTGCTACAGGAAGTTTGCTACTGATGAGGAGTTTCGTATTTTCTAAGTTAATAGTCAGATCATGACGATATTTATAAGGGACCAATCTCAGAGCACCACAAAAATGCAATAAAGATTTTTTGAATTTGTATTTTGAATTTTAAGCAATTATAATAATAAGATGCTTCAAACTATATTGTAATACGCGGCTTCGCTCGCGTTAATTAACCCTTTGAACGCCACGCCGGTCATTGGTGACCGGCAAACAATAAAAATTGCATTGTGTCTGCGGCGTGGCAGTCAAAGTATTAAGAATTTAAAATTGAATCATGATTCGATAGACATGTGGCGCCATCTTTATTATCATAACGACGTTATTGTTGTTTTCCTCGGGAACAGTACTTTTTTTCGGTATAAAAGGTACCTTATGTCTTCAGTACACCTGACAAAATGTCAGGAAGATCAGTTCAGTTGTTTAGGCGAGAAAAGATAACAAACATTTTTTTTCGCATTTATAATATTTGTTAGGATTGGGATAAGTAATTATAATAACAGGGAAAGCCCAACAATCTTTGAAGAGGTTTCATGAAAAATAAAATTTTTTTTTGGCAAGCCCGGCTTTTAAGTTTCTATAGACTGTGGAAGGTACGCCACTGATATTACCTTCCCAGTGCTGGGAACGACTACTCCCTCACTGCGCTTGAAGTCCAACTTCTCCAGGACCACCTCGCACTTGATGAGTGTCTCCAAAGGCATGCGCTTGTTTGGATTAGATAGAATATCCAGAAGGTTCTTCATCTTTGTTAGTTTCTCCACGTCTATAGATAAAGAAGGCGTATTATTATATTTACGAAGTAATTAGTAAGATTTTCTCTTGTATCGTGGTTACGCGGTTATACCATTAAAAAATATTCAGAAGTAGTAAGGAGTCTGGAATAGAGATGATAAAATAACTCTAACGGATTCCCGTCGCAAAATTACTTATTAAAGTTGACGGTAGACCAATAGTACTTTTTAATAACGACGCTTGACAAAGGCGGTGACGCATCGCTCTTCCCCGCCTCGTCTTGCAAGTTACAAGTCCGGCGCGCTTGCAGTGCGACGCCGCACCACAGTATAATAATTATACAGTATGGAAACTACGTACAAACGCACGAAAACGGCACACTCACACAAACATGCGCAACGACGTGTCGTTGATACTGCGAGTACCACGACGTTCGCTTAGGAGTCTCGTCGTTACGCAATATTATGCATGTTTGTGTGAGTGTGCTGTTTCTAGCGTTTGTATGTAGTTACTATACTGTATGATATGGTATGGCGGCCTAACGCGTCGTCTGACATGGTAAATAATTTGTATGTAAGATGACGTTGCGGCACCACTCCGACGCCGCACCGCACCGCTAACGCTTCGTGTGGCCTCGCTCTTAATAAATATTACGAGACGGGAGTCCGTTAAAGAGTTCGAACGTTTAAGACAATATTATGGGATTAATGTATTGATTGACATATAAAACTTCAATACTCACTCTCTCCCTCACTGACCATCCTATGCACCATTCTCCTCAGCGGTTCAATGTATTTGGATAGCTGTCGTACTTTCTCCCTGTAAGCAGCTTCTTCACCCCCCGGAGACGCAACGCTGGCGCCGACAGGAGTGTTAAGTGATGATGAGGGCGATGCTACCATACCCATGCCTACACCCCTGGTGATAAAGTGATAAAAGACGGTATTGTTTAAAAATCTCTCAAATGCGCTGGTTTCCTCACAATATTTTCCTTCAACGTTTTAGCAAGTGATAATTAATTTCTAATAGGCACATAAATCCGCAAAGTCAGACGTGCGTGGCTTTCGAATCTAAGACTTTTGACTTGGCAGTCCAACGGTCATACCACTATGCTATCACTGCGAATACAATGCTATCACGCTAGCATTGTGAGTTGGTCATTTCAGATAAGTCCAGTCATGAGGAATTAATAGCTTCGGTTATTTTCTTATTCACGTTTTGTCATATATATACATACCTCTGTGGTTGTTGAACATGATGCGCGAGGTGCGCAGGATTGGACGGCGAGGGGCTGCCGACACTGCCGCACGCACCGAGCCCGCTCAGTGACGACATCGGTGACGTCATTGTGGCGCCCATTACACCTGATGTCATAACAGGATTCTATAGGTAGGTATTCACAGGAGTATTTGAGTAGGGGGCATGAAGTAATTGCTTCGTGGTAGGGGGATTAAAATAATACGAAGCACTATAAAATATCGAAATTCCCAACAAATATTTAAATAAAATGTTGTAGTCCTAGCCTACCACGCCTCTCTGCCTTTTTTTATTATTGTGTGGAAAACCCTTTATGGGTCATCACCAAGGGCTGGTATTGGGGTTATGTCCGATTCGCACGGACTAAAAACCACACGGTGCTACCGGCATTCCCTCGCGCATTTGCCGTACTCCAATCAGCCTTAGGTCACCTACAATGAGTGTTTCGACTTTCGGCCGTTTTGCCGGCAAGCCATTGATCATAGACAAAACTATTCTGAGGTATTTGACCTAATTTTAGACTTTCTATGCGATGGAATAAAAAAACTACTATACAAATTTTTATTTTGGTGATTTTTTTATTAATTTTCTTACCTGTTTTAAGTTGTATACGTTTTGGCAGATCGAAAATTGCATTAAAATACAACTTGCTTATCGAAAGCAATTTTATGCATAAAAAAATTGCAGATAAGTAATAAAATTATTCGACACAACAGCTTATTCGTCGTGTTTTTTCATTTTTTTGGGACTCCTTCACTGTCTCTTTACCAATTATTATTATTATTTAATTATTAATTACCCAATTATTTAGCAGATAATGCAAGTTCCGTCAATCCAGACACTTTTATTATTCTTAATAGCATCTCATTTTACTGTAATTTTGATTGTGATAATCATCTGACTATCCCACCTACTGAAGACATTTCGTTTAGAAATAGGTTACAAAACATATTTGATTTAGGAAACTAATCAGTGTTACCACCTGTGCCTGATGCCTGGAGTTACCTTCAGATTAAAGGTGTGATCAGATAATCTGGTGTGTGAGGGTCTGTAAACCACACAGGCTCATTGTGTCTTAAATGTAACCTACCGTTACAGAAATTAATGACACAGAATGAAATAATAAATAGAAAAAAAGTAAAACATTTAATAGGTATAAATAATTTACAAAAAAAAGGTGAATGATAACTTTTGAAAATAATTCAACATATCATTTAAATGTATAATATCATCCTAATCTCATAAAATGTACTGGTTGTGACTTAGTCAAATATTTAATATTCATACTATACTAAAATACATTATATCCTACCTACATTATATCCTAAAATATATCATTTATACAAAATAAAAAATTCAATAATTGCAGTTTTTGTGATTTCGAGGTAACAAAGATATGGCAAAAGGTATTAACTTATAAACTAATATTGCATAACATTATCGAAAGATCAATTGAGATCGCGATTTTTCTTTCCTTTGAATCCGACTTATGAAACCGAATATCTTATGATTCCGACTTCTTATAAAACAGAATCTCTTATGATTCCGACTTCTTAGAAAACCATATTTCTTATGCTTCCGATTTCTTATGAAACCGAATCGTCGAATTCATAAGAGATTCAGTTGAAAACTGAATCTCTTATGAATTCGACTTACAAAACAGAATCGCTTATGATTCCGACTTCTTATGAAACCGAACTTCTTATGAATCCGACTTCTTATAAAACATAATCTCTTATGATTCCGACTTCTTATAAAACAGAATCTCTTATGATTCCGACTTCTTATGAAACCGATTTCTTATCAAACAGTACATCTTATTTCTTGTCTAATTTGACGGGCTTGTACAAATTGACCATAAATTCAACTTGTTTCCACATAGCCTCGAGTTTTTCGTTGGGAACCGAGTTTATTAGTTTCCTAAATCTCATCGTCATCGCATTGCGCTGCCGATTCCTTAGATCTGAAAAATGTAATAGTAGATAAAATTTTTGGATGTTTGATAATTGATTTTTTTTTTCGATACAAACTCGGTTTAATACAGAAAGTAGTTCGATATTCAAAACCCAAAATGATTTGGTGATAAAATTCAAACAGAAAACTGAGCATCATAAAAATTAATATGGATTATATTTTCTCTATGGTCCCGGCAACGCATCTGCAATGGTTTTGGTATTTCGGGCGCCTAAAGACGGCGCGGTAATGAATACCATCAGATGACCTCCAGATTTGCCCCCTTTTTCCATTAATAATTATTTCCATTAATGATTATGCCCACAATACGACTTAATTTAATTAAATACTAGCTGTCCGGCCCAACTCTGCACTCGTGATTATCCTACCTCTACCTCTACGCCTATTCTACTCATCCCCTACTCTCCCCCTTTTCTGTCCTACTCTACCTTACAATCTTATTGGAAAATTAAATTGTCGTTTTTAGTTTTTTTTATGCTTTTCACCGTTTTAACCTTTCCGGAACATCCACAAATAGTTCAAGAATACGCCAAATCGGTCCAGCCATTCTCGAAATGAATTGATGTTTGTTTGTTTTAGTAAGACAAACGGACAGCAATTCATATTTATAAATGTATTTTTTTTAATCCGCGGAGCATAAGATTCTTACGAAATAAAATTATTAAATTAAAAAACAGCAGTTAATGATAATATAAACTTGTGACACAACTCATTATTTTAGCGATACGGCCTATATTCACTTTTCTATTGCGCAGGCGCACTCGATTGGTTTTTAATCGTAAACCTGCGCGAACTTTCTATTATACTACTTATCTGTCTGCAAATTTATAGCTCAACGACGTTTTTTCCTTATGTGTCACACAAATTCTAAGTACGTGACCTTTAAAATCAGTGAGGAAGATCGTCGGTGATTTAACCGGTTAGAAATTTTGCATGTAGCCTGCCTTAGCTCGCGTTTGTCATCGCCACGATGCGCTGGTTGCTATATTGTATTGATAGCGTTTATAGAGATTCAAAATGTATACGGTTAAATCAAATTAGTGAGCGAAATTTTAGTCATGATAGGTATCCATAGATAACACAAACAATAATAAAAAAAAATGTAATAAAATAAAAATGTTTTTTATTTTGTTCGGTCTCTAGGACCAACGGTTAAGACTGTGTTGTCTGTCAGTCAGATTTTTGTTTTATGGTGAAAAGAGTAATAATAATATTCTCCTGACCGAATTTCGGTCACAGCGGCCAATCTCAACGGAGACTAGCCAATTACGCAGGAGATATTATAGTGCACAAGTGTGTGCGCAAACACAGGTGCACTCTCTATTCCCTCACTCTCATTGTCCGATGGGACGGCCTTCCGACACGATCGGAGAGAGATCAGGCGCAGGGCCAACAGCTTTACGTGCTTTCCGAGGCACGGAGTAAGTGATAATTAATTTATAAAACGCACATAACTTACGAAAAGTCAGAGGTGCGCGCCTTGGGTTCGAACCCGAGACCACTGACTTGCCAGTCAACGGTCACCACCACTAGGCTATCACGACTTAAAAAAGATGAAAATGAAAAGAGTAAACATGCAACGAATGGTCGATAACTTAATTTATATATATTTTATGCATGAATGTATGGTATGTACGGGTCTAGCTGTTTCCGTAAGAACAGAGAAATATATTTACTTTATTTATTTAGTCTTTGAAAAGTCAGACAAAGCTCGTGTAGACAAATACACGAAAGTTATTTGGTCTTTCTTTCTTTATCGTGTGGTTGATAAACAACCTAGTGTCAGAGCTTAACCCACCCGTAGGCTAGACTTGGCTTTACTCACCGTTAAATAACGAGTATCCACGCCTTAACCGGCGAATAGAATAGCGAATAATATTAGATAACATTAAAATAGCGTAGGTTCAATTTTAGTTAGAGGTAACCCGGAGTCAAATCGAAGTAAAACTTATATCAGTAGTGTCTACTGACTGTACCATTTTTCATTGGGAATCCAGTAACAATCACCAGCAGCTACATTCCCAACAATGTTTTCGCAAGTACTTTCAGTTTTTTCGCTTCTCCTACAATATCTAAACATAAATTAGCAAATATTACTAATATACCACACTAGTATTTATTAAACATAGTAAATATTGTATTTACTTTGTGAGTGAATGTAAATCTTTTGAGAAAATAAATATCTTAAACCGTAATCGAGTTGTATGGGGGCCATCACCACTGTTGTCTACTTAACTTACCCATAGGACTAGGTCCTCCCATATTCGGCGATGGAGCTGAAGGCGAGGGGCTTTGGCGCAGGAACTGGTTCGGGGGCGGAGCCCTCGCGTGTGGAGGATAGGTGCCGCCGAGCATGCCGCCGACCACCTCCGGTTTATTCTGCACACGGCCTTGCATGTGCAACATGTTTAGCCCTGCGATCTGGTTGTTGCCCATCCCTCCAACTGAAATGTTAGTATTAAGTGCTGATTGCTAACAACTTTTTTGATGGTATAGTTAACCATAAAATTGCTTTACCACTTTTGATAAAAACTTCCATCAATATTAAATTTTACTAAGACACTGTCAAAATTAAATTTCACATGCATTAATGACAACGCAAACGCATTCTTGTAAGCAAAAATAGACTTTGTTGTTTTGAGATAATGCTCTCAATATTTGTCCCACGGGAATCGAACCTGCGACAACAAGAGCAGAAAGCGAAAACTGAAACAATACGCTAATTGTGTTGTCATTAAATCCCTAGATAATTTAAAGTTATTGTGTAAAATCTTACCCATTTGTCCTGGCATCTGTCCCTGCATGTTATTCTGCGCCATTTGTCCTCCCATCCCGACCTGGTTGCACGGCATTTGCCCCACCATAGTATTGGCCCCACTCATCGGCACCTGCATACTATTAGGCATAGACATATTCTGCATCATCTGCCCCTGCATGCCTCCAGCCAATTGACTCTGCAACTGACTTCCCATCGGATTTCCCATTCCCCCCATTCCGCCAACCATGTTATTTCCCATTTGTCCTTGATTACCAACCATTCCCATTGTACCCCCTAATTTATTCTGCATCTGCATATTGATCTGTGGCCTCTGATTCAGTGATTGTAGTAAATTTGTGGCCGTTTGAGCTTGTGCTCCTTGTGAAACTATTGGTCCTTGCTGCCCCATTTGTCCCTGCATGCCCGCCATGCCAGGGTTGGGCCCCATGACTCCTTGTTGCTGCATTTGACCTTGAGGTCCCATAGTCATCATTTGGTTCCTCGACCCCTGTGATGCTAAGTTTTGGAGGGCATTAATAGGATCAGGTGTAAGGCCTGTTTGGGAACTGGGCCCTTGTGGTTGTTGTCCTTGTGGAGCCTGGACTTGAGGGCTGGGTCCAGGCTGGCCTTGATTGGGACCTTGCATATTTGGTGCACCTTGGTTTTGTTTTGATTGTGCTGCAAGAAATATTATCATATAGGTATTTTAAGATTGGAATAACATGTATGTCCATTTTCATAATTTTTTTAACACTAAAAAACATTTATTTTAGGATGCAGTTACAGAAAATTAATTCCGTAATACGTGTTGATCACTTGTGGAAATAAAATCTGTGACATTACATTACATTAAACGCAGAAGGCTATTCTCTTATCCGCTACATACAACAAGTCGTACAAGTTTTTTTAAATTTAAATAACAGAAGCTACCATAATAATGCTGGTTAATTAAGATGAATAGAAGAAAAGCATTAGTACTAACATTAATATCAATGGGAAGCAAACAACATGATGTTTGTTGACCAGCTTAAAGCTGTTTATTAGCAGAAACAATAAAAATCTATTGTTATCTTGGTCTATTAGGGATGTTGAGTCACCTATTTATTTTTCAGACACTACATACAGGGCTTAAGACCTATCACTATAGGAGGACATGAATGAATCTAGGAAAATTTAAGTTTTATGTTGTATCTGCTTTAAGAATGTCTTGGCTCTAAGACCTCGTCAGAACTTTAGGGAGAAGAGGGGATGGCCTGTTTTTATTTTATTTTAAACCCGCTAACACGCAAAATACACGCTTTATCGTCGAATTGTGGCCAACCCACTGGCTGAAAAAAGTCAAACTGAACTATGCCAGAGATATTACAGTGCACAAGTGTGGCAACACAGGTGCACTTTCTATTTCGTCAGTCTCATGGTCTAATGGAACTGCAATACGATATGACCAGAGAGAAATAATAGATCAGGCACTGAACCATTATATTTATTAATAATCAGTTTATAAAACGCACATAATTCTTCTCCTTCGCACTTCTCCTTTCATTCGCTGAAGTGCCTTCAGAGCTTCTTACCCTTACAAACTAAAATCACCCTAGCCCAGACTCTAATCCAGCCGATCATCGATTATGCTGACGCATGTTACTTAGATGCTACTGAGGAGCTCTTAAATAAGCTTGAACGCCTACAAAACCTCGGCATCAGATTTGTGTTTGGCCTCAGAAAATACGATCACGTATCGGACTTTCGGAGGCAACTGAAATGGCTCCCTATACGCCTACGTAGGAACACTCGGATCTTATGTCTCCTCTTCAACATCCTCCACAATCCTCATTATCCTTCTTACCTGCGTGAGCGCTTCTCCTTTGTCCGTTCCTCTGATGCTCCTTGCAGGCCTCACCTCAAATCCCTTCTCAAGTTCCAACCTCATAAATCTGATTTCTTCTCCTATTCCTTCACTATCCATGCAGTAAGACTATGGAACTCCCTGCCGCCTAATATACGAAACCTCACTACAATCTCTCTTTTTAAAAAACGTGTAAAAGAGCACTACCTTTCCTCTTGATTTACTGTAGTATATAATATATTATTTACGTAATATATAATATTTATATATTTATTTATATATTTTAGGTACATATTTATATATTATAGGTATATATTCGATTTGTATTTATATTTTGTGTATTATTTAGCATTTAGTTTATTATACTTTTTTTATTTTTGTTATTGTTATTTTTTATTTTGTTTCTTTTCTACACACTGTAGTCTACTTCTCATAATCGCCTCTCCCATCGCTGGTCTGCTGGCAGAAATTTCTTTAGAAATAAGCAGTACCATTGTACTTAATTTTCTTGTTATGATTTTTTTTTTATACCTGTTTGTGTGTGTACATAAATAAATAAATAAATAAATAATTTACTAAAAGTCAGAGATGTGCACGCCTTGGTTTTGAACCTGAGACCCTCTGAATTGTCAGTCAACTATCATACCACTATGCTATCTCAGAAATAATACAATAACACTTACACATCTCCCTCACATGCAGAATAAGTTTGGCGACCATGTTCATGTATTCTTCACGAGTTTTGGCCTTCATAAACACATGGTTTTCCATTTCACTGCTGTTGCGTGCTACTTGTACACCAGAACGTTGAATCACCTCCTCGCTGTTAAAAAAATAATAATTAAAAAAACTCCTTTACTTTACTTAATATTTATAAACACACTTAAAACGTAATAAATATCAATTGCGGTGTCCCTAGCGCTTGAGTGTTTTCAAACTAATTGTTTTAGTAGTACTACGCAGTTTATAGGATGAAAATAGAACAAAATAAAACATGCAGTTCTACTCTGTTGCATAATATAAGACACGGTAGGGGCATGGAAATTTGTCTCATAAATGCAACACTAGCAAAAAGGTTAAATCTTCAAACACCAAGAAATTAGATATACAAAAGGAAATCAATTGTTACTCGATGCCAGCGTCCAAAATACTTAAAGATTTGGAAAGTAAGGACACTAATGGCATATTTACATCTTAAAACGATTCTTTAAGTATTCTTATGAGGACTTTAGAGAATATAAGTACATGAGCAGCGTCTGAACTAAATTTAATGAACCACACACAACTTATCAGTACAATGCAGCTTTAAAGAAATAAAGACATAAATAAATAAACCGAGTTACTAGTTAGTAATTACCATCAATCTCATGGGCATATTAAATTGGTTTTGTACCGATTTAATTAAAATTAAAAGTAGGACTTATAAAAAAACATTCACATATTGATAACGACAAGAATGTTGGAAGTTATCTGTACCGTAGGTGATGTAAATGAAATGCATGACTCATACATTTAAAAATAACAATCAGAACTCAGTTGCAATCTTGGAGGTATTTGCTTCTAGGGAATTCCAATAATAGGTACAACTAACTTGTTTATAAAAGTGACTCTTAATACATCAATTATCGTAACAAAATAATAGGTAATCATGAGGACTAGATGCAAACCCTGGTTTATTCAAAACTAATCTGTGTTAAAATAGAAGTTGAAACTATATTGGACTAAAGCTGTGCCCAAATATGGCATAGCAGAATAATAACAAAAATATTAGGTACTCAGAAAATACTAGTCCAGCCTAAAGCCTAAGATAACAATAGTAATCGATATAAACCCAAATATTACTTATTTTATAGCGACTACAGAAAAGAACACGATAACATTGTAAAACTCACATTTTTGACACCACACTCTGCCTGAAGTTTGGAGTTCTCCAATTATTATCGTCTGAAGCCATGGCGGTGAACTGCTTCAAATTATCCATACGTTGTAAACCACAATTTGTAAGCGATGCAGCTTCTATCGACACATTTGAATAATAAATAAATACAAAATGATTCTTCAAACACAGAGGACTGAACGCTCAGTATCGAAGCGCTGCGCTAGACTTTTTCGTCGAGAAATCGACATCGACAATCGTCTCATCGATGACAGATTAAAAATGAAATAATATATTGTTTGTTTGATATTTTCTTTCACAAAGGATTCCTTTGAGTTCAGCCTTGGAAGAATCATCTGAATAGCTTTCAGCACATAAAAGTTCAGGGAGTGCAGGATTAACACCTGTGATTAACACAAACAATTGTAGTAGTATTTTCTATAACTATAATATTAATAAATAAAATTGTCAAAATGTCAATTTCTAATTTAAAAATGCGTAACCTTCAATGGCAACACTAAGTATACGTACACGTTCCATATCTTCAATACCTACTTGTTATGCCTCGCTCGAAGGATAGAGAGGATAGAGAGTATTGAGAGTAAGGTGGCAATATCTGTGACCTCCGTAGACAATCTGTTAACTAGTGAAGTCAAATCATTGAAACATCTTAAAAAGCTTGGAAAAAGAAGGCAATTTTTTTCCTCCATGATTGAAACTTGAAAGCTTGAACGGAGAATTCATTTACGATTGAAAGCAATTGAAAGTAATCATGCTTATAATGGGAGAATAATATGGAGCAAAACGTCTCTGGCACTGTCAGTGTGTGTCAATGTCAAAATCAAAATAAATCATTCATTGATGATTTTTGGCTTGCCGCGCGGTACGAATACGATAGCGTTTGTTTTATTTGCTTATAAAATTAATACACTCAACTTACGACGATGGCTGCATCAACAGTGTTAAGAGTAAAGCGAAGACTTGAAGAAAATCCACAAGACGCCCTGGTGCTCATGTGCAAACGGATGAAAACAGATAAAGAAGAAATCTCCCCATCGTTGTTCGTTTTTCGGGGCACCGTTGATAACCAGGTAAACATTGCAGCATTGTGATAACCTAAAGTTTTACGTATTATCAGGCTCGTTTAAAATTAAATCAAACGGTCGTCTCTACATATTGTAGTGTTGCACCTTTAGATAAGTCCAATTTGTCCAATTTATATATCAACATTTAATAAAATTGATTTCTTCCTTTTAGGAAACAGCCCATGTTAAAAACTTATTGCCAAAAACAGATATAAAACTTCAAACTGCACCCGATGTAGACAGTATCTTTGAAAAGATGAGAAAAGAACGAAAAGAGATATCAAATAAAAGTCGTTACAAAATAGTAAACTGCTGTAGAGGATTACAAGACAATAAGGATTGTGAAGATATACTCAATTTAATAGATCTGCAAAAGACCGAAGATAAAGATGGCGATGTACAATATGCATATGACCTGTACACAAGCTATAAGCAAGAATTTGATATATCAATGATTGATCATTTTGTTGGGTAAGAAATGTTTTCCTTACCAAATTTCGGTCACAGCGGACTGAGATTATTATCTCCATAGAGATAATACATAAGCCTGTGGTATGGCCCGTAAGGCGTACCAGAACTAAACATATCCGTTGGACTGCCTTTTTAGTCTAGTAGTAAGAGCAACTGCTGAGCAAGAGGTCTTGGGTTCGATTCCGGGTCAGGTAAAGTGTTATTGGGTTTTTCCATTAGGAAATTCTCATTAGCACCATGAAGACTGGAATTGTGTCTGGTTAATTACTCCCCCTACTACTTTTACCCCCCCATTACCCCCTATTACTTGTAACATAGCCGGCGAAACATGGGTGTACTGCTTTCACCTCTGCCTACCTCCTCTAGGGAATACAGGTGTGAGTTTATGTTATGGTTTCCAATGCAAAATAATAATTACCCATTATTCTATATTACAGTGTAGAAACAGACTTAGTATTTGACTCTTACCGTGAGCCACGTCAAGACTCGGATGCAGAAGCCGATGATGATGATGATTCTAATGATGAAAATAACTGGAGGAATGACTACCCAGAATCGGAGCCCAGCAGTATAGATGAAGAGGATATGATTAGAGCTATGCAAAGGGTAGACCTTGGTAAGCTTTGTATTTTAATTGCATATTATAAATAACTAGCGACTCGCCCTGGCTTCGCACGGGTGCAATATACATATAAACCTTCCTCTTGAATCACTCTATCTATTAAAAAAGACCGCATCAAAATCCGTTGCGTAGTTTTAAAGATCTAAGCATACATAGGGACAGACAGACGCGGCAAGCGACTTTGTTTTATACTATTTAGTGATAATTGCTTAACACTTTTGCGGACACTGAACACCTATAGACGTAATAACAATAAAACTTCTATTATGTCTCGTTTACTGCCAGCGAAAGAATGGAACCACCTCTACCCGTCCGGCGGGTGTATTAAGAATCAACAAAGGGAGGGATCCGTAGGTTGGGCAGCACAATCCTTCTGTGTAACAGCAATCATCTGCTACTGCGATCGCCAACCCTCTTGGTCAGTGTGGCGATTATGGGCAAATACCTCCAGTGAGTGCACAATAGTGGCGCGCATTGGGAGAGGCCTATGTTCAGTAGTGGACTAAAATAGGCAGATGATGATGCTGTACAATTCCGTAGGCTTCCATTCCGTTCCGCGACAATTTAAATTAACCCTAAAGGCGCATTTTTTCGACTGGCAATATGTAGCCTAACGCGCGGTGCGCTGTCGTCTATATTGAAATCAAATATAACCTCTATTTACTGATTAATAACATTCTATGTCCAAGGACATCCAAGCAACTAAGCGCGCGGTTCACAATGCATGTTTCTATCGAATGTTAGGCCGAAGTCAGCATTCGGTCCAACACTTATACAAGTCTGGTGTGTAGCTATAGGCTTACATTTATCATTTTCATTTGCAGAAGATGACCTCTCCAGCGATGCAGGTGAAGACAAAATTTACGATGAACCAACAGATTTGTTCACTGATGACGTAAATAAATATGGTGCAGCATACGCTAAGTACAAAGCTAAAGTACTATCAGAAAACCCTGACTTGTCTGACAGTAAGCATTTGGTACATTGTACGAAGGAAGAAGGGTATAGAGATGACAGTGACGATGGATTTTATTATGGAGAGGATGAGGATACGGAACAATTTAAAGAACAATATAGAAATGATTCTTCGGACGAGTGTAGTCCAGATTAAAATTCAGATTGTACGTTGTTCGTTTTGGTAAAACTTTTTCTTAGGGTCGTATTACAGAACATAACTTAGGACTCAAGTAATCTTGAAACGAGTTTTTTTTCTAAATACTCGCATGCAAAAAACATGTTTAGATTGTTTAAATAAAAGTATTACTGTTATATTGTGGAATAAGTTAATATGCACTTTACCTAGTTAATCTGCATAATTATGTTCGACTCGCACAGACTAAAAACACACGGTGTTCCTTGTCGGACCTCTGGACGGAAGAACGGGGTTCACTTGTGTATTCAAACGAGTTTTAGTCCTGCTAAACTAGTTTCAAGTAATATTTGAGTTTTGAATTACATTCTGTTATACGACCCTGGTGCAAGCTCTAGGCAGCATGTGGACGTCAGGCTCTAAGCGCGACGTTTGGCTCTCCTGTGATATCTTGACTTTTTTTTTTCTAAATATTGATTTAAAAAATAATTAGAATCTTTTTGAAATGTAAATATTACTAAATATTTGCATATTTAAAAAAAACTACGTAAGATTGTTCATATAAATGTGTTACCGTTAGACTGCGGAATACGTTAATATGCACTTTACCTAGTTAATCTGCATATTAATAACCTTAAATATTCTACTTTCTATATTACTTTATTATATAAAATAATAAATATACTATTTATATTTATTACTTCAATATTCTACCTACACCGTTAAATCGCGGAAAGATACTTAACTTCGACAAACACTAGAATTCAGATATTTTCGCAGATTTCACTAAACAAATAGGAATACCCGTAAAATAGTGTTGACTGTCGACGGAGACCCGCGTCGCCGGGCTCCTATTTCTGTGTTTGTGGTCCACATAACCAAAGGGGGCTTGGTACGAAGTTAATGAAGGTTTTTATTCACTGTAACCAATGCTTGATCTTGACTCTTAAGATTACCTATAGTGAGTCCGCAGAATAACCAGTTAATATGCAGTTTAACTGATTACCACACTTTAGCGGTGACATATAAAATAGCCTAAACAGAGTACACCTGTGTATACGTACTCTTTACGCTTATTCTATGAATATGTGGATTAAATAAAATGTTTTATTTTTTTAAATCAGTGTTTTATTAGCGCAGAAATTAGCTGAAATAAACCTAATTTCCTAGATTCTCCATCTCAGTTAACTTGAAGAAACATGAGATTAGTGCGCCATATTTTGTCCTGTAAAAAATAAATAGGTATAATACTTATATTAAGTCACGGATATTCGCTAATCTACTATCTCGTTCGCACATTGAAGATATAAAATCAATGAATATAGTTATGTAAATTAAAACTAAACTGAAGGAGAACAACATTACAAAGTTTCAGCAAAAATTTCAGTAAACATTTTTTCATGCATAAAAATGTGCATAAAATAAAAATTCATTTAAAGCAATTTTTATTTAAAACAAGTTTCGATTAAGCTGAAATTTTTGCTGAAACTTTGTAAGTAATGTTGTTAATCCAAATTATGGGGAATGCAAGAAAAGAAACATTACAATAAATGAACACTGTTGAATACCTAATGTTCATATTTTTCAATAAGGGCCAATAATTGGTGGGGTGCTGACCACTTGTTGTACGAAGGGCCTATACAATGCGACTTCAGATCATGCTGGTAATGTTTGGCTTGATGTGTAGCCGTGTGAAGGTACATTAACCTAATGGTAGAAGATACTCACTCATGTCTCGGAAATCATTTAAAATTCTATCAACCAAATCTAGGTATTGCTGTCCTGTTTGCACCGATCTGAATAGATAGTGTTCTATCTCATGACTTGGCTTAGGAGGGGGCAATCCTGTCTCCATCGTCCAGATCCTCATTTCGTCCTCACTGCAACCAATACAGGTATCTATATAAATTGAATAAATATAGATGTTTGTGATATGATGTATGATAAGTTATGTGCGGATTATAAATGAATTATCACTTGCTCCGTGCCTCGGAAAGCACGTATAGCTGTTGGCTGCGCCTGATATCTCTCCGGTCGTATCAAATTGCCGTGTCGCATCGGACTAAGAGAGTGAGATTATGAATGAGAGTACCTATGTGAAAAGCATAGATTATAATATGAATACTTAATTGTATTGATGCTTGATCTTTCTCTGTATGAGAAGAGGCCTTTGCTATGCAGTGGGACAGCTAGGTACCTACTATTTATCTAATAGAATAGATATTTATAATTTTATTGCACTACAGTTCAATTTTAAACCAAGATAAAAATAAATACCTATACCAACATAGAAATAAAAATCCCGATAAAAAACCTATTTTTATTTTCGCTTAGAACACTCGATCATTCGATCCTTTTGCATAAAAAAAAAACTAAATCAAAATTGGTTTATCCATTTGGGAGCTATAATGACACACACCTACCTATGCCTAGACACGTACCTATACTTAGATAGGTACCTACACACGTTAAACATAAATCTATCACCCTATATTTTCTCAATAAATTAGAATATTTGATACAAAATACAATTTTAAGAAACTTACATTTCATTCACTATTGCTTCCCTGAAGGATGGAGTTTTCCAACTATTATCCTCCTGAACAACCTCGTTCACCATTGTGTTAAATTATTAACTGAATATTATCGCACCGAACGACACACAACTTTACTGTGTCACTGTGATAGACACTCTAAAAGTGAATACTGATAGAGCTTAGCGCGAACCGACACAGAATGCACAAAAATACCTAGGTTGCATGCTTAAATACAATTCAGTTTAATGGCATATGAAGGGCATTATTCTGCGCAGTAAATACATTTCGAGCTCATTGACATTAAGAAGTCCGTCAGTTTCACCGGTCCGATTAATAAATCGGATGAATAATGATCTTCACTTGAGCTCAGCGTTGTAACAGGCTGAGCACTACTCCTCTCCACGTAGGATAGTTTCATGTGTAGTAATGGCATCTGAGTAGGACTCCCTATTGGATTATTCCAAAGACGAACATCAATGTTTCGGATTGAAATTTAATAGTGAAGACAATAAATTGTATAGGTACATTGCGGTTGTACAGGACGTGCAGAGTTTTTGAAGCTGATATCGGCCTTTCGGCACGAGACGGCGCGCGGCGGCCGCGTCGGTGTCGGTTTGCAAACCACTTGATCGGACGTACTATAGATATAGGAGGGTAGATAAAGATACTCCTAGCTACATACGCCAAATTTTACATCCGGAAAAATAATCGTGACGGGAGTTCTGCCGGTGCCGGTTCGACCTAATGTGAAGTGGCGGCTTTTATATGTTTACGAATTCTTCTCAGTCAAGGCCGCAGACGGTCATTGGCCTCGGCGGGTCAGTGTAGTGCAGTCATAACATATGATGTCTATACCTACAGCCAATGAATTTGGTAGAACTTATGCACTTTTGCGCGCCAATTTTGACTCCCAGTCTTTATTACTAAGAATTAGAAATTATTTACTTTTAAACTCTCATTTGCATTATTATTCAGAACCATAATCATTTATTTGCAAGAATATGAGTATCATTGTAGACATTTTTTATTACAAATACAATGTACAACATAATGATAACTAGCGACCCGCCCCGGCTTCGCACGGGTGCAATATACCTACATATAAACCTTCCTCTTCAATCACTCCATCTATTTAAAAAAACCGCATCAAAATCCGTTGCGTCGTCTTAAAGATTTAAGCATAGGTACCTACTTACATAGGGATATATAGGGACAGAGAAAGCGACTTTGTTTTATACTATGTAGTGATAATGTCCTCCTGACCGTATTTCGGTTACAGCGGCCAATCTCAACGGAGTTTAGCCAGTTGGCTAATCTCCGTTACCTTCTTGTACGTAGTAATCGATCTTTTCTTTGCCAAAAGAAATATACTTAAGGTCAACTACTAACAATACTATCTCACTTGAAAGGTCTTCTCAAACGAAACTCTAGAGTTTCTTTTTATATCATCGTCATCATCACTTCAGCCGGAAGACGTCCACAGCTGGGCGTAGGCCTTTCCCAAGATTTTCATGTCTTACTTTTTTCGTTTTACTACTATGTGACCGAATTTCATTCAGAAGGGTACCTACAACGGACCGAAATTCGGTCACAGTCAATGTAGGAGATACAATAGTGCCATACATTTTTTCGAAGCGCGTTAAACAAATGCGGTAGGTAATAAAAAAATATGACGTACCTACTTACTTAATATTATTTTTTTACTTTTATGTACCTAACCTTTAAAAAGGTTATTGAGCTTACACTGTTTTTAGGTGATTCACGCCACTGAGTGCACAAGGGTGTCCGTAAATAAATACAGGTGCAATTTCTATTCCGTCACTCTTATAGTCCGATGGGATGGCAATCCGACTACATTAGATTTCATCCAACATGACCGGACAGAAGAGACATTGAGACCTGAGGCCACATGGAGCTAGTGACAATCCTTTTCCTTACCTAGGTAGGTACTTCCTTATTAATATTATGAATGCGAATGCTTGTTGGTTTGCTTGCTTTTCACGCTTAAAGTACTGAACCAATCGTCCTGAAATTTCGTATATACCTACATTGACAGGGGAACCTTTTATCCCGAAAAAAGTACTGTTCCCAAAAAAAACAACAATTACGTTGATAGATGGCGCCACGTGTCTTTCATAATTGAAGTCAGTCATAATTGAATTTTAAATTTAATTGATGTGAATTTAATTAATGATGAAATTTGATGTAGACTGTCTGAAGCTGGGGAAGGATATAGGCTACTTTTTTTTACCAACAAACCACACGGGAGAAGTCGTCAATAATATTTATGAAACCCTCGCCTCCTCTTATTACTCCTCTTATTCTCAGCGGCAGTGATTGCTACCACTGGACCTTTGTATTTATTTCGTAGTGGACCAACAAGACAGTCTCCAACAAGTAGAGACAAGCTAGTTTTGAGTACATTTAGCGACATTATAGCATTTAGTAATTAGTTTGAATTCCAAATAATAGATGGCGCTAGTAGGTTTATTCTGGGTGTTGTAAGTCGTTCGACATTTAAACCAGTATAGAACAACACCAGGCTGATTTATTATGAATAAAGGCTAGTAGGAAGGAAAATAAAAAAATGAAGTAATATGTGATAAATAATTTATTGTCTGGCGGTATTTTTACAATATCATTGTATGCCTACATCAGTTTACTTTTTTATTATTGTTATTATCACTTTAATTCAACGTCTTATTATAATAATGTTGCATTTTAAACATTGGTAGGTACAAATGGATGTCATAAATTATTTTTAAAATAATATAAAGTCGGTAGGTATACCTATTCAAAAGATTATAAACTATGAACTAAGTCTGAAACTTATTAGTTATAAAATTAGCTGATGTATCTTTTTCGTATTGTATAAAAATATTCAAATATTCAGGTCGGTAATTTAGTAATTCTGTCGCCACGCGACTTTTATGGTAAAAGTAAAATTACTAATTTAAAATTAACTGAGTTTTACCTAGTTTACACAGTTGCAGTAGGTAGTTAATTGGATAAGTATGATTATTTTCTATTGAAGTGAAAAATGACAAAATATTTAAGAGCTGTAATATACCTATATTATTAGGTACAGCATTCATAAAAATTGATGTTTTACAAAATACTGTTATTCTGTCACTAAACTAATTTATGACATCCATAAAAACAAATTAAACAAAAAAAAAGATTTTTTTTTATTCGAGATGACGCCCCTATACATTAAAAACTATGTTTTACTGAGAACACAGTTATGGCACATAACATCAGATGCTGTGTTTCGTTATTTTGTTTTACATAAAATGTCATGATTTTTACGTTTACTCTACAATTTGTGGACAGTCGATTGCAAACATGTCTGTCGTACCTATGTGATACAATAATTCAAATTGTAAAATCCAATACCTATTTACCTGTAACCAAAATTGAGATATGGTGCAAAGTTAATCCAAATTTAATTTTGTTACAGACATTTACGTATTTAAATAACAGGAAAAAGATATAGAAACAATATATGGAAATATTAATAAGTCATTTAAAAAGGAATTTTAGTAAACTAAAGGAAGGTCTAATAGCAAATACGGTTCGTCATACCGCAACGTTAAAATAGGCGATCAGCTCTTTTAGAACGCCGCTTTTGCTTTGTTACGTTTTCGCCTAAATTCTAATAATTTAGGCGAAAATTTATTATAATAGCTTGCTATATTTTGTAGTGACTTTTGCTAACAACTGTCCACTTATTACGTCATAATGGAAGATAGACAAATGTTTTGTACCTATTTTAGTCGCAACACTGATCGAGACTCATTCCTTTAAGACAGACAAAACATAAAAGTTACACAAAATTACAATAATTATACGTAGGGAACAAGTCTTGTAGTCACTTAATCTACAACTATATTTAATGAGATAACTATAAATGCAAATTACAATTAATCTAGCGATGCTTTGGCATTGACAAAACATGGTATTTTATATTTTTAACACTTATAGGTTGATACTTTTAGTTTGGGAATGATAAATACTGTGATTAGCCAGTTATACACTGTGTGAAAAATAATAGTCTTAAAGTATGAATTATTTTCATATTATTTTAGATATGATTATAATGAAATTTCGAAAATAATTTATTATTGTTTTTATTTTTTTAAAGCAGTATTCGGTTTGGCTTTTGATTATTAAGAAATTTTCGAAAATATTTTTTAAATTTATAAATTAGTAGATACTTAGTAGTAAAATAGGTGCAATTTTTTTTTAAAGTGCAATTTAGTAGTTTCGAGTAAGGTTGGTGTAAATTGTTTTCTTTTGTGTTTTATGTAGCCGAAAAACCAAACCGAAATATTGCACATAAAAAATATAAAATGACACTGGTAATAAAACCTCATTGTAGAATCGGAACCTGCTTTAAGGAGTAGATAAATTCGCTTAATAATTAATTAATATTAAACAAAAATTAACAACAAAATCGAACAATTGCTTAGAACGAATGGTAATAATATTTAATAATAATATCTTTACATATATTTACAATTTTGGTAATATTTTTAACCGTATACTAATACAAAGATGAAGTTTAACTTTTAACTAGGAAAATTTACAATAACAGAGTAACAAAAATCTTAAAGTATTGAGGGCTTGTATGTACAGTAGCCATTAGATAATTAGACCTTTGTACTTATTGTACTCATAACAGTACAAATGACCACTTTTTTGAGTACAATAAGGTATCTACAAGGTTTAAGAGAAATATACCTAGCTTGTGCTCCGCAAATTTTAATGCATTACGACCCTTTATTTTGCATTATTATTGTTAGCCCTTATATTTTTTATACAATAATATTTAAGACGTAACATAAGCTAAATATGTTTCTCTTTTAAATATAATAATAACATTTAATCGAAAATTTCAAACATCGATTTGGCATTGATATGCAGTACAAGTGTAATTTTATTAATCATTAATATATTGCACGTTTAATTTAATTTTAATTCAAACGAGAGGATACATCCCTTATTCTAGAATAATTACAAGAAATTCCGGTGAAGCAACATAGCTTTGTTTTCGCGAGCAATATTTATTTAAAGTACATGTTGATATTATAAGGATTTTGAAGTAATAGTCCTCATGATAATGAGATTTCATCAAAAATCTAGAGATTTTACAATAGTATTCAAATTTGGAATGCTGTTTAAAAATATCTGTGTCCTCTTGTAACTTTTTTTCGATTAGTTTTAGTTCCGAATAATAGATGGCGTTACTAGTATGAATCTTAGATTTTTGATGAGTTTATCTAATCATAGCATTTATATCACATTGGGCCTTAAGCGAGTAACAAATCACTACACCATGTATCAATTCATTTCAAATTCATAGTACTGGCGTATCTGTGACTCTTGCAGGCGTTGGGACATTATTATTTGCAGTTGCATCCTGGTTATTAGCAGTGCAATAGAACTGCTTATGTGCTTTATAAGTGTTCACATATTTGAACGATATATCGCAGGATTTGCAGTAGTTTGGAGTTTCTTCGAGTTCAGCCTCTGGTTCCTTTTTTATGTCCACTGTGGGTACGGGAGAGGTCTGTTCTTCCTCAGGTTCGTCTGTCGCGTGGACGAGGCGAGCGTGTCGCACCACGTTGCCGCGGTACGTGGAGGTGTACGCGCAGCTCACGCAGCGGTGCACGCGCTCGCCACCCACTGCTGGGTTTGGCGACGTAGCCTCACGACTGTCTTCTTCTAACACACATGCGATGTAACTCTCCTCCTAGAAATAGATATAATTTATGGATTACGATGATGTTGGTAAATATATAAATTGCCTATGGCTAAAATTATCAATATTAATAAAATCATAAATAGAAAAAGAGATTTAAACCAATCTCTTTTTCTATTTATGATTTTATTAAAATTGATAATTTGACGAATGACGAATGACGATTTTATTAAAATTGATAATTTGACGATAATTTGACGAAACGAACTAATAATGACGATTTAAGCTTTATTTTTCTTTGAAGTGGTATTTAATGATATGTACCTACTCACCTGTAAGTCAGCAGGCTTCTTGTTATTGAAGTGCATGCGTATATGCGTGCGCATACCTCGCAGCGTGTTGCCCCTGTACCGGCAGATGGTACAGCGGAACGCCTTCACGCCAGCGTGCGCCTCCATATGGCGCTGGGCCGCTGCTGCTGTCGGCGAAACCACGTCGCAGCAGGGACATTTCCACCCCCCTTCAGAGCCTGATGTCGGTCGTGGAGCTTCCGGAACACTTCGAGGTGACCGAGTCTCTCGTTTAGTGCAATAAAACGATTGATGGGTCGTCAAATTGTCTAGTGAGTTAAAGTGAATTCCACACGCCAGGCAGATGAGCTGGCGGTACTGCGGCGGCGGGCCCGGCTCCGGTGGCGCAGGACTTGCGCGCTCCTCCCCTCCTCCCGCCGAACAATAGTGCCGCTTGTGTATGCGGTAGTTCTCGTACTTGCAGAACACGATATTGCACTCCTTGCACTTAGATACTCCTTGCTTCACCAGCACTTGGGGAGATCCCACCGTGACTGGCAGTTCTGATGCGAGACGCAGTGCTAGAGCTGGAGGCAAAATCGCGGGTGGAACAATAGGTGTGTATTTCTCTTCAGGCGGTGAAGGTACACTCGGCGGTTTTGGAGTAGGTCCTCGAGAGTTAAGCCGCCGTCGCTTTGGTGAACTTTCTGCGCTAGGTGATGAAGACCGCCGTGAGGGAGACGGCGTTCCCGGCGAACCTGGTAGTGAAGGTGCGCACACGATTTGTTCAGGAGTCGCTGATCGTATTCTATTCTCTTTTTCATGCTCATCAGTCGCCACTGACTCCGGTGTCCGTCGTACGCTAAGATCTAAAGGGGTTGCACCATCTCTCGACGGTTCTCGGGGCCGATTGGCTGATTTTAAAACTTCAGGTTCCTTTCCGTCCGCATTCATGTTTGATAAAGCGCGGCTGATCGGTTGGAATGTTCCATTTGGTAACAAGAAGCATGGTGTGTCCGGGTCTGGTAGTGTAGTCCCTGGAAGAGTACTAGCACTTCGTAATAAAGAGTAGGGCACGATGAGAATAGGATTCGTGGGTAATGCGAGTGCGTACTGGTTCTGGTTCTGATTCTGTGCTGGAGGCGTGGCTCCAGGTGAGGGTGGTGCGGAACCTGACGTCGCAGAGCCCCCTCTGGCCGCCGCTAACGCCTGTTTAACAACTTGTCTCGTACTGCAGTAGTGTTGCTTATGAGCTCTGTAGGTTTTGATAGAACTAAAACGAATATCGCAGTCAGCACAATAGCGATCCTGTACCGGTGGACCATCAGTAACTTCACCGTTTGAGGTCGGCGTCGGCGCTGGAGTTCCACTGCTCACCGGCGAGGAAGAGTGCATCCTCATGTGTCGGTTTAAACTAACTTTCTTATCGGCGCTATATGAGCAGTACGTACAAGCATACTGCTTGCCGGCAGGTCGCGGAGTCTTTGCGTCACTGCTTGACTCATCCGCGGCCGGATCTGCTGGAGTATTTACACCTTCTGTTGGTTTCGGTAATCGATTTGAACAGTAATGTTCTTGATGCGCTTGCAATGTGCTAAGTGAAGAGTAGCGGATGCCGCATGGCTTGCACATGTAGCCCGGAGGAGCAGTCGCAGGAAAAAGTCCAGGAAAAGCTGCTGCCGTCAAGGCAAGATAGTCTCTGGCTTGAGGGACTGGTGGCGGCGGTGGCGACGGTGACGGCGGTTCATGCTTAAGCGATGTCGCTTGCGGAGCGAGTGCTGGGTCTGTGGCGAGGCTAGTGTTAAGGCGCAGGCGCGGCGGTGACGCGGCAGGCGAGCCTCCCGACGCGGGTGACGCGCCTCCACTGGACGCGGCCCGCTCGCCCCCTGAGCTTGGCGTGCGAGGTTCTCCAGGCATCGCCTCGCTCTCGTTTCCCCATTCCTCGTCCTCACCTGAAAACAAAAATAATACAAGTTAGAAACTATTACCTGAATGTCAACGCAATGTCTATGCGGCATGTTCGAGTAAAAAGAATGAGCTCAATATCAACTTCTATTAGTGTGGTTAATAGGTGTGCGATGGTGAGTTGGCAGCGACGTCCCGCGATAGTCGTCACTCGTCACGTTTCGTCCCGTATCTGTCGACGTCAGTCAGATGGAGCTCTCGCGAGTCGAGGCATACATTAGCGCTCCTAATTGAGACGTGGCCGCGCTATGTAAATGTCGCTGCGTGGGTGGGGCGCGAGCACTGGCCACTCGTCTTAACAAATGCGAGAAATGTGGACGAGATTAAGTTCGCGCACCCGAGACGGTTGATCTGTCATTACGGCCGATGCTCGTCCATCAATATCGTGAGCGGGCCCGCGGCCAAACAGAACAAAAACTTAACGGACCCCGTTGTAATTGGATCTGATTTCCAGAAAACGCTCGCTTACCTTCCTTTTTGAGCGACAACGATCTCTACCGAGCGAGGAATTAACCTATCTTTCGCGCAGCGATCTCGACTCAAAACGCCAATTAATGAGAGGCTCAACTTCATTCTCCTGGCCCTGTGAAGATCATTATATGGGCACGACAGCGAGATGGACGCGACGATTGGTGCGGCCGCGCACCGACCGCCATCTCGCGGTAACGAACACCACTGGATCGGATTGCGTTCGGGTCACGCTATCCTAGTGTGCGCGCGTTCCGATTGGTCATTACGATTGGTTGGTGACGCGCGATTGGCCGACTAATGCTGCCTTTATCTGGCAGCTTAATGTTAGCGTCATACAGAACTCGAGCTTATCGTGGTTCGTTAGTCGCGCTCCAGCTTCTGTTTTTCGCTAAATAAGTTATAAGCTTGTGATTGTTGGCTTGGCGAAAGGTTGTCCGGGCAATCAGATAGATGGCGTGACTCAGTGTCGTTTATGCAGCGCTCGCGAACTGAACGTCGATTCGTTAAATGATATACATCTGTGCCCTTTGTCTTTATAAACATGTCATTGCGTTCGTACAAGAGAGAAACATGCAACTCATGTATTCGTTGAAAGCCCGCATAGTTGTGTCTAGAACTTCACAATGAGCTGGTTAGATTAGGTGTACCCTTTGACTGCGAAGTTGCCTCACGTATTGCAGGAGAACAATGCATGTTGCATCTTGTATGAAAATTCATAGAATTAAGCATTGGAGTTAAATGTTAAATGTCGAGTGAAACAAGGCCGACAAGCGTTATACACGTGCCTATACACGTACGGAGAAAAAAACAAAGCGGCCATCTTGTTGAGGTGTTATCAGGTCTGAGATCGGGGTCCAATTAAAATAGTCGTGCATCAGTGGCGTCACAATCGCAGTGATACAAATCTGTGATTGTGACGCCCGTGAGTGATCACCTAGGACTCTCGCTACCACGGACCGCCTCGAATCATATCTCGATTGATAACTCACCGCAATCGTTGTACCTTCCCAGTTATCTCGAGATAATAAAATAAATAAACACAGACATATTTGTGTTTACCTAACAGAACATAGCAGCTAAAATGACAGTAGTGAACGGTGGAATAATTTATGTTTCGACTTTGAGGAGTCCTTCACATAATCTTCACATTGAAAAGTTCATCATGTGGGTAGTATTATTACAATTCTCTTTTAACTAACACATCATTCTTTTGTAACGTAAGCATTTTTAAACGTTGAATACCAAGTAAAATGCAGGTTAAAATAAGAAAAAATGGTAGGTAGCTAAATGAAAAATAATATAGTTAAGGTAAATTTTTTTTAACGTAAAACGGTTTTTTCAACAAAACTAAAGCTGTGTACCAAATATCAGATCAATCTGTCAACAGGAAGGGGGTGAAATATCGATTACTCAAATATAAAGGTCAAGCTAAGTAAAACCGCTTAAAAACAAAATAATGATGACAAAAAAAATCGAAACGAAACACTTCTTCTAGAACGTTATTTTCAAATTACTAGAATGATGAAAGATGTCTCGACAACAGACAAATGGTAGTGGTCAATAAACTGCCATGCGACCGACATACACCTTGAACTGAGCCGATTGTCTTATAAATCAAGATAAAAACTTATTCATTGAATATATTAATATATGGCTAAGTTTTATTATTATCATCTTGTTCAACACCCCGTTTACTTATAAATTTTAAATAAATAAATAAATCAGCCTGTAACTGTCCCAATATAGGGCAAAGGCCTCTTCTCATACAGAGAAGGACCTCGAGCTCCTTCTCTGTATAAATTTTAATGATAAGTTAAAGTTTGTTCAATTGCTAATTTAAGTTGCGAATACGGCTACTGATGTGGTAATTTTTATAACGTTTAGGTACTTCTGCTAGCAACCCGGAATTTGGATTAGATTAAAAAACATTATTAATGGTTTTAAAACAGATGTTTAAATCAGATCTGATTAGATTAGATCAGATTAGATTACATAAGATTAGATCTGACCTTTAAATCAGAGACCGTAGAAAGATCTACCTACGCGAAGACTAACTCTAACTTCAGAATATCGTATCCCTTTGGGTTGCCGAGACCAGATAGGCAGTCGCTCCGTAGAAAACTGATTTTGAGCTGCGTCTGGTTAGATTAGAAGCCGACCCCAAAAAAGTTTGAGAATTTTAAGGCTAGGAGGTTGATGATGCCAAAGAAAAATCTGTTAAGAAGGTCAGGTTAATATCAAGTCCTAATAGGCACGTCGACAACTCACAAACTAGCAAACAACTTCAAAACTTCGTCTCCTCTGTAAAAGCTTACAAAATTAAAATGTCAATCTTTAAAAAAACAAAGCGATCACCAAAAATATCTAATAGAATTTCTTTTTTCAAAACACGTCGTCTTAACGTCACTACAAAACATTATGAGCGCCATTACCGATGTTGCCAGATTGAAAATAAAAAACCTACTAAAAACTTACGAACAAAGAGGTGAGTGACAAAGTCGGACGAGATTATCGTACACATCTTGATTTATTTGTGTTTGTTGTGCTAGGGAGTATATACATCTATCATGCGTGCGCATGATAATATCATAGGTGTTTAATAGTTACAGCGAGAATGATTTGAATGTAGCTGATGTTTTGTAACGGGTTTCGCGATTTAGATAAGTAATTCTCAAACTATGTATTGTAATGGAAAGTTTTGTTGTTGGTAAGCTTAAATTAAATATTCTTGTGCTGGATACTTGAATCTGAGATTAGCAATATCTTCAAGCCGGGTCAAGTTTCAATAAAATGACTTTTTTTTTGTTTTCGGAGGGAACCTTCAAAATGCACCCGGCCGGGGGAAGAGACCGGGGAGCGTGGGATTCTTACCTCATTAAAACCACCCCGGTGATCACCATCAGCACATGGGGGGAGATCCCAGCCCCCGGGTTCAATAATCTCTCATAAGAATGAATAATATTGTTATAAAAACGATGTTTTACGCTTTTGCACTAAAAAGTACCTTTTGTGAATTTGTTAATGTTATTTCAAGGTATATTTTGTCTGTGCAGAGCCATGCTGCTTTCAACTCAAATGGACCAGCTTGACAGGGTGGGCAACGCTAATGTCACAAGTATCTATAGGTTACAGTAATCATTTCCATTTCATTTACCATCAAGCGAGGCTGTATAACTGTTGCCACCTTAAATGGTACCCTAAATGGTTTTAAAAAAGCATTGTCATCCATGCTGCCAGTCTCACGGGCACGCTACCTGCGTACAACAGCGATGGGGAGGAATACTTTGACGTCTAAGCGAAGTTTGATTGTCTTCATCTTTGATTTATATTTTTATCTTTATTGTGCTATGTTTATTAATAAGTAGGTACATAATTTAATGTAAATAGTTATTTATCATATTGATCAAATAAAACTTTTCAGTATTTTTGCTATTGATTTTTGAGACATGTTATCATAAAAAAACTCGTTATGTATAATATTTTTAGAAATCAACTTTGCGAGCTATAATATAATCGTGCAAAAAGAATGCACTGCGACTGCATGCTCCAATTAAGTTATCAAAGGCTTGAAACTATTTTAAAAGTAAATCAAGCTTAGGCTCACAATAAGTCGCAACTAACCCCATTTCGTCTCATTACTTTTGTAATCCTATAACAAAAACCATCTCCAACGACACACAACCACGCCATTTACACATAAAAATATTCTCAAGTACATATCAAGGTTGTGATCTCCTGCAAGTGTCCGGCAGGATGAACGTCGTGCGTCACGATCGGACGCGCATTAACATATCGCCAGTTCGATTCCGCTATCGTTACGCCCTGTGCTGTGCTGACTGAGACACGTGCCCGTTTGTGTACGGTACGAGATTTTGTTTAGATGGATTGAATTAATTTTTAAAGGCTTCTAACAGTTGAGGAGTTTGCAAATTTTAAGGGCCGACTGATCGTGGTCAGGAACAAAAACTTGTGCCCATCTGACAACGCTATGACTATAATAATTTAAATTACTTCGATTTGTGTTTATTCCGCTAAAGTTTTCTAATGTGCCTTATTATTAGGAAACTGATAACGAAATATTTTATCAATCATGTCAGAAATTCTAAGTAAAGCACAACTTTTATACTTAGGTACGTACGCAGAAGAAGCGTATATTTATAATTATTCGTATAATGATAATGTATAAAAGAGATTAAATTTGTGTTTTACTTAAATTTTCTGAACTTCGCCGAAGCGAAGCTATCAAAAAATAGAGTTAGACTCATTTGAGTGTTCCCCTCCACGGAAATCTTTAGTAAAAGGCGAAAGATTTATACGTATTGAAGGGAAACCAGAGTGACGATACAAATGTACGGCGCCGACCCAACCAAACGGCGGAGAATCTTAACACCGCCATTCAGAAAATGACGTCATTTGCACAGTGTCATCTATTGATAGAGACTGGAACTACTGGTTTATGCATGTTTATACATGCTTTGGTTCAAGTTCGGGAAGAACTAGGTCCTTAATATTTTTTGTGAATTTTTTACATGTTATAGCACATGATAGCTTATTTTGAAAATTTGAAAAAACATCTGATACGGATGGGATTCGAACCCACGATCTTCGACGTACCGTGTCGACGCTCTAACCGCTGAGCCACCGTATCCCATCGGCACTTTTTTTTTTCGAATTTTCTTATTAAATAATTAAACTAGGTCCTTAATAATCTAATTATTCGTACTTAAACGGTAATGTTTTAGGAAAGATAGGTTGTTTTATTGTAATTAAAGTAATATACATATAAAATGTTTTTTTTTAAATAATGAAAAGGCATGAGAACCTATCTAATGGTAAGCGGCAGAATAAACAAGATATTAGATAACTTTATACATTTATTAAGCACATTAAGTTGTGCCAATCAATAAAATATATTAATTATTATAAGTATCTATTATTTTATCAGTCCGTAGATTGAAACAAAACACAACTGCAATGGACACGTATTGAGCAAAAACGTTGGTAAGTAAGCGTAGTACCTACGTAGTAGATAAACATTTCCCCGTGGTGTCCACGTCCTGGTTCATGACGAATAAATCTAGATGTCCACGCGGCCCGCGATAACAGTAATGTACAGCCGCGATGTTGGTATGAGACCGCGATAAATGTTGCCATGCTTAGTTCGTTATCTTCAGTGTTGCTAGAACAAAAAAATATGATGCTACGGTAGGAATGAAGGACGGTTTCTTGTCGATCGCGATTAGATGTTGTAACTGCAGTTGTGTTTCGGACTACATTTTGTCTTAATTTTTGTTTAAGATCTTTAAATTTGTTAACAACTTAAATGCCATGGGGGTCTAGGTTACTCTCAAACAAACAATAGAATTAGCATTTCGTCTGCAGTCTGAAGTTGAAATAACTCATGCATATGTCTGTAATATAATTATTATTCGGGAAGATACAATTTTATGATACACTAGCTGTTCCCCGCGACTATGTCCGTGTTAAATTAAATTTTCCCGTAAACACACGCTGATAAGCAGCCAGATTGCCTGTTTATTTCTGACTTGAATCACAGATATTGTTATTTTTACTGAAAACTCAACTTTTTTAGGATAAAAAATAACCTATAGCAATCAGGGATAAAGTACTTAGCTTCCTATTGGTGAAATAATTTTAGGATCGGATCGGTAGTTCCCCTGACATACATACAAACTTTACCTCTTTATAATATTAGTATAGATACATAATTATAATAAATAATAATTGACCCGAGTATTATTATGTGGATTTTGTTTTTTTAACGAGAACACTGAAAATTTATTTAAGACGCATGCCCAGCATTGGACTGGACCTTCTTTCCAATATCTTTGGACTGGACCTATTAACCTGAGTTTGGTTTTTGCTTTGCAACCATTACTTAGGTGTAAACAAAAAAACTTTATCCAAACCATTCTATTAATAAACCACGACTAGAAGCACAACATTCATTTATACAAAATTCATTACACTCTTTAATTAACCCAGTTTTACGTGCTAACTAAATATCGTCAAAGCAACCCCTTGCCAGCAAACGAGTGGTTGTAATCGTATAGCGAAATCTTAACCTCCGTGTATGATTGATGTGGGATTTAATATTCATGAAGTGTTGCCACATGTGAAGAGGTATGGTAGAATTGATGTGGTATTTGGCAACACTATAGTGCGTAGGATTGACAATAAATGTCTCTAGTATGTAATCGTGTTTAAAATTTCGCAAGAAATTCTTTACTACGATTTTCTATTTATTTACGATTGGATGCTTTAGAGTTGTAATTACTAGAAAAAGATTTAGGTAGTTTTTTGGTATACTTAGTTTCATCCTTAATCTTTAGATTTTGGGTTTCAAATACCTATTTAAAATCAAATCAATAGGTCTTTTCTTTGTATGATTTATGAACAACCTGGTTTCCTAGTTTAAACTACTATGAAACAAAATGCCACATCCAAAAGTCTCTTCGTGACAACTCCATTCACAAGTAGTGCGTATAAAAACACAAGTAAGTACTCGATTGAATGTAGATACGAGCAAGGAAATTAAACATTTCACGAGTAATTGCCTCTTTTACTTTCTTTGTTACTTATCATAAGTATTTTACCATATTCAGATTGTAATGTAATGTGTTATGATTTTTTTGAAAAAATCTTGCAGAATACGGATTTGTTATTTTAATTTTTGTTATGATTCAAACAATATTATTTTAATAAGTTGCTGTTAAAAACTAAGGTTTATATTTATTTTAATTGCCAGATATTATATTTATTTATTTTTAAGATACATAGATATAAGTTAATTATAATTATTTACATTCTAAATCTAGTTACTATAAATACACTAAACTTAATAAATAAAAGTGAAAAACTTAAGGAAATTGCCAGATTAGGTTATTCTAACTTAATAACCTAATCTGGCAATTTCCTTAATTTTTTTACCTAAATTTTTTATAGTTTGTAGTACCTATAGTTAGGATTTTTGAATGTTTCACGATTGTCGTAGACAGTGACATGCATAGAGATTTTTGACAGGGTGGCAAACATACAAATCTTAGTTTGTTCCACTAATTCGTCGTTTATCATATATATCATCATATCATCTCATAGTTGTCAGGATAGGCAGTGCCTTTTTGCTTGTATGCACTGCACGCCCCTGGTCATAATATTATTTTTAAGTTGCCCTTTCTTGCAATGGAGAGATCTCAGTATTTCAAGAGTCATCTAAGAAGACATTGGAGATAATTGGCTTTAGATAGTAACGATCTAAGAGATAGCCTTTAGAAATTTGTCTTACACATGATTACAAAATTAGAGTATTTGCTTAAAGTTATAGGACCTAAGTTTAGAAATTTGTGGAGGAGTTTATTACTATCCTCGTCCCGAAAGATGAAGCTCTTTATATTCGACATTATAACAAGTGACGTGAAACTTCCAACTTAGTAATTTTATGGATTATTTAAATATTTTTTAAAAATTATTTAGGTACCTACAATTTTTTTAAGAACATTCTGAATATATTATAAAAAAATATAGTCAACATTCCTATTGTAGTTACGAAAAAAAACCCGAACTATTTTTTAAATGTCATTCGATTTTGATCATAAAAAGTTGCCAGTAAACTAAATTAAGTTAGTATTTAGAAGAAAATATTTACATTTACGGTGCAATTAATTTTTAAATTTATAATTATAATTGCCAGCGTAAAAAATAGTTAACGTACTACTTGTTACTTACAACAAATACCAGGGCACCATGATTTGTGTGTGGTAATTAGAAATATTTAAATGTACCACGCCTTCTCCGGTAGCTGCTTGACATACTAACATACAGGTCATTATAATTCTTTTATTACGTTAAATGTAACAAAGGGAATTGATTTTTATATATCTCAAGGGTAAGGCAGGATACTTGAAGTTAAAGGGGAGTATTTTTTCATTTCATGCAATGATTTATCAGAAATCAATGGTCTCATGCTCTCTATAGCATCGGGCCAACCAAAAGATCCACGGTGATTTCCACGATCACTATCTACAACCATTTATGGTATTTTATTTTTATAGAAAATAGGGGCAAACGCACAATCGGATCACCTCATGATAAGTGATGTCCGACACCCAAAGATACGGATTGTCATTTCGCGGTAAAGGATAGCGATTACACATGCTAGAAATTTCGAGAGCTATAACGTCGGCTTTAATAAGCAATTTCTTTTTCAACCGATTTCAGATGTTGTAATAATGTTTTGCAGCGACTGTCTATCTGAACCCCGTAACCCAAAGGGATATGATGTTCTAAAATTAGATCAGTTGAGGGTACTGACTTCCTAAATCATCAGAGATCTCTATGACAGCCGGGGCCAACGGCTTAACGTGTTTTCCGAGGCACGATAAATTCGATTATGAGCGGGATTTGAACCTGCTACTTACTAGGTAAAGCCCCCTGTCGCTCTGCCTATATTCGTAACCCCGCCCGTGTTATCGAAATCGTCTTCTACATTCAACCATCTCAGATGGTAGTAACAGTCACCCCTTGTACGGAGTACTTAAAGGGCTATCGTTATAATTAAGTATTATCTTTATTTTTTATCTATTAGGTACTTCACTCTATGTTCCCCTGTATCATGGATGCAGTTACAGACATAATAATCTATATACAAACACCAAAAATGAAACTAAACCAATCTGTTAATCACGCGGGAATTGAATTCGCGACGACAAAGCAGAAGACAAATCGCCTAACCTCTTCGCCAATCGTGTCGTAAAATGTATTCCCGGCAAATCTTTCAAATTCGTGCATAAACACAATTTTAATTTCCTAATATTTGAATCCTATGTCCTCTCGACATGCAATCAGCAGTGGCAGAAATGTTAAAAAAGGTACTTGAAAACACAAAAAAGTCTAATTCTGATAGGCGCGGGTCTATTACCGTGGCACGCCGTAACTCAGAAACAAGTAAACACGGCAGTCTCGACATTTGCATAACTATCGAGTTTTTAAATCTATGCAAAACGCGACGATACGTTGCACGGGCTCACGAGTCGACCCCCCCACCGCGCCTTTAGTAAAAACACATGCGATTTCATAATACGTCCCCCCATAACTCCACGTGCTCCACGTTTTGATTAATAACCAGGGATTACAACGGACCAGATTAAAATATAATTTGAATATACTTACAACTTTTTAATAACAATCCCAGTAATATACCGCGAAATTGATGATAAAGTGATAATACACATAAATAAACAGCTTAAAAGTTGCGTCCACGCATCGCTGGAGGCGTCAAAAGTAGGCGGTACTTATGATGAATAACGTGACGGAATCCGACATCCAATCAGATCGATCTCGATTTTAATTATACGAATCGAGAACATCGAGACGCCTATAGATCGAATATTAATATGTCGATTGCGCATGCGGTGATATCAACGGCTCGGCCTTTGATTCCGCCGTTCGAATTTCGAATGCGTAATTTGATTTGAGTCCGCGACATTCCGCGAAACAGATGCACACGATAAGGGTCTTCCGCAAATGATTGAAGATAGTTATTGCCAACTGAGTAAAATAAAAGCATAATTTATAACTGCTAGCATCAAGTATAATGTTGATTTTAGTTTATTTGCATTCCGTGAACGTGCTGTCTGTTCTTTATTCATGTGAACATGACATTACAAGAGGACCCATACGCAATAAAATAAAAAGAATTAATTTAAAACTAACAAAGCATTGTTACAGTGAAACGGTCACGTCAAACCGATCCATTTCCTTTTTGTATTACAGCACAATCTGATGTTTGATACCATCTAGCAGTCGCAGCACGCCTACGACACGAAAATAATTAACTCTGTTCACCGTCAAACATCATGTTTAACATCGGCTACTCCCATACCAATTACTACCGACAATCGATCGACTCACAAAAACAGGCGCCCAACACTAGCAGGGACTGGTTTGAAAAAAATGTCGGGCGAGCCTCTACGCGCCCGAGAACGTGTTAACGAGCGTTTGATGGATCGCGCAACAATCTAATACGATGTTATTTACACTACTACAAGTTTCATGAACCTATACACGGTTTTTATGTCACTTTATTACCCGACACCCTTCATAACATACAACTGTGTATCCAAGCGCAACCGGACAATAACCGATCACAGATAAATCGAAAGAAATCAATTGAATTCATGAATAAATCGCATAAACTTGTCCAGCACTGTTATCAACGCGACATAATATTTTTTACAACTGTTTCATAAATGCGAGAAAGCAACACACGGGGACGCGACGGTATTTATTTTTTTAATAAATTCACGTTTAATCGGTATCCGGTATCTTTGAAATTGCTAGCGAGGACCGAGAGATGGAATCGATATGGGCCCCACAATGTAAATTATATAATTAAAGAAAACTCGCGATTGCAATCGAATACTTATACGATGTTAATCGAATAACGTGACTTTTATCGTCGATTGCGTCAAATTACTGTTCAAATTGCCGTTTAAAAATAAAAAATAGTGTTGTTCGAAAAGGGGTAAAGGGATAAAGGGATAAAAATCGGTTTGTTTCTTAAAATAAAAAGTGTGCGGTGTCGTTTGGATCGCGGGCGGGCGAACGCGTTGGAGATTTGAAAATTAGCATTTTTGTCGAATAACTCTGAGGCGGTGTCTCGCTGAGCACCCGATACCGACGAGCTGGCCGATTCTCAGGTTTTTTATACTTTTTAACAGGATTGGACTTTAAAATATTTCTCTATTCTTTGGCAGTCACTTGTTAGGAGCTAGAAATAGTACTGTGCACGTTACTGAAAGCTTTAGGAGTATAATTTAGATAATCGAACGGAATAAATATACTTAGGTAATTCAATTTTCAGTTGACAGTTTTGGTCGTATGTGTAGAAAAAAAATATAAATGTCAAATCTTTTGAAATGATAGAACATTCGCGTGAAAATATGTTGATTTTTGTGATGAGTTTTTTTTTATTACGTTTTAACGGCTGTAGAGCCACTAATGCACTGGGACCGTAGTCGGTCTATTGTGATCATCACGATAAGAGTTGAAGCCAGCTTATTGATTGACCGAATAGTAAAGATAAGTTTCACTACTTTTTTGACAGAAAATGGAAATCTCGAGACCACACAGCATCCAGTTCACAAAGAAAATCACCAATAACCATCAGACTAATAAAAAATCAAGCAAAAACACAGCTCTAAAAATCGTTGACCCTTTATCTTCTGAAGCAGCTCTCATTGGGCGAGTAGAAATTTATGTCGTCGAGTAATCCGGACCCATTTGTATAGATAATTTTTATTATTGCCATCTCCCGAGCCGGCCGCGGCCGATAAATGCCGAACGAAAGAGTTCGTAATGACAATTTAAATAAGGAAGACGTATTCGTTTCTAACGATAACCGGGATTTGAATTTAGAAAATTTGTAAGTGGTAAGTTTGGTAGGGTTGTGCTTAGTTGATGGAATTGGTATAAAAATGTCTATGCCATTAAAATTTATGCTTAGCGTAAATTATTATTTTTAAAATGTATTCAAATAACAGCTATTCTTATTTTACTTTGGTTATTGTTACCTAATAAATTGTTTCAATCAATTTTGCCTATCGCAGTATACACTTCTGCACTTATGAATTTTTGTTTAAATTCTGTAATTTCTTTACATATCTCATAATCTAATACGCCTTTTGCAGTTCTCTGCTTTATATTTAAATTATTAGACTAACTTAACCGTGGTCTACTTACAATTTTGTCTACGTATATTTTTTTTCCCTCTAACAAGCTTATTGTCTCAACAAATTCGAGAATTCATTACAATACTTACCAATAACCCTACACAACAACAAACTAAGCGTGTAAACTATTTTTAACATGGCCACACTGAGTTTATCGGCTCCCGCTCTTATGTCCGTGTTATCTCCGCCAGTGCATTAGTCTTCGATAATACAACGATAAAAACAGATCGGCCGGCGCCATGCTCGATACAGATTGTATTTAGTCGATTTAAAAGAAAAAAGAATTGATTCAACCCCGATAAAGATGTTATGGCGTGTTTTCGTAGTCGAGTGACTTAATTGTGGATTCCTTGGCTATGTTTACGTGGGATAATAAATTTTGTGATTAAAAATGTTTTAAGCAGATGTTCTGTTTTATGTTTGGTTGCTATGTTGAGATAAAGTTGGTTAAGTGGGAGAGTATGGAATGACGAGTATTGGAGTATTAAAGTTTCATGTTTTACTAATTTTTTATATCGTGATATGGGTAATTAGAAATGTAATCAAAAATTTACATTTTAATTACATTCGTAATAACCCAGGTACCTATTGGCTATGGATTAAAAATATTATGAGAGCTGCTTAATTTGAAATGTTATTACTTACGATAATGTGTGTGTCACGATCTTGATATTGTAGCATTTTACAGATAATACGAGTAACGACAAAAACTTAATTAAGTTAAGCCTTTGTAACGACTTGTATCTAAATCGGTCGATTTAACATAATACTATTAGGTCACTTCACTACCCTAACAAAATGGCGGTCTAATTTCCCTCCAAAATTAATAACCCGCATCGCTCGTGTCGTTTTTCATCAACCTCATTTTAGTGGGTTTATTATTTATCATGTTTTCCCCAGAACATCATTTACATCGCTTTCATAACGCCGACGCACGTTGAAAGACTGAAAATTTTGTCTATTCGACAAAATAGTGCGATAACTGTGCTAATGACGCCATCATGGTTGCCATTTTGCCGTGGCCATTTTGAATTTGTAACGTTTTGTTTGTCAACTTGCGTTGTGTGTAATAGTATGAAAAGGTTTAGGGTCCTAGATAATGGTTGTGGACATCAGTTTTTGTTAAAAGACCTCGTCCTATGTCCGTTCTCCAAAATGTATAAAACAACATTAGTTGGCCTTTTTCTTTCACATTTAAAAAAAGTAAGTATAAAGCAAACGATCGAAACATCGATACAGTTTATGATTTACAAGACAGTGGACATTAAAAAAACAATGCTTATTCAACATTCGAAAAAATAAAACAACAATGAAATCGCGCGGGCTGAGTTTGAGCGCCGAAAGTTGAATACAATCCCTTGCACAGTGGGCCGAAAGCGATCCAGATCTGGCTATCGGGATCTCAGTTTGTTCTCACATCATTACCCGCGCCGACGGCTACAAATTTACATCCAACACAATGGCTATCCACCATCGAGACATCATTAAGGTGATGCCGATAGCGCCAGCTGAGCCACGGAACAAATGCCTCACGGAGCCTTAATCCATCGCTCGAATACGAACCTTAGGAAAAGGGCGCATAAAATCCGGTTCAGAGCCGGTCAAACTGGCGTTTACGCGGGAAAAGCCGGTGGACCGTAATGACGGAACGTCATATAAGTTAGAATGGAGCGAGCGATTATGAGCGCAAGACTGAACGTTAGTAGAGTCGAATTTAAATTGTTAGTATGGGATTACAAGGCTGGAAGGACGGTTTAGGAAAGGATCAGTTTGAGCCGTAGCCTGGGGCTATCGCGGCCGTACAATGGAACTTATAATATGGGTGATTGCGGAAAAATTGATAATAAGAATTTTGTACGCAAATCGTGGATTTTGTTTCACTTTTTTATCTTTCTGAATTGTTTTTAGATGTTTCTGCTGATGTTTTATGCCAATAATTCTGTGTTGATAACCTTTAAAATAAATATTAATAAAAATAAATTAATACATGCGTCAAGGAAAACCTTCACGAACAATGCGCAGATGCAAAATAAATAAACGGTACATTATTATCGTATGTAAAAGATTCTATATCTGAGTTAGGTAGGACATATCAACGCTGGCGTTTGCATACAATACTCGGTTCGTTACGCGTCGCGATTGACGCGCGATCGACGCGCGATTTGTGTCGCCGCTGTGACGCGCGGCCGACGCCTTATCACGTCATCTCGACCGCCCTAATTTGCTCAGAGCTTTATTCAGCACCTGTTTAGTTATTGTCTGCATTTTAAAATTTACTATTTCATTATAACTGTATTTCTGTGCTAATTTGACGGATGAAGGAATATGTATGGAATCTTTTTACTTATTAATCTAAGGCAAGTTAAGAAAAAGATTAACTATAGTATTTTTGATTTTGGGACTTTTGGTAGACAAACCAATACATGTTATTGTTTTTTTTTGTGCACATGATAGCTTATTAAATAATTATACATGTTAGTTGTCTATCATCTTTGTTATCATACTTTATATTAACCGTTAAGTATTTAATTTACATATGAAAGTTCAGAAACGATAAAAATATCAAAGTAGACGTATCGTCACGCCAAATTTATTATGCTAATAACCATTTGTTTATAATCTCATATCGCGATCATACGTATTAAAACAATCCAAATAATTACACAGCCATCCAAATCCTACATTGATTAATATCAGTGAATCGCGAAACAATAACGAGATCGCGCTGACGAAAAACAGGGGAACAATCGACGAACATCGTATACAAATGTAAAGATATAACTGAAACATGGTTACCGAACAAAAATAGCTGAGATAACATGGCGATCACATCTGTAAACAATGGTACTGGTATCCACGCTCTCATTAGCCAGCCTTGTCGACTCGACGCGGGAAATTGTGCAATTCCGCGGGAATCCGCCGTATCGAGTATCGATAGGCGATTTGTAATCGATCGATTCTTGTGCGATCGCCCATCACTAGCCTTTGTTTTTTAATGGTCTGAGAATCTGTGGTATTTATTCAGTCCTTTTTCAATTCATGGATTTTGTTATTTTTGTCGTAATAATTATGCCGATGTAAAAAAATATTTTTTAATAAGATGATACATAATCACAGCCACTTATCATTATGAATTTCGACGCGATAATTATTAAAATTAAAACAATGAATTTAAATGGCTCCAGGAAATGACAAATAATATTTTCGTATTAAAATCATGACATTTGATATGCCAATAAATTAGTACTATAATGATCTCTTGAAATTGCAAATGTCTGCAGATCATTTTGTATAAATTCACACTTATCTCGGCAGATCAGAATTTTGATAAGATAATAAATGCGTTTAATTATTATTTATTTATTTATTTGTGCCAATTTAAATTATTTACGGTTACTATTTTTTATTTTAATTATTGCCATTTTGAATCTCATACATATTAGACGCTTTGGCACGAAAAATAAAAAATACATATTAATTTAATTGATGTGTTTTTTGTTTTACATGGTTAAACATATGTTTTGTTAATTAAATGAAAATATTTAATAAGAAACTTGCAAAAACAACTGATTCGGGTGGTACTGCAACCCGCGGTCTCCGGCGTACCGTGCCATTGTTTTAATAAGTCCTACTCACGGTATGCCAGAAACCGCGGGTTCGAGTCCCGCCCGAGTCAGTTGTTTTTGCAAGTTTCTTATTAAATATTTTCAATACCTTTAATAATTATGTACAGTTAGTTTCAATTACAAAATATAATCCGTCAATCTGTCGGTGATATTACGGTAACAATAAATCTATAACTGGACAATTATAGCTGCATGTTATATGTAGTAACAGTAAGACAGTTTCTCCTTCTCTATCTACTTTTGACTAGAGTTATGATAACAAAACTGGGCAAATATCAGGCTTTCACAGATCTGCTTTGAAATTTTAAACCTACGGCTTTACTCACGGATTGATAACGGGAATGCTCGACTAGTTTCGGACTCAAACAGTGTCCATTTTCAAGAGCGGATGTAGTGGCGGTAGCGTCGCAGACCTCACTAGTACTAACAGTTGGGCATGCCCGAAATTCGCTGTTCCATACATTTTGTTGAGTTAGGTGAACATAAATGTATGGAACAGCTGTTTTTTTTGCGATTTCAGGGTTGGTCTCATAGTAAAAGTTGTTCATAATGATGAGTTTAATGACCCCTTTTCAGGTTGCGAGTATTTTACAAATAACCCTGTATAGTATTTAATAATATTTTAGTATGACTCAAATTCGTAAAAGACTATAATTATTATTAAGAAAGTTATTATTCTTAAATAAGATCTTCGAAATAGTAATGCGATTCTAATAACAATATGACACTAATCGCCATTTTGTTACGAATAAAATTAGGGACAACATCCGATTAAATATAAATTTAATATAATCGTTAAAGAACTTTAATGTCGTATCTTAGAGACAAAATGTTCTATACAAAATGTCGCATCTCATGACAAAACTATCAGTTTCACTTTTACGACTTTTTTATAACCTTTTTAATAGTTGCGTCTTTTTATCAAAAGATCGTTCTAAATTTGAATGTGATGTTGTTCACGGAAAACAACTTTTACCTACATGAAACATTTTGTTGATTGATAAACAACAATTGTTTTAAATAAATTTTAATCAAATAGCATTTTTTTTAGTATAAAATTGTATTTTTTAGTATTTTAGTATAATAATATTGTATAGGTACAGATGCATTTTGTCAGAAGGATTTTTTCCACGATTTCAGGGGCAATTAGTAAAAGTTTTTCGTATTATTAAGTTCAATATTTTCAGGTTTTTAGTTAATAGTTAAGTAGATACGGTAGGTAGTTAAATAGGTTAAGTAATAGTTAGGGTAGATCTCTTCTGTTTGGGAATCGATATTTTTTATTGTTTTTTATTTAATAGCTATTAGCTTTAGAGTTAACATTAAAAAAAAATTGAGAAAATAATAATTAATTAATAATAACAAAGTAGAGTCATAGATTCCTATAAAACTTTACAGACTACATCTCTATATTATTCTATCTGCTATCAGACCTAACTAAAATAGACCCATAAACACAACTGTCTTTACCCACAAAGGCCGCACATTTCAGCATGTTCCAACGTTTACAGATGGCTTAAATAAAGCAATAGAAAAACATGTTAAAATCACGGCTACAAATAAATTCAGTGACAAACGAATGGCTTTTAAAAACTCACAAACCCCGCGCAAATCGACTACAAATCTGCAATGCCACCTCACTATAAATATCTTAGGCCATACAACGGATAAATCTTCAGAAAGACTCATGGACACACTTTGAACTTATTTGCTTTTGAATACAACTTTATTTTGAAGGGGTTAAAGTTTAAAATTGGGTGTTTATGCTGTGTAGGTAGGGATGTCAACGATTCGCGGGGCAATTAGGACTGTCCATGCTGAATTGTTGCAAAGAGATTGGTGGCTAATGTATTGGGCGTTGCGCCTACATTGATGTGTTACAATTTAAAAAGTTTTGGCAAGACATTTTTTACGGTTACGGTTACGGTTTTTACAGTTTACTTTTGGATGAGGTCCGCATGCGGGGTGCGGTAGATTTAATGTGGGAAACGTTTTCATCAGTAGACTAGATCATGCATCACAAGTTTGGCAGTAGTTTTAAAAAGTGGTTCCCATATCCGGCATACTATTATGCGGTGTAACGACCACATTATCGACATTTGACATTTTTAAGTCATTACCCCGCTATGGAGATGCTGTATATCGACTGCTGCTGCGGTATATCCCCACATGCGACATATCAACTGAGTAATCGATCAATGAAAATGAGTTTTTACATACATTGTGAGCGGATTTAAATAAATACAAATTGTTCACGGGATCAATGATAAAACCACAACTAAGTACTAACACAGGTTTTTACTCTCTCAAATTGCCGATGGACTAGAGACTTGAAATTTTAAACATAGCTCAGAACTGGACATTAATACAATATTAACTCGCTTTCATGTCTGTCTGTTAGACTGTTTGATTTAAAAGATCGTTTTTAAAAATTAACCTAAAAAAAACTATATTAGTTATTAAAAAAAAACAGTGAACACAGGCGAGAGTTCAATGATTTTTTTCCAATAATTTTATCTGGATACTAACCTTTTCATTTTTAACATATATCTACATATAAACGACGCCATATTTTTTAGTACGCCGTCTATTATAATGCCGCGTTTTGACTGATGGTATCATTACTTCGTCGACTGTCTTCGCAATTTCGAAATTCGCGATCGTAGCCGCGATACAGAATGACAATAAACGGACAGCGGCGCGATATTCTCTGCCGATACACGATGTGTGGTCACCCTTACTTTTTACTCGATTCCTTTCCTCGATTGTATTGTGTTATGAATAGGGTTATCCGATTATTTGTATCGATTTATTTGATAGATTATTATTATTTATTGTATTTGGGTTAGATTGGTATTTCGTGGCATAGTTTTTTTAAAATTTAGTTTTAAGGTCAGAATTTTAAAAGCTTCACGACTTTTTGAATAAGATTATAATTTTATTTATGATTGTTTTACTTAGTGCCATAGCAAAGTTATGTTTATATTAACTTGAAAACTAGAGGAAAAGCTTTCAGTCACCAATTTTATTATTGATAAGACTTTCAGCAAATTTTTCTACTACAGTAAACTTGAAACATGCTCCACCGTAGACCATAAAAGCATTTAGACAGACAGACAGACAGACAAAAATTTTACTGATTGCATTTTTGGCATCAGTATCGATCCCTAATCACCCCCTGATAGTTATTTTTAAAAATATTTCATGTACAGAATTGGCCTCTCTACAGATTTATTATTAGTATAGATAAGACTTTCAGCAAATTTTACTACTACAGTAAACTTAAAACATGCTCCACCGTAGACCATAAAAGCATTTACCATCAAGTAAGTTCATCGTCAAACACAAGCTTTTTAAAAAATTAAAAATAAAATTTAAAAAATACCTTCCTAAAAATATCAGATCTGCGAACCCTAGTTATGAATCGATATTTATTTCGGCATGTTTCTTCACTTTTTATGCGACGATTTTATGCTAAATTTCAATGGACCTCTTTGTACGATTAATGGTACATTATGCTGTAAGGAGTAGTCTCGACTATTGGCCCGGAGTGAATTTAAAACGCATTTTCTGGTCGTTAGGATGTTGTCCACTTCGCATTATGCAGAGCCGTTTAATATGCACACTGCCTTACATGGCGTTGTTTATCTCGTCCGCTTGTGTGTACTTACCTGAAAAGAAAATTGATGGTTAGTTTGGTGTTGGTTAAGTGTTATTATTAAATTAATGAAGTGAGGTGACCATAGTTAAAAGAAAATATTAGGTGCTTCAGTTCATTCGATATAGGTTCCGTTTCATGATGCGGTATTTTACCGGTTTTTCTTTCCGTACCGATTAGTAGGAAATGAAAAACCGGAAAAAGCATTTTTTGATGACTTTGTTGGCAACATAGTTCCGAATGGTTCCAAAATTCAAAAAAACATTTGAATGAATGTATGAAAATTTTTTGTATGCAAATATAGGTACTTATGATATTTGAAAAAAAGTGTTTATATTATATTGTAAAGTTGTATAAGTTTATTTCACATGGTAATCAAATATCTATGCATATACACCTTATAATCTAACAAGTGTTCAAAGTGGCATATTAAAACGAGTTCTGTTTATTAAAGTTGTGTAAGTTTATTTCAAAGGTAGTTACACACCTCATAATAAACACCGAAACATTGACCTACTTCTAAAACTTTAAGGCGCTGTGCACAGTCAAAATAGGCTTAATTAAACAGTTTTTTAGCCTAATGTATACATTTTAGAGTAGCAAAAAAAAAATATGTTATTCTCGATCATATTTATGAGAGAACTCACGGCTTCAAAACACGTTTTTGGTATTTTTTTTCGATAAAAAAAAATCATAAAACAACCATTAAAATTAACATTCCTGCAATTTTATCTCTATTATTTATAAACCAATCTTGATGAAATTTATAACAGTTACGTAATAAATAATAATAAAGGGAGCCCTCACTTGTATTTATCGATTGAAATAAGATATTAGTAGGAATTAATATATTTACTGATAAATAATTCGGACGAGTCGAACCAAACGTCACGCCATTATCCCTTCTCTTTCATTTCTACGCGGAGCGACAGTGACCGCTGAGGCGCGCTGCTAGATGGACCTATGTCATTTTGTTCCGCCCCCGCTCAGAAATTATTTACGTATCTTGTTTGTTGTTGAAAGCTGTATATTGGGAAATGTAATTTCGTCACCACCAATACCGTCCAATTGGTTTAGTGGTCTTGAACGTTGCACATGTGACCTACGAGTGCGACCGGTTGGGAGTTCCATCCCCGCATCGAGTGATACTTTTTGTTGATTATCTTATTTGAAATAATTGTTATTAATTATTATTTTACTTTTTTTTCTATTTTCTTGTCTGAAATAAATGTTCAGTATTTATTTTTGTTGATTTTCTTATTTTTAAACAATTATAATGCAATTTTAATGGCTTTTCTTTAGAGTACCTAAAAAGTTTTTTTTTAAATAAATAGTTTTTTACTTTTTGTCTATTTTTAGTTTGATAAATATAATATAGGTACATAAAATGATTGTTTATACAATTTTACATTTTTTTTAATTTTGCACAATTTTGATATAATCTTTTCTAGAAAATAACAATTATTGTTTCATTATTTTAAAAATAAGAAACAAAAAATATTAACATAAATATTTTAAAAAATAACAAAAAGAAAATATGTAGGTGTAAGTACCAACTTATTATTATATTGTGTATTATAAAAATACAAAAATGTACGATGTCTGACATCTAAATCAGACATCTACCTTATTCAAGCTTCTGACCATCAAGGAGAAATGTAATTTGGTCACTACCATTACTGTCTAAATGGTTTAGCGGACTAGAATGTTGATGTAGTCAACCACTATAGTGTATAAGTAGAGTTCGATCCTGCATCGAGCATTACTTTTCGCTGATTTTCTTATTTGTTATTTTACTTTTTTTTATTTTATTTTTTTTATTTTTGTTGATTTTCTTATTTTTTAAACAATTATAATGCAATTTTAATGGTTTTTCTTTGGAGTAAAAAGATTTCTTTTTTAAATAAATTGTTTTTTTACTTTTTGTCTATTTTTTTGTTTGATATAAATATAATATATGTACATAAATAATTATTTTTAAAATTTTACAGTTTTTTTTTCAATTTTGCACATTTTTGATGTAATCTTTTCTAGAAAATAACAATTATTGTTTCATTATTTTAAAAATAAGAAAACAAAATTATGAACATAAATATTTTAAAAAATAACAAAAAGAAGATATGTAGGTAATTACTAATTATTATATTGCGTATTATAAAAATTCAAAAATATACGATGTCTGATAGGGTTCGAACCTAGAGGTTGCCGCGGGCACGCTCATTTCAAGCGGGTCATTGCCACGATAGGTCAAATGCACTTGTGATATTAATGACGAAATTACGCTTTTATTTATAATGGACGTTACGCAATGGCGAGTTTTGCGCGATGCCTCGCAATCTATTATTTTGCTTCAAGCTTGCAATAGACGGAAGGGGCGGGACCCATGGGCGGGGCGGCTCGTTCCCACTTCATCCTGCTTCACCCCCTTTGCAATACCAAACTTGACTGTGCACAGCGCCTTAACAACCCTAAAAACTAAGGCATGCGACACATAGCACACCGTCAAAGTTTTGCAGCCTGTCACATAACGTCAGTGTTAAATTATCCTAGGGGGCGCTTTTGCGTCAATGGCTGCGAAGCACCTATACTCTGTTCAAAATAACATTAGAAAAATAACGTTATAACGAACGTTATTTATATGAAAGCGCAGAAAAACCTCTATTATTTTACATGAAATACAAAGCTGTGTACTTTAGTAACCTTTACTTTAAAAAAAATTACACTAGTTAAAATGTTATTATCTCAAAAATATAATACATTAACTATCGTTATTCGGCCGTTATTTAATTAGTCTTATTTAAAACGCAGTATAGTGCATGCTGAAACTTTGCGAGCTAGTAAAAAAAAATCTGGTTCAAATCCTGCTCGCAAACAATTATTCTTTAAACAAAAATTTAAAAATATTTTTTAAGTACTTTTTTAAAATAAAAATCTAAGTGCTACCTACTTTAAATTCCTCATCGACTCATCATTGTGACGATAGGATGACAGATACGCCCCTACTAGTTTAAAGGCTCGGGAAGTGGGCCCAGATCCTTATCTACACGCACAGCGCCCTCTGTGTCAATAAAAGTGAACCTGTTTTCTGTCAACACACCACTCGTGTCAGTTTATTGGTATTTATGCAAAACGCATTGAGGAAAGGTATGGAAAGTTTTTTTAATGTATGTCTAATGTAGAAGAATCGAAGAATGAATCGGGACCAAACCACTGGATTGAGCTACACAAACCAAAAATCCTTTCCACTGATCGTCATTTCTACCCTAGAATTGTTCGTGAAGCGGTTGAAATTAAGAAATATAAAAATTTCAATCGGGAAGATGGATACAGGTTGTCTCCAGCATGGAATCCAGTCATTAGTAGGTGTTCGGGTCGGAATTTTTCTTCCTGTGAGTCTAAAGAAACTGTTAGCATTGTGTGTCGTGATTGCGACAGTTACGTTTCACAAAATCAAACGCGGGTAGTTGAGAAAACCACCCGCAGCTCAAGACGATGACACCCGCATACAGCAGTCTTCTCGTGACCACGGTCAATGCAACTTGACCGAAACGTCGAGGTTAGTTCAATAATGACTATTTTGAATAATCTGTGCGCGAATAGACCCGAAATAATATTTAAATCATCATATGTCTAATGTAATTACAAAATAGCACCGTGACCGACTGACAGGATCTGTGCGTTGTCACGCACAGTCTAAACCTAAGGCCTAAACCGTTGATCCTAGACATTTGAAATTAGAAAGGAAATATTCCTTAATTAACCTAGAGGTGTACTAAAGAAGAGTTTTCGGAAAATTCTGCCCCTAAGCGAGTAAAATAGGGTATTAAAAAAATCCACACGGACAAAGTCTCGGGCGAAGCGCTAGCAATTAATTTACGGGAATTAGTATGCTTTTTTTAAGAAAATGGCTTCTCAGCTCATAGGGACAGTGGGCTTTCACAAGGACAAATAAGAAGTGATAACCTAGTTATCATTAGGTCATAGGTTTGTAAGCACCATGTATTAGAAACCCAAATTTAAATTTATTAATCATGAATTCAACACTTCAAACTATTTAATGATAATTATAATAATTCTGCCATACTAATACCATCAATAAAAAATAAAAACGAAATTTAACCAAATTAAGCTGTCAACGCGCATATCGGATTTCTACTTAAATATATTACTGCCTACCATAATATACTAAACTAATGTTATAGCGTGATGAACTAAGAACTATTCGCGTATTAACATCTGGAACTCGTTTAATAAGATTTCTTTGATGACACAGAAATATGAGCCGTTCTCTGTGGTACATTTTACGAAAGAAGGCGGGTATGACGAGATTTTAAAGTCTCGTATAAAAATGCGAGGTTTCACGTTTTCTCAAGAAAATGGATTAAAACCAACATAAAGTCCTAGGATTTTTGGGTAAACAGGTATGTAATAACGTTATTCCATTAAAAAAATAATGATTGAAATAAACTAAAAAATTGGCGCCCAACTTGGGACCATCCACATGTGTACCGGAAATCTATGCCATTTGGCATAGCCATGAAATTTTAAATCAAACGTTATTTAACTTTACTGTATAAACCACAAACCCTTTACTTAATCCACACTTACAGCCCATAACTTCTTCCAAACGCGAAGGGCTATCACTTTCTCAGCAGCAGTGCGCATCGCGTGCGTACTATCACGCTTATCACGCCATCAGGGCACGCGACTGACACGCATTGTCATGCGTGATGCGTGACGCGAATGGCGTGTCAACGCGCCTTATTTTCGGCCATTTTACATACTTCATAGCGTATGTGTGACGATCAATCATGTGAAGTTGAGTCGTCAGTTTGGTGAAATATTTGGAGTTCGCTTTGTTTGACGATAAGAGTAAGTAAGCTTTAGAAAAGATTATAGTAATGTGCTCCTGACCAGTCACAGTCACTGCGGCCTATCGCAACGGCGATTAACCAACTATGTAGAAAATACTTATTGCACAAATGTGTACGCAATTGGATGGCAATCGGACACGACGGAGAGAGATCAGGCGCATTGTATTTTTCTTAAGTCCCCGATTAAGTTTCATCCCATGTAATGGTGACTATGAATTCACTGACAAAAAACACTTTCCCCGGCGTAGAATTGGCTCGGAACTGGCAACTAGAGTCACTCTTACAATAAACAATATTAGAATATGACTATTCATACGTGCCTAAGGTCTACATGACAATTTTTTTTTTTTTTTTGTGAATTTTTTAAAGGACCATGGGGAATTTTGTCGCGTACGGACCCTGTCCCCACCCATCAACAGTCACAGGCTATATATCAACATGTTTGTTAGGATCCATAGATAAGCAAGCCACCTGTCTTAAGAGCAAAATCCATAGAGTTTTTATTAAATAAATAAAAAGATTTTGATTTTGACCCCAAGATTTTATACTTGACAACAAACAGTACAGTCTAACTTACCAGTCTTACGATATTTCGTAACGATTCCTTTGTCGCATGACGTCACACTCACTCCCCATAGGTACGCCATGGAGGTACGATATTAGTACCACAAGGCTAGAAGCGTGTTAGTTTCAGCTCAAAGGGAACGTGGGTGCTAGATATACATCTAGTCATTGTTCACGTCTGGGTCCTTCAGTTAATAGATTTGCGTATCACCCAGGCGGGCCAGCCATTCTCTATACCTATGTGGCCACCAATATATAGGCCTTAAGCTCAGAAGTTAAATGATGTTTCCTCTGTTGTGTCCTGTAAGTTGTAACTGTCCGATTTTACGCGATGCTGAAGGTAAATTTAGGTAAGTAAACTTTTTTGATGCACAGATTTCCTCTTTTGATTTCGTCACTTTCGATTATTCTCTCACGTTAAAAGTTGAAAATTTTGTAAGGAAAATTAACTTTTTTAAATAAAAATGATACCGACTTCAAAAGACTAAAAAGCTAAAATTAACAGAAAAACGTTCGTGTTGGAGTATAAAAAAAAACCATCCAAATTGAGAATCAGAATTTTTTTTTGAAAGTCGATTAAAATTGTCTGAGAGGGTTGAGTGTAGAAGAAAATTTCGATAGCCCGAGTTAGGATTGGGACAGCACGTTTCGCATAGTAGCTTGTTGAATCTGAATCTGAATCAAAAATAACAAAGGATATTTAAAAAAAATGTCATTACAATAATTTTAATTTGAATGCTGTCTAGAAGAGATATTTTTTAAATTATTTACCACTACTTCAAACATTGTGTTTATGTAAACAGACTAGGCCTGCTAATTAATGCAGTCATATCGCAACACGATATAAACAGGCTTGCCCGCCCTACCCAATACTTATCTGTCTGATAATAAACTATGGCAACTAAATTACCATATTACTATAGAGTACTGTCATATTTTTAGCTGAGTAACTTTTTGAAAAATGACAATTTAGTTGGGGATGAAGAAAAAACGAATTAAGTATTAGTTTTTATGAGAATTACAGTTTTTCTGGACTGGTAATTAGGGATGGTGATTGGTATATATAAAATTGGCATAAAATGGGGATTAACGCGCGCATACCTTATTATTTTTTTTATCCCGACATTTCGAGCGACACTGCTCGTGGTTACGGGATGATTGGTGATGGTTTTTGGTGATTAGTGATATTGATAAAGTCAACTTTACTGTAGAGACGATTAAAGAGAAAAATGTGATAACTTTTAAAATACAACATGTAATTCAAAACGTTTTATTTTTTCGTAAAAAGTAATGAATATGAAAATACTTAATAAGAAATTTGAAAAACAACTGATACGGATGGGATTCAAACCCACCATCTTCGGCGTACCGTGCCGAGTAATGAAAGTAATGAAATTTGGTGAGCATAAAAAAGATTATAATAATTTTCGAATTTAAAACGCAAAATGGCCAAAAATTAACTTAGCGTAGTGTTCACGAAATATTATTTCATATTTACACGAACAACAAGAAGCCCGGAAAATCGATTATACAGATTATAACTCACCCCATTTACTTAGTATCGTTAACTATCTAAATTGTAACTATGTATAGCATATCAATAAAATATAGACTCAAAAGATAACTGATAGCAATAACTTATAGAGTTAAATGTAGCTGTAGTTAAGGAACCGTTATCGGATAATGGTAAATTTCCCCTGTAACCTGTAAATCTTTTCAATTAATATGGGGATAGATTTGGTTTGGTTTAAGGGAGTCGTGATAGCCTAGTGGTGGTGACCGTTGAGTGACAAGTCAGAGGTCTCGGATTCGAACCCAAGGCGCGCACCTCTGACTTTTCGTAAGTTATGTGCGTTTTATAAATAATTAATTAACACTCTCCGTGCCTCGGATAGCACACTAAGCTGTTGGCCCTGGCTGTCTATGGTAGATCTTTGAGAGTCGTTACGGGTAGTTAGGAGCCCGAAAGTCTGACAACCAGTCTTACCAAGGGGTATCGTGTAACCCGGTAGGTATCTGGGTTGTGGAGGTCTGATAGGCAGTCGCTCCATGTAAAACACTGGATTCAGCTGCATCCGGTAAGACTGGAAGCCGACCCCAACATAGTTGGGAAAAGGCTAGGCAGATGACCTTTGATTAAATCGAAAACCGCAGAAAAATATGTCGACCACACAAATATTTGTCACGTACGGGTATCGAAACCACAACACCAAATAGAAAGCTGACCGCCTAACCGCTACGCTACGTGCCGTCTGGCCGACTGGCCGTACAAGTTTATTTTTAACAAGCGCGAGATTGAGTGTGATGGCAGAGACCTCTTATCTTAGAGCTAAAAGCTTTATATCTGAGGCATCTGAAATAACACGTGTTTAGATAAACCTTGTCTAGACTGAGTTCAGTCTAGATAACTGAGTTATTCGTTCTAAGTTTGTTGTTTAACTAGAGTTTAGATATTTATAGAGCAAAGGTCAAAATTAAATACATAATAATAGATTTGACTTAAAATATGACTGCCTCGTTGGTCTAGTGGTAAGCGCGACTGCTGAGCACGAGATCTTGGGTTCGTTTCCCGGGCCGGGTAAAGTGTAATTGGGTTTTTCCGGGGAAATTCTCAGTAGCAGCACGGAGTCTGGAATTGTCGCTCGGTTAATGGCAACAGGTTCGCTCCCTATTACATGGGACTTATAACATAGTCGGCGAAATGTGGGTGAACTGCATACACTTCTGCCTACCCCCTCTGGGGAATACAGGCGTGCATTCTGAGCATCGAAACTCACTCCCTCCTCAGATGCTCGCGATTGCTAACGAATCAAGCAGTATCAGAACAAAATAAAAAAAAACAAAAATTGAATTTCGAATAAAGAACACTGACCAAAAATTCAGTTTCTAATTTTTTTTCTAATATTATGAACCTGGCCAGCCAGGTACACTAGATCGTAAATTAAGACGACGCAGATACTCTACACATAAATCTGTTGTATCAGCCAATAGGTGATCGCTATCAACCCCCGTTCAGGTCCTGTTCACCCCCGTTCAACTCCTATACACCCCTCCCGTTGCGAACTTTCGTTTAGTGACCGGCCAAACAAGATTTTCAGCTGAAACCGAGACCAAACCTTTCTTAGTATCTATTTAACTTTTTTCTAGGTTTATTCTAGACAGTTAATCTTATATATATATAGTTATGTGCGATTATAAATTAATTATCAGTTGCTAAAACGGTGAGGGAAAACATCGTGATGAAACCAGCACACCTGAGAGATTTTTCAATGGTGTGTAAAGCCATGTCAGAGGCCTACGGGCGGTTTAAACTCTGACACCAGGTTGTTCATCAACCACACGATAAGATGAAGATGAAGATGAGTTAATCTTATTACCTAAATCCTAATCCTAGCTTATATTATAAATGAGAAAGTAAGTTTGTTTGTTACCTTTTCACGCCTAAGCCACTGCACCGATCATCCTGAAATTTTGTATAATATACGTTGTCAGGTGTACAGAAACTTTATATGTACCTTTTGGCAAAGCCAGGGGTAAAAGTTAGTATTTTAATATAATTATATTTTAAGTAACATAAACTTATTTTTATTTCATGTTTAGTTACAATACACAATAATTAAATCAATGATTTGATTTGTCGAATGTGATCCGAGAAAAGTCGAGAATAAGTTTCGACGGGATCGATATTTCGGCCGGTATCTGGATTTATTGGCCGAAACCAAAACCAAAACTCCGGCCAGTCACTATTTTCGTTATCCTGCACACGTATTGCATCTGAGAATTAATATCTAGGTACTTTGTTGGAGAATTGATCATGTTGGTATATTGAAATTCATGCTTGTTAAAAGTATGTATAAATTCTTAGAATTTAATATTTCTTAGAGCGGTAAAATCAATTTGTGGCCGTCAATCAAATTATCGATATAAATATTTATCGAAACATTTTTTTATAAAAACAAAAGACCATATCTAAATAAATATTTTATCACGACAACTGCCACATGTTGCCAGTCAACCAGTACCTACATATTTTTATACCGCCCATAATATGGCTGGTCAACTTCAGTGGCTTTAGCTTTACTGCGTCACTGCTCATGAGCTGCTCACATTGTTACTATCAATATAATTTTTTTTTTTTTAAAAGTCTTATGCTTAAGTGCGTTGTATTTATGGTACTGTACACCAGCAAATTGATATCGCCGCTATTCATTTCAAGAAACATTGTCTCTATTAATATTATCTATAAAACAATATTCACAAACAATTCGCTATAACTTGTCCATATCGAATATCTAAATCTCTGAATATGACAAAGCAACAAATTTCCACACTTCAATCTGTGTGCGCGTGGGCATAATCGCGAACATCTACGAACGGAGCCGAAGCCGCCCGACGCGACCCGAGAACGGCCGAACTATCGGCGAGTGTGTCCTGGCTATCTGACGAACGTGGGTGGCCGATCTATCTGAAATGCCAAGTTGAAGGGAATGCGAATTTGACGGTCAAATGGCCGGCTTGATAACTTGCGAATATTTATTTAAGGCTTGCAACCCGCGAGCAACGTAAACCTAAGTATATTGCTAAATAATTGACAGTTAATATGGCGGCACTATTTTTGACACTTCAGACATTTTGTTTTCAGACCACAGACAAAATTATTCTTATTTTTTTTTTTTTTTTTTCAATCTATTTATTTATTGAGGCTTTTGTCCACAAAGTGGATATGCCAGCCTCATAGGAGCACTCACAAAAAACCATCACAATACAAATTCTTACTTCAATATTATCAATAATTAAAGACTATAAAAAACAGATTTTATAAATTTATAAATTGCTATAGATTTGGTTGAAAGTGGTTGACTCAGAAAACAATTAATTTTGCCATTATAAATATCTAAACCAATTGAATTACATAAAATTATTCTATGTGTTAAATACAATTGACACTCAATTAAAATATGATAAATATCATCAATCTCAGAATTACATACATTACAAAAAGGAGATGTTCTAATACCTACTAAATGAAGAAATTTATTGGAAGGAACATGGCCAGATCTAGTCCTGAAAGCAGATACTAAAATTTCTCTGGGAAGTCTAGCACAATCGAACCAAGGACTCTGATATAACTCCCCTTGGATAGTCCTATACCACAATCCTTTCGCCGCAGTAACAACCTCGAAATGATCCTTCCAAACACTAAAACAATATCTTCTCATGCTCGGAATAAGCTCCGAGAAATAGGGTTTACTGAAAATTATTCTTATTCTATTTATTCTTTTGTATTTCTATATTAAGAATTGGATAACAAGAAAGTATTCTAATGTATGTTTTTATTCCGACGAGCAGACCGATAGGCATCGTTTGTTAGAGTGGGCTAATCGATTCGCGGGCAGGCTTATCTCTCAGTAAATATAAAACTGAATGCGGTTTTATCGCAAGATTTCGGGACGGAATGTACATTGTAAGATACGATACGTTTTGATGCACGCTTTTATGATCTCAGAGAATTTGGAGAAGAGAAATCTTATAAACGATGTACATATGTAATAAATAAGATGAAGATAGACATGGAATAAAGGTAATATCTTGGGAATATTCTATCTTATGTTCGAACCTGACATGTACCAATGTGACTTTTTCAATGTCATATGTACTTTCTCAGTTAATCTAAGATACCACTGAATATCTTCAATACCCAAAATAGATTCCAGGCAAGATTATGACCATTAAAGTCAGAGATTTTTATTTTTTTAAATTTCACATAACTGATCTAATATCCTACCTAAGTTTTGATTGTGAATTTGTAACATTGCTTCCGAAGTAAATCTATGTCTGATAGTAGTCTGCTTTGGACTGATTTGAAAGCAATCTACTTGGCTTTTGAGTCCGATGTGATGACCAAAGACTATATTAGGAATGGGACTAAATCACCATCCTCCTAGCTTTATTATTCTCAAAGTTTGTTGGGGTCTGCTTCTAATCTAACCTATAACATTAAGTTATAATTCAGATTCTAGTGGATCTGGAATGTAACTTAGTGTTATAGGTTATTGTTGAATAACAGCAATATTTTCTGCCAATTTATTAGTTTATTTTTATACGGACTCCAATTTCCTGATTGGGCTACCTAATTGCGATTAGAAGCTGTTATTAATGTTATTGGTTGTCACAGAATCATAAAAAAGATAGCTTATTCATAATAAAACAACTTTTTAACTGCTTGCAGGTCTCGTAGCTCAACTGCAAAGCTCTACAAACGTTAAGCTTATACAAATTAATAAAAGTGACGCGACCGAAATCCATTAAAAAGTTGTTTTAATATGTTTAGCTCTCGCGAAACCTGACACATTATTAAGATAGGTATCGTATATTAAAATCGTATCGTACTAACATGGACACATACACATAGGCAGTCATGAGCCAAACAAATCAAATCTTGCCTTTTCTTAATATCTCTTATATATATCTACTTGAAGAATTTATTGCCTAATTACCAGGCGTTATTGTTCGATGTATTATTTATATATTGGACCGGTCCACGTTTTTATTGACCAAGATAAGTTCAGATTTTAATGGTAATGGGAAACACGTAAATGGGATAAGGATTGCCTTAAGAGTGCCGATTACAGAGATATGGGCGTCCTTGTGAAAATTATATGTTTATTTATTATTCGTCTGGCCTTTGTCAAATGAAAAAATTGTGGAATTAAAAAAATGTAAGTCTTAATTTGAAAAAATTTTTTTATTTGACTAAGGCCAGTTCGACAAATAAAAAAATTGTGGATGTTTAATAATGTAAGTCCTAATTTGAAAATGGAAAGAAAATGTTTCATTTTCATTCACTATTTTTTTAAATTGGAATTTGTGTTAACTAATCATAAAATAATAATACATTTACATCAATTTAAGAATTTTCGTACAAATTTTGACATAAATTAGATGAATTATAAATTAAAATAAAACTAAAGCCTAACTAATATTATACATATATGCGAAAGTAAGTTTGTTTGTTTGTTACTTTTCACGCCTAAACCAATGAACCGAAATATCGTCCTGAAATTTTTCATATCTCTTACGTTGTTAGATGTATAGAAAGGGACATAGGACATAGGGACATAGGAGTTTTCTTCATCCCAAAAAAAACTGTTCCCGAAGAAAAAAGTATAAAGTTCTTATGACAATAGATGGCGCCACGTGTCTTTCGCTTAATGATTAAATTTTAAATTTAATATTCTAAATTAAAGCGAGCGAAGCTGCAGGCAAAAGCTAGTAAACTATAAGCTTAAAATATAAAAACGTATACACCAGGAAAATATTACCATTATAATCTATATCTTAGGTATTGCCATTTTAAAACTAATCGTTATCGGATACGGATATTAATAAAAATACCGTTAGAGCAATTGTAGAATCTAATTAAATTAGCAACAATAAAATAAAATAGGATGATATGGGCTGACAGTAACAGTAACAGTAACAGTAAAATAAAATAAAATTAATAAAGGCTATCTGATAAATATTAACATTAATACTAAATTAATAAGCTACCACTGAGAGATAATCTACGATTTTTTCTGTCATTAGATCTGCAAGATTATATTATTTAACTAAAACGAAAGAAAGAGATAGCGATAGTGCTTACTGTCTCGTCTTTCAAGATAAAGAGTATTTACTATTTAATTCATCATATAATATCATGGTATAAGTGAAGTTTTATGCTGCAATTTGCTGTCCAATATCATGACAGAATCCTATTTATAATCTGTGGCTATAAATGGCTAGAGTATTGTGGGATGACGTGTCTATGGTTAGCTTGCATTCTTGCATAGATGTGATTAAGTTATCGGATTTGTTTGATCTATGATTTTATGTGAAATAGAGCCTTGAGCTCAGAGGAATAAAAAAATGTTATCTGAATACGCGTCAATCGGAATAATTATGCGATTTAGACATAATAATATATTATGTATATGAATATTTACTTTTCAAAACGGATTTTAGGCTTACCATCACCACTTTATTGTATTCAGTGCCATAAAAATGTCTTTTATGTCTTTTATGGAGTCTTTTATGGACCCGTTGCGAGCTTCTATATCTGTGTCCATGTAAGACCCAAAACTTTCTGGTCTCAGGTCTAGTCATTTCTGCGCCCCTTCACTGACTGATTGTTTTACAAAATTGTAAACATTGACACCAGATAAGTCACTTAATATAGAATCTATTTAATAATACCTACGTGAAGCAAAAACTGTGGATCCCTTTTTAAGAATATTGCGCGCACAGAGGAGTGTGAAACTTGGCATAGTAAATGTTTATATGGAGAAGAAGTGCAGAAAGCTAAAATTTATAAAAAAAAGGAAAAAAACATGGTTGAATTTTGACCACTGACACTAGTGGTCCAGCCACTTGTTATTTCTAAATAGTTTTGTAGTTTGGAATACTACGTTACGAGAGGTAACAAGAACTTTGGATTTAGGGCACTCCGATTCGGCTACTTTTTAAACTTAAATAGGTACTTTTTGAACTTTTTAAATTTAACTTTTCCCGAAACTATAGTTTAAAAAAAATGTACATCTAAAAGAAAAATAAAACACTTATGATACTTTCTTTACGCAATTTGGTAAACATTTAAACGCCTATTCCTAGATCTTTCAAATTTTTAATACAATAGGTAATTTATATTAATTGAAATTAATAAATGAAAAGTTTGCTTTGCATGTAAAAAAAAATTGGTTTAAAATTTTTGTATAAGTACAGTAAAAGGCTTTTGCTTTTTATCCTTCGAAAAATAGGAGGAAGTTTTTGAGTTCTTGAAAATCGATTCGACATGGATATTTTTTGTTATCTATGACCACGAATATCTTTTAACGGGGTCATCCGGTTTTGATAATTCTTTTTTAATTCAAAACTTTATCTCCAAGGTCCCATTTAAATATAATTATGATCTGATGATTATGTTCGGAGATAAGAACAAAACATCTCATCGGATGACAGCATAAATCTCGTGTAAAAAACCTTAGTTCCATATTCTATTACCATTTCTAGAACATAAAATTCGAAATTGATTTCAAAACTTACAACGTAATAAAAGTCGAAATACCACTTTACTCTGTAAAATATTTAGTCTATGATCAGTAAATTTTACTTTATAAAATTGAGACGTGCACTTAGCGCATGCGTAGATAAAAGTAATATAATATATTTTGTTATGGACGTCATAATCAGTAATGGTCATTCATAACTTAAATTAAAGTGATTGATTTCGTACCGTTTTAAAAATAAATAATATTTTACCAATCAAATTACCTAAACAAACCCATATTTATTTATTCCACAGTTAGGCAAAAGTTGTCTTTCACAAATCCAGTTATAAGAGTTACAATAGGTTGACCCACCACGCTGACCCAGTGCTTGGCGCCCGCTAGTGATATTTATTTCAAAGACTACCAAAGCATGGATAAGCTGGCACCCATCTACTTACGTTGGGCCACGATAAGTGCTGCTTTACTTTAAACGTGATCAACACCGCGGTACAACAGTGCCATTAGCCAACTTACAATTACACAGCCTTTATTAAAGACGTGACCTAATCAAAAATAAATATATTTTCACCATAACTTTTACATTTCGCAAACACAAAAGATGAGATATATCAAAGATCAATAATATTGTATTCTTAATCTCTCAAACCTCACATAAACACAAAAAAAAACATCAAACCATAAACAAAGCACAGATAACCTAAAAATCTCGTCATAAAACATGCGAAACGCGTCACTTTCCGAAAACATGTACAAAGCATGTTGACTTGACCTCAGGCATTAAAAGGCTCGGGAGTGTGAAGTTTAAACAGGCTATAGGTAGTCTGGGAAATAAAACGCGACAAACGCCGGGTGGTGGGCGCTGATAACGCGGGCTCGTCGCGTTGCCGCGTCGCACAGTGTTGCCACTCTCAACGTTTTTATGTGCTCTATGGATTTCGGTTTTGGGTTAGAATGTTTAGATACTGTTTGTTTATTGGTGGAGTTTGTTAACAGAACAAAGCCTTGTAAAATGTTGGACAGGAATATATTCTAACAGTGTTGAAAAAGAATTGTTGCGATTTTGTCAAACAATTTTTTATGTCAATTACAAACAAAAGGCGATCAATGAGCCAAATTAACGACCCAATGGGTCCTTTAAAATGGCAGGTGACATTGTGGCAGACCCAGACGGAGATGATGGGATGAGATTGGCTCATTTTTATAAAGACTGGTTCTCAGAAGCTCTAGTTAGAGACAGGTGGAAGGTGTAATGGGAAATTACGAGTTTGTAATATTAATAAACACACAACAATTACCTAAACTCTTATTAAACATGATTCAAAAATACTATTAGTAAAAGCTGAAAAGTCTTCAGATTAAATTGATTGCAATTTTCTTTAACGTTTATATTTTACAACATATTCTAGTACCTATATAAAGCACAATTCAATCTAAAAATCATATCGAACATTGACCATAGAAAAAACAACTAAACAAATAAATATTTTCTACGCTGGCAACCCGGTCGCCCGCCAGTGATGGATGCACTGAACTGATAACACCCTTTTGACTTAAACGTGCGGCCAAAAGGTAAACACCTCGAAATAACACCACATTATTAAAATCCTTCTTTTTACATTAAACTCAAGATAGTAAACGTTCTTATTTATCTACACTGGCAACAAAAAATTAGCCAAGTTAGAGTCGAGCGCACGCAGGGGACTACCATCACCTCTGTTGGATTTGACTTTTTTTTTAATGAAAGCGGCCATAGTAACACGTATTCAGAAAAAGAACTGGCTACCTATTATGGTTATAAAGTTACAGCCCTGTGACTGTGTGTGATAGATAGACTAACGGTGTAGGTTTAACAATAGGGTTCAATTTGAACCCCTTAGGTGCCCTTAAAACAGTTGTTGTAATGGAATGATGATATGTCATTCATTTATAATCAAAGTTACATTATGTCAGACTTCGAGGTGTTCAGAAACCCGTTAGCTATTTTATCTTTTTGCTAATAGAATAAGAAGTTTGTTCCGATTTGTAGGGTAAGTGTCGCTAGTGGAGTTTAACTGTCAAATGTCTATTGACATTTGAATCCAAAGTGAATAACAGCCCGCGAATAGACAAGTAAGTAATAACAAAAACAAAACTCAATAGAGAACTAACAAGAAAATAAAAAAACAAAATTAATTTCACCACAAAACCTCTAAACACGCACACACATAAACAGGCACACACATAAAATTTTACACAACTTAATATTTGCACAAGTTCACGTGGTTGTATAGTAAACGAGTCGGCGTGCGGCGGCGTGATAAGGGCGGGCGGCGCCCCAGTGATGTATAGACCGATAGCCTGCTGCTGGGCGGCAAGATAACCTGCCATTGACGCACTGCGTGATTGACTGCTGCCTCCAGAAATTATACTAGGATTTACGAGAAGCTGGGTAGATTGAATGGCTTGAGAATAGAAAATGGCCGCCGAGTAGATTGTGGTTATTGATTAGAAATAATTGAATAACTGCACTCTTATTTGAGTGTAGTATATAATTATGTTACTATAAACTCGAATTATAGTAATTTACCAAGTCTTAATGGTAAAAGTAATCGTTAATTTCGGACTTCATCTCGCAATACGGTAAATGTTCACTATTTAAGGAGTCACTATATTAAATGACAGTTGATAACAACAATATTAATGTAAAGCTTTGCCATCGTAATTTTATTATTATGTTTATGTTTTAATATACCTATGTAGTTTATATTTCAATATTTTTAGATTAGTTTAAGTAGTAAACATATTTTGGTAAAAGCCTCGATCACCTTAAGAGACTCTCATTGGAAGGCGGTACTCCTGGACACGGCTCGCATAGTCAATAGGTTCCTCTCTCTGGAGCCCTGACCGGTAGCTTGGATTCTGTTCCCGTTACCGGTGGGCTACTATATTCTATATTTTTAATGTAGTTTATATGTAATGTATTTAAATGAGAATAAAAATTGTTTCAATTATGGAAACTGATCCTTTAAATCTTAAGTTACACAACCCCAGCGACTGAAATAACACTCTGCTATGTTTTAAAACTAGCGACAGTTCTTAATTATGCAGATCTGATCTAAACTTCAACACGATTTCTTCCGGAATCAAACCGGCCCTATAAAATCTAAACGAATCTAAATAAAATGATTATATTATCAATGTGAAAATAATCCATTAAAATTGTGATAAGATCTAATTAGCACACTTTCACTGGGAGACTTATTTAAAACGGTTATGTGATAATAATGGGTTTATCATATGGAATATCTGAATATCAACAAGATTTATGTTGTAGAAATGGAAAGTCTTTCTGCCTAGTGGTCACAAGTGGGACAGGCAAGGTCCTGAGGAATTACATATTTAATCATAACTGTTTTGGGATTTTCATGAGAAATTTTTGAGTACAGCGGAGTATCCCCGCGAGTCTTTTAACGAACTGGGAAACTGGGAGACTAGAGGCATGTATATTTAGGTAAAGCTAGCTCTAAATAGGACTATAATCAGTTATTCGGCAGCGTCAGCGTAAATCGGCGGCAACGGTAATAGGTGACGGCACAATTCTCGAAATAGCGACCTTTTTCTCTATAGCCAGCGGCTTTGATACCCAATTTGTGCACGTTATTGTTTAGTACCTTCGTGCCTACAATAATGGTAAAGATAGGTAGATTTTTCAAAAAAAATATAAATAAAGACAGGCATAAAAAAGCTTTTAAAAATAATTTTAGCATCAATTAGCCGTAATATGTTAATAACATTTAGCACACGCCACGCTATCTTATAATAAAGCATTGACATTTGCAGTAGATAAACACGCGTCACAGATAGGTATTTAAATCATACTCAGATTTTCGTCTCTCACGCACGACGGTTATCTATAAAACCACTCTCCGTTATCTGGTCAGGCACAATCTCTCACATATTATGTACCTATACCCTTAGTGGTGGAGCTCACGAGTGCTTGAGGCTTTAAGTGATTCAATCCTTTATGCATGTGTTTATTGAAGTCTATCGGACTTTGAAACTATCATGATGTCAAAATGTTTACTTCTTGCTGATTTTGCCAGCGTTTTACGACGTTTAGGCGTTTAATTAACGTGATTAAATGTTACTCTTTTTAGAGCAATAGTGTCATCATTGTAGAATTTACAGAAGTAATAATATTAGTAAAAATTTTTTTTATGTAATACGGTTTTGTAATCAGAACTTAAGGTATATACCAAGTATCAGATCGATCTGTCAACAGGAAGGGGGTGAAATATTAATTACTAAATTTAAACCAAATAAAAAACAGGTCAAGCTAAGTAAACCGTTTAAAAAGTAATATTATTTTGTAAAGTCTGAAATGCAGAATTCATTCTTCGTATTAAAATTAAATAAAATTTTCTTTTTCTTATATTTAAGAGCTAGGCTCTTGTCGGTAGAGCAATCGCTACCTCTCTCTATCTTGTCTTTTTTCTTCCTGATACGTCACAATTTTCGAATCTACTTTTTTTATTCCTTAAACTCAACTAGATATCAATACCTATAAAATGATTGATAAATCAATAAATAGATCAATCGGAGTACAGATAGAGGGGGTAACTGATCCACCTACAAGAGTCTGGCTCTTAACATATAAGAAGAAGAAGTCACCTAGGATCATTCAAATATCAAGTTATATTTACTAAAATCAATGTCAACAGATAATTTAAAGTCGCATACGTCTTTACACTACGCCCGCGGCTCCATAATGGCAAAGTGATTCATTTGTCTCACGGTTATCCAAATGTTTTAAGTTTTCACAGATAACTGAGGATGGGGGCACTAAATTAATGCATCGGTGTTAGGCGACTATCGCATAGATAAATATGCGTCGGTATTAGGTGCTGGAATGTTGAGTAATTAATTCGTGTGTGCAGGCCTTAGGTTTTATTGAGCTTGTAATATAATTTGTACCTAAGACTAAAGTTTTATTTATTATTTTTAGGGGGTGATCCTTGAGCCAGAAGTTTAAGTAATTTTTTATGTTTGCAGACATAACTTTAAACTTATTCTAAGCATCCAGAGATATTATAAAAAGATTATTTTTTAAATTGTTAAAATGTTTAGAGATCGAGAAAGAACCTAGATTAGAGTTCATGTGATTACAAATTACATTCCTATATTAAGAAAAATTAGACCAATACGTAATTTTAATATTGTAAAACCCAAGATGTTAACCTTTTTATTTTTATTTAGAGTGGTCAAAATAACTTATCTATTTTTAGTTATTATGTAAGCTGTCAGTGTTCATATTATTAATAATTGTTAGACCAATAGTATCTATGCAAGTATGCATTCATAGAAGCCAAAAGTATCTTCACAATTAAGAGAAAACAAAAGGGCAGGTTAACTGAAGATCTACCAACCATTATAACGACACATCTACGTTTACACGTATCACGCGCAGACGAGACACCTCATATTCCTATCAGATATCCAACAACAAAATAATCGACACCCAAGTTGAATGCAAATAGCCCAAAGTGTCCCAATGTAAAACAATGTTATCGCACGTTGCTAGCGGAACATTCGCGACGTTGCCGCGACATTAGACACACAAACTAACATAACAGTTTAATTAGAAGTGCATCTAAACCGTATTAGTTGCAATGTAGGTGGATGGGGTTTAAGTTAGGAAAGATTAGCGGACTAAACGAGACATTTTGTAAATAGTAGAGCCATGTATAGAATAATAACTTTCGTGAGTCATACTAATTATATGAAATATTGATACGGCTTTACTCACGCATTTATACTATATATTATTATTTATATTTATACGCTAATACACTGATGTCCGCGATGCCGCCGCTCTTGAAAATGGACTCCGTTTGAGTTCGAAACTAGACGGGCATTTCTGAAATCAATGCGTGAGTAAAGCCGTATCAATATATCATATAATGTATATATAGAATAATAGTATTCGTACTGTTTCATCTGGCCATACAGTCATGAGAATCAGGATAAATGATTGGTGAAAACAGAGGTGCGTGGCTCGTGTGAACCTGAGACTACTGATTTACTATTTAACGGTCACACTACGCTGCCATTACACATTTTATTGCAAGCAGATATTTATTACTTGAGGGACGGAGATAATATGTAGGTTTAGGCTATACTCACATCGACCTAATTAGATCATTTGTGACCAGCCCTATAGGATCTCAGTTAAATCATGGAGTTTCTTGCCAAATTCTCCTCCACGAGGGGTAGGCTGCCCTTGGAACTAGCAACTAGAGTCACTCTTACAATAATATTAGAATTCATAAGTGCTTAAAATGGTCTAGGTACATGAATTAAAATATTTTGATTTTGATGATCATCTTCCACGTAACATATCTCCCAGGCCTAAGCAAATAATATTAGTACATATTTATGTGGTGCACTAGCGTTCCAGAAGGATATTGGAAGCAGTTAGAGGAACGCTCTATGTTCACCAGTAAGGTTTCCCCGCATTTCCAACCCGCTAGCGCTTTTGCCTTATACCAAATGCAGTTAGAACAACTTTTGGTGTTTCATATTGGATCTTGGGAAGTTGGGCGTATCTAGAAACGTATCGTTGTCGATGTCTTGAGCGTACACGTTGCTAATATAATGTACCTCGTTATGACTGTAAGTTGTAACGTGCTTTTGGGTAAGAATCATATTTTTCTATGGTAACTTTTTAGTCTTCTTCTTATCGTGTGGTTGATGAACAACCTGGTGTCAGAGTTTAAACCGTAGGCCACTGACATGGCGTTACATACCATTAAAAAATCTCTCAAGTGTGCTGGTTTCATCACGATGTTTTCCCTCACCGTTTTAGCAACTGATAATTAATTTATAATACGCACTTAGCTTACGAAAAGTCAGAGGCGGCCTTGGGATCGAATTCGAGACCTCTGACTTGTCAGTCAACGGTCATACCACTAGGCTATCAGATATAAGAGTTTTTCAGTGAAGTCTCTAGAATTGGACCAGATTAATACTTTTTTGTGTGAGGTAAATGTAGCTTATACGTCAACGTAATGCAGCAGATATGATAGAAAATTAGACCCGCATACCAGACGGCAAATTATTTTTACCCGAATGTCAAGGAAGGGTTATGTTTTTAGGCGATCACAGTAACAGATGATTACTGTTACACAGAAGGATGCTGCTGCCTATCCTCCAGATCTTTCCCTTAGTCTTCTTAGTATTTTTAGGCCGGAAACCACACAGCACATTGTCAGTATTGCCAGTAGCCAACGTAATTAGTCCCCATCTTGCAATGTTACCATAACCAATGTAAATACTCTGACCAGAATGTTTATCTTTTACTAGGAAACAGAAATAATTCAAGATATTTATCCATAACTTTATACACTAAGTTACGTCTAGCTCTGAAATAAAAACCGAAGCCTCGATTCCCGTTACTACACGAGCAAAAAGCTAAAATTACTGATCAAAATCTTTACACGGGCCAATGTATCATAGCTAGGTGTTATCTGCCGGTCTTATCCGGGTATTGTGGATGAAAAATGTTGAGAAGCTTAGCTGCAGTTTAAAATTTTATACGTCCGAGATCTGGGCGTATATCTCGATGCACTGAAGTTGCCTCCAAAACTTTTACTTTGCCAGCCAGTGTTGCTAGCAGCGGAGGTTTGGGATTTCCCGGGAAGATGGGAGGATAGGAAAGTATTTGGGTATTTACGATTTTAGAAGTTAAAATGATTTTAGTTGTTATAATTAGCTTGATTGGAAACTATTATCTGTAATGATTGCATGAAGAATATGTAAAGTTTGAATTGCTAAGAATTTATTAAGGATTTTTTTCTTTAAGATGTTACTGAGTTGCTGGTATAAAAATGAATAATAGATTAATTATTAAAATGAAAATAAACCTAAATACACTGCTGGGTTTAAACTGCCTCTCCCTGGCTTTCTGGCAGAGGATGGTTGCTGGGCTCCGAAGATGTTATGCAGATCGTACCTTATTGCTAATTTTCTGTTGATACCTACAACAAATATTCTCAATTTTCCCTTAAAATCTGCATTATTTCATATGGCAATCCCGGATTTCCCTGCCAAACCTGGCAACACTACAGCAAGATACAGCGGCCTGATATATTCGAACGCGATACCAACTTGCGAACTCGGATGCTTCAGATTTGGCCGAATTGTTCTGAATTTTAAAGTAAATAAGATAGTTTAAGTTAGTTTGATAGATAACGGGAGTAGATACTAGATAGTTTGTTGCGATTAGCTTTTAGTTTTTGTAAGTGGAATTTTTGTAAGATATTTGTTTAGTACACTTCTTTCTTTAAAAACATGCAAAAATTTACAGCGTTATAATATTTTATTAAAGTTATGTGCCTCTGCAATCTTCGTGTTTCCGAATTAATACGAATATGCACGAATGTCGCGCCGATTTGTTATTATAATCACTCAAAAGTTTGAATTCGGAATTGCGTAGAGTTGATGCCCACGGGGGTCGATAAAAAAATGTTGTTAGCCTGATTTATATTAGATTTTCTTTTTTTTAAACTGTTTATTATTTGGTTCAAATTTATTATAGTAATCGATATTTTACCCCCTTCCTGTTGACAGATTGATCTGATATTTGGTACACAACTTTAGTTTTAATGACAATACCATTTTACGTAAAAAAAAATACTTATATTATTTAAGTTTATTTATCAATGACATCATAAATTCAACTCAATTAAATAATCTTAAATAAATCTTAAATCACATTCTTACATCAGCCCAAAACCATAACGGCCATAAAACTTAAGATAACTACTTTTAGACACATTAAATAAATTTTCTAACTTAATAGTGACTTAGTACTGATCAAGTTAGTAAGCAATAAAGCAAGTCTGCTCGTCCTAAATCGTAAAAGTTATGCTAAGTCAAATGCTGGAAATGTTGAACAAGATATAAAGGTACGCTATAATTATTGAAACTATAAATTTACGATCGGATCATCTAAGTAAACATAGTGTTAAGTCTCTTATTACTTTAGTTTATTATAAAAATCCAACTACTTATTAAAAATAGCAAACCGAAAACTGAAAAAAAAACAAAGTCATTGTGTAGCCATATTAAATAAAAATTCTTTACAGCACTAATTAAAAAAAACCTACCATGGGTTCTAATCTTTGACGACAGTCCAACGGTCATACCTAAGCTATCATACGCTTCATAAACTTCTTTATTATAATTTTTTTAATAGTTTCAGATATTATTCAGGTATTTTGCAAATCGAGATATTGTTAATCAACTTTTTTGCTGACTGCTCTATCTCCATTGCCCTGTATATCTTTTTAATCTACAAAGCAATAAAAACTGTATACCTTAGTAGAAAATACCATTAAAATGCACCAGTATTGCCAGCCTATAAAACCAATTTAAGTTATCGCTACAGCAAATAATAAAGACATTGCTATACATTATAACTATCATATATAACATACGGGCGAAGGCGAATCGTTGAAATGTATCATTTTAATGGACGTTGTCTAATATTAATATCTAGATACAATCTAAATCACAATATCAAAATGTTTTGAATGTCTGTAAAATTGTATAAATGACATTGCGTATTACCAATTCTGTGACTTTGAGGATAATTCTTTATGGTAACTACGAATACGTGAGGTTTTTGGTAAGATAATTACGGCTATCATACGCCTTAGAAGGACTTGCGGTGGCCCTAATACTGCGGCGCGATAAATTGTGTAAAATAAGCTGCTATGTCTTTGATAATAGAGTCCCAAATCGCTCGAAGCTTGTCGCGTACTTCGCACTACTCGACGTTCGAATAAGTTAGAAAACTACAGTCATGTAGTAATCACACAGCAAGCGAAAGCTGAAGTCCCTAAAGTGCTATAAGTCATTTAATATTACTTTAAATGCTAAATGCCTATGGTTCTTACCTTATAGTTGCATTTGGAGTTCTTAAACTTCTATCATTACAAAATACTTGTAGCTCAATCGATGCAATTACTCCTCGCTAAGAACTATGTCCTTCCCCTTAGGTAATCCTTATTCCTTTGAGTGTAAAGTGTGTCATTATAACTTTCTTTGTCTTGGCCATGTAATTTCACTGCTAACAATTCGGTAAATGATACTTAAACGTCCGATAATTCTAATCTTAAGTCCATAATTACATAACCAATAGATCCCCAGAAAACTTTTAAAAAGAAAACTTAGTTGAGCAGCCATCTTGAAAACCCCATACATCTTCCTATTTTGTAAAAGACCAACACCATCAGAGATAACAAAAATTTAACATAGTCGGCGATCGGACAAATTTACGACGCCCACCACGCGGCCATTTTAGAAAGTTCGGTCACTCCATACAATGGCGGAGGAAGTAACCTCTACTAACGGCGTCGTTACGCCCGCTAACGCCCGTTAACAGCCGTTAACGTACGTTATCAGCGATACAGGGCGGGCGGAAGATCACCTGAGGCTAACGCCCCGCCCGCCCTAATGCATCCGCACTTATTTATTCCCCAGTTAGGAACCCCGATATGTTTCCTGAGATTTTTATCTTCAGTCCCTGAGTTGACCCAGGTAAAGTTCCGCCAGTATTGTTTTTCTGGATTTTAAATGTGTTATAAATGTTTATTGTGGACGGTTCCGGAATGTTAAGCGTCTTTAATTAAATTTGATGGTTGTGTGCAAGCTGCCATTTTTGTTTGAGAGAAAAAGAGCTAAATTCTCATATAAGTTAATGGGTGTAGGGGTATTTTTATGTGTTGAAATGCTGTGAAGGATGTATTTATTTTAAATGCTATGAGTGGAATTAAAAAATCTACTTAATCATTTTTCGTCTGGGTCTGCCGTGATGTAATGTCCTCCTGACCAGATTTCGGTCACAGCGGCCAATCTCAACGGAGAGTAGCCATCGACGCGGGAGATATTGTAGTGCACAAATGTGTGCGTAAACACAGGTGCACTCTCTATTCCCTCACTCTCATAGTCCGATGGGACGGCAATCCGACACGACCGGAGAGAGATCGGGCGCAGGGCCAACGGCTTTACGTGCTTTCCGAGGCACGGAGTAAGTGATAATTAATTTATAAAACGCACATAACTTACGAAAAGTCAGAGGTGCGCGCCTTGGGTTCGAACCTGATACCTCTGACTTGTCAGTCAACGGTCAACACCTATCACGACTATGATCAACACCACTAGGCTATCACGACGTGATGTACTGTGATACTGATCATCTAACACGTGACAGATATGTCCATCCGAGTTCCATTTTAATAAGGCAGCTTTCCTAGTGACATCATCATCATCATCAGCCTGTGTTAGTCCACTGCTGAATATAAGCTTCTCCCAATGCGCGCTACTATTGTGCGCTAATTGGAGGTATTTGCCCATAATCACCACGCTGGGCAAGCGGGTTAGCGATCGCAGTAGCAGATGATTGCTGTTACACAGAAGAATGCTGCTGCCCATCCTCCGTATCTTTCTCTTTGTCACTTCTTACGACCTGCGGGACGAGTAGGGGTGGTTTTATTCTTAGGCAGGAAACCACACGGCACCTTTATAGTGACATCAGTGTCTTATTAAATAACTTCGAAATCTATGACGAAAGCGGGTTCAAAACTTATAGTGAAGCTTTCTAAACTTTTCAGTTATCCCTTTCCCATTGCATTCCCATTAGCCTGCAAGCACATTCCCATAACAAAACTGAAAATTTCCCACATAATTTCACGTATAAGATAAGACAGGCCACTATCGGCCATTAGTAAGCGTACCTGAGTCGATATATATTCAATTAGAACTGGGCGGGCGGCGATACCATCAGGGCGGGCGGATGCTAACACCTTTTAATTTTGTGTTAACTCTGTGTAGGTTTTAGTTTGAATAATGGTTGTATTGTGGTATTTGCGAGTTTGGTGTTATGTATGTATGTGTGTGTAATTTATCCATTTTCAAATGATGTAAAATTTTAAAAAAATATTCCTTTTTTAAATGATTGAAAGTTTAAAATTTGTTTCCAATAAGTTGGTTTTTGCTAAACAATTTTGAAAAGTAGTTCGTATTTTTAACTACTGATGCAAAAAGAGAGGTGTTATTAGTTTGACGTGCCTGTGTGTCTGTCTGTCGTATCGTAGTTCCTAAACGGATGAACCGATTATGATTTACAATACAAATACTCTTTATTGCACCCCAAAAAATATATTTTAAATATACATTTAAAAACTAGAGGTAAAAACTAAGAGTAGGTACAATTGGCGGTCTTATCGCAGCATGGCAATCTCTTCCATAGACAACCATAAATGGACTGGAGTGTGTGGAAATGACATGAATCAATCAGATTTAGTTTTTTTTTATTTAAAAGTTAACTTGATCGAAAGTGTTGTTAGCTAAAAAAAATGAGGACTTTCTGTGTTGGGGGTTTTTAAATTTTTAAATTTAGAGATATATTATGTAATTTTAATCCTTAAATTCAACAAAATGTAAGGTGGAATCGAATCTCGTTAACGTTACTGACTTTACTACTTTTTTTAAACACTTTGCGTCAAAACGATGATGTCACTGATCTGCACTTACCTGTAAACAAAAAATAAATTATTTAAAAAAATATGTCAGCATTCTAAAAAATACTGCTATCTTTTACGGGCGAGAGTTGCGTAGCGTGGTCTTAATATACAACGTGCAACAAAAATAGTGTGGGACCCTTTAGGAGGTCAATCTACTCATGAAATTAAACAACTTGTAGAACAGTTTGCTTAATACTTACACGAAAAAAAATCGATCGAAATGTCAAAAACAACAATGGGGGTGCAGGGTGTGACGTAAAACTTTCTGATTGATATTCACTATCACGTGACTAACTATCAAGAATTGCTGAATTTATTTTTTAACAATAATCTTTGTTTAACATAATGAAACAACTTTTAAACGGATAAACTCGCGTATATTGTATTTTTCTAAAACACACCTAACGTTTCGAGGTCTTTGCAGATCTCGTGGTCGCAGGCAGACTGAGGTGACAAGCGTCTGAATAGTTATTTAAAATTGTTTTTGATCATTTATTTGTTTATTTAAATAAATAACTTTGTTATTTGTAATTTATTTTTTTCATTGTGATTAATCAGTAGAGTTTTCTATCCACCTGATTTATTTTTAGCAGACACAAGCCTATTGAACTAAATTCATCTTCGCACAGCATAAAAAATAAAATGAAAGCTAAAAAGTACACATTGCTTGACACTCTCATTAGCATTGAGTGTTGATTACACAGAATACTTATGTTAATTCAGATAACAAAACTAGTAAAGCATGCAGTCTGTCATACTGAGTGGTTTTACTGTTGATTACCTGGTCTATGGTGTGGGATTACGAATTGATAGGTGAGAGAATAAATAATTTATTTATCATTTATTTATATAACCAAGAAAGGAGTTTCTTTTAAAAAGATAACCTTTCTTTTCGTAATGAGTTTATACATTTTAAAACAAAATGATTGTCGTAATTGCACGCAAGTTTTAAGGAGATTGAGGTATGCATTGGCAAAATCTCATTCGTATTCGTATTCGAGATCTCATTTGTATTACATTAAAACTTAAAAATAAACGAACTAACCTATAAATTACTGCCTTGTTGGTCTAGCTGCGACTGCTGAGCACGAGGTCCTGGGTTCGTGCAACGTGTTATTGGGTTTTTCCATTAGAAAATTCTCAGAAACAGCACGGAGTCTGGAATTGTGACCGGTTAATGGCAATTATAGTCGCCGTGGGTGTACTGCATACACCTCTGTCTACCCTCTCTGGGGAATACAAGCGTGAGTCTATGTTATGTTATGTAATCTTGGTCTTCTGAAATCATTTTGGTCCTAACTCGGATTACGAACGCAGAACAAAGTAAAGTTAATAAACATTTCGTTCTTTAAAAAAATACTAGTAACCCTTTTATACTACAGACTTCTTGAACGACACCCCAATTCATAGACCTGAAGCCTGATGTCAATAGATTCCAAAAAACTAAATTAAAACCTTATTTTAATTCCAAAACCAACTTTATTTAAAAGCCTTGTCTTAACTTAAATTTGTCCTCTCAAAGCTTAAAGTACGAACCGTGACTTGAAGCAAGACTTGGCGATTACGGAAACTAATTTGTTTTTTTATACGCTGTTAGATATTTAAATTTTAAAAAACAAAAATGGATACTTACGCAAATGGCTTCATTTAAATGTGATTGGCTATGAATATCCAAAGAGTATTTATATTGTTTTAAATGTTTTTTAAACATAGGTCACTTTTAAAACTAGATTTACCACGTGTGTTCACAATTATACATATTAATATGAATGATTTTAATTTTATTGGTTTGTTTGCACGTATATCTTTTGATCACGCACGAGGCTATTTACTAGTTATATAAATTTAATGAGAACGAAGTCCTGGAATAAAGCTTGTGTAAACGTGAAAACATAATGAAAATCGGAAGATAAAAGAGTTTGAACAAATGGAAAACAATATTTAGCATCTTTTACTCGTAGTAAGGGAACACCAAGGGGGAAAATGTTTTGAGTGGGTGCGAGCCCACATAGAAAACAAGTGCACAAGTTTCTCTTTCTTCTTGTTGTATGGTTGTTTTTGTGTCGTGATAGCCTAGTGGTGGTGACCGTTGACTGGCAAGTCAGAGGTTTCGGGTTCAAACCCAAGGCGCGCACCTCTGACTTTTCGTAAGTTATGTGCGTTTTATAAAATTAATTATCACTTACTCCGTGCCTCGGAAAGCACATAAAGCCGTTGGCCCTGCGCCTGATCTCTCTCCGGTCGTGTCGGATTGCAGTCCGATGGGACCACGATTGCAAAACGACCACGATGGCTAATAATGATGTGCCATCATGGGACTCAAATCTCAAAATCAAATAAAATTTAATTCTAAAACGCTTACAACGTCTGTTATCGGAGTGATAAAAACGCAACTACGCTGGTGACGTGTGGCGTTGGTAGAACAAACGCCGTAACTGCGTTGCTAAATAAATCGTTAGCGCGTGAGGGTACCTCGAGATACGGCACGTATTAGCAGATGTAGGGTTACTGGATGTGGCCTAATGTAAGGGTTAAATAAGTAGCATACTGCTTCATTGGTAGGTTAGATTTTTTTTGGTTTGTAACTGACAGTTATTACTTGCTAGGAGTTTAAATTAGCGCTTTAAGAATAGAGACATTTGATTAAGATATTTGCTTATATTGTTATTTGCTTTAAGAGTTTTAGTTTTTAGTTAGTTATTAGTTGCTAGGAGTTTGAATTAGCATAATCAATAATATAAGTAGTAATCTAATCAAATCTAAAATCTAATATAAGTAATAATCAATTTGTATATTTTATTTTTGATTTGAAGACTCATATCAAAAGTAAAATAAAATATTATACCTACAATCTCTGAGGCAAATTTCTACAAAACCACTTAAATTACCGTCCGAGTTTTGTTTTTGTAATAAAATATAACAATAAAAACAAATCAATGCGAACATAATTTAGTAATTATACATACATTCTCAATAAACTTCTACACCACTCAAGTTGAAGTGATAAAAGAGTGAAATGTAAGAGCGTAGTCATTGTCACTTCCATCGTTACACATATCTGTGTCTCGCCAAAACCGTCTCAGTTCACCAAACAAACTTAAAGCTGGTATTATTAGTGTTTTTCGTATTGTAGATTGTCTAACATTGTGGTGTTACTTGTTGATTTACTTCTATTGTATGTTTTGATACCATTTCATACAGATTGTAGAGTGAAATATAATAAAACTGGGTTATTGGAAGGAGTTACAGAAATCCATAAGTACCGGGCGGTAAGCATAGTACCTTTCAATAGTGTCAACAACCTTTTTATAAAGGTTACAATTAATGATATTATTTAATAAGGAACTCGCAAAAACAACTGACTCGGGCGGGACTTGAACCTGCGATCCCTGGCGTGCCGTGCCATCATTTTTTACCAACTAAGCCAAGAGTCTTATGATGTTACAATTAAGTAAAAATAATTAATAACGTAATATCGTTTTATTACTACATTTGGGCTTCGCTCGGGCTATGGACAAAATGTATGGTATTACTTAAATGATAAGACCAATCATATGGGATATCAGTCTGAGTCTAGCACATTGAGAGTTTTAACGGGGCTATCCAAAGACTTGTAAATTAAAAGAGCCTGAGATTTACTTACAGAAATAAATTTAGTTAGATTACATAAATTGAATAACAAGCCAGGTTTTAGCTTATACTTTTGACCATAGCAAGCATATGAAATTACTGTAGCTGAACATCACTACATAGTATAAAACAAAGTCGCTTTCTCTGTCCCTATATCCCTATGTACGCTTAAATCTTTAAAACTACGCAACGGATTTTGATGCGGTTTTTTTAATAGATAGAGCGATTGAAGAGGAAGGTTTATTGTATATTGCACCCGTGCAAAGCCGCGGCGGGTCGCTAGTAATTACATAATAAGTTTCTTATAGTATCAATACGGTCTCTGCTTATCCCTAAAGAGAGCTAGCGCGATATTCAAGTGTTATCTTGCAAAGAACACAATATCGCATCCCACGGGTGCATTGCCGCGAAACCTAATTATAATTAACATACAGAGATAAGAAAAGAAGCAATGTAATGTGCACTATTTTAACGATACCACTTATTTTAACATACTGTTACAACAAGCTTGAGACAAAGCATTGGTAGCCTGATGGTATGGCCGTTGATTGGCAAATCAGAGGTCTCAGATTCGAACCCAAGGCGCGCACCTCTGACTTTTCGTGAGTTATGAGTTAACTATAAATTAATTATTATTACAAGCTTTTATTTAGTTTTACCTCTCCGTTGTCTATAATCAAATCTTGCAAGTTAAATTTGATCCACTTCCCGGTTTCCGATTGAGCTGAAATTTTGCAAGCATGTATAAATCGGATGACAATGCAATATTATATCTTGTGCTGATCTGATGATGGAGCTGGAAGGTGGCCATATGAACTCCGTTATTAAATGGCGCAATCCCATTGCGTTTGAGCTCATTTGATTCGTTTTGACGAGTACTAAAAGCTTGTTTAAAAACGTTGTTTTTATAAAAACTTATTATTTAAATATGCTCAGTGCCTCGGAAAGCACGTTAAGCCCTTGGCCCCGGGAAAGTAGTAACACATAACTTAACAAAATATACTTTAAGAATGGCCACCAAACGACATCCAATCTTATTTTCTAATAATTTAAACACTATTTCAATTGCGAAATAATTTTGCTTGCGGTATTGTATTGGGGTTAGGGATTGTTATTAGAAATTATTACAACGGATTTTAGACTATAAGTTCCTAATGTTTAGGTTGATTTTCGATTGTTGAAACAGTAAAGTTTTGTTGCAATAGATAACATTGTTTCCCAATTGAGATGTGAGCTGAGATGCAATAAGTATGCTGGGTTAGTTCGATCGCTGATCAATTGTTATGATTATGTTTATAATTTGTAATGTGATAGCTATTCAATCTTATAAATGGTATTTATTAAATGTCATATTAGACTACGTAGATTGATAAATGTAATCTTTCGGCTGCCTTAGGGTCTTACTACTAGAAACGAACGTCTAATTCGAATTTTGGATGGAAACGTAATAACAAATACCATCAAACGTAAACCTTTTTGTTTATCGTGTGTATAACCCCTTACACGGACTCGCAGACTCGCACATACTAAATACCACATGGTGTTTGGACAGAGAGTATACCATACCGCCAAATTACTACTCGTTGTACTTAGTGCATTAAAAACAAACAAATGTGAGTTCGTCTTCGTCGTTCAAATTTCAGAATAGGGCTCCTAGTTCTCTATTCTTCTCTACCAGCCATCATCCGAGCATTTAGTACATTTTGATTCATATCAATACCATCTTTTCTTTGGCCTCCATCTGCTCTTCCATCCATCAACACGTATATTCGTTGACGTTGGCAGCGACCAAAATGCAAACAGTTACCAAGTTTAGTAATAGTTACCACACTGTTAGGGTTTATTGTAAATCTATTACTTTTTGAAAATTTTGCGACCGAAAATGGCTGTATGGGTATAGTTACATAAGTTTCATTCCTCCTTATTATATGCTCATACCATACAAGCAATTTTCTTTCAACTTGTCTGTCGTTAAATGTAATGAAGATTGAATAAATATTTAAAAGGATAAAAGTCCATAAATATTAAGAGAGAATAAAAAAAAGAATAGATAAAGTTAGATGCCCAGTTAAAACGACCTGAATACCATAGACCAAAATTAAACCACATAAAAATAAACTTAAAAACTCTCAACATTAATCCGAGATAACCCGAAAAATTATAATAAATAAACATCAAAACATTCACACATCGCGTTAGAAAAGTTAAAGCGGCTGGGGCGGGCTGATAGGGCGCGATACGACTGGGCGCGCGCGATAACTCCCGCCCGCCCTGCGACGTAAGACACTGCATCTGTTAGACGCAGCCGTCTAAAACTGTGACAATCATTCATGAAGTGACGGGACTTGTGTTACGAAATAAAAGTTTATAATAATAATAATGACCGAATGTGACCGGATTTCGATTCCAATTTCAACAAAGATTAGCCTACTACGCAGGAGATATTATAATGTACAAGTATACGCGCAAACACGCATGCACTCTCTATTCTCCTATTATCGTAGTCCGAGAGGCAGCAATCCGGCACAAAAGAGCGAGAAGGCGTAGGATCAATGGCATTATATGCTTGGGGCAATTGATTGATTGATGAATTTATAACGCACGTAACGTACGAATCAGATAGATTGGTGTTAAAAAAATATAAAATAAAATAAATCAGCCTGTAACTGTCCCTATGTAGGGCAAAGGCTTCTTCTCATACAGAGAAGGATTGAGCATTAATCACCGCGCTAGCTCACTGCGTGTTGGCAATTTCAGACTATTAAGTCCAGGTTTCCTTACGATGTTTTCCTTCACCGTTAGTCAGTGGTGTCTTAAAATATCTAAGAAAGTACATATGACATTGATAAAGTCACGTTGGTACATGCCAGGTTCGAACCCACACCCACTCGCTTGTAAAGCGGGTCCGTAACCAATGCGCCACCACGACATAAAAATATGCTGGACATTAAAAAAAAATGAACTAATTGTAATGTAATTTTTAACTTAATAAATTTATTAATTAGCATACTAATTTAACATTTACGTAAAAAGTAATACAAATATGAAATGTTACGTGAGAAAGGCTGGGGCGGGCTGATAGGGCGCGATACGGCTGGGCGCGCGCGATAACTCCCGCCCGCCCTGCGACGTAAGACACTGCATCTGTTAGACGCAGTCCGCTCGATAGTGGCCATAAATTCAGTTATTTACGAGGACATTACTAATTTTATGATTTGATTTATTTGTGGTCTATTAAATGTCGGTTCTATAAGTGGAGCCAACTGAAGTTTACCATACCAGTTAGTCTTGAATATTAGTTAATATTTTAACGATACAATTGGCGTAGTGATAATAAGACACATCTTTTGAACTTGGTGACTCGTTATTTCTTCCGCTGTGATAAAACCAGTAGGAACTGACCTCGCATTATAGACTCTTCGCACAACAAGATGTCAGCATATATTGGAAATGGTTTGATGTGTACGTACATACGAGTGGGGCTACGTTTCAAAATAATATTGATGGAGTTTCGTTATTAAATTAGAATTTATAATAATTCGTATAATAAAAAGACTGCTAAAATCATAACCTTCCTTTTTTTGTAGTCGGGTAATAAAACACACACGCACAAAACAACTATATAAATCGCTATTTAAAAAAAAAACGCATAAAACAATACTTAGCATAGTCATTTGACTCCTGCCAGACTCAATCAATATCCTATGATTAAAAACAATACAGATTAAAATTGTGTGTTGGATAATTCTCAGAAAAACATTAACATTTTCTTAATTAATCATTTTTCTCCCAGAGATTTAAAACACAAAAGCACTTTCAGAAGGTTTTTTTATTATCTCAACCTGACAACAGGGGTGTAGTTTATGTTTTAATAATAATAATAAGCAATATAATTGATTTAATTCTTAACTTTGCGGCAAATAATGATACGATATGATAATGATTAATATTTGACAATTTTTTTAAAAGAAACACATTTTGCAGTCAAATTTCCGCATTGTAATCACAGTTTATTTCTAGAAAATTAAGCCTTTACGTCTTCGAGCACTACACATGTTATGCACATGTCCCGCTTGCCTCCCAGCGTGGACACCCTACAGGGGGAGGCGTCCGAGCGGGTAGGCGACCCGTTATCGCCTTCAAACACCCGCCGTATCGTCGACGAACATTGTATCTCCCGGGTTTTGTGATTTTGTGCACTATTCTATGAGTTTTGATAAAGATTTGTAGGTATATGATGTAGAATCTTAGCTTATCTTTACTTACAGTTTGTGGGGAAAGGATGGATAAATAGTGATGTGCATCATTGAATGCAACGGAGTGGCTATTATGAATAACGGTATATTTTTAAAACCGTTGTGCTATTTAGAATGTTGTTGCACGGCTTTTTTCATAATATTTTTTTTTTACATCACTGGGTGTATATAGTATTATTAAAAGTAATATTAAGTATTTGACGATGCTCTTAGCTAGTAGCTTATTAATATGGTTAAAATTTTAAGTTATTAATACATATTTGTTTAGTATCTCTACAGGTGTATTTTTTTTATGAAATAACGTCTGGTCACGTCTTGTTAATAAAACGAACTTTATCTGGTTCTGCGACTTCAATAACGAATTTCCACACAACTTTTAATCCGCCAAACACCAAGAAATAATACAAAAAGAAATCAATTATAAATATTTAATAAGAAATTTGAAAAAACTTCTTACTAAATTCTTATTAAATATTCGCTTATTTAATAATAATATTAGCTTATTTAATAAGCTAACATGTGCTAAAACATGTAAAAATTTCACAAAAATATTAGGAAATCAATTGATATGCAACGTAGTTAAGGCCTTAAAATACTAACTAAACGAACCCAACAAAACTTCATACATAGTTCACACCCCTAGCGTACTAAAAACCGCATACAACCAAAAACGAATCAAGAACATTTATTTAGTTTATTTTCGCGGCGGCAACCCTATTCGCACGATATCAGGAGTGCAGCGGTACGATAAGGTGCGACACCGCGCTATATGTCGCGCCGCGCCGGTCCGATTCACACAGATAATGTACGGCCCGTAAACGGATCGGAGCGTTTGAAAGAAATTGATATGGAGGCCGTGTTTTAAAGTCTGCTGAAGGAGTTTATAGATTGAGAGCGGAATGGATTTATTTCGAAGAGCATGTCGTTGAAGTTGGTTGATTTGTCTAAAGAATAAAGTGATGTATTATGGACTTTATTTATCGTCGCATTAGAGTCTTTATTAGTAAAATTTCTTCGCAAAAAGGGCTTAATCTTTTACATATTCAAAATGTTCCTCACTTCAGAAAGTTTAACATCATGTCATGAACATCGTGTCCCCAACCCTTCTCTGTACGAGGCCTTTGCCCTGCAGTGAGACATTACAGGGTAATATGGATACAGTAAGCGCAAACTTACTACACCGGGCTGAAGTTAGTCAGGAACAGCGTCGCAGTATACAATTTCAGGGACTAAATGGTGACAAGAGGAGAGGTGGGTGGGGTTGTTTGTAACTGAGCTAGTGAGAAGGAAAGAGATGCAAATACGCATATTGCATGAACAATCCGATAGCCTAACTTCAGCCCGGCCGAGTAAGGCAGAGCAGACTAAAGACACAACAGTCTTAAGACAGTTTTGCGCCGAGAAAATTGCCGGTATTTTTTTTGTATTGTACGCTCTTGGAGACAACGATGTCAGTATGTGTGTACCACTAATGAACATCGAACAATCGTCCATACAAAAAACAAATTTACTACTAGATTGCTCGGCGCAAAACTGTCTGCGCTCACGCTAAGTTTGCGCCTACTGAACTTGTACTTGTACTATCCTCCATTAAAAATCTCATCCCTCTAAATCCTAGTATCTAGGTAACATCCCTGTTACTGACGCTCAAGATCGTAACAGCGTTATTTAAATGTGATTATTAATTTTATAACCTAAGTACTGGACCGTTAGGTTTACGATGCAAAGTGCACAGAGCATTCGGAAGTGGATATTAAATCGTTTTATTAGTCGTCGCCGTTGCGTTCGGAGGTCTAAGTGAGGGGATGATGGCGGGTGAATTTGCAATTTCAACAGAATACTACTTTGACAGAATACTGATTTAAATTAAGATCAAAGTATTTGAAAGTCTGAATCCTGGCTGCAAATTGCTGCCGTCCCTACTTGACACTGGCAGGGTTGTTGACAAGAGTCAGCTCGTGGGCCATTAACCAAAAAAAGAAGAAGAAGAAACTAGGTACCTTCCTAATTCAAATCTATAAATTTTATAAACAAAATCTAGAGACTGATAATTGTCTGTGGTTTGTCAGATTTCCCTTACAATATTTAAGCTCTATATTCACCTGATTATATTATATTCAAAAAAAAATATTAGTTTCCGTAATAAAGGTTTCGAAATTTATTTTGATAGATAAGTTCCTTGTTCCTAAAACTTGCGCCATCCTTCCAATGTGGTGTGAAATATAGGCGAGTCGAGCGAATGTTATCGCGCGGGCGCACGCCGCGCTATCGAGTGCGGCCCGATAACCAGCCGATCTATGTGCGTGATGCATGTGTTCTGCATTACTTACAACTAGTAGCTTGCACTACAAATTGTCTATCTGCTGCGGAAGCTCTGAGCAAGATTTGAGAAGTTATTCCACAGGACTTTTCGATCGTCTTCGTCAGATAAGAAGTTCTGCTCATAAGGGATTATGTCTCACAGGGAATGTTCGAAAAACAAAACGTCTTTATTCCTTTGTGATGATTATGTGTCAAGCACAAATAAAGCATTTGAATAAATATCTAAGAACATAGCTATTGAAGTTAGTAGACTCTCTTAGCTCTCTCTTATATCACCAAAAGCGTGCTGCTTGAGAGTTTGTTGCGCTGTTTAAGACTTTTTAGAGCACTAAAAGCGCTATAAAGCGGTGACCAGAGCGTGTTCTATGTATAATGTCTATGCATAATTAACCATTCAAAGGAACGTATTAATTTAGTCTCAAAAAAGAAATATAAAAGCATTTTTATTTATTTATATATATATATATTATATATATATATATATATAATAAATAAATCAGCCTGTAACTGTCCCACTATAGGGCAAAGGCCTCTTCTTGTACATAGAAGGATATAAAAAAATAAAAATCTTCTTTCTTTTAAAAATGCAAAAGATATTTTTTATTCAATTTTACAACAACACTCACTTACTACAGATAATATAATTGACTTACCTCACAAAGGCGATCACGTGAACCTCATCGATTATGATGCATTTCCCTAATTCAACCCGTCGAACGCGTGCTAACCCGCTCTAATGAGACGTGGTATCTAGCGGGGTCGCTTGGCTGGGCTTACTATCGCAAATTTGGCTAACAAGAGCTTTGTAGGGTTAACCGGGTTTGTGATCCAGCTTCCGATTTCAGTTTAGAGGTTATTGGGATTTTAGTTAGTAAGGTTAAAAAGAATTGAGCAATGATAAAAACTTTATCTTAAGATAAATTATTTCAAAAAAGAAAATAGTAAAGAAGATGATAAGAGGCAATATAGTAAAGAAATAAATAAGTTATAATATAATTAGAAAAGTATTTCAGAAACTTTTTTGGCTTAGCCTTTTTGTTTAGATAATTTAAAAGAAAAACATTTTAAATAGGTAAGTACTTGAAAAAAAAGTAGTTATTAAAATGTCTTTGATATTTGAAACGACTTTATAGGCCATCCTATAAATCTTGATCATTAATAGTTAGGAGGAAATAGATAGTTTTCTGAATGATAAGGTCCCACATATTTCTTAATAGTTTACTATCCAAAAAAAAATGCAGAAAAAGCGTGGTGTTTCCAAAATTTCAAATAAGATTTTCAAATTACTGATAAAAAGCAACTTAATGCCCATGATTAAAAAGAAGTTCATCGCGTCGGCTTCATGTGGATATCAAATCGAAACCGGTAGTTCGATAAGTGATATTCAAGCCTATGGTAATTTTTTTACATCACACACACACGCCTATAAATCTGCTTGGCCAGTTGGCCTGTTACCGCCCATTCACACGCCTAAACCAACAAAATAAAATGGTCATTTTATGGTAATTTTACTATGTATCGTATTACGATCGCGGCAAAGATATTCTGATCGCAATCGTATCGGATTTCGCTCAATAAAATATAGATACAGTATGGCGTTCTAATTTTCATAAATACTTTTTTGTGCTGATCTATAGCGGATATATATATTCATTCATTCATTCGACATCTTTTCTGACTTTATTTTGCTTATGGTCAATAAGACTGTTATTTAAACAAATTGTGATATCCTTTTAGTGGAAAATTATTTTTTTGAAATTTTTTAGTAGGTATATTTACTGGCGTGAGTTATTTTTATTGATATTATTACGACTTTACTCATGGGTTGATTTCGGGATTGCCCGACTAGTTTCGAACTCAAACGGACTCCATTTTCAAGAGAGAGTGTAGTCACGCAGCGGCGGGCGTTGCGAGGTCTGCAACTTTAGAAACTCATATTATTTTTAGATAAAATGTTTTGAGGCCCCAAGACAAAATATACAACTATATTCTTCAAAATGAATCCTATTACCAGCCAGGTGGCAGTTAAAGTAAATAATAAGGCAATATATAAACAGTTGCGTTCTTTATCAATCACGACTTGAGATCTTCGAAGAGTATAAAACAATATCTTAAAATAGGTATTTATTACAAAAAAGTCTTGAACTTATCATACATATAATTTATGATACACAACACAAGCATACGATATAAGGCCGTCCATTCACGACACAATAAACAGCTACCCACGACGCGACATTGTCGTGTCATTCCGCTAAATATCGCGCGCGTACCGCGAGTAATCGCGACGCTGGATCGCGCGACGCGCGGCCACCCCGCGCGGTGATATCGCGATAAAGGACGTGCTTGACACCGTAGCGAATGTTCGGAGATCGCAAACACTATAAGAAATTTTCAATAGAAATCTGAAAAAAATACTAAGAATTCTGGAATTATGCTTCCGTAAAAAAATTAATATGCTTCATTTTTTTTAGATAGAGTATTGCTACAAAGAATTGATTTGTAAAGGGTTTTATTACAGTTGATAGTTTGCCCTCACTGTTTGTTTTTTTTTTACTTAATACAATCGTTGGCTTCTCTCATCATAAAACTATTTTAAAACCACAAGCTACTGTGTAACATACGGCCGTTGCAGACAAAGTTTTCTTAAGAAAACTACCAAAATGACTCCTCTATCGGCAACATAAAGTCCATATTACAATACTTCTTTAGAAGTCTGTAGGTTTGGGAGCCCGAAGATTTGTCCGTTCCTAGAACTGAGGCCTCACCGCACGACCCCGTGATAAGGCCTCGCAGAATATTATTAAGGATTTCACTAAAATGGTTGGAAATTGAGTAATAAGTTTATGACTGCATGCAAACTTTGGTACTTTTGTTCAAACTTTGTATAAGATGGATGTTCCCTTTTGGAGTGCACGTTTCCCAAATTTGGTCTTTGACACTTCATCAGTGGTCATCTCTCAAAGTTTGTTAAAGTGCGAAGCGCAGCTTTTTTAGTTCACGAATCGCAGATCATGATGCTAAAAGACATTGCAAAAGGCCTAGATGAAAGCCGAATTCCCACCCAGAGGTTCGTGGAGGAACACCGTGTGGTCAAAAACCACCGTTATGTCCGTGCCAGTCGGACATAACTCTATCGCCAGCCCTTGGTGATGGGTACACATAAAGAGTCTTGCACACAACAATAGATCACTATTCAACGCTAATAAAGTATCTTCATCTAGGCTTGTTGCGATGTTTGATGGAAAAAGGAGAGGGTGACCTTTGCCTTGTAGTGAGACAATATTATATGCTTGAAATAATAAATAATTGTGTGGAAAATAATTCAAGCATTCACGTCAAGCATGCTTGAGAGATATTGATAAATAATTTTCAGATCTGCAAATATCTTGTTTTAAACAGCAATAAAATGACTAAAATTATCGTTGAAGAGCCTTGTGATTTGGATTTTATCAGATGGATGAGAACATCTACCTTTATGCTAATAACGTTCATGCCAAAAGTTGTTTTTTTTTATCTTTGAGTGCATCTGATCTCAAGACATTTTGATTAGTCTATCGACCTACGATTCTGAATATATAAATTACACCTACACATTTCACAAGAAAATAAATATAAGTTATCTATTCTATCGGAAATGTAGGTTTGCGCAATTATTAATGTCCTCCTGACCGAATTTCGGTCACAGCGGCGATTCTTAACGGAGATGAGAAAGATACAAGAGTGAACGCTAGCACAGGTTCACTCTCTATTCCCTCACTGAGAATGTGTGAGTGTTATAACACAATCGGAGAGAAATTAGGCGCGGTTCCCATTGGTTCAAGCTTTACATGCCTGCTGAGGCACGGAGCAAGTGATAATTAATTTAAAATACGCACATAACTAGCGAAAAGTTAAAGAGGTGTTGTCGTGTCGATCCTGTGCTAATTACTACGGAATGGATTGGGCCTCGGATTCTGTTCACTGACCATACGAAACACAGTATGAGTGCCTACTGTTATTTCACGCCAATATTAGTTAGAGGGCAGCACTACCCCGGTCGAAAATTAAAGACCGACCCACATTTCATAGATTTTATTTCAATACAGTTGCAATGTTCGCTGTCCATTACTTGCGGGGAAGGGGTCGGCAATAATGAGCGTAGATAGCGGGTAGTGTACTCGGAACATTGCCATCAGATAGCAACAGGTGTTTAATGTACTAATGTCACTCCCTTTCAACTGTTTCAAGACATTTGTTCCTTGTATATTCTCTTATTGTTATTCGATTTATTAAATGTGTTCCGGCAAATATAGCTGGTTAGAGTAATAGGTTTCTTTGAAGAACGTTGGTTATGATTTTGTTTAATCTATTGACTGATAGTCTAGTGGTTGATTTTAGTCAATATTTGCAGTGCAGTGGACTTGATTACTATTTTTTCTTATTTTCACAACTGATAACTATATTTTATATACAAAAGTGCATTACGTTGATGACACTGTCATAAGTACTGATATCAAGGTTTTTTTTCAAGTAGCAGCAGAAAAACTATAAATATATTTTTTTTTCTTGCTGGAGGCACATAGAGTACTTTTTTCCCGAGAAAATTAGGATAACGGGAGCGAAACCGCAGGGAAAAAAGTTAGCTAATTATGTCTTTACTTATTATTGACCTACAGAACTACAGTCCTACAAAATATTTTGAAGTAAAATTTCTTACAAGCAAGGAGTTTATCGCCGTTGATATCAGCTGCATCAAATCTGCTCAAAAGTTGACATTAAGTTTTTTTATTACTTTCTATTGTGCATTCACAATGAAAAAAGAAAGCCTATTAACGGGAATTTGTAAATAATAAGCTGCTTTCTTGCTTAAGAAAATATACATATTAGTTTCATTAGCAAAAATACATACAGATCAATACCATACAGATTTCCAAGTCAATAGGTGGTCACAGATAATATATAATTATATTATTATATATTAAAAAAAATAGGTTTTATTATATCGGGGGTTTTTAAATTTGCAACGGAGCTGGAAACGTACATTTTTGCATAAATATAGTTTATGGTCTAGAGAGTGATAAAAAGGTCTAACTATCCCGGAAAAATTTTAATCGCGAGAACGAAGCCGCGGGAAAAATCTAGTATTTTATAAACTAAACCAGTATTTTAGAAGAAATCGGAGAATCAAAGAATATCAGAGTAAAATAACAGCATTCGAACTATGTATTTCGTACAGTTAGTGAAGAGAACCGGAGGCCCAATCTCCTTCATAGGCTAGCAACACATTTGCAATTCTAGAAGTGTTGTGGGTGTCTACAGGTGGCGATGATCACTTACCATCAAGTGACCCGCCTTTTTTACCCTCTTTGTCCTAAAAGGATTATGTAAATAGTATCATCTACAATTACATTACAATTTATTTTTCCTCTCACTGACTTATCCTCTGAAATTTCTAAAAAATTCTGGTAACGACAATTTTATTAGTATTGCCAACTTTTATTCATATTTATAAACAAACAGATAGCAAGTGACAAACAAAAGCAGTCGCTAGTCGCGCCACGGTGGGGCGACGATCGCACGATACAGTATGACAGACGGGCGAGATATGCGCAAACGCATGCAGGGTGGCCATGCACTGAACACATATCTTTTAACAATAAACTGAGGAATTTATTTCAATGGATTGTGTTTTGAGGTCCTGGGTTCTCTACTTCAACTAAATGGTTTTGTCTTTTAATAGGAAGATTTTGTTACAAAACAATTTTTTTTTAATTGCAGGGCCACGAGTGATGTTCAAAGTGATACAGAAGAGTTACGTCAAAATTGATATAGTAAGTTGCATCAATTTGAACATTTACTCTTACGAAATACAGGTGACAATATAATGAAAAATAAAGTGTCACATTGCGTTCTTTATGTAGCCATTAATTCTGATAAAAAGAATTTACTAATTCATTTACTCAAGTGATAATGATGATTGTATAATATCAGATAAATTGTAAGAATTGGCTAATTAAAAGACACGATGAGACTGTGGTGTTAATTCTAGGTTAGTTTAAAAAACACTGGTCTGATCAAGTTCGTTAAGAACGGTCTTAATTGGCTAGAAAGGTGTCACTTGAATGCTTCAAAAGCTATTCCCATATTGGATCTTAAGATAAGGATTAATAAGAGAGACATAAAAAACGAAATAGAAATTTAATTTCAATTCAATAATTAATTAAGAAGCAACACTAAAAACTCAGATTTAAAATGGCGACAAGAATCCGAAGGGCGCACAAAGTCAGCACACACAAAGAATTTTTAATGTTGGCAACTTATTAACATTATACTGGCCACCCTATCGGAACAATGACACGATAAACTCGCGGCAATATTTTAAAATCGATGTTTTTATGAATCGATAATTTGTTCGGTGCGTTTCGGCGCGTCGTTTCGCGAGCCTATCGATTCTTATCTCGATGTCACAACGCTTTGTTTCGATTCGACCCCAACATCGTCCATGTTTCGCTTGAAATGTGTTTCTTGCTAACGTACGAAATGATACTATCTCAGGTACTGTTACAACTATATCTTTGCGGTTTCAAAAATCAATTTTGGTGCGAATTGAGTCTTTTCGCTTGGGGATAGGGTTCAAGTTATATTTTCGGGTGTGTTTCGGTAAGTTTGTGAGCGTGTATCTGTCCTCTTCATATGCATGCCAGGCTGTCTGGCTTCAGGTGTGTCCGATGGTTAATATTTGATACTTTCTTGTTCGGGAGAGGTCCGGAGAATGCGGTGTGCCGTCATTATACTGAATGGTGTAGGATGTTCGTTACATTTTAAAGTTTTTTTCTCTCAAGAATGTTGGGTGTTAATTGATGTTTTGACATTGGAGCATGGTGGCAACATGACGGTGAAAGTGGGTCAAGATTTAGCAGGTTGAGGTTCATTTTCTTACAATTATTTCAGAAATTTGTTATTGTAGATTGTGTTTATAACTTTTGACGTGACAACGTCTTAAATTAGGTTGCGGCTGGGAGTCACTTATGAAAAAGTGTAACGCTCGGTAACGTTACGATGAGTCACCGAACGAGAGAGAGGCCCGCCGAATGCCTTGCGTCTCTCTCCCACTCAACTATGTTCCTATTGTGCAATTTAATTATATTCATATCAATAAATATTCTACCGAGAAAAAGACGTTGTCACGTAAAATCTTCGCCCGTAAAACCGACTTTACAGGCAACCATTTTTTTCTTGAAATATATACAATAAAATAATACAAAGGTATTCCAAAGAGATTTTGGATACTAAAAAACCTAGCCAAAAAGGTAGGTAGGGCGAAAAAAAGAAGAATTCGTAAATGGAACATTCCAGCTATTCAGTATTTCAAAATAATTTCCCATCACACGGCCGACTCCAGTTCGAATAAATAAACCGCTATCTTCTCATCGAGATACGCAAGATAAAGTAGATTTCGAATAATTTATTCGAAACTAGATAGCGAATATTATACGGGAGGAATAAATAAAAATCGAGACAGATGGCTATCGGTTGATCGGATGCCGAAATTGGCCGTGTTGTGCGGGCTTCCTTAGTCGATAAACATACTCCTAAAATGGTATGTTTTAATGTTGAGAACTGATCGTAGAAATTATTATCTCAGTTCTTTGTACAATTCGTGGAAAAGTAACCAAAGAAACAAGTAGTGGAAGTAGTTTAGATAATTGAGGAATAATAGAATTTTTTTTTTTTAAATTATGACTTTTCGTAAGTTATGTGCGTTTTATAAATTAAATATCACTCTCCGTGCCTCGGATAGCACGTTAAGCTGTTGACCCCGGCTGTCAATTGTAGATCTTTGATTGTCGTTACGGATAATCAGAAGCCCGAAATATCTGACAACCAGTCTTACCAAGGGGTATCGTGTAACCCAGTATCTGGGTTGTGGAGGTCTGATAGGCAGTCGCTCCATGTAAAACACTGGTATTCAGCTGCATCCGGTAAGACTGGAAGCCGACCCCAACATAGTTGGGAAAAGGCTAGGCAGATGATGATGAATAGAAGAAATTTTTTCTACTCTACTATTTATTTTCTTTAAGAAAATAACTAAAGTAAATAGGTCGTTTGAAACAGTGCTAAGTCAACAGATTTTACGAGTAGACATAATAACTTTAAATCCTTGCAATCCTAATCCTAACTAATATTATAAATGTTATTATTTTGAATAGTCTAAGTTGTAGGTTGTAAAATAAATGTCCTCCTGACCGAATTTTACGTACGCGCATGTGTGTGGGCGTATCACGACAGGATCTTAATTTACAATAGCGTTCTTTGTATGTACTGATGACGTATGGTGAGTGATTGAAGTATGGATTGGAAATTAAAAAATTCTAGTGTTTAGTTTTGTAAGATCTACCTAGGTACTTCTTTTTAGGAGTCGGTCAAAAAGCGCGGGGGCAGGGGGGAATTCCCCCATTGCTTTCAGTTTTTTTAATGAATATTTAATAGTTTTTATAAATACCCAAACTATCTTTGTTCCTGGCTTTTTGTGGCGCCATAACTCTAGACGTTTTATCTCCTTCCAAACCCATATAGCTAAGGCAATCCATATAACTCCACTGACATTATAACCCGGTATACCTTTACAGATAAAACCTAACTTCCTCTTATAAAAGAAATGCAAAAAATGGCCCGACTCCACCACACTGCTAACTAACGTTTAACAAAGATTAATGCTGCCCGATATATCATTCGCGACACGACGAGGTGCGCGAACTTTCAACGATAAACTTTTTAAAGACTCAACTTGCTACAGCTTTTATATCGTTCTGAAAAATTGTGTATCTGAGGCCGCGCCCTGCGGCGAAGAGATAAAAGGAAAAAATCGCCCGAACCGTATTTGTAAAAGTGGAGTAGATATTTGTCATGGGGATGCGAAAACTTTAGTAATTGCTCTCTGGGAGCCTGATTGTCAGATCGGTGATACGAACTAGATGTTTTTTTATTGTGTTATTAATTTTGTTTCTATTTTTTGTTTATTTAGTTAGTAAAAATTACCCGAAAACTCGACAATCTAGTAAGCCATTATTAGAATTTTCGAGTTTTCGGGTAATTTTTCTTCGGATTATGATGTTTCTAAAATTTTATTGTTGTATGTTATGAGATTGTTTGTAATGAAACATGTACCAAGAGTAAGTTAAACATTACAGTTTCATTGTTAAAAAACAAACATTATTCAGTTGACATCAAGATGGGTAGAGTACTGTACAAGTATAATAATTATAACTATATAAAACTATATAATAGGTATTTAGCTTTGTAAATTAAAAATATTATCTTGATTGTCATCAATAATGCTTTAAATTTCATAAAACTCGGTTCAATTTCCTAAAATAGAACAAAAACTATAGCTGTATTTATCTCTCCTTAATGACACAATTAAATATCATGCCCAAAAGCTCGTCATATCTCCGCGATGTGTCTCGACAAAGTGACTTTATTAAACTTTTTTTTTAACATTTTTTGCCCGTTCGTACGTTCCGCGGATAAATTGTCGTGCGATAAGTCAGCAAGCTAAACGAGGTTAATACATTAAACTGAGTTTAAGCACAGTTCAGGTTAACTTGTTGGTGCCTTCAGGCGGGCCTCGTTGATGGACTGGTTTAAAAGTAAAGAAATGTGAGTTGACACAGTTGGACAGTTTCGGTTAAAAATGCAGGGTTAAAGAGAATTCTGTTTTTGGTACAATCAGGTTTATGATTAAATATTCAAATATATTGAAATTTGAAGAAATTAATCTTTATAAAAATTGCTGATAGATCTTCAAACACTCGCACTTTTATAAAAAGAACGGGTAAAAGGTCTCACAGAACCATAAATCACCAATGGCCATAATTAAAAAATAAGATCTCGTGAAAAATCCTCGAAAACCGAGAAAAATCCTTTCGGCGGGTATCTAAAAATATGAAAATGTATGTAAAGCCGACCACCGATGCGGCGACAATAAATCGTGCGACATCGGTATCGGCGTCATTAGCGCCAGAAGTAATTGTTCAGATTTGTCTTGCGGTCGCCGAGGAGTGGGACGCTTTATCTGCGCTGTGACAAGATGTGGGCTGGCGAGATTAGCCGGTTCATGTTCTTTAAGAGCGGGGTAGTCAGAGAGTTAGGGTTCGTTAGGATGATATGAAAGTTATAGAAAAATTTTGGATAATTTTTGTGTTATAAATACTAGTTTTGTTTTACTAGTTCCAATGAGGTCGGTTGGGAATAGTGCTGAGAGGAATTGGGAGAGGATTGTAGAGTTAACTGATTGTTTTTTGAAGAAAAAATGATATCTATGGGGCTGTCTTATTGACGTTTGGTTGATGATTATTCTTATAGGGTTCTTATACAGCTTTACACGTACATAAGTTGAAAAATCCGTCATGTGTATTGTTAAGTTGATGATCAACCTGTAGGCTTCTAATATAGCTTTACACACCGCTGAAAAATCTCTCACTTGTACTCGTTTCCTCAGAATGAATTCCTTCGCGGTTTTAGGCATATGATAGTGATTCATTTCTATTCACTAATTTTTTCGATATTTAAAGAAGATAGCTGTAGCTGGCTCTCTTCGGCGCCTATGATAGCAGTGGATAGATTTGATAACGCACATGTTTTTGAAAATTCGATGGTTCATACCTAAATTCAAACCAGCGACCCTTGATATGGTAGACATCGGTCGTACTACATATTAGGCTATCAATGTTCAGGATTATTGAAATTCCATTGAAATAATTAAATGGCAGTGGCTCGAAGGAAAAGGGTAGAGGGATCATGAACTTTAGCAAACGTTTGCGTAAATTCAATAGTCCATCATACAGTTCATCTTCAACAAGAAAAGAGTAAATTTCGTACAGTACCCAATAGTTGGGGATTGCCGCATTAGCCGGGCAATGTGCGATGTCGCCGAGCGATCCGCGCACTATCTGCTCGTTCCTAATCTCGTGGAATTAACTCCTACTGCGACGATACATCCTAAAGACCGGCTTTAGGATAAAAGTGGAGAGTTTGACTTTTCTTTATTTTTGTAGGTCACGTTTGGGTTAAACGAGCTCCATGCGCTCGGGGGATTCTCCTCTGAACCTTGATGATCGTGACAATCACCGTGGAACTACAGCCTATGCCTACAGCTATGACCGCCTAAAACCGTGTGAAAAATATTTCCAATAATACCTAAATAAAATAAATCAGCCTGTAACTGTCCCACTGCAGGGCAAAGGTAATCTCACACAGAGAAGGATCGAGCATTAATCACTACGCTAGCTCACTGTATTTTGGCGATTACAGACTATTAAGTCCAGGTTTCCTCACGATGTTTTCCTTCACAGTTAGTCAGTGGTATCTTAGATTAACTAAGAAAGTACAAATAATATTGAAAAAGTCACATTGGTACCTACACGCCCCAGGTTCAAACCCATACCCAAAGCGGGTACGTAACCAATGCGCCACCACATTTGATTGTATTTCCAACAAAGCGTCGGTGAACGGTTATTAAGCCGAGAATTCTTCAAGAATTATAGTTTTTTTTTATTATGTTGATTTACTTTTATTTTATTTAAATTTTTGTCATGGTTGTCCATTATTGTTTTCTACGGAGCTTATCAGCCAAGACCTGTAATTTGCATTTGCATTGCATTGCATTTGGTTGCATGGTGCTTAATAATGTTTTTTTATATGTTATTTTTAAAGCTGTCGGTATCCAAACTAATATTATAAATGCGAAAGTAACTCTGTCTGTCTGTCTTTGCTTCACGCCTAAACTACTGAACCGATTTGTGTGAAATTTGGTACAGACATAGTTTGGAACTTGAGAAAGGACATAGGATAGTTTTTATTACAAAAAATAAAATAAAAAATAAAATTTATTCCGGACATACAGCGCCATCTATTGGTCAAGAGTCGAAGTCACTATTCCACGCGAACGAAGTCGCGGGCAAAAGCTAGTTCTAAATAAATAAATATTCGTTTTAAATTACCACCACATTTTTAACAAATCCACTACCACATACGAATAGGAGATACAATAATTCATGCGTATATTTCTTAAAATTCGTTATAAATGACTTACGTGGCTAATGTTTCCTGTCATACATCTTGTTTGGCTCTCTCGTTATGTATGATATAGCACCTGCTAATGACGTCTATTTATGATGTATGGACTTACCTGTAAAGAAAAAATGTGTTTAAAAATAAATTATTATATCTGCCACGGCTGCAATGGGAGATAATATTGGTTATTTATATTACAATAGTGAAGAAATTTCGTACCCCGGAACAGTAAAAAAAAATTGGAGGAGAATTAGACCTACGCAATAAAACGCACGCAAAAGAAAAAAAAATATGACGTTATATAAAAAAAATTACTTTACTATTGTAATATAAATAACCAATATTATCTCCCATTGCAGCCGTGGCAGATAATTAAGAAGCACCTTATATATGGTGATTCTTTGGGTATTCGCAACCATTTCGGAACCATTCGAAGGATCGAGCATCACCACACCACGCTAGCTCACTGCGGGTTGGCGATTTTAGACTTTTAAAGTCCAGGTTTCCTTATGATGTTTTCCTTCACCGTTATTATAGACAGTTGTGTCTTAGATTAATTAAGAAAGTACATATGACATTGAAAATCTTTCTTATCGTATGGTTGATGAACAACCTGGTGTCAGAGTTTAAACCGCCCGTAGGCCTCTGACATGGCTTTACACACCATTGAAAAATATCTCAGGTGTGCTGGTTTCATCACGATGTTTTCCGTCACCGTTTTAGCAACTGATAATTAATTTATAATAGGCACATAACTTACGAAAAGTCAGAGGTGCGCGCCTTGGGATCGAACTCGAGACCTCTGACTTGTCAGTCGACGGTCATACCACTAGGCTATCAGTGCTATGAAACATTGAAATTGACATTGGTACAGTCATGCCAGGTTCGAACCCACACCCACGTGCTTGCAAAGCGGGTCCATAACCAATGAGCTACCACGACATTCTGTAATAAATACTTTTTTTTCTACTAAACAAAACACTTATTCTATTAATTATTTTAAACTAATTACGATCTAACACGTGTCAGTTATTATACATAATGCGCAGGATATTGTTGAAACAAAAATGCTTCAGATTGTCGAGTGGCAACAGGCGCACGCGTCGATCCTTGTACTTCCTGCTACTAGGGTTATGATTATAAATGTTGATGAGACGTTTATCGCAGTGGCTAAATGACTGGCCTACCGCCGCGTGGGTTCGATATCCGTACGGGACTAATATTATTGTGTGATTTACTGATATTTGTTTCGGTCCGTCTGTGTAACAGCTAGAATTTTTGGAGCAGCGTTTTTTTTAAAAGAAATAATAGGTACTCTGCCTCTCTCTCTCTTAAAGATTTTATTGAATGTGATAAGCGATTGGTTAATATTATTAATAAATAAATAAAAATGAAATACTGTTTGTGGGTAACGACTGGACCAATTAACAATTTTTGGAAAACTTTCCCATAAAATTAATTTTGGGAAAAACTGCTACTTTCTATAGGATTTATGTCAGGACAACATCGGTCCAATCAGCAAGTTAATATAGACTATTTGGGTAAGCAATTAAACAATTTAGGGTATTGAGGGAACTAACTAACCTATACTACGGTAGCAAATGACAAATTATGTATAGCACATGAAATTAACCGTCTAAGAAACTACGATACAATCTGAGACAAAATGAAACCATGGCTAATTTCAATAAATATTCTTTTAGATCACAAAAATCTATACGAAAACTAATAACTCACGTTTATCGATTAGTAATAAATCGAGTCGGGAGCTTTAATGATATTTAACGAGAGTAGATCGTCCTGATAAATCTATGTAGTATTTTTCGAATTTCTCATTCGGGAATCGATTTTCCTAATCGATTAGTAAGTATGTAGGTATTCGGGTGGCCGTAACTGTGATGTAAGTGACAGGGATATTATACCTCGTTTAGATTGTTAGGCATTCCAATCGAATTCAATACGATTGGGAACAAATATGTAGATTTTTAAATTGGATATCAAATATTTTATTACATTATTTTAAACGTATATTTGTAGGAATTTATTGCTTTGTATCAAGTTACTTTGCTACCGTTTGAAGTTCATAATTATTTATAAATCAAATGAGATATTACTGTTTTGACTAATATTAACTTATGTGACAATTAATGAATATGAGAAATGATAAATATCATTATTAATTTTCTATGCAAATGATTCGGATATCTTTTAATAAGACGAGACTAAATTGAAATATCTAACGCCACATCAGCTATGTAAAGCTATCTATTGGTATCTTGCTAGAAAATAGGAAAGTAGCGATTTGATAGTATCATACTGAGATTAAATTATTTCCAGTCCACTACTATGATTTGAAATCTCGGATTTTGTAACAAATCCGTTTATAACTTGTTTTAATTGTTATTTCTGGTTTACTTGTGCACAGATAATTAAAAATAATCTTTTTGTCGTCACGAGAAGACGGTCAATGCAACCAGACCGAAACGGCGAGGTTAGTACAATATTGATTATTATGAATTCTATATGCGAATAGACCCGAAATAATATTTAAAACATGATTTCAATTCGCGAAAGCTTGAAAGCCTGTAATATCTGTTTTAAATTTACGAATAAGAATTTAATTACCTACATAGTTTTATAAACTGGCGTTGATTCTTATGAAACATAACCTAACATACAAATTAATACATTTTACAAATCCTCAACCCAGGCTTAAACCTTGATCAAATCTCTTGCGTCTAATTGTACAAAACCAATGTTTGCCAATTAAAGCAATTCGTGCTTACAAGATAAACCATAAAATGTCATCGTTCCGATTCACATGAGTTTTACGCTCGCAATCGCTAAAATCTTTGAAGAAAGGTGCAATCTGCGCAGGAGTCAAATGTCAGTGTGTTGCTATCGCGGAACAAGACTTGGTGTATTGTTATTATATTTAAAGGTGGGTATTTCAAGTTTAGTCACTAAGGCACTGAATGTATGATATAGCGGATAAATTTTATCTTCTTCTTATAGTATGGTTGATAAACAACCTGGTGTCAGAGTTTAAACCGCCCGTAGGCCTCTGACATGGCTTAACACACCATTGAAAAATCTCTCAGGTGTGCTGGTTTCATCGCAATGTTTTCCCTCGCCGTTTTAGCAACTGGTAATTAATCCTTCCTTGGGATTGAACTCGAGACCTTTGACTTATCGACGGTCATACCACTAGGCTCTCAGTGTTATTAGGGAATTTATAAAAAAAATAATTATAAACTTTAGTTTTGATTATAATACCGCTCGCTGATTCAAAATTTGTAAGAGTTTGTTAATGTATGTAAACATAATAATCTGGCTATTATTTTCAACTCCGTTTCCAATAAAGTACCTAAAACATAACTTTTATTCGGGTTTGAACGAGCATATAAACGAATTTCATTGGATATAAATCAATGCTTCTTTCTTTGCTGAATCAAGCTTAAACAAACACGCATGTTACATCACTAGGAAAAGATACAAGCACGTCAGAGGAAACAGTTTTATTGAAAAATGGTACTTATTTCTATTGAATTAAGGTGCAGTACAGTTGCCATTGATTCCCTGTCGATCGCACCACAATATTCACGCAAGAATCCCACACAACATTGAAAAAGTGACCAGAAACACTAGAATCTTCGTGATTTTATCATCGTCATTTGATATTAAACCTCTACAGATCCTATCTTAACCAGTTTGTATGTTAATAACCTCTAAGGTGTCAAATTAACCAAACTTTGTGTGAATATTATTAATTTTAAAACGTAATACACCTCCATTCAGAAGAAAATTACTTACAACGCAGAATTACTGAGTAACTAATCTTGGTGTAATCGATATTTGTAATAATCGATTCCGTATCGAACGATTAGTAATCGATTGGGAAAAAGTTTTTTGAATTTTTGTTAGATTGTTATATTGATTTTGATCGAAGTGTTAGTGTGAAACACGTTTATTGTGTAACATTTGACCTCTAGTGGGAGGCCGTAGATGCCACAAGATGGGCGTAGGATGGAACATGAATTTTATTGTTTAAAAAAAAGTTTCTATTATAGCAATCTGTAATTAGCCCCTAGTTAGCTCTAGTGTATTCTAATAAATACTTATTTCTGTAAAACACAAATATATTGTATTATAACTTCAGGGAAAGTGCTGAAGTACATAATCAAGCTTTTCATTGGCTACGGACCTACTCGCGCAAATCATAGTGCTGCGAGCGGCTATGTCTAATTTTTTTTTGTCAAAGACAAGTTCGTTTGTAATGGTTCTAAATAGTCTATACTAGCTCCGCTTTACAGCTTTGCACCAACCTTCCAAACACCCTGTATACCTAATTAGATATCTAATTAATTAATTGTTGTGCGTTGCGTCGTCAATTTTTTTTTATTATTCGTTGTTTATCCTCCTTTGAGAATACGTTACGCTGTCGGTCGTACGCCTGATCTTTTACCGACTGTGTTAAATTTCCCTAAACTCCCATCGGACTATAAGAATGAGAGAATAGAGTATACCTATGTTTGCGCACACACTTGTGCACTAGTCTTCAGATTTCTTTGAGTGGCGTCTGTGACCAAAATTCGGTTGGGTCGGTAATAAGTCTATTACCTACTAAATGAAAATAGTAAATTCGTCACATAGCTGTTGACGTATTTCATTACGAGAACCGATAAGATTATTTTTACAATATATTTAATATTACAAGTTACGTAAATTTCGATAAGTAAGTGTAATTTGATTGAAATTACAATTTTTATTACATTACCACTATCACTGATTACAAGATATTCTGTGCAATTAATTAAGATATGGTTAATTATGATATGGAATATTTGAAATTAAAAATTAACTATGCCTAAGTACTAAGTTTTTTTTTTGTGGAAATTCGTTTAAGCTGGTTATTTGTATTCAAAAATATTGTAAGCCATTATTTAAAAGAGCAACCATGGAGTTTCTTGCCAGATTCTTCTCCATGAGGAGTAGGCTGCCTTTGGAACGGAACTAGAGTCACTCTTATAATAATATTAGAATTATAACTATTCATAATGAATAAAAATATTTTAATTTTGATTCCGATTTTAATGGTAAGTGATCACCACACAAGATTATTAGGGTACCGTAGTAAAACTAGGAACCCTTATAGTTTCATCAGTTCATCTGTCCACCTGTCTGTGTCGTCTGATGGTGAGTCTGTCTGTTCGTTTCACATAATTAAATTCTCAGATTATCAATGCTAGAACGTTGAAATTTGGTATATAAGTACCTATATCTTAAAGCCGACAAAGTTATAGAAAACTCAACAATTTTTTTAGGCATTAATCATTCTGGCATTTAATGCCTCGTGAGGCATTAATCGAAACATCGTGAAACATCATGTCAGAGGCCTACAGGCGGTTTAAACTCAGACTTGCAGTCTTGCTCACCAACTTTCCGCTAAATTCCTCGCACGAACTCAAGTCTAAAGAAGCGTGACAAACGCAAACCGTCCTAGTCTGTTAGTCAGAAATAACTCATAACACTAGTTATTGATTGAAAAACAAAGCATCGCGTAACCAGTAACGCGTTGGTTATCGGCAGGGGGGTGAGGGGAGGCAGTGTTGCGGGGGGAGGGGTGCAGATAAGAAAGAAATCGACCTTATCGTGCGGTAACACGCGAAAATCGGTAAAGTGCACGCTGCGGGCGGTTGGGGCCAATGTTGGATCCAACGTAGGCAACCAATATTGGAACTGTCGTAGACGTGGGTTTGATGAATGCACCGATTGCATTTATATTTTGTTTTTTTTTTTGTGCAAAATTATAGAATGACCAGTGACTGGAAAGTCAGAGGTGTCTGTACGAACTTAGGATACACCAGTAGTCAATCCTGCGCCTGATCTCTCTCCAGTCGTAACTTAGAACTAATTTAGACTCGCAATTTTTTTTTAACGGAAATCATGAGAAAAGGCTTGAAGTTTTTTAGAGCTGTCAAATTAGTCCATTTGCGTGATAGATAAATAGATATCTACGAGAATTTAAGTAGCCATGTCAAAGATCCTGTTAATTTCACGTACGTTACGGAGGCGGAGACTAATTTGATAGCTCAATTTGACAGTTTTATTCTCTGTCCTTTTTCAAAGATGTTTATTAGAAAAAGATAAAATGAGACAAAAAAAGGCGAAGTATGTAAGAGAATCAGCACCAATGTCTTAATTTAGCACAGTAGGTTAGATTTTCTTGGGATTGGAGGATATTATTTTATCGATTGACATAACATCTCATTATCATCGCAAATGTTAGTCAGATATTTTAAATTTTCCTCACATTTGACGCAATATACCTGTTGCCAGATATCGGACGCAGATCCAACCTCTACACTGTATTAAGTTACTATGAAAAAAAAATTAAATTATGTATTAACACATTGTCGAAGTCGGGACTCAAACCCATAACCATATGCTTATCAGACTTGCACGCGACTTTAGAGCAACAAAACCATAAAGTTTTTTTTTATAACTTTTCTATTGGTTGAAACTTGTTTAAAAAATCGTTTATACCTAAAAACGAAATCAAGGATTTTAAAATGCTATAATAGAAACATATGAATAAATAATTTGACAGCAAACTATTAAAATTCACGGAGTTTTATTTAAATTATTATCGACTGCTTGGATCTAAAGTTTAAAATTAATGATTAAATTATAGAAGGAAATAGCATAAAATATACCAATATCCATATAATCTTGAATAAAAATCTAACCTGATTGTAAAATTATTTTACCACCCACAATTTTCTGTAAATTAAAAACAATAAAAAAGTGAAGGCTGTTTTTCAACGATTGGCACCAATAATCGAGCTAAACTTTGGCCAGCATTTGGCCAACATTTGCTCCAAACTTTGGCGATACATTGCCGATAAGAGCCCGTACATCTGTTATCATTGCCACTGAAACAATTTTACATGGAAAGATAAAAATAAACATTAAATATACTATAAATCGTTAGATATAGCCTATCTTTTAGTATTTCTAAGTATTAGGCGCAAATGGAAACTTTTAAATATTAGATAACCTACTTTATTTAAATAAAATTAAGTTTTTAATTCCCGAAAACGCAAAAAGAGGGGTGTTAAAAGTTTGACGTAGTGTCTGTGTATCTGTGTATTTGTCTGTGGTATCGTAGTTCCTAAACGAATGGATCAATTTTGATTAAATTTTAAAGGTGACTTGATCGATCATGTCGAGGTTTAATTGTGTCGAGGGTTTTTAAATTTATAATATAAGGTATTAAATTTTTAATTTATAATATAAGGTTTTAAAATTTTAATTTATAAAATAAGGTTTTATAAATTAAACGTATGTGCAAAATATTTAACGGAGGTATCTATGTAATTAAATAATATATTTTTAAAATTGCTTATCTATTGTGTATTAACCTTTAATAAGTAAATAAGTAAATAATGTCGTGGTGGCGTGTTGGTTACGGACCCGCTTTGCAAGCATGCGTGTGTCCTGCAGTGGGACAGTTACAGGCTAATTTATTTATTTTTATATTAGTTATAAATCAGCCTGTAACTGTCCCACTGCAAGGCAAAGGCCTCTTCTCATATCATACTATATGCTTGCTAATTATATTTATAATACCTATTGTTGATCTATATTTGTATGCCTTGGAACTTTGCAAAGCGGAACACAGTGATGCATTATTCTAATTTTAATTTTTTTACGTAAATTTTTAGTCATTAAATAAAACTTAAATTCTCGATGATCACGCAAATAGACTAATTTGACAGGTTTTTAAATTTTCTGTTAGAAAGAGTAATAGCGAGTCTAAATTAGCTAGTGTTTTGGAGACGTCACCCAAAAATGAGTTGCAAATTAACTAATTATTTATGTTCCTAAATAAAAGAAGAGGGGTATTTTAAGTTTAACATGTGTATCTGTGTGGCTATGGCCGAATTGATTTACTTAGTGTTTTTTATTTTCATCTTCCATAATCTCGACGCTTTCATAATCGGCGCAGAATCGGCGACGCGCAAGTAAACAATACCTACTCCTGTAATTGCATGCGTTTATAGGTTGCGGTAAAAGCTTACCATCAGGTTGCCTTAGCAACCTAGCCTTAGCCTTAGCCTAGCCTTAGCCTATCCTTCGACAGTGGCGTGCTTATAATACGACTATTAAATAATGCAAAAAATACTATACCAATACTACTTAATGCAAAAAACCTCCTTTTTTTCATTTTTATACGGAAACCTTTGAATACGAGTCAGACTCGCATTTGGCCAGTTTTTTAACTTCAATGTAACGTAAATGTTAGGTACTAAGCACGCCACTGCGACCGATAACAATATAATTAGATCAAAAACATGATTTTTGTAATACCATAATCTATTTTATAAATTTGATTGATAATTAGCTAAAATGATAATCTTTTCGAGATTATTAGGAGATAATTTAGGTAAATTACGATAATCTACGATTAAGGACTGATAACTGAGTAAGTAGTACTGAAAACGTTAATCCTAAATCTATAGCTGATGATAAGTTTGTACAAATCTAAGATATATTTCTACAATTATCGATAACGAATTAGTTTTTTTTAAATAATCATAGATTATTTTGATTAACTAGGCTACCTACACACAGGTATGTCACGTCAAGCAATACAAAACCAGTATGAACTGACCTCGCATCGTATAGGCTCTTCATATAACAAGATGTCAGCTTATACTGGAAATTTATAGCTTGATTGAAGCCGTGTGTACATAGGCACACTTAAATATAATATTATTTCAGTTAAAAAAAATATTTAATAAAAAACTCAATTTATTTTTAATACGTAAAAAATTGTTTAGTTCATCAAAACCGTAACTAAAAAGCCCTATCGTCATTTCCAATATTAAAAAACAATAAATATTTTTTAAAATACGTAACACATTCCAAAAAAAAATAAATATATTCAAAAAAAGAACACAAACCGACAATAGCTCCTTTCCATATCGCACAGTGTTTCAAATCCAATCACATGCACAGTGTTTTGCCTCGACAATCTAGCGCGCACTAACTGCTTTCGTCCAAGCGCGACTCTTATCGTAGAAAAAAACGATAAAAACTTAATCGAGCGCGATTTTTACGATTTTTATCAAACGACATGCCGGATTACATACCTTGATAGCAATCAGAATTATTGTAGAAGCACTGTGTAGATTTTTATCTTTACACCCGATAGTTGGATGGGTATAATATTTTTTTCTGATTAAAGAAATCTGATAGGAACGGAAGCATCGGTGATAATGATAACCTTGCTTCTTTGTTGATTAAAAAAAAATTGAGACGCGTACTCTGGTTTACGCAGTGAGGGTTCACTGCGTAAACCAGAGTACGCGTCTAAATTTTTATTTTATTTTATTCATTAGCTAGCTAGCTTTAGCTACAAACTACACACATAGTCGATTCGGCACATTCGGTCCGGTATTTTCGAAGAAGTCCCGATGAAATTCTTCTAAAATACCGAACCGAATGTGCCGAATCGAGTATGTGTGTAGCTATCACTGCGTAAACTGACTTTACGCGTTTAAATTTTTTATGGTATAATTTTTACACGTTCAAACTGACATATTAACTTAAATCCATTAGATATTTTAAGTAACATTGAAAAGATAGAATACCTAAATGTCAAAAATGCATTATTTAGCTAGACTAAATTATCAAGTTTTTTTTAAGTTGTCAATTTTACATGGCACTAACGCCTAGCCCGCGTCACGGCTACCTAGTGCTATTTTTGAAAAGAGAAGAAACGACGTGACTTTCTAGAAAAAATATTATCAATTGTTAAAACGGTAAAGGAAAACCAGCACTCCTGAGAGATTTTTCAACATCGGGTTTTTCATCAAGAAAGGGCCTACAGGCAGGCACTGGATGGGGCTGCGAGGCGCGATAACTAGCAGTACCCGGCCCCGTCCGATACAGTGCAAGGAAAACGCAGGGGAAAGATGGTTTTAGTGGGTGCAAGCCCCACATAGCCGTATATCCCAATAAGAACCTTTTTTACTCCCACCGGCCACAAAAATCAGGTTGTTAATCAACCGATAAAGAAGAAAAAGATCAAAAAATCAAAAATTATTTGGAACTATGATAAATGTAAATTCCTGACTGTTATTGCTTACTTACTGAACGCTGATAGTCTAGACTCATCAAAATCATCAATATAAGTCAAAATAATAATTACAAGCTTTATTCATAGAATGACAACTGTATCCCTTGACTCAAGTCTTAAGTCGAGCTTAAGTATAAAAACAAAAACATTTTTTCTTTTCTTTTTCACAAACCATTAAACAAGGCTGCATTAGCTTATCAATAACTTGTATAACTAGTCAACTCGTGTAGATATAAGCACCATTATCGGCCAGAAATAATGCCTTAGAAACGCCGATAACTGTAATACGAAATTGCTTGGCGACCGTATAAATAAAATGTCTATCTGCAAGATACTTGAAATCGGTTAAAAGTCAATTATTGTGCTAATAGTGCAAATAGAAAATGTCGACCATAATCTACAATATTTACTATAAATAAACATTATTTTCTTAATATTATCTCAAAAGAACAACTCTAAAATAATCGTTTATGTAAAACTTCGATAAATAACATTTTTTCGTCATTATAGGTATCAAATTACGGAGTGAGATAGATAAAATGTCATCTATAATCTAAAATGTTTACTATAAACATTTCTTAATAAACTTAAAAGCACAACTTTTTAAAAACAATTTGGGACAGAATAAAATTTAATTGTGCCAGTGTTGCCTTTATAATCAGCCTATATTTACATACTGCTTTATTGTACCTATTTATATTAGTCCAACTATATGATTTAAGTATATTAAAGTATCTATATCGCACTGATAGCCTAGTAGTATGACCGTCGACAGTCAGAAGTCTCGAATTCGATCCGAAGGCGCGCACCTCTGACCTTTCGAAAGTTATGTTCGTATTATAAATTAATTATCAGTTGCTAAAACGGTGCGGGAAAATATCGTGATGAAATCAGCACACCTGAGAGATTTTTCAACGGTATGTAAAGCCATGTCAGAGGCCTTCGGGTGGTTTAAACTCTGTCACTAGGTTGTTCATCTACCATACGATAAGAAGAAGAACAAAATTAATAACTGACTTTAGTATAGATCCATAAAAAAAGAAAAACAAAAAGAAAAATACATCTACATCCCTAAAGTCGATACGCAACATTAGTTTAAAAAATTGCTCGATGATAGCTAGTGTCGCACAGTGGTGCGAAGCTTATCTCGTGGGGACAAAAGAATTTTTGACGACTGAGCAAACATAATGTCGTACGGATCGCGATCGGAATCTCTTCGGACAGGTGACGTGTGACGATACAGTGCCCGTAGAAAAAATACATGTATTTTCTAAAATATTCGTGAAAACCGTAAAAGCTTTATGATTTGTATAAAAATAATGTTAGGCGATATTATATTGAAGAGCTTTTAAAGTTTCCGACGCAAGATTAGGCGTATCGCTTAACAAAAATATCGTCGCACCGGTTTTTAAAACCATGAAGCTCGCTTCCAAAGAGATTAAAAATTTCGACTGCCACGGTGGCTTTCAATAAACCTTCTTTATTTTGTTCCAAACTCTAGTGCAAATGGTGCCGCTATCACATATAACAGTCGAAAACTTTTTCAACTTTGTACAGAATGGAGCGGGCTTAGCTCGACGGTGACGAGACGACGACAGGTACGTAGGTAAATACGTGGATATCTCGCAGCCGCCTGCCGCATACTGATACGTCACTCATGTAAGTTTTCTTCGCGTTTCCGCGAATTATCGAATAGAAGTTGAAATTGGAATTTTGCGTGGTTTTTGCTAGGATGGAGCGCGGTCTGAGCATTGTGCGATGTCTTTCAGCGATATGTCATTCAAGTTTTGGATGAATTTTAATAAAAAGTAAGTATCATCCTTTACTTGGTCTGTGGTGTAAGTTGATACTTAATCGGGTGTCACTCATCTCTTTGAATGTTTGGGGTTTGGTTTTATCAATACTTATAAAGGTATTCATGCATTACTAATGCGTGCGATATAAGAACGTTTACGATGTTCAAAACCGGTCAAGTGCAAGTCGTAGGGTTCCGAATAATATTGATAAAATATAACTCGTAATAAAATATAGTAACTGCAGGCTTAGATCAATCAATACCATCTCGAAACGCGAATTAAAGATCTCTACATTCATATTTCGGCACCAAAATAATACCGTGAGAATTTCAGAAGTAAAAAGGCTCTGGCATCATCCCAAGAACATGGAGCAACTATTCTCGTGTGAATTGACGTTAATTTGCTCTGTACAACGCTCCCATATAATATGCGATGCGATAATAGACTCGTCTACTCGATGGGCATTCATTTCCGCGCGCACGTCCCACGATAACAAAGAAGTGTTGACATATTTAGAACAAGCCTGAAATCGAACTGGTTGGCAGAGCGGCCGGCGGCTGCCGACAGCCGTCACCACTGCCAACATTGCCAACTAACGCGAGATTTTAATTTACGAATCCATCGGCGCTGACGTGCGCCCTTTTGTTGCTAACGTCACAACCCGATTGGTTCCTTCGCCATTTTTTTTAAACTGTCAAGTCGGATGACGTATGTCAGAGGATTGAATTGATTGATTCCGAATTGGAGTTTCGACAGCTACGACGCTGACGTCCGCCAGCTTTAAGTGATCCTTTTGGAAAAAAATGTTGAAAAGTTTTTATGATTTAACTTTTATATTCATTATTTTTAAGTAACCACAAAGCTTAGAATAAGAACATTGTGTGTACAAATGTTCTTTATCTGAAAAGTATGACTCACAGCTTTCACCTGCGTTCAAAATTGGACGAAAATTGAAAAATATGAATAGATTTCTGGCATAGCGCGCCTTGTATCGTATCGGTGGTTGCCGTCCACCGTCCGTCACTATCTATATTCCACACGAGCGCTCTCGATACTCGCTTCCTCGATACACCTACTCGATTAAAATAAGAATATTTTAAGGCACAACACTATTGTGAGACGCGTGGTCCTTCCGAGAAAGGCTGTAAACTGATATCACATTTAAAAACCTGTATTTATTTCTTTACATGAGTTTTACGTAGGTAGTTACTAAAAAAACTTATTATGAGTTTATTATGAATTAATTAAAGTGCGACTAATAGCTTTATTGGACTAAATTATTTGTAATACCGTAATGCATGTGTGACAATGTCACACGCGAAAATGTAATTAGCGTAAGTATTTAAATTTAAATGTAAACAATAATAAATGAACATCAAAATTAATTACCAAAATCATTCATGGAAAAATATTAACAAATAATAAAGTGCAAACACAGTACGGCGAACTAAAACAACGCCGTCGAGACACTTAATCGAAAATAGAGGTGCGCAATAATCCAACATGGCGTCTGCAATTCGACTGCAGATGCAATTGTCACGGGCCGATGGGCTCGCTCCCACTCCTTCTGTTTTTACTCGATTGCTCGATTACTATATTCTCGTTTTTCGTCGTGCCCGACTAGCGATACCGTTCCTACACTGAGACCTGTCATATCGCCTTTGTTCGACGTGTACCAAAAAAATTGCAAAAAAAGTGATAAAAAGTCCCTCCCTAGCAAATTGGGCGTCTCTGTTATAAACAACAGAGGTGGAATGTAACGATAGAGAACAATAAATGTCCGATCCGTTTGTACGATGTGAATTTGTTGATTGTTTCGGCTCACCGGTGCTTTGTCCGCGGTAGTTTTGGCGCGCTTTCCAACTGTCACTTTGACGTTTCAACTTTTTTTTTGTCGTTTATAGCATCCAGTCACTTAAGGTGTATTTTTTTACGATAACGTTTGAGTTTGTATTGTTTTTTTTTTTATTTGCTTTTTTAAATGATAATATTATTTACAGCCAGAAGGAAAACCTTCTTCCATTTTTATTTGTCCACGGCATTCGGAAGACAAACAAGTAAACAATGAATCGTGTAAAGATTGATAGTAGTAATTTGCATAATACACGAGTTAGTTTCCATAGTTTTTGAATGGAGGTTAAATTTTAATAGGTATATTGGGCGGGCCGTTATCTCAGGGAGCCTGGATGTTGGGTGTGTCGGGGGTGTTGGGGGGTCCGATATGAATCACCAGGAGTAATGGCTGCAATATCACGTAGTGCAGTTTGTCAACTGGTTGTAGCCTCCCGGTCGCATAGATAATACAGAGATTGTGCCCGCAAGAGATAGGTACGCTTGCTAGAGACAAACGCCTGGCTTTAACTTTTTGAGTGCGTTCGATTTAGTTGCAACGTTGATTAATATACCTATCTAGTGAACTTTTATTTAAAAAAAACTTTAAGTATTGAGTTTTTTTTACTTATGCCTGCAAGCAGCTGAAGTTTTTTTCCTTTAGTTTAAATCTACCTATAACTTTTAGTCCTAAATACTGTCCCTAGTTGAAGAATCTTGTGAATGAAAATTATGTAATATATCTTTTCACTGCTACGTCATATGGATGGCAATAAATTAATAGAGATAGAGGGAATAGACTTACGCCTCTCTTCCACATCACGTCACCTCATAAAACTTAAAATATAAGTAGTCAATATTCTTTGCCACGGAAAACGGATAGGATAGAGCCGGATTTGTTTTTTTTTGGGTTCCGTACACAAAAGGTGTCACCCTACTACTAAAGCTCCGTTGTCCGTTCGTCTGTTTCAGATCTGTGCCTTTGGAACCGAATTAGGTTGTCATTTGAAATTTTCACAAAGTTTAGACTATTATTGTAGTCGCTATAACAACAATAAAAATGAAAAAAGTTAATAAATTAAAGGGCCATATCTACTTAAGTTATTTAAATGTAGAATATAACAATATCGTAATCAACATAGGGCTGTCCTAACCGTCCAGTGACTAAACTCTAGTCCAATAAGGATTTAAAAAAATAATTATTAAAGTGTCCCCATAAACAAGAAACGTGTTTTTTTCAGCGTTTTTGTAAAAACCCCATCGTGTGCGAGTCCGACTCGCGCTTCGACAGTTTTTTTTAAACTTTTTGATTAACACAACCTAACCACACCGCCATTTTCTGCCATTCTATACGGCAGAACTTCGCAAAGATTTCTTATTAAGTAGCTGTATCAATAACCACTTTGGCTGGGCTGGGAAAGAGCGAATTTCGATAGCATCGTTCTCAACAACCATTGAACCAGTGCTCTGAGAGGGTGAGCGCGGTTAATCTGTGTTGCGCGGACGATCAGGGTTCGAGAGCTGTTCGACAATTAGTGTTGGTTTAAGATCGGTTTGAGATGCCCACGTTTTGCTATAGTAAGTTGGCTTTGATAATAATTTGTCTGATGCTGGGAAAAATATTTCAATTTTATAAGTTGTAAATGTCTTTGTACCACAATGAAACAATATTCTTAAGGTTTTACTCACGCATTGATTTAGGAGAATGCTCGACTAATTTCGAACTTAAACGGAGTCCATTTTCAAGAGCGAATGTCTCGCTCTGACTCAGTCAGTGAGTAAAGCCGTATCAATATTTAATACCTACGTAAGTATGACTCACGAAAGTTATATTCTAAAAATTAAACGAATTAATATTTTTTTCCAATAATGCTTAGGGCTAATGATAAATTGATAAAGATGCCTCATTTTACATAATAATAATTTATAATATGCATAACTTACAAAAAGTCTCCTTGGGTTCGAACCTGAAACCTCTGACTTGCTAGTAAACTAAATAAACAGGGATGAAAGGGACACGCAGTTTATGCTTTGATAATTTCTTCCGCATTTGCCTCGATTTTTCGTCGCACAATCCTGTAAATTCCGCATTCATCCCACAAAAAAATTAATTCCTATTTCGTCCCACTTCACTAACGTTACTTAAGATAATGTTATAAACACTAATTAGTCATTACACGCCAGTTAGATTTCACAAAACCATACAAGCGGATATCAACTCAACCTCTAATTGCTAGTAGTGTAACATTCACTCCACAATCGATAACGTGCAATCGAGTTACTGACTCGATTAATATCTCGATTAGATCCTGCGCTTAGGCAACGCTTGGAACAAATGTTAGGATATTCCCACGCTTTTCGTTGTAACTTTAGTAGGGTCGGCACAAATACAAGCACTTAGTCTGCTGGGCACTATTTGATAAAGATGGTTGTCTTCGAAGATCACTTTTATCCCAACCGTGGTGGAATAGCTAGCTATTTTAAACCGTCTCTTTAAAAGTTTTAGCAATTACTAATTATTTAAAATAAAAATGTATTAGGTACCACGTATTTTCTCTGCATCGCCCTAAGGTTGACTGGCAGAAAATGCCTAAGGCATTAAGTCCGCCTTTTGTACACTGTTTTGTGCAATAAGTGTAAATAAATAAATAAATAAGTACTCCGCACTAGACACTTCCCTTTTTTAGGAAGACGGGCTTCCCTAAATAGTACAAATTATAGTAATGCAACATAATACATTTTTGTAAACTTGAATTTAACCTTTTAAAGGGTAAGTCTTGCATTGTTGCTGCTAGACAGAGACAAATAGAAGGAAGGAAGTGAGGCATTTGCCTTGGAGTAGGAGTAGGACGGCTATAGGATAAATATGCGTTTTTTTTTAAGTTATATGTTGCTGACTGTACAAAGTGTTAATTTACTACGGTATTTTAGAAAATTGTTTAATATATGATTTTCGAGCTTGTAATTCTATGTAATCTAAGTTAAACATCGGTACACGTATTGCCGGAATTTGGGTCTTAATTGATTAAATGTTGCTGTATGCTGGGTATAATATACTATAAATCTAAAATTCTATTCTTTGCTTTGCAATCAAAATACTTCAAAATATTTTGTTGAAGCCTTTATCTATGTGTAAAATTATTGATACCTAAATAATTTCACTACATCCAACGCTATCAGTAACATAAAATAAATGCACTACCAAAAATAATTATAGGTGCGCTTCTGTATATATTGCAAAATATATCTCAAATACCTCTCAAGAGACCGTGCCTGAAGATTGTACAATATATAAGTATCATAATTCTATCTCTTTTCCTTTCATAAGTGCGAGTAAGACCGAGTACAAGAGCGCGAGAGTGGCTAATCTACCATCACACGCTCCTCGATGGGTCTTCAGAGCTTTTAAAAAGTTCGCCTTTTGCAGGATATCTGTGAGTACATGGAAATAGGCGTATGACAAATAAATTACAGGTACAAGTTTATGTTACAGTTATTGTTAGTGAATTTAAGACGCTATATTATTAACACTTGAAGATAAAAATTGTAAGACATTTAATGAGGATTTACGAACTGAAAAAATTAGAAAAAAAGATTAAAAGAAAGACTTAAAATCGACAATGTGATTCAAAACTAAGAGGAGCTTAATGTAGAAACATATAAAGATGTAAAAGTAATAAAAATAGGAGATAAAATTAAAATATGATAAAAAAGAGAGATAGGAAATTACTTCACTAAAAAAAGGCTTTTAAAAAATTATTATAATGATAATAAGTAGTTTTCAGTATCCTAATCAATAAAACCTAAAGGATTATATAAATGCCAATGTAGAAAAGATTTGATACTATACTGCCATTGATAACTGGTGTGAATAATTACTAAATGTCTATAGCCTTTTATGTTTTTAATAAAAAAATTCAAACCTTATGCCCTGGATAAAATTTCATATCTGGAATAATCTGGATATAACTTACCTGTAAAGACAAAATAAACATTATTAGAATGGTTATAATCTATGATATAATCTATAAAATATATGAAACAATGATGTATGACATGTTATGTAAAAGTGGCATCGTGGTCTACGGTGGAGAACTCACTGTCGTTTTAAAGACCTACAATCTGAATTTCAAGTTAAAAGCAATCTATGATTCTGAAAGCAAATTACAGTTGTAAAAAAAATCAAAACAGAAAAATGAAGTAAGAACATTTTCATTTTTCAGAAAAAAGGGAAACCATTGAAAAGTTAAGTACAAAATAGAAAATGCAATTTAGCTAACAGCTAAACCAGTAAATTAAACTAAAAACAAACAAACAATTTTTAATAACCAATTAAAGATAAACAATACGTAAATCAAACAAACGGTAAACGTGGACATAGAAATATCCGATCAGAGCAAGAAACTTAATAAATACAAAGTTTACGAGAACAAATGCAATGAATCAAAAACAAAACAATGCGATTATCCTCTGCGTTGTAGTGTTGGTGGTGTCGGAGGTTATAAACTTACAGCGGGTGAAAGGTATGGTGACAATTTTGTGGGATTCAAATTTCTAGAGATTGAAGTAGAAGAAGAAAATTACCAACTTAGAGAGGGTAAAAGTTAAGCTGATAATTTTGTGGGAAATTTCTAGAGATTGAAGGAGAAGAAGAAAATTACCTACTTGGAGCGGGTGAAAGTTATAGTGCCAATTTTGTGGGATTCAAATTTTGTGAGATTAAAGAAAAAGAAGAAAATTACCTACTTGGAGGGGCTGATAGTTATGGTGTCAATTTTATAGTATTCAAATTTCTCAATATTGAAGAAGAAGAAGAAAATTACCAACTTAGAGAGGGTAAAAGTTCTGCTGACTACTCTGTGGGATCCAGATTTCTAGAGATTGAAGGCGAGAAAGAGAATGGTTAAGGCAAATTTATAGAACAGATCAAAGAAAAATTGGAAGTCGCTACGCATGAGGAGTTTAAGACTTTGGCTCTTGATAAGGAGAGGTGCAAGATGCTGCATGAATAAAAACGATGAATTAAATTAATGATGATGACAAAGAATATGAAAACTGGAGCAAATGAACTTAGGGCTTATTTTAATTTCTACTAAGCAACGAACTCGAACTCAGAAAACTTTGATGGACAAAATATAGTAGGTATTATTTTACTTAACGCTGAGATGACCAGCCTATTTAGCATGGACATTGGACACTTATCCTTGACTATCAATAAACATAATTATTTTTGTTTTTATTAAACTATGGGTTGTAGGATATTTAATTACCACAATTTCTTCATTATTAACTATTTCTTTTTCTTAGTAAATCATTTCCAAAACTATCACCGCTGCATCTCACGCCTTACGTCGCCCATAAGTTCGACAAGAGGCAAGCGCAGGAAATGAAGCGGGCCCGAGAGGAGCCGATAAATCCAACTGCACACAAAGAACTTGCCACTTCTTGCGTCTTTATTAACTTGTGACAAATTGCCTTGTACTAATTATACATGTGTTACACTTAATTGAAGGGTTGAATAAGAAAACTCCATAAAGTAGTGTTTTTAAGCGATGCAGACAACTTCAGCACATACTCAGCTTGGCTCTGATTGGTCGACGCATTGTTATATAAAATTGTAAATTACTTGCAGTTATCTGAAGTACAAATGAATATTTTTACGAAAATGTTTTATACAAATAGGAGAGACGTGCAAACAACGACAGAATCGACGACGATAGACAGAATCTATCAGATTCTATAATATTTCAAAAACCAATTCTAGAAAAACGTTTATTTAAAAGTTGCAAAATATTTACTAATATTTGGGTTGTATTTTTTTTTAAACCATTCAAATTTTAGAAAGGAATATGTGCAATTCTGGTACATGTAAATTATACATTTTTCTAGTAATTGTATTAGGTTTCCTAGAAATAGAAAACCAAGCTGATCCGATAACTTACATAGAACTAACCGGTAGGTTAGGTATTAGTCCGATAACATTAACTGTTTCGTGCTACATACTTTATTAACATGAGAAATTAACCAGGAGCTTGTAATAATTATGTAAATTTTATTAAAGGTGTCGTTTAAGTCCAAGCAGCTAATAAGACGGGGGTTGATTGCTTTATAGTTAGACATTTAGAAAGTAGGTAGTTATTTTACTATTTACATCAAAAATCAATATATTTAGAGATATTTTTCTTTGTAAAACAATATCAGTTCAAAGTTTAATTATTTATTTTTCTTAGTTTCTGAAAAAAATAGACGAACCAAAGCAGAATATGGGTTAAATAAAAAAATTAACTTTATAGTTTTTGGGGACTTACTCTTGTATCCTTACTCTCATAATGTTATATTTAAAATAAGCAAAAATTCTTAAATTAGTCAGGTTTTCCACCAAAACGTTACAATGACTTTTAAAATAAATTGGAATTAAATTTAAAGTTTTAACGTAACCCCCATTATGATTTAAAATTTGTTCCAAATTCAAATTTACAAAAAGATACGAACGAAAGATAAGAACCTTTGTAACCAACCATAGACACATCAGCCTCACTCTACCAACTCTAAAGTAGTCTGCGAGAGTGTCGCCATCTTTTAATTAAATAAAACAACTGATCGAACAGTAAATAAGCAAAGTTATTCGAGTGTTAGTAATACGAAACGGGGTTCTTTATAATTAAGGATGTTGCGACTTGCTTATCCGTAGAACTTACTTTTAAATTGTTTATGGTAGAAGTATGATTATAATAATATTGTTCAAAATTGTAAATAAGGCAATTTTATATTTGTTTGTTATTTTAATGTTGTTTTTATTTGTTATTCTTATGTGCAAAAAATCAATAATTTATATAGTAAGTTCTAAAGTGATGATTATGACTGTCTTGAAATTTGTCTCTGAGCACTAAAAAGGATAATTTAAAAAAAATACCTAATTATATAAAACCAGCCAGTCTAATTAAATTTTAACATGTTCATTTTAATCTAATAATTCATTTAAACAAACGATTAGGATTTTAAGGTATTAAGTAAGTGTATACATTTCAACTGATACATTAAAAAAAAAAGTGAAGTGAAGTGTTTTACTAACATAGGTTTAAGTTTTGTATACTAACACAAACTGTATAATTATAATATATATGTTAGTCTGTAAGGTATATATCTATGAGCCATAGTTGCTTGAAAATAAAGATTTATTATTATTATTATTATTATTAAAAGTGTAAAAACAAATTTGGTTCACAATGTGTTAATTACCTAACTTAAATTAAATAAAAAGATTATTCATTAAACTTATATTCTAATCTTCTAAAACGTCTTCCCAAAACAAATTGACCTAACTGTCAAAAACAAAACAGCACAGTACAAGTACATCATTCTAATATATCCTATTTTGTATTCAAAAACGATTGCTTATTGTAAACATTTGTGCTTAAATGGTACACTCGACGTTATTTCATCTCTTTCAGGAAATTACCACAGTTCCTAGCGGATTATTGCAAAATAAGATATTGTTCACTCAATCTGTTCACTCGTTTGTTGCTCGTTCACTTCATTCGTTTGAATGATGCTCCTTTGTTTCGAAATTTGAATTTGTAAGTTGTGATCCGTTATTAGATTGGTAAAGGTTGGTTTATTTTGTTTTATCTGTTTATGTTCAATCAGTTGTAATGGGATTATGGTTTTTGATGAGAGTATTCTCTTATTATATCTGTGAGTAATGTTTTATGCGATACACGTTTTTGTGTTTGTATTGGAAACTAATATTGTATTTTCAGGACTGACTTAAAGTAATCGAAAAATGAATATAAAAAAAATATTTAAAATTCTGAATCTTTTCTTTATTTCTTGCGAACAAAATAATTACGTTATATTATTACAGTGTGATTTTATCAACTTTTTTATTTATTTATTAAGTACTATAATAGTAAAATTATAGATATTTTTCCACTTAGTTCTAATTTTAAAATCGCAGTAAAAACCTGGCGCTCGGTTTTTACTGCGATTTGATTGTATTTTAATTCGTTAAAATCAATTGACGGAAAACATTACAAAGTTTTAGCAAAAAATTCAGCTTGATCAAAACATGACTTTCAAATAGAAAAAATAGAAAATTTGAGAGAAACCTATATTATTATTGACAGAATGTCTGAAAACACAACACATTGGCCTTTCTGCACCTACTAACAGAAAAAATAAGCAAAAAAAAAAATATTTAAAGAATATGATACCAGAGATAAATAGTCATGAATGCTAGAAGGAAATAAATAAACATCGGTACAGTGACGGACGGACGGACGGAATAGGAAATTGCGGAGCCAGATCGCAGGATCTTGACAACGCGTCAATACTAATGCTATTCAATATTTTGTGAAGTTTCATGTGTATAATATTTTTTGAGGTTGACTATACCATTTTTTTTTAAACTTTGTGAGTTATATCTAAATCGTATTAAAATATCTAGACTTGAAAGGAAAGTACTTGAGTCATATCGACTTTCGAATGACTTAAGTTATTTTAGCTGTCGTGTCTAGATATTATTTGTCTTCTTTTTGGGTAACTTATTAAAAAAGTGATATTTAAGTCAAAAAGAATGGCCGGAGAACTTGACGTCTTGAATACCCCGAGCTGGACGGTACGCAATTACCTACGCATTAGACGCATTTTCCCTCTGCAACACTGCAAAAAAGGGGTAACGAAACGTTGAATATAATTATGTATATTTTTTGGCATTAAAATACGTTTAACCTTGGCGATGTTTTAATAAAAAAAACCAGAAACAAAATAAATAAAATTATAAAATAAAAAAAAAATTATTTACAAGTTTTTATCATCTAGCGGCTAGACAGCATATAAAAAGGCACAACCCTAAAAAGGCTATATATTTGCATCCAAAACATCCGTACATAAAGGGTGCCGTCATAACTTACATTGCATACACAAGATTTTAATATTTCGATAAGGCGGGGCCGATCGCAGATGTATGCGTTGTCACGACAGCCGCCAATATCCGACGTAGAATTGAAATATCTGACCCGTCCCCGAGTTACGAGTCCCCCGGAGCTGAGGAGCTAGCATGTGTGGCTATTTAATTATTTTAGCTATGTGAGGATCTTCAGGGAAGATTGAGAAGCGAATATAGGGAATTGAGATTGGCGAAATTGAAATACGTGGTATGGAAGCGACTATTCTAGTTCTTGAAAAAAATCGACTACAAGCAGGATTTGAATTTTTGAGTCCAAAAAAATCGACTACGTATGAGCATAATTTGAATTTCTATTTTTTTTTAAATCTACTATTTATACAACCGGGATTAATGTTTTTGGTTTGGTTTTTTAATATGTTTGGAAAACTCTTTATTTCGTTGGGATACTCACCATATCGTCAAAAAAAACAGACAACCCTTGTACAGAGTGAGTGTCTGAATCATAAAATACGAATAAAATCACTTAATATAAGATATAATATAAAAAAGTCTTGAAGTTTTAAAGCAATATGGAATTAAATATTCTAGCACTAGACCTTTAATTACACTTGATGATTAGGTATTATCTAATTGAATTGAACATTTTCTATATATCTAATTGTTTCAGAGTTTTCTTTTATGACCCCAATTCGACTTCCGCGTACTTTATTAAATTTATTCATGACACCTGCTTCCCTCCGGCGATTTTTTAAAAGCAATGATTCATTTAAAAAAAGTCCACTCACACGCATCTGGTTCCGTTACCGATCGCCGGCCGATCGCATCGATTTGTAGAATTGGCCAGTCTGTACACGTGTGAACCTACCTTTTGCATCACAATCTTTAACACTACAAAAATAAACTAACCACCAGCCCAACTCAAAGGAAAAGTAATCTTAACTTTGAAGCAATTGGGTGTAAAATCACAGGCAATCTTTATTAAAAACCTGAGTATATAGAGTCCATTCGATTCCAATTTCAAATGACTTCCAATAAGGTTCGTTTTCCGTTTAAACTTCTTGCTTTCCTACCAAAAAATAGCACTTTATGCTTTTGAACTAAAGGTTGAAAATCGAATAAGATTCTTGCGGTTTGTATAGTGTTCTAATGTTAAAGAAGGTGTGTTGGCGCGAAAGCAGGCTGCGTACGCGCTGATAGCCATTGCAAAGCGGCTAGACGGTGTACAGACGGTGCATGTCATCGGAATGCGGTATCTTTCACTGTTGCTTCTACAAGGAGGGAATAATTATGAGGAATTATGTCATAAAGGGAGTATTTGTCATTTAGATATACAAAATAGGAATCCTGTTGTAAATATTATATTTATATTTAGTGCCATATAAGCCATATCCCATTATGAATCATTCAATATTGATATTTTATAGTTAAACTAAACTTTCTAAAGTTTAAGAGCTACTTACGCTAATTCATCTAGAATAAATAATCCAATAATGACTACCAAATCCTGATTTTATTTATAGATGGTATCAGGCTTATTTTTCAGTAGCTTCTGAGTATACGATTGGAGGTTATCGGTATACATACAGACGCTTCGCACACTGAAAGTAATTAAACTTAACAGTTAATAAAGTTGTCAAGATAGAAAATAGCATAGGAGAAATAATACTGCCTTGAGGAACACCGGGGTCAAGGTTGCACCAGCTGAACGATGTGTCATCGGGTCAAACTGACTGCTGATGTTCAGTCGAAGATGAGAGACTTGTAGCAATTAGTAAGGCCAGAGAAAACCATGATGAGACACACAGGAGAAAGTTAGGCGTATGATTGATAGTATCGAAGGCTTTTGTGAGGTCAATAAGAACCAAGACTGTGACTTTGGGTTTCCGTATCCACAGTCTGTCTAATGTCACCAGTTTTTTTATTGACTCACGCCTGTATTCCCCAAAGGGGGTAGGAAGAGGTGTGCAGTACACCCACGTTTCGCCGGCTATGTTATTAGTCCCATGTAATAGGGGGCGAGCCTATTATTAACCGGGCACAATTCCAGACTTCGTGCTGCTACTGAGAATTTCCTAATGGAAAAACCCAATAACACTTTGCCCGACCCGGGGATCGAACCCAGGACCTCGTGCTCAGCAGTCGCGCTTGCTACCACTAGACCAACGAGGCAGTCACCAGTATATTATAAAATAATAACAATTCTCTTGATTCTCTTTCTAACTACGATTGCATCACCATCAAACGTCGAATGGCAAAAGATAATTTCTTGTAAGACTTCCTAAGAAAGGAAACATTTACAAATATTCAGTGACTAACTGACTTGATAGGCAGTGAGTCAACAATGGCGTGAATCAACGATGCATTGATAACGACCCACACTACACACATGCATACATACATGCAAACAGACAAAGATATTGATAGCGTTACGTAGGTTACAATAAACACTTCGTACTTTGTAATGTTTTAAAATCTTATTGATCCAGTCCATAATATTGGGTTTACAATCTTGATATTTTTAGATGTAGTAGAAATTCTGGAAGCCAATCTATGTGGGGTATAAAACTGACAAGTCCATGACCCATCTAATAAAGAAATTAAATTAAAGATTTAGATAATCGCTACCTGAGATTGAAAGAATTGGCTAAAGGGAGATAGACATATGAGTGAGAACGATTGAATTGTAGATATAAATTTGTACTACAAGAAATCTATGGAGATAGCAGCTGCTAAAGTTCCTGGCTTCATCATTGAGGTAAAAAAAATCTGGAATTTTAATATGTTGAGTACAATTGAAACAAGACCATTCTATTTCTAATAATAGTCTGTATTAATTTTATCGTCATACCACTTTATGAAATTGCATTCAAATACTCATTGACATTTACTTTTGATACTAATTAAGCAGTTTTTTTTTTCAAAGCAATCTAACTTATAGAGATTAAGATTCAACCTTCTTTAAAACGTGACTTATTTATTCACTCAAGTGCTGGTTGGTTATTTTGCGGAAATATAATTATTTATTCTGAACGGAAAAGAATGATGTTATGTAGATTTATCAATTGCATTTTTTTTTCTACAAAAAGTACCTAATCATTAGTTAATGCAGTCTAACAAGATATCTATTTCTGATCACGGGACACTCTTCAAACAAAAATGAATTTGTATTATGCCAATGACAATAATACCATCAAATAAATTATCTGTTCATTTTTGCAACGACAATCGAATTCCAAATCAAAATACATCGCTGTATCACACCAGAAACATCAGAAAACTCCTAACAAATCGATCAATGTGATCAAAACAGTGTTATTGCCGCGAACAGTTACAAACTAAGTTGATTTACAATTCGCAACTGACAAACAACTAGAAACATCGGACAGTCTCAATTATTTTTCCATCTATACATCACTACGGAGCCGCCATATTTCAAATAGTCAGGCGATTTCACAGACCAACTTGCCACAATGCATAAGGAAGGAGAAATAATTTTAATTGGCTAACAATAAAATATGGTGAGTCCGTTGCAGTATCGATTACAGTGCGGATGGGTTTACTAGTGATGCGAATAAGGCGGTAATTTGGTTTTAGTCGATTTTTTCCGATGTTATCGATTGATCAGTCGATTGATTGGCGATGTTGCATTTTAATGATGTGGGTGTGTCGATATTTTGGAACTTTATCATATTGTTATAAATCAGAAGTTTCACACTTTTAGACGCTGTCTTATAAAAATGAATATTTAATAACCGTTTTAAATGGTTCATATTCGCTTTTACGACTTTTGTTATAAATTTAAAAAATAATGTCAAAGCACACACGTGTTCCTAAGGTTTAACCCTTTATCAACCGTATACGGTACAATTTGTCCAACATAAAAAAATCTCAGTCACTAAAAATTACTTAATTACGAAATTTAAATACTTACTCAATAATTTCAGAAACAAAAAAGGTCCCCCTCCCCGTCAATAGCGTGCGCGCACACCGATGGCAGAACCGATTGCACTCGCAGGTGCGACCACGATCGCCACATTCGTGACAATATAATTGTACCGCATACCTCATTCCTTGGCCCTTAATTTATACCTAATAGAGAGATAATCTTATACTTTTTCAACACGTCTCATTTACATTTTAAACCTTTATCTTTCGGTACAGTCAGTTGTAAAACTTATGAAGCAGTTTTACTGGTTCGCTGTTCTTGTTTTGCGGATAAAGATGACTTTAGTGTGAATAGGGATTTAAATATAGCGCTTTGTCATCATTTATCGTAAGCGCAGAAGCTTAGATATGTTTTTCCTATAATTTAAATATAAAATGTTTTTTTAAAACTGTAATATCTAAGTCTCACTAAACAGAGCCAATAGAGAGTAATAATTAGAAATACCTACTTCTTTCATTTCAAATTATTACATTTTTACAGAGTGGAGACTACAAAGCCACAAAAACTTTACTTGACTTTAAACATTACGAATTACTTTGAAATTGATGTTAAATTTTGACCCTCAGTCACATTTAGAATATTAAAATTGATCTAACTTTACACGAGTTAAAAGCTCTTGTTCAAACAAATCTTTTCCGTCACCTTGGGACAATTTTGTCACCAATATAAAACGGTGTTATATTTTTAAGAGATTACTCATGCGGTGAAACACAACACACAACAAAAATAGATTTTTTTATAACGCGAAATTAAAACTGAATGGCTAAATTACTTATTGAATAGTCTGATTGACCAGGAAAATAAAAAGAATTGTTTCTGCATCTGTGAAAATTCGAGTTATGTCTATATTGTTGCAAATTTTCTTGCGCCCATTTCCAAAAATGCACGTTCAGCACATTTAGCACGATGTACAAAGGAAACGAACCATTGGGTGATAAAATGAAACCTCGTAAAGTAAGCTTTCAAAATGTTCTCTTCAATCCTTGTTAGCAGAAACTTCTACACTAGTTTCTAAGTATATTTCCGTAAACACTCAGCTTGTTTTAGTGTATTTATAATCCATATATCAAGCCGTCGTCGTCGCCAGCGAGCACTAGCAATATATTTCTTACTTAACCCTCATCTGCGCAGTGCTGATAAAACAATAAAATATCTGATAGTTATAAAAAGTGATTTGGTAAAAAATTTGATAACGTTAAATAAAAAATAACGTTATAACGACGCCGTTATTTCCATGAAAGCACAGAAAAAACTCTATTATATTACATTAAATACAAAGCTGTGTACTTTAATAACCTTAACTTTTAAAAAAATACACTAAAATGTAATTATTTCAAAAATATAACACGTTAACTATAGTTATTCGGCCGTTATTTATCTAATCTTAATTTAAACGGAGTTATAGATGCGTTCAAAAATCAGATTTTTTATTTCAATTATTCTGGCATAAGTTGAAAACCATTTTTTGATTAGACTACACAAAATGTAAATTACATAATTAGTTACCAAATAAGTTTGTATCCGTGATGTTTTTATAGATAAGACAACATTTTATGATCTAAATGACGACGAAGGATGACCTTCTTAAAGTTAAACTTGACTTATAGGCCATAAATATGAAATTTAAATCAACCAGGATCATTTAGTTGAATATGTAAATAAATAACCCAACCTTACCATAAATATATGACTTAAACATTAATAGACCATAATTAATAGATTTATTAAATATAACCAATTTAATGATCAGTTAAAACAAAAAAAATATTTTGGTAATAATCATACGATTCGTTACTTGGCTTTTTCTCAAAATTTTTTAGCCTTAGCTTAAATATATTAATTTACAAAAATATTTTATAAGTACATTTAAAATAATAATAATATATTCTGAACTACAAATTTATTTGTTCCTTGTGTTTCTATTTTCAATACCACTGTCCTCGAGAGTCCCATACCCGGGGTGGGGGGTACAATAATGATATTGCGCGGCGCGATCGCAAGCGCCGATAGCCGCGCAATGCCGATAGATCGACTCACGCGCACCTTAACGTTTATATTTCACTCTCCACGGGCGTGAGCGTTGAGCTTGTAAACCCAGCGGATTTAATTGGCGGGATTGGTCGTTGTTTTAGAGAAATTGTTCAAAGCTTTTTTTTGTAAGTATGTTCTATAATATGTGAGTGAGGTTAGTTGTCTGAATTGACAGTTTAATTTGAGGGTTTTGTGTTTTTAAAAGTGATGTATACAGGTTGTAATTAAGTGGTCACAAAAAAAAGGTAACGAGCATTAAGTAATTATTATAACCAAAAATCAACTCCAGTTAAAAATGCTATAACTATTTAAAAGCATTAAGTTATATTTTTAATTTTTAAAAGCTTCGCGTGTTATAATTCTTGTCGTATGGTTGAAGAACAACCTAATGTTAGAGTTTAAGCCGTAGGCCTTTAATAAAACTTGATTCACCTTCCAGAACATCTCTCAAGTGATAATTAATTACTTGTCTACTAGCATAATAAAAACTCTAATCAAAGAAAACGGCGCCCACAAAGCTTATTAGACGCGACATTTTTCTTTCGGAAAAGACTGTAATAACTACAAAAATTAGTCTTAGACAACCCAAACTAGGCCAGACAGGGCCACCTATGAGTGGCCTATTCTATCTAGCAATGAGCGTTCCTCGCGTGCCCAATAAATCGTACACGTGGACGTGCGTACAAATTGGCTCGATGCGATCGCGACAACGCGACGACGCGCTTGTCTACAGACCGCTTGTTAACGCCTCAGCGAGATCGCATGCGATTTTATAGTCGCACCTAAGAACGTGAGTGCGCCCACGATTTGTAAGCCGTGTATTATAAAGTCGTCGACGAAGTTTCTAAATGTATTGAGAGGAATGGGCGTTTGTTGAGAGTTACGGGGAATATGGGTAAAGCAACATGTTGAATGTCTAGTGTTGGCTTTAAGTGGTATTTCTTAGCCTTGAATTTCGATAACATGGACTTTGGTTTGTTATTTTCCTAGTTGGAATATTTGTTGAGTATTTATACGGCTTACAAATATCGGACGCGGTGGTATTTAGGTCGGACGGACTTTGGGTCGGATGGAATTCACTTAGGTTTGGTTGAGTTTTCGACAACTAATTTTTCTAGCCCTCAAGCGAGTGCTTAAGGGCTAGAAAAATTACATTACGAGTGCATTGTGACAGAGTTGTCACTATGCACTCGTACAGTTTTGATAGGATGTTTTGTTTCGGTCCTTTTTCTCATAGAATACTGTCGAAACAATACCTGTAGAGATTTTCTATTTCTGTCAAATAATCTTAGCCATTAGTTAACACTGAAGCTTTTCACTTTTTCCTAGGTCACACTTAGCCATTACTTAAACCACTTTACACAGAAACGAAGCATTGTTCCATAACACACCCCCATTTAACATAAGCGTAATGTTTCACGATAAGGCCGGCGACGTTTCCGGGAGCGATGCGATAACCACACGATAACGATACGACGCCGGATTGTGAACGTGTGTTGTGGTAATTAAGTATACAATATTTTTGTTTATATTTTTATTTGTTTGAGCGATGAGATTTTTTTGACGCTTGCCGGGCAGTTGGAGGTTGATATTTTGAAACATCTGGTTATACCAAAGATATTGGATTTCTACGGGTTATACAACGCGTAACAAAAATAGTGCGAGACCCTTTACGAGGTCAATCTACTCATGAAATTAAACAACTTGTAGTACATCAGTTTGAACAACAAGAAAACAAAATGTCACTTCCCATACAAACTGGCCGATCAGCTGATTGATTTGTATAAAGAACCAAAAATCTTTTTAATGACTGGCAGAGCTAAGTCCATTTTCATCCTTCGATCTTTTGATTGGTTCTGACGTCTAACGTCGTCTAAAGTGAGTTGAAAATATAATTATTTTAATTATCTATTAATTATAAGTTGTAGTGAAAAAAAATAATTACAATGCTTACTTACTACTTATACATATTATTGTCGTCAAAACTTTTAATTCTAGACCCTAGAATATCATTAAAGATTCCCATTGTGTCTGAAATTCGACGATATGGTTTAAATTATAAAAGACAGTTATTAGTTCTTATATTTTTATGCACGATATAATCTGAACGGTAATATTAATTAAGTCCTCAATTATGATATTATGCTAAATTGAACGATTAAGAAAACTTATTTTAAAACATAACTGTGTGACAATAAAAGTCATTATTGCATGAAGATATGACCCGGATCATCTCAGGCGACAGGTGCTTTAAGAGCTGGAGTATTTCTCCATACATTAGTTATTAATACCTGTATCAGATTTCAAAATATGCATAATGTGTTACTGATATTAATAAAATGTTAATTCATCTTATTATTAATTTTTATGATTATTTATTAGGTTAAGTGTAAATATTAAGTAGGTTTAGGATGTATTATAAAAATTTTAATTTAGAAACGTCAGTTTTAAGTACGATCATAAAAATTTGAAATTTGCAATTTTATTGTAAAACTTGAATGTATAATATTAATACATTAAAAAATATTGACATAATGTTTGTTAATTTTTATTATAAGTTACCAGTAGAAATAGATGTTTAATTAACTGGTATTATCAATCATTACCAGTGAATTAAAAACTAAATATTTTTTTGTTCTTAAACCTTTTTTTAACATTATCTTCGAAGTAAAATGAAGTGAAACGATGAAAAATCTTCCCGGAAAAATTACTGTTTTAGATATTCAAATCTAATCTAATATTATAAATGCAAAAGTAAGTTTGTTTCCTTTTCACGCCTTAATTACTGAACCGATCATCTTGAAATTTTGCATAAACGTTGTCAGGTGTATAGAAACGGACATAGGGTACTTTTCATCCCGAAACAAAGTCCTATTCCCGAGGAAAACAACTATAACTTTCTTATGATAATAGATGGCGCCACGTGGTTTTCGAATCATGATTGAATTGTATTAATGCGAGGCAAGGCGCGGGGAAAAGTTAATTATAAATAAAGTATCTTATGTAAATCACTACTGGCAGGCTGGCAGCCCGTCTTATACAAATTGAAGAGAGATATTCTCTTCCACACTAGTATCATTATTGTTATAAAATGCTGTAGTCAGTAGCCACCCCATATTTGGCGAGAATCATTGTCACATACATATTTGATAGGCTAATCTGTTAGTTCTAGCCGACACATAGGGGCAAGACGTTATCGTGGCGCGTCGCATCACAGCGATATGGCCCGTATGGCGCCGCATTAGATAAAAAAACAATTATACGTAGCGTATTATTGTGTATAAGTAAGTAGCAACCTTATCTTTTCTATCGTTTTAGTTTGAAGGCACAGCACAAAGCACATAATGTGTCAATAAAATATGCATTTTTTTAGTTATTTTTTTGAGTTATGACAGTTTTGCTCATTAATTTCAATTGTTTTATTTTTTGTTTATCAGAAAATTAAAAGTATTATTTACTTCAGAAGTATGTTGGAAGCTTTCTCTGGATTAAATGTACATTAGTCCGTTGGAAATAATTTACTTTTTTTTAACTAAATAATTATTAATTAAAAAAAAAAAACTAAATATAAAAAGTAATAAGTATGCCAAGCGTAAACCTATTATAAAAAGTCATTAAAACTAGATTCTTGCGAGTGATTACAAACAAAAACCTTTTTGAAAAGATACAGGCATGTTCTGGAGTGGGCTTTTTATCGCGTCGAACAATCGCTCTATATCGCGCGGGCGAATCTCGTTGCGATCGGGAGCGTTTTGGGCGATAAAACACCCCCTCCCCCTTCCCGCTAGACGCCTTTTGGACGTAGAATGTAACTGTCTGGTATTGTGTGAAGTATTTTAGAATTTGGTGATCATTTTCTTGTGTGAATGAGTGAAATTTTAGTTATTGCAGATAATTTAGTTATGGCAAAGAATATTTTGAAAAATGTTTTGAAATTCGAACGAAACACATAAGTTGATACTTTTCTAAGGATGGAGAATAAAAATAATATTATCTAAGTATTAAAAACGTGTGTGTCATTAAATCGTCAGTGATGTTTTAAATTTGGATAATGTTTAAAGTTCAGAGATTTCTGTCTTTAATTTATTAATATTACCTATGTCTATCAGCATTTTATCTGCTTAATCAGTTTATTTTATAACACTTTCTAAAACATATTTATTTTATCTGTTTCTTCAATCTGTATCTGATCCGAGAATAATATTAAAATTACGGTCACATAATTAGTTTTAAATTTTAATAAATAACCACAACACCTTGGCTAATATTAAAATAAAAAATCTAAATTCATTTTAATTTACTCACACAGTTATTTTCATACGAAATATCTAGTCACTAAATCACAGATGTTGTGATAACATTCTCTCCTATAATTACCGTCCCCCCCTCACACCGAAGCGCGCGACGTCCTACCGGCAACGGCAACACACCCTGCTTATCGCGATGCGGCGTCGCGCGTCGCGGCGTTTCTTATCAGTCGCCCGCTCTCCATCTTAGATTACGATCCGTTGTAATAAATGGAAGGTGGATTCGAGCGTGACGGTGTGATACGCGGACGTGTGATGTTGCGAGCTCGGTTGGGTGGGATAGATTCACGTGTGTTTTCCTTGCTACAGATTGAATCTGAAAAACGTAGTGCGGATCGCTGTTTTTACAGTTTAAAATTGCTAGTAATAATATGTGAATAATCTGTTCCTTGATCCAGATTATAAATTTCCCCTAGTATCTAATAATATAGGGAGGTATTATATTATCAGTTAAATATCCTATAATATTCTATAAAGAGTCATTCTTACACCTTTAAAAAAACCTCAATAAAAAACTACAACTTTCACAGTTTCGTCAACGTCATCTGGCATCGAACTCGCGACCTTTACGTCGCCCCGCCCCCTACGATCTGGAATCAATTAGCGCGCGCGTGAGTTGGCCGGCCCACGGCGCGGCGCAGGCGCATAAATCGATGCTAAACGAGATTGACCCCGAAACTGGGATTATGATACGTGCGACTTTGTGTTAACGGGTAATCTTATAGGATGGTGCTATGGCAACGTGAGAATTTCCGAAAATTAAAAATTCAAGATAATTTAAGTACAATAAGGATTAACACTGGGAATTAGTTAAAAGATTTAATTTTTAATTAAATAAAATGTACGGATAGTTCAGTTGACATGGGGTGTGGGTTCAAATCCTGCTTATAATCGATTTTTTATTTTGAACTTAAATAAAATGTTTTAAATTGTAAAGAAAGACTTTGTTTTTTAAACTGTTCCGAATTTTTATAATGATATTTTAAGTAGTATAAAAAATATTTTAAAATTACTTAGCCACTTTCTCTTTAAATAAATTTCTCGGAGACTAGTTAAGCAAGACTAGTATACTGGCTTGTTTTTTTTAAGAAAAAAAAATAGGTACTACAATATCATAAACTATCATAAACTAATTATTATTTATTTCGTAATTTACTGCAGTATGCAACATATCTCAGTTCCTGACCAAAGCATCGGTAAACTAGTGTTGTACCATTTTAATATCGATACCAGACCGCTACCTATGACAAGCGCGACGCAGGCGTGTCAAATAAAATCATTGTTACCAACCTAACAATTTAAAAAGAGCAATAATAATAGCAATATTTTGGACCACAGGCCTTCAAGGTGCTCACAAAAAGATCACATAGATAACAAAACAGTACAGCGGTGTAGATATAAACTCCTGATAACGACTTCGATTCCCCGGTCGGGCGATGTTTTCGTTAGATAAATTTAATATTTCGGTTAAAAAAATGTAGTTTTAAAGTTAAACAATGGCATTGTTTAAAAGAATTAAATTTGTTGATGTTTTTGTTCTACTTAGATATTGGAGAACGTGAAGAAGATCATTATGTTTTGACGAAGATTGTCATAGTACTTGAGATATTTAACAAAAAAAAAAAACTATTAAGATGTTTTTTTTCGGACCTTTCCAAAGCATTGGTACCTATATGAGTGCAATGTGTTTCTTATATAAGTAATATATAAGTATAGACTCCTAAAATGGTTACATAAAGAATAATTAATTTCTAAAACGCACATGAATCCGAAAAGTCAGAGGTGCGTGCCTGGGTTTCAAATCTACAACTTTTGACCTGGCAGTCCCACGGTCATATCACTAGGCTATCACTGCTTCACTATTATTCATATTGTAGCCATTACATTCATTTCAACAGCGGGATTTTAGTTTTCCCACGTGGTTATGAAAAAAAAATATACCTATCTGTAAATCATGTATAGGTAAATGGAATCTTCTCTCAATAAGTGTTACAAGTCCGGTTCCACAAAAATTGTAAATAAAAAAATTGCTTAGAGATCAAAAAACCGATAAAAATAATACTAATAAAGCATTTTGCTAATTAAAAGTCAACAAAGTTAGTATCATTACCAGAATGCTTATCTGAGAGGAAATATAACATACTTCCAGTAGCGATAAGAGTCTTGCCTAATTGATATGCTGAGAACAAAAATATCAGTTTCGATACGAAGCGCATCTCTAGTAACATTTGAATTTAAATCGAATAAATTGACAATCACAGCTGTTTTTTGACGTAACGCAGTTGTTATCTACATCGGAACTGTACTATGAAGGCAATTTTTTTCCTCTAAGGTACTACGTATCTCTAGTCTGTACAAACTCCTAGGCCAATTCCAACTGTCCATATTTTAGGATAATATACTTAGTCTCTCCTTACTTCTTTTAGGATTATAATAATGTCCTCCTAATTGAATTTTGGTCACAACGGCCAGTCCCAACGGAGATTAGCCAACTACGCAGGAGATATTATAGTGCACAAGTGTGTGCGCAAACACAGGTGCACTCTCTATTCTCTCATTCTCATAGTCCGATGGGACGGCAATCCAACACGACCGGAGAGAGATCAGGCACAGGCCCAAAGGCTTTACATGCGTTCCGAGACACAAAGTAAGTGATAATTAATTTATAATACGCACATAGCTTACGATATGTCACTTCGACCACTGACAAGAGTCTGTGGTCAGAGGTCTCAGGTTCCGGGTTTTACCCCAATTAAGAAATTAGGTATTGCAAAAAATCCTAGACGTATAAAAAAAGCTTCATTAGAAAACTGCACAATGCAGCATTATGACGAAAAAAGAAAAAAAAAAAAAAGTTTTACAAGATTTTAAAAATAAAAATAATAGATATTAAGAACAGGTATTAATTCACATCGTAGTTGCCACATAATATTAAAGACGATTATTTTGCAAAATTATGCTTATTTTTCTAATCTTAATGGTACACTAATGAACATAGCTTAGTATAATGAGATACGATATAATTGTACGTTAATTAATTTCGGGCAAAACGTATGTATGATTCGTTACAGTTAATAGGTATTGGGTTCATTTGCATAAATATAGCTTATGCTTATAGATAAGGATAAAGCTACGAAGCTTCTAGAAATCAGAAGGAAGGCTGGCTGAAGACTATAACCTTCTTTTTTATCGTATGGTTGATTGATGAACAACCTGGTGTCAGAGTTTAAACCACTCGTAGGCCCTGACATGGCTTTGCACACCGTTGAAAAATATCTCAGGTATTCCTTCAATGTTTTCCTTCACCGTTTTAGCAAGTGTTAATTTCTAATACGCATATTATATGAATCCGAAAAGTCAGAGGTACGAGTGTTCCGAACTTATGACCTTTAACTTGGCAATCCAAGGGTCATACTAAGTAACGGTTATGATTAAGAACGACAAATTTTTAAAAATAAAACAGTAGGTAAATACTGATGTTAAAGGTGGTAGGCCCCCTTAATACTTGAGAGATTTTTCGTTATGTAAAGCCGTGTCAGACGCTGCCGGGCGGCAAAACTGACCCCAAGTTGTTTATCGACCATTCGATAAAAAAGAAAGTAATTAATATAGGTATTAGGTATTGTATGTAGACAGGTCGGCTATTAAGATTTCCTAATGACCTACTCGTTTACAAGTAACAGTAGTCTGTTATAGACCATTATCAGTTAGGTACCGATCCATCTTTTATTTTAAGTGCCTATACCTGTTAATGATGCTTAATTATTTGTTGTTTAATTAATATTGTATAAAAAGAGACAACACTATTATTGTTTCTTTATTACCATTTGGCACGTAAATTATAAAGACCTAGAAGTTGCCGCGACTTTGTCCGCATGAAGATGTTTTTTTCGCATATTCCGTAGAATTCTATGTCTTTTCCTTCAGTTTTTGATCACTTGGGTTACAATTTTTGTAGGGATCTCTATTTTTGTTTGAAAAAAGTATAGCCCATGTTACTGGCTGATAATGTAGCTTTTTGAATACTAAATAATTTATTAGATAAACTGGCAAAGTAATTTTCGAATTTAAAGATTACAAACAAACTTAAATTTTTTTTTATCTTTTCCCTTTTTGATATTAGTTACAAAATAATTAACTTCTTATGAGCACATGATTTTGAAAAGTTAGAGGTGCGTGTCTGGATTCAAACTTACGACTTCTTACATGTCAGCCCATATCATCATACTACTCCCACTATCACTGCTTTTATATTAACAAAAAAAAACGAAATTCTACATTAGACAACTCCTAAAACAAAAACCGTTCAAATAGACCCCCTTTGTTTTGTGTTTTAAGAATCACACCCCTATTTTTAAATTTCAACACTTATACACACATTAATATCTCTTTCTCACTCGCACACAAGCATACAATTTGATAATGAACGTGGAATCAGAGCGTAGATAACGCTATTTCTCCCTCGCCTTATCAGCAAGATCGGGAGGCTGGGGCCCATTGAATAGGACACACGTCATTTTTATCGTAAGCCACGAATGTCTAAAGGGCTGATGGATAGTTTTTGTTTTTATTTTTAAATTTAGAATGTTAGTGCTATTATAAACAGTGGCTGCCAGCTACAACAATTATAAGAATAAAACCTATAAATTAAAAATATGTTTTTACTTTTTTCTTTTTTTCTATCACGCATCTACGGATAGATTTTTTGCATGGAGTTTATGGGCCGGAAAGTAACATAAAGTCATTTTGTCCCGGAAAAAAATGAATTACAGAATTGAAACCGCGATAAGAAAAAAGCTAATTAAATTGTATACTAAAGTTTTTAAACAAAACAACCCGGCCAAGTGCGAGTTAGATTGCGCACTAAGGGTACAATGCAACATATACTATCAAAACTTAATTTTTTTAAGAGAAAGACAAAAAAAATACAGATGAATTGTTTTATTTTTAAACTATAAGTAATATTTTATTCCAATAAATATATAAGTACCATGAATGTTTTTGACGTAATGCTCCCTAGCCACCCCATCATCTATTTTACTGTTTTTAAATTTATTGCTGAGATAATGATTTCTTTTTAAACAGCTGACGCCGAAAATAGTAGGTAAATCAGTATATCAGCGCGCTCTCGGGCCAGTATCTACTAAATCTGGAATATTATCATAATATTTTTAATTATGTTTTTGTAAATCAAATATCAGCTATCTCTTGAAGTGATAACGTTCAAAAATATTGTTATCAGATAAAAATCATCACGATAAGATAGTATCTTATTTGTTAATTACATTTTTTCCAAGTAATACGTTAATTTAAAAATGTTTAATGCAAAAATCTTATATAACGTAGATACAATTTAAAATATCTATTCAAAATCATCAATCGGATATACATAAGTCAAATCTGTTACCAACTGACAGCCGCCAACTAGGTATATGCGTTATACCGATGAAGTTACAAGATACAAAAACGAAACTCACATATATAAACTATTTAGACATAGTTGACATTGACAGGAGCTGTCAAAATAGGAACATGCCTCACGAGTTCGGTATTTAAAAATGGTTTCGATGTCGTTGCAATGAGATTCAGTATCGGCTTTAGATTTTTATCTGAAACGTCACATCACTTTTCACTTTTAAAATGTTGATTTGATTTTATTTGATTATATTTAATTGATTTTAAGAATGAGTTTGTAATAAAATGATAATTCCATTTTATTTTCCGAGAGAATCATAACCCCAATAAAAAAAACCTATAATAAGAAACAATAAGTGAACTCTTTTCTAAATATAAACCAGTAAAACAGAACGTGAATTCGAAACATGAAAAATATTTGTAACTCACTGTAATTACATTTTATCAATGATTTACATTCGTTCATGTTCTGATAATGTATCTAGAGAGCAATAAAAATCCTATATAATACATTAGTACCACTGTAAAGGCTATCTGACAAGAGATAAAAACCAACCAATCTTAACGACTGCCTTATCGCAAATTCAAAGAAAACTGGCATCACACACAGACACAGTGTTGTCCAAAATATTTATTTTGATTTTTTGGGCGAACTTGGCCCTTTTTTTTCTTATACTGACTCTCAAATTGTTTATTTGAATCTGTTGGAATATATTTGATATTTGAACCTAATTTTAATGGTTGTTTTTAATTTAATTTTTGTAATTTTTAGAGGTCGTTTACCTCAAAAATATCAACGGATTCAGTGGAGGTTTCTTATCGAATAATTAAGTTATATACCTAGTTATTATATCGTATTCAATTGTATTATTTAATTAAATAGTAGATATCATTATTATGGGTTATGTATAATAAATTAAAATACAACAAAATAAATATTGCTTTTTGTTTAATTAAACAAATCAAATAGATAATAAAATTTTGCTATGGACATGAGATAGAGAAATGCACGTTTATCAACATATTGACCTACTTATACTTCTTCAAAAGCGTTAGATAATAGATCTTTGACATTAATTAGTGCCCTGGTAATCCCAATCGACGATAAAGCATGAATCTACGTCTGTCACAGAATTCCAAGAATGTCTTATCTAATGTCAACAAATACTAAAAATTGAATCCGTTTTCCATCGTAACGACGCGTAAACATAGTTGTTTTGTACTGAAAATCGATTTATTAGAAGCAAAAAATATATTATCGGTACGTAAACCAAGTTTTACTAATAAAAACAAGGCGCAAACTATGTTTTAGCTACCACATGTTTTAGATACTAGGTGTGTCTTGCCGATTTCTAATTATTTTTTTGTTTCTCTTAGATTAATGCGATATGAGATCAAAAACTTGCAATTACCTACAGCAGGGCCGAGTAATGACCAAAAAGTCAAAGTTGAACAGATAACCATACCAGTTTGGGTTAGTAACCTTAATCATTCTTATTTGATCTAACATTTTATTCAATACCAGCTAGCTGCGGTAATCGGTATCAGTATCTATTCTACAGATATTTCATTGATTCCCATCGTAGATTGAATAGACAAGCATTTAAGATAATATCTCGCAACCGTAATGAAACAAAGGACTTTTAGGTTCGTAAATTATTGGAAAGTTCATAAAATGCACGAAAAACAAAACAATGACATAAACATTTGAGCAAACTGATATGTAAACAAATCTTACACATTGTTTTGAAGTCAACAGCGCCACCTGGCGGCGGGTCTCCAGCCGCCACTTCCAGCTGCTTCAGGTACCGCAACCACAATAACATAATATCCACAACACAGCACTATTTGGTATTATTTTGTGTATATTTGTGCGCGCGACATTTGAGCCGTCATACTTTTGCCGCGTAAAGTGAGTGACTGGCCCGGCGAGTCGAACGCCCCTCTCCTCACACGAGCTCACCGAGTCCGTACGACGCCGCACACAGACGCAGCCGATCCCTTATCAGGTTGGTTTAACTAGCAATGGCTGGCCCCAGATGCTATCACTCGGGGCTCGCGGTAACGTTGCATTGAAAGATAAGAGTCAGCGATATTATCGCTCTTTGAATAAACTTGTATAAAATGTCAAATAAAAAAGCTGCGCGCCATACACGTCGGTCTAGCGGCGATTTTTTTGATAGTACCCCCTGATGTCGGAAGTTGGACAAGGTTTATGATTTCGAGAATTTGTTATGAGCTCTCAGAAGTGGAAGTGGCGTTTTTGTGTTGCCAGCGTGAAAAATTTAACTTCTGGTTATTCGTAAAAAAAGAATTAATTTAAATTACAATTTAAAGATACTAAGTTGCTTTTTTTTATTTAAGTCTGGGCATAACGTTTAAGAGGCACACAACAATAAATATTTTAAGATTGTTAATGATCATACTTACGCTTCTGTAGTTAATCTTTGTCTATCTCAAAACACACTCTACCAAATTCTATTTCTTGGACTTACCTGAAAAAAAAAAGAAAATTACTTATGTAAAAGGTTTTCAACAATTAAACTAAGAAAGAGAAGAGGAATAACAAAACGCAAAATGCAGAATAAGAAGAAGATGTAAAAGAACAGATTAACAAAAGTAGAAAATGAGCACAAACATCAAGTATAGTAGTAATAACAGAAGAGAAAAAAAATTATAATGTCAGAAAGTAGAGTCAACATCTCAAAGGTTCCAACTATCAAGCACCTTGATCCACTAGAAATAAGATCGATTTTCCAATAAACATTTCCCTGACAAACTCCTGACATGTTTTTGAATAAGAAACACCTGGTTTTTGATGATTTAGGCCATTCTTTGAAAATATTGGCAGAAAATGAAACATGCCACTAAAAGTTAAGAATGGTATCAATTATATTGCTAATTATTATTATAAAAACTTAAACTGCTCTGGTAAGATGTTGAGTAGAAATTTTATTTTAAGTAAATGTGAATCCTGAAATCTCTGTGTCAGTAAAGAATTATTAAGAAAAGGTTAACGTTTTTCAAAAAACGACTCATTTGTACCACTCATTTGGAGCATTAATACATTTATTACCATCATCATTTATCCAGAATAACATAAATAAATAAATAATAAATAAACTCTTTGGAAAACAAACACAGCTTACTTATTGTATATTTTATTCTCATATATGGCACAAGTGCGCAGCTAATAGTAGACCAAGATTCGGTGCTGATCTACCGATAGCCGCCAAGGTTATGATTTACTAGATACGGACGCAGGTGGCTGAACGGTAGTGATGAGAAATGTTGAGAACTCAACGGGACACCGGAATGCTTCGTGCATTGATTTTGAATACTTACAAGGGATTTTAATAGCTTTATTCAAATCTCTAGTAGTATATTATTAGTCTTCTTTTCATTAGCATCACATGCTTAACAAATAAAGTAAATATAATATCTGTTTTTGTTTTGTTTCAGGCAAAATGTATTTTTTTTAATTAACTTCGTCAGTCGGGGGATTTTAATGGTGATATAGTTATCAAACAGTGTCAAAACAATCATCAGTAAACCGTGGGTGTGAGATAACAAAATTTTGCTGTAACCAATCGGGAAGTCCCTTCTGGGAATGAAGGGTACAGCTGCTTTCAAATCTGATAAAGGCTTCATAAAACATACAGTAGAAAAAGCTATTTCTTCAATCACATACTGGATTAGAACGCTTACTGATTAGATGGAAAGTATACCTGAAATTTCAAGTCTTGCTTATAAAATGAATTTCGCAAGCAAAAATAGACATTATCATCATTATCATGTTAGAATACAATAGAATACAGTACAAGACACTGTTGAGATCGAATACCACAGTTATCACTAACGTTTTCTGTAAATTTTATTTTCACAATTATTCTGGAGTTTTATGGAAAAGTTGTTGCATGTAAGATCATCTTATTCTTATTGTCCCGTGAAACAAACTTGCAACTTCCACCACTACACGCACACATGCACACATCGCCCTTGTGTGCGATCTCAGGCACAGATTACATCTCGTATGCAACGTTCATTTACATAAAAACTATTATTTTTTCGTCCATGCGTTTATCTTTTATCATCGATTAAGTTTTTGTGATACTGTACGCTTTGACTCATAGTTTCTAAAGTTTTTGTTTGTCTTATTTTTGTTTTATTAACAGTAACATATATCTTTTTGTCGCCATTTGTCTTAATTTCCTTCGTTGCAATTTTAATTCTACTAGTAATTTTAATGGAGGTAATATTATTTCTGTCTATAGTTTCTGTTTCTCCAATCACCATAGCGTCCTCCTTAACAGCTGATCTTGAGTTCTCCTCATAAATCACCACAATGAACGATCTTAAGACGATAATGCCAAAACCAGCACGCTTGGCTGGCAGATTGTTGATTATAGTATGATGTCATCAGTGTACAAGTGCTGCTACTTCAAACGATGTTTACAAAACATATGTAAATAATGATTCTTTAATCTAACCATGGTATTTATTATTATTATTATTCTAAACACAGATCTTATTCCTTATTTTGAGGATAGTTAAACATCTGATTTGTATGGAAAAGAGTAGCTTCGAAGTCAAAGTCATTTATTTCTATTCCTAAATTTAGTGCAATAACACGTAATTTTTTCATATAAGTGTTTCCTTCCTATCTTTGAGATGGAATGATCTAGGTTATACTCAAAAATCAGCTAGGTTTACGAACTATCTTTTACGTAAATTCATTATAATAATCGTCAAAAGAAATCGGTGTTCTCTTCGGTAATTTTCTTAAGGTCATCATCAAATCTGCAACTAATCAAACAGAAAAAAATATGCCAGAGCAAATTGGATCACACTTTTCGTACGTAAGTGAAAACATCTGAATTGCGCTAAATAAAACAGCTTTCAATCCCCAATTTGTTCCAATCAATACAACTTCATTTATTCCCAAACATTAAAAGCAGGACCAAGTCCCAAATCAAACGGCAGCCGCTAAGTACATCATATCTACTCGAAAATTCATAAAAGAAAGCCAAGTCTGATACGCGGTCGGCGCCAGACATATGTGTTGATAACTCCGGGAATAAATCAACCCGTCGCGGTGTCTAATGATAAGGGCAGATAAAACATTAATCAGTATTGGTCAAAGTTAATGGATTCTTAATGCGGCATCGTCATGTGGAGGAATTTGAAGCTCTTGATGATTTGTTTGTGTGAATTAGTTGAGTCTGTTCGCGCCATTACTGCACTTCTTTTATTTTGTTACGTTCCAGACGACGGATGTCTGATCATGTTTTTTGTCATAGCTCATAAAAGTTTGAACTGTTAATACCAATCTTTGTACTTCGGTTATTAAAGTACTAGATATTGGCCGCAACTTCGTCCGCGTGAACTACCCTTATTATTGCCTTTTAGGAGTTGAATTCTGAAAAAAAAATTTAACCGGTTTTTACTGATTCATCAAGGAGTACTCCTGTGAAGTTTCGAATAAATAGTCTAGGCCCCTTTCAAATTTTAGACCCCCGTTTTATCCTCTTCAGGGGTGAATTTTTTGGTGAAATTTGGAGAATCCTTTCTTAGTGCACCACTAGACCTCATAAGGAACCTACGTGCCAAATTTGGAATCGCTACATCCAGTCAGTCAGTTTCTTCTTTCATATATTTAGATTATTATCATCGAGGACTTTGAAATTAATAGGATGACATACATTTTTCATATTCAAATCAAATATTGGGGAACTTAAAAAATATATTTTTTAAGTTTCATATTTGATTTGAATGTTGAAGTTGTGTGTAGCTCAAAATTCTCAGCATCCAACAAAGAATCACAAGTGCAATGCAACCATTAATGATTCACACAGTTATTCTTAAATATGAAGAACTTGGATTCAAAATTTACTTCCCAGTTCGTCTGACCATCTAGATAGTAATCAAAAGTGTGCTACTGTATTCATAATTTTTATCTCCATATCATTTTATTACCGGTTACAATTGTGTAAAATTAAATTTACATAATGACTTTTAATTGCAACCTTGCTCCTTGTAATTTAAACATTCAGTGTATTTTATTGTTTAAAAATTATAGTCACATGTATTAAAATTATATGGTTGAGTCGATTAAATTAAAAATAAAGAAACTTAATGATTTTTAGGCTGGAAACAATTAGAAAAAATAACCGCAATATTTGATGGTTTCTGATATGAAATAATTTGAATATTACTCATCGGAGAATACCTAGAATTAGGTGGTGGTGAAATAGATAAAATCATTTTTTTTTTGGTATGTTCTAATTCTTACGTGTCAGCCACAAGATTTTGATCTTAAACGAATGGCATTTTTGGGGATTCCAAAAATGATTCGTCGAACATCCACGATGATATTTTTTGTTAATTATCAAATGTCTTTTAGAAAACCCTCAGATATTCGCTAATTCAATAAAAATATAACTACTTTCTTTGATTGATATTACACCTAAAAATATCTATATTTAACCAACTAAGTTGGTCAGTCCAGGGAGTTGATTTCCAAACTAATGCCCATAACAGATTTGCTAACGTATCCGGATATTAAATACGCATCCAATAAATGAAAATTATTTTGCAGTAGGTACTGGCTTAAAGTAAAACATAATATTCTCTTTCCCATGACCATAAAAACAAAACGCAAAATATAGCTACAAACACAGGTAACGAAACGTATCGAGTGATGCGTTTCGTTTCATCGATGGAGCGATAGGCGGTCAATCGATATGTTATCAGCACCATCTAGCCCCCCCTCCTACCGCGTCCCCTACAGGTGCTGGATGACCGTCAGCAAAAGAGAGGTTGGCTATAAAAAAAATTGGTCTTTTTAGTTGTCATTTTGATGGTCTTTTGGTAAGAAAGAAAGAGTCTATTTTGCACAAATAGTAAGTAGACTCTGGTAAACAGCGTGTAGGAATTCTAAATGCTAAGATTTTTTTAATATACTTTTTTTAAAAGTTTTGTCAGTTTGACTGCTAAACTTTGGCTAAGTAGTATTTAAGTGTTAGTCAGAATCAAGCAACAAAAAAAAATCAATAAAAAAGGTAATCAAATAAAAATAAAAGGAGGACGGATAAGGAGGTCAAGAAATTGGCTCTTGGTAGGGAGAGCAGAAAGAATCTACAATGACAAGAGCGAAGCCCTTAAATTGATGACGAAGAAAAAAGGTGGAGGTTCTGAAATCGAATCGATTATTTGTTTCTTTTTTGAGAGTCGTATTGTAATTCCAAATTTAAATTAACTTCAAAATATTTACAACAAAACAAACTAAGATTTTCATGCTGTCACTACCACATTTATGTGATGGCGAGATGGCGCTGATAATCGGCCGATCAAATTACCGTCGGGGTCACTACGCCTTCCTCCTCTGGTATAAGGTGTGATGATTAACAGACAAAAGAATTGAAGGACAGTGCCCCTGATGGTGAAATGGTTTTTGAACTTGGTGATGGAATTGAAAGAAGCTAAGGAAAAGGTAAAGTAGTAAGTAAGAAAAAATGGGTAATTCTAATTTAATTCCCAGCTGCACCATCATACTATTTTACAAGAAAACTCACGTTTGTGCGTGATTCGTGATGCATAGCTTTATCGAGAATTAGCTCTTTGCCTATATCTTCCTAGGCGTAGATTTTGGAATAAACCATATTATCATTGAGGGATAGCCTTAGCTTTCTAGCTTTAGTGCAGCAATTCCAGAGATTACTTCTTACCTACATAAAAAAATACCTGTTTATAGTACCTACTGATAAATACTAATAAATAACGTTATGTAGATAACGAAGAAGACAAACATTTAGAAAACTATGAATGAAATAATTTTCTTTAAAATTTTTAGAATAATTATATTACCTACACTTAAATTTCACTTATTTATATTTTATTCGTCATGTTAATAAAGTTACTCATCCCTGACTTGAATATTTGACACAACAGTAACAGCTTTATTAGATTTTCACCCTTATCCCTATTAATTTATGGTTCATAATGATATCACAGACATTCACCTGAACTTGATATCGAAGCTTTAATCCTTATTCCCAGAATGTGTATTTTGTACCTTCAACATAAGACACCTTGTTATGTAATCTGATCTGACCACATTGATTCAAAACAGATGTCATATTTTTTACTTTGTTTCGAGTCTGATATTGATCTAAGTGAAGGTTGACTTTATTTAAAAATAAAGACTATTAATAAAAAAAAATATGATGTCGTCCTGACCGAATTTCGGTAACAGCGGCCAATCTCAACGTAGATACGCTAAATTTGAGATATTATTTTGTACGAGTGTGTGTGCAAACAGGTGCACTCTCCGTTCCCTCACTCTCATGGTCCGATGGGACGGCAATTCGACACGACCGGAGAGAGAAATCCAATAACACTTTGCCCGACCCGGGGATCGAGCCTAGGTCTTGGTGCTCAGCAGTCGCGCATGCTACCACTAGACCAACGAGGCAGTCTTTTTTTAAGTTCAAGTGAGATCTGCGACGCCGCCGCGACTACACTCGATCTTGAAAATGGATTCTGTTTGAGTCCGAAACTAGTCGGGCATTCCCAAAATCAATTGTTGAGTAAAGCCGTTAGGCCGTTAGGATTTAATAATAAAATTACAATGATTTTAACTGAGTTATATTCAAATTAAAATTCAACTTCATTTATAAGGAGCGAGCTTAAAGAACACTCCAACTATGCGTCGTTGCCGTAATTAAAGTACTAAAATTCGATCACGTGCTAGAATTTAAAAAGGCAAATATTGTTATAGCTAATTATTAAATAAGAAGTACAATCCCAGCTGTTAACCTTCCCCGTCAAGTTATATAACAGTTAATTAACAATTAATGAAGAAGTCATCATGATATATCGTTAGCACCTGTCATATTAGTTCGAGTTCAGTTTGCAGTGCATTTTATATAATAGATGCAAGTGTACCTACGAATTCTTTATTTTTTTCTTAATGACTGATGATGATGTTAGGTGAAGACGAAATTTATTCAGGAATTAATAATTATACATTTAAAAATAAAATTAAAACTACATTAAAATTATTTACAACCTAAAAATACTAAAAGAAAAAAAAAATTAAGAATTATATACAAAAATCACGCGAAGTCGTCGAAAAATTCCTCCCCGTCACCGTCATGCGTCATCTGCAGGCAGCGTGCAGCGTGTGAGGTTAGGTTGTCTTACCTAACATCATCGTCGGAAGGGCGGAGGGGTATGTCAGACTCTTACCTAAATCCTAAATCTAACCAGATGCAGCTGAATATCATAAAGGCGCTACTCTCGTAGCCCAGTTCTGGACGGTCATCGACACGCTAAGAAGAAGCTGAATATCATTTTAATTCGCAAGTTCTGCCTATTTATGCTTCTCAGTCCAAAGGATATGATATTCTAAAGAACATAATAAACTGATTAAATTAATTTTTAAATTTATCGACCTCTGGTTGTTGAGCAACCATAGCTTCGAGAAGTGAAAAAGGATAATTCGTAACATACTAAGAAAGAAGCATAAAGAGTGATAATAATATTATCCTTACCAAGCTTTGGACCACACTTTACTAAACGTAACTGCAAAACTTGCTTATCATTTCTCTGCTTATTCCAAAAGGCACATAAAACTGAAAACATACACTGCCCATCATAACTGCTGCTGAGACGGCCCATATTGCATTGTAAGGCTAATTGGATTGAGATGCTTATCTCGTGAACCGATAAAATGGCGTAGATAACATTCTGTAGTGACTTATTAAGGCCGTTCCCAGAATAATATTAGATCGGCTGATACGCGCTGTGTGTGTCGGGTACCGATAGCAGAGAAACAATTTTGGTAAATAATTTTAGCGGCCACAAAAAATGTCTAACCAGATTTTTTTAGTGTTATCAAGTTTTGATACAATAGGTAATAATATGTTTTAAAAGATCTGAGCTTTGCAGCTTTATTGTTAGATAATAAATTATGGTAGGCGATTATGTGTCAGTATCATTACAGCATTAGGACATAGTATAATTAACATACAGTATGGAAACTACGTACAATCGCACAAAAACGGCACACTCGTTCTTTGATACTACGATGATAATACGAGTACCGCGACGTTCGCTTAGGAGTCTCATCGTTACGCAATATTACGCATGTTTATGTGAGTGTGCCTTTCGAACATTTGTACGAAGTTTCCGTACTGTATGTTTATTATGCTGTGATTAGGATGTATTCACAAGTTATTAAATAGTTAGGTTTGTATTTTATAATTGAATTATTTCTTAATTATTAAGTCAATTATACAAAATCGCAACTCAGCTGCGAGTTTCAATTGTTACCCAAATTCAGATCTTCTTCATTAGCTATTAGAATTTTATTTCATTTAACACATAGAACTTCAAAACGGAGACTAACTAACATAGTAATCTTTACTTACATACTAGATTATTACAATTAGGTCACATTTCCCCCCTTTATCTGCAAACCCTACTTCCCTATCAGCGATCTGAACAACGGATCGCGTTGTGTAGTTTTTGCGAAATTGGTCCCGATCGAGTGTTATTCCGTCGTGTTGATTCCCTGGAACACTGTATGTATCGGGAGCTCAATCTGTGACAACCCTGGCCTCAGACCTTACCATGACTCATCAGGTCAATTTAAATTTAGAATAGGTTCGATTTTCAAACTTATTAAGATCTAAACCTCATTTGATGTCAGTACCACAACTTCTTAAGAAGAAAAAAATCCTGGCCTGATATAATAAGCATTGAAAGTATTATTTATCATCTTTCATCATCATAAATACTTTGTATAACAGTCTTCACAGTGTTTTTACTGAAAACATCTTTTCTTTCGTCTACTTTGGTCCCATACTCCCAAATTACTTGGGGTCGGCGTAAATTCTCTTCTTCTTTCATTCTCCTCTATTAGCCGTCTTCACAGCATTTACTCCTTTTTAACAAGACTTCAAAAAGTAGGAGGTTCTATGTTCGGCTGGCCGGCCGAACTCTTTAACCTTCTTATTAAGGAGTTGACTTGGAACCGACTCCAAAACATCTTAAATTTATTCCAAGCTTTTTAGTTCCTTTTGAAGTCGGTTTTATTTTTTTATTAATTTTTTTTCATTCATATCAAAGCTCCACACTATCACACTCCATCAATCTTTATACAAAAATAATAACAGAAACTAAAATTAAAAATAGATAACTCGGCTTAAAAGACAACTCAATATCTCAAGACATCTCTACAATATTTACAATGATAACTTAGTTATTAATACCTTAGCTATAATAAAATTAATACAGTATCGTGACCGCGAAGAAGATAAAGATCTATTTGAAAAAAAGGTGCATAAACTTTAATTAGAGAAGCGAGATCCATTTGACCGATAGCTGGTATCGTTAATACACCTTGATGCGTTAGCTGTGTGGGATATAATACGTTACACCTGTGTTGCTTTACAGATATTAATAAAACCTTTACACTTATTAACGTTGAGGGTGTTGGGAGCTGATGCAATGAGGTTGCAACAGTAAAGATAGAAGTAGAAGTAGGTATTGCTTTAGGTAGAGATATTTTTTTATATGTAGATCTGTTTAATTTTAGCCTATTGTGTAGTACTGCTAAGGAAAGGCCCTCCTCATGGCCTTTTCCCGTGCCACCTTAAACCAGCCTTCGTGGCAGGCGCCACCTCTTTCTGGGAGCTGATATAGCCTTCAATTGTTTACTGTTAAAGTCGTTTTATAGTATCTTTAATTAATATTTTTCGGCTTGATTTGACCACTATCCGACAGTAATCATTATAGATCAACTTTTGGAATCTTGACATAGAAATTATATACGTTAAGTTCCTTGTGGATAAAAGCAAACAGATTTAATAAACTATGTAAAAAATATTAGACAAAGCAATACAATTCTAAATGTACATAATTAAAACTATTGTAATAAAATACTAAATTGACAGAGACGGAAGTGTTTCATAGTTTTTGCTCCCAACGACATTTAAAAGACAAATTATTGCAAGACAATGACAGATACAAAACCCAATGATTAAATTGTGACACCGGTTTATCTACAGGTTAATCTAAGCTATTGCGTTTGGAGGTGAAGATATAAGAAAACTTCTTTGAGCTGATCCATTGATTTATTAATAATATTTCTAATGGCGTGTCAGCTAATGTATAGACATGTTTATGTATCAGTAATGTAGAATCGTTAATTTACAATACGGAATACTAATTTTTTAAGTCGACTAACTAACTCTTGGCCAATATGGTCGATAAAAATCTGTCAAAATCCAATTGCAGTGTAGCAACATAAATTATCAAAGAGATACCATCAAAAAAGTGTTAAAATCAATAAATCTAAGTCTAAAAAACATATGTAAATGAATTAGAAATGAGAATCAACCTGTAAACTTAGAAATACAAGGTAGGATAATCCCACACATGAATAAACAGATGTAAATGGAAAGATTTTAAATTTAGATAATGATTTTGTTGGATTAATGAGTGATTTAAAAGTTTAATGAAACGAAGTTGTAAAATTTCATTAGGGTAATAAATAAATCCGTTAGTTTGTTGTTCAGTTAATTGCTAATGAAACACTAGGTATAACCTAAAAACGTTGACACGAAGTAATTTAACAATTTCAATAAATAATGTAAAACTGTTCAGCTTAAAGAGCTTGATGAACGTATTATAATGTCTGATGTTATTTATTTACCTCTTCTCTTTAAAAAGGTATACCATATGAATGACGCGACCGACGTGACGATAAAAAACCTTAGAGGAAAATTGAGCCATTTAATAACTAGGTATTTAAAAACCCTTACAAAACGATGGTTGTAGGTATGTTACTTAAGACCATTTCTGTTATCACTCATCACGATTCATCTTCAAACTTTGCTTTGCTTGCGTTAATTTAGAATTTTAATTCAATATTCGAAAGACGCGTGGCGCCATCTATTATCATAAGAACGTTATTGTTGTTTTTTTGGGACACTATTTTTCAGAATAAAAGGTACACCATATCCATTTCTGTGCACCTGACAAGTCTGACAACGTATATGCAAAATTTCAGGATAATCGGTTCAGTGGCTTAGGTGTGAAAAGGTAACAAACAAAACAAACTTACTTTCACATCTCGTATATTATGTATTAACTAGTTAGGATTAGGATTTGGATTTTCCTAGCATGTACAACTGTTTGAACACAATTTCATTTCTCAATTTAGACAGAAAAGGATAATAATTGTAGAAACACGTTTCTTAAACGCCCGTCACTGCAGCCAATTATAGCTCATAATAATTGAGGTTTATAGTCAGACCTAATTTAATATCAGTCACCGTCACGTTCTATGTTTTTAAAATAGCTATTGAATTTTAAACAAAAGCGCTTATCAAGCGTTTAAATAACTAAAATAATAGAATTAGAATTGTCCATTTTGTACAGTGATCTAATAAATGTGGTAAGTAGTGATTCACGATATCAATTTTAAACTTTACAATTTGGCTGATCATGTACACATATATGCATATTATTTTATTTATTTTTAAGTACAATTTTACCCTAACTACATTTAGGTTGATTTTAAACATTAACTAATAGTATAGAATACGTCTTTATTAGGTCGTCTGTCCACCTTGTGGGTGGACGTCCTACGCTGCGCTTAAAGGAAGCTGCTGGATGCTGGTTGCTTCCAACCGGCCTATCTGGAAGTCATTGGGGGAGGCCTATGTTCAGCAGTGGACTTCTTGTGGCTGAAATGATGATGATGACAGAATACACAGGGAATATTTCTTTTACGACTAAAACATCATTAACATAAAGGAGAGTCTCTTCCACCTATACATAAATTAACTGACACAGGTCAAAAAGTGTCACCATAAAATGTCGTCACCTATCTCATATTTGACCTTTGCATTCAATAAGAGTTAATCTGGACGATAAATATAAGTTAAATCATCGATATCACGTGTCCCAAGTTCATGGAAAATGATTCACATCTAACTGTTCAGCTAATCTTGTCACCTTTGTTCATATTTCGTTTAATAACCAAGTAATCTGGGCGATCGAGTGAATCATTAAACACCCGATAGAGGGCGGAGGTGACGCGTCGCCCATTGTGGCCACTTACTGCTTTAAGTTAAAAGCAGTAAGCGATTAGGCTTTTTTAATATAATTGTTCTTGATTACATTAATTAACTTTTAACTATCACAAAGACGCCAGCGTCGCATAACAATTGATTTCCTTTTGTGTCTCGTTTTTCAATGTTTGACGAATTAATAGTGATATAAATATAATATACCTAAATAGAATATAATATTTCTTCTTATCGTTTCGATAGCAAACAATTTTTTATTTTTTAGTATTATATTGAAGCGGCCCAGAAAGTAGCGACGCTGACTGCGTTATCGGAAGCAGCCATTAAATCCTCCTGCGTGCAGGAGGATATAATATTTAATAAGCTAACATGTACTAAAACATGTAAAAATTTCACAATAAATAATAGTGATATTTTTTAATACTTATGAATGTTTTTGTAATAGGATAAAAACTTTAAGTTGGCATTTAGCTATATCCAATCGTCTAGCAGATCTAGCAGATAAGTAAAAAAAAAATACCTATGTTCATTAATATAATACATAATCACTTACACTACCTAATATCAATTTAATATAAGAGCATGTTACGAGTTTTACTTTACATAGTTACATGCGTTACTTTACATTTATTAAAAATGCCAATACAAAGAGGCTAATACTTTTTGGAAAAGTCTATTACATTTTTTTAGAAAAAGTAACATTTTTTCTCGTGCCAGCACAAAAAGCTGTATCTTTAGCACCGCGGTCACTCATAACTAAAGCCATAGCTACACGGGCTACACACGGTCGATTTCATCCTTTGTTGTACACAAGAAAAATGGTCGAACACTATCGAGCGACGATACTATTACTTTAAACAAGATCCCCGTTTCTGATAGCACTACCTAGAGGGAGTAACTGTTGGACATTGATGTAAACTGCTGAGATTTAGAATTTTAGTTTTAGAAAGCCTATTTATATAATGAAACTTAATTTAGTAGCTCTACTGTTTCGTAGATTGTTATCAAACAAAACAAAAATGATAAATGTTACAAAAAAGTTAATAATAAATTGATTGGGGTGCCTTAAGGATCTTTATTAGGACCTAGTATCAAACATGATCACTTTCTTCCTATTTAACTATCAACAAAAAGGAAATTTAAAAACCACACCTCTAACTTTCAATTCCAAGGACCAAGCATTCAAATCCAAATAACTTAATAGGCGTCTCATAATACAGGTCTCTCGTTGGGTGGGCCGAAACAGCTCTCATTTGTCAAGTGAACCCGCTACCATGATACGCGTCACTCCTTTGTGTTTCAAGCGATAGCCATCGCAAGAACAATGCCAGCTAGTGTTTATACTTCCAAACCGTTTAACACATTTGTTATAAGGTCAGGTATTTTGTTAAGATCATGTTACCTTTGATTTCAAGGGAGTTAAGGCTTTTATGGTATTGTAGGATAAATGTTGTAAGGAATGTTCTGTTAAGATAAGGTACAGTAACGAATTTCTCATTATTTCTGACATTCAATATTGTTTTCAATTATGGATTGTATTCCGAATTTAAATTCAAACCAAGTTGATTCTTTGGGCACTCTCACTGGCCACACACATGCACACAATGACTGATAATTTACGACTTCTGATTAACATTTCAATAAACCAATCCTGTTATAAAACAACAACTCAGAATTGAACTTATGACCTCCAAGTTCTGTCTTCACAATCAACAAACCTGTCTAAATTTATACTTTCCAATAAACAAGAAAGTAATGGCGACAATCGCCGAGATCGAATATCGATACGTCGTACCGTTTAGTGTTTCAAACGTTAAACAATGAACTATTTGTTACGACAAATACAACTTTAACTCACTCCCAACACTAACAAGGTAAAGAAACAATTCTATATCCATCACTTCTTTTGTTCTTATACCAAAGACACAACAACTTGTGTAGCCATCAATGTAGTGAACACAAATCTGTAACACCAGATTTATCGGTATTTATTGGTTGCTGCGCTCGCGCCAGTAGTCTCATCTTTTTTGTCTTGTATCTCTTTTCCTCGCGTTAGTTGTTGTAATATAGTGTTACGCCCTTTTTCTTACGATCGATAATATTGTCCTACGCGACTTTTATTAGATCTGTATCAGTGAAACTGTCAGTTTATTAAAACTTTCGTGTTTTATGTTTCTAAGCATTTGTTTTGTTTATTTGAAGTTGCTTTTTAGTTACTTTTACGTTGTTTTACGATGGGTAATCAGTTTTTATAGCATAATCACTTGGTGACTTTGGAAATTGATGTTTTTGAGATCATGTTGTGTGGGTTTTTATTGTATGTAATGAATGTTTATTATTTGTTGTTGCAGGAGTTAAGTACTAATGGTTACGAATTGTATATAATTATATATATTTTTTTAAGCGATTTACTAATATTTAATAGTTGTTTATTACAAAAAAGATTCTACAAGACAAATTACAAAATAATAATTATAACAAATTCTATATTTTTATATGTAAAAAATCGATTTTGTTATGCGGGCCAATCGTCGCCAACCGAAACATCATTTTTAACGAAACCGAAACCGTATTTCGGCTTTTATGTTAGTTTCGGCAAAAATTCAAACTGAAACTTACTTATAAATGTTTATAATTGTTTTTTAAAATAGTGTCTTCAAACCTTTTTTCTAGTTGGTAATAAATAATAACACTGCAACATCTAAGTATAATATAGTACGAGATAAGAGAATACACGAACATAAGTTTCGGCGGCGCCAAAGTTTCGGCCGATATCTGGCCGAAAACGAAACTGAGCTGAACCTGGATTTTTTTGGCCGAAACCAATCACGGTTATTCATAATATTTTATACAAGTTACCCTCTCGCTTCTTTCGCGAAAATCCTCATAAAAATATTTGTCCACCAACACAAAAAATACTTCCCTATCTGGCCGTCTAGACAATTTACTATCCAACATAAAAAGCAAAAATATCTGCCCATATCTATCTGGTAGATAGCTTTAATATATAGCAGCATTAATCTGCAGACTAGCACTATCGCAAGATCTCCTATCTAACTCGAGTTATCGGCAGTAACGACCGGCTCGGTTATCACGGAACGTGCTTTAAAAGCTTTTTTCGTGAATTAAAATTTGTAAGTCTCGTGTGTAGATAGCCTAAGATTAATGACGTCAGATTGCAGATTTTGGATGAGCAAAATATGGATAGGAATCTAGGTAGAAACTGTTGTTGTTGTCTTGTTTTAAAGTTCTGAGAGATTTGGTCGTGGATTTTAAAAAAAGCTGAATTTAGTATGAAGGTTTAGAATAAAGAAATGACTTCATATTTATAACTTAGGGAAGTTATTTAGATATTAGTAACTTGAAAGTCTTCTTCTTTCTTTATCATATAGTTGACGAGCAACCCGGTATCAGAGTTTAAACCAGCAATTTTGTGACCAGATTAAGAGTGTCCTCAGCTAAAAAATGTGTTGTAACGGTTTTTTTTTTAATTTATTCTTATTTACCAGTTATTTTCCTATTGTTGATGAACAATAACTCAATAATATCACAGTTTAAATTATTAAAAGGTTTTACATACCATCAGGTTATGCCTCAGGTAAACTAGTTTTTTGACTATGCAATGTTATCCTTCAACATTTTTGACAAGTTCGAGTTTTTTTCAAATGCCATTAAAAGAAGCCGTCTCTACTTCCAAGTTCCAACACTCATTAATCAAAAATGTTTTATGAATAACCTAAACTTAAAAAAGAAAGAAAAATTACAGTAACACTAGGTTATTTTCTGTCTCGCGGCTGTAATTGTTTACAATAAATTTCACAAAATTCACAATACATATACACTATACAGCCATGCCATTACAAATATCTGTCGATCACACAAAATATTGTTCCATGCGGGAAATCGGATCAAAACGTTTATCATCAAAAATACAGAAATTTGAAAAAAGAACAAATAACGTCTAATTATTTCAAACCAATAAGCTCGAATCTTTCGAATCAACCGCGACCTATTCCGAAGATAACCGAAGTTCACACGACTATCGCCGAACTACCCCAAATACATTAGTTGGCGCCGAACCCATCTGCGGATACTTTATCAAGGAATTAAAAATATATATTATCTTATCTTATAAAAGCAGACCTTATTCTTTAATAAGAGGTTCCATCTGATATAAGCTTATTTTTATCAGGCATATAAGCTTATTTAATGCATTCTTATCGTATAAAGATATTGCAATTAATAGTTATTCTGGTTTCAATACAGTAAATTTACTTATCCCTGTAATTATCACAGGGTTAAGCAGAGAAATAATTGTATAAGGTATCTTCTCATTTGACAATTCCATTTTTGAGATAGGCGCTGTTTTTCTTCAGGTTTAATTAAAAGAAAAAAAAATATGTTTGCAATTTATGCAGAAATTTAATTAGTAATACTTATTAACTCTAGGTACCATAGGTATAGGTCAGTGAGTACATTCAAGCTTCTTATTAGAAACAATTAAACATAACATTGACTCACGCCTATATTCCCCAGAGAGGGTAGGCAGAGGTGTATGCAGTACACCCACGTTTCGCCGGCTAAGTTATAAGTCCCACGTAATAACCGAGCACAATTGTAGACTCCCTGCTGCTACTGAGAATGAAAAAACCCTATAGCACTACCCGACCCAGTGATCGAACCCAGGATCTGGTGCTCAGCAGTCGCGCTTGCTACCAACCAACGAGTCAGTCAACCAATAGATATATTGTAAAAATTAACTTACAGACCGTTGACAATAGTCTTGCGCTTGCACTAGGTACTAGCAGCCAATGAAGCAGTCACAAATATAAAACCTAAATAAATAGTCGTATAATAATTTAATAAGAAATTTTAAAAAACAACTGATACGGATGTGATTCGAACCCACAATCTTCGGCGTACCGTGCGGATCTAACCGCTGAGCCACCGTATCCCATCAGAATCAGTCGAAATTTCAAATCTCTTTCTACGCCTAGGGCGTGTGGTTAATATCTATCGGAATACATTACGTATCCGACTCAGTGCTCCAAACTTAGCAGTTTTTGCACCGATGCGATATTACCAATTTCCCTAAAATTTTTTTTTTGAAATAGTGTAAAAAGTCGTTACAAAATTAAAAAATGTTTTATGTACAACGAAAAAACACTTGATTATTATGATACCAGACGACGAGACTCTATCAAGCTCCGATGCCGATACAGCGCGGCGTAACCACAAAACACCATATAACCCCTTTAATACCCAATGCAGACGAATAATTACTATGGTATGCAAACAACATAAGTTTTTCGACTTTTTTTGGCACAAGTAAATGTGTCGCATACATCGGAGTTTTGGCAAGCCAGCCCTCGATAGTCACGGTTACCCCAGCAATACTTTATTACACAATATTTAAAGCCGACGATTATCGTAAACTTGCCGATATTATATCATTTATTTGTAGATTTTGGGGAATGTAAGTAGCTGATGATCAGAAAATGTAAGGGCATTTAGTTTGATTTCATTAGGCAATTTATTTATAGTAGTGGTCCACTCAGTGGTCGAAATTAGAACGTTTTTTTTATATAAATTTTAGCTGCACTTCTTCTCTACATAAACTTTTATTATGCCAAGTTTCACACTCCTCCGTGCGCGCAATATTCTTAAAAAGGGATTTAAGGTTTTCGCTTATATAGAAAAAATGAATCGCCGAAATCTATGCACGTGCGTAACTTCAAGACGGTTGGACCAATTTTGACGAAATTTTTGGTGTTGCTTTAAGTGGGTTCCTGGAGAGTTTACATTTACCCTAACCCTAAACACTACTAAATTGCAGTTATAAGCCATCTGCCAAGCTTCATCGCTCCTATTTACGTATCGTTAAGTCGTGTTGTAAGCGTTTAGATTTTTTGAGGAAACTCGACTAATGCTTTCTTACATAACACACTTACATGTTTTCAAGAACAGAGCTATAAAAAAGGTCTATCGACTGAACAATTAGATATGGTTTAAGTTGTAAGCTTATGCGACAGCATTTTGTTTTTAGTATATGTCTTACTAAGGCAAATTCGGAGCAGTGGGGTTTGGCTTCAAGAATTTGAAGCCAAACACCGCTGCTCCGAATCTGCGGCCTAAGAGTTACCTTGTGTATGAGGAAAAACTAATTTACAATAAGTTCAAGAATCAACATCTGTAGTTAAAACTGGAAGCTGAAATAAAAACTAGTAGTTTTCTATAACTATTTATGTAGGTATATATAGGCTGCAAATGTGCATAAGAAAGAATATATTAGGTCTTGTCTTTTGTGGTTTAGTTTAAATACGTTTAAATCAATGATATGAATGGTATTAGTTGTAACTCATCGAATTTCGGTTACAGTTAAGATTAGTTAACTATGCAGAAGATATTACAGTGCACAAGTGTGTGCGCAAACACAGGTGCACTAACTATTACCTCACTGGACTCATAGTTCTATGGGAGGGCAATCCGACACAACCGGAAAGAAATCTGCTTTCTGAGGAACGGAGCAAGCGATAATTTTTAATAATACGCACAAAGCTTGGGCAAGCCTATTGCTATTACCCGAAAATTTTCCAAACTTCGTGCTGCTACTGAAAATTTCCAGATGGAAAAGCCCAATAACACTTTGCCCGGAGATCGAACTCAAGACTTCGTGCTCAGCAGTCGCGCTTGCTACTACTAAACCAACGAGACAGTCCGAGGCAGTAAATATAATAATTAAATTATTTGTTAAGTCAACCTCATCGCTCCGCTTATGCCTCGCCCCACACAACCTATAGCGTATTTTAGTGCCCAAAACGGCAAATTACATACAAGCAAATTGTGCACTTGCATTACAATATTAACATTTTTATGGGCTATATATTCAGTGCAAGCGTTGCTCTGGACAATTGATGGCCGAGAAAATACGTATTTAATGTATTTTTCCTTTATAATATGTTCAACTGGTGATTAGGGGATTATACAGTTTAAAATGGGGAAATATGTTCTAGTGTCTGAGTTACTGTTGGATTTTTGTCCGGGTGATTTTTTACGGTGGAATTCGTTTTATAGTTTGGTAGTGTACTCAAATTTTAAGGAAAATAAAACTAAAATTGATTAAAAATAAATAAGACTCTCTCTGATCGATCACTAAAATTATAGAGAATTGTATCTGATAAATAATTGACACCCAAAAGAATATTATTCTGATTTTTAAAGGATTTAAAACTAATAACTTTTGTCCTATCATTTCTAATCCTAGTAGAAAGCATTCCCCAAATCAACATGACTATCAACTCTTTTTTCTTTTTGTTTATCGTATAGTTGATGAACAAACTGGCGTCAGAGTTTAAACCGGCCTTAGGCCTCTGACATGGCTTTACTCGCCATTGAAAAATCTCTCAGGTGTGGTTTCCTCACGAATGTTTTCCCTCACCGTTTTAGCAAGTGACAATTAATTCCTAATACGCACATAAATTCGAAAAGTCAGAGAGTTACACACACAGTCGATTCGGCACATTCGGTTCGGTATTTTTGAAGAAGTCCCGATAAAATTTCTTCTAAAATACCGAATCGAATATACGGAATGGACTATGTGTGCTCTAGTCGAATCAACCCGCGATCTTTGCGTTGCAACAGTATTAAAATATCGTAAACTCAATTCAATACATAATCATAGAGGATATCCCGAAAGTGACAATTTAAATATCCCATGTAAAAGTCTAATTTATCAGAAAGATAAACATTTATACAACCTCATTGTAGTTTTGTAATTTATATATTTTATTTAGCGTTTGTATGTCAAGGAAAAACGATGGCAAAGTAATAAATAGGTATGTATCAGAAGTACACAATATGTTGTTGATGTATCTCGGGTGGGACACACGGAGGGTTAGGATGAAGAACAGCGAGCAAATTTATCTTAGATTTTAATATAAGATTATATGGATTAGGCTTTTCTTTTTAAAATAAAATTACCATTTGTAATGGAGACCTTAGTTTTTTTTATGATTAACCACACTAAAACACGGGTCTTAGCTGGATAACTTAATAATTTGATATATTATCTTATATAAGTATGAATTTTAAAAAAATCTATTGAAATTTGAAAAAAAATCTATTAATACATTTTAAGATGATTTCTCTTGTCTTGCTGCCATTTGCGACTTCGTATCATACTGCTTTGTTAGAGATTAAACATTTAGTATTATACATTTAGTATTATATATTTAGATTAAACATTTGTTAGACATATTTTACTTCATTTCTGCTCTATCCCAGCTGCTTTCTTTAGGTAATCGGCTGGATAGGCAAGCCTCACGATTGAATGCGGTGCCGTCATTTTGGAGATGCTTATTTACTCAAATATCTCACAAGCGTACCGATTTTTCCAGTACAAATAATTTGACTAGTCACAACAAACAGCGCAACCTAGCGGATTCTTTCCGAAGCTCCATTAATGCTACCCAACCGCCACACCCGTATTTCACATAACAAACTTACAACAATGCCTGAACGATAAGCTGTACTTATAAATAATTGGTCTACGATAATTCTAATTAGCAAGCCGATACAATCGACCATATCTCGAGCCAGAGCCAACCAACAGGAAACTCTGATAGTGGCTTTGTGTTTTATTAACACTTTACATGCACGGTAAGTAGACGTAAAGTCGTCGGTCGTCAAATTAATTTGAGACATCGATTTACTGAGAAAACATCGTGAGGAAACCAACAGGTTTTTTTTCTACGTGGTCCCTCCAGCTCTAGGTGGCTCAGACTGATTAACCGGACTTCTAGCGAGACCTAAAAGGCCTCTAGCTAAAGCAATTACTACTAAATCTAAAGCTACAGCAGCTAATGGCGCCCCTAATGGGACTTGGGCCTCGGCTCAGGCGTTGTTTAGGGACATGTTAGGGACTAGTTGGATCTGATTTTGATTATTTAGGGACATATTTATGACTACAGGCTTAGCCCGGGCTGGCATAAGCAAGAGTCCCGACCAGAAAAGATATGACCGTTAACTGGCAAGTCACAGGTCTCGGGTTCCAAGGCACGCACCACTTTTGTTTTGAAAGTTATATGCGTATTATAAATCAGTAATTACGTCTTGCTCAATACAGAGAGCATGTAAATCTGATCTTTAAATCAGAAGCTGATCTATGCGGTCCTGCGGCGAAGTAGAGAGTGCACCTTCGTTTAAGCACACACTGTCTTGTGCACTATAATATAATATCTCCCTCATAGTTGTCTATGTTGTGATTAGTTGCTGTTACCAAAATTAGCTCATGAGGATATTATTATCAGTGCTGTATAAAAGCTGTAAATGCACCTTTTCAGCTGTTACAACACATATTTCTTAACAATATTTTTAAATTCGTCACCGTCACGTCCTGTCCTACGCTAACCGTCTTGAGTTCGGAAGGGAAAGATAAAATCTATTTATATAGCTTATAGCCAATATCAGAAGTTCAGATAGCGTTTAATAGCTCTGCTACTGACAAACAGATAGCCGACCAAGGTAAACAGTTATTGCTCATCAGTTTGTTATGACTATACGTTAGTATCTCGAATACCTACTACTTAGAGTAAAATTGTAAAAGATTTTTGACAGCTAAGTCTGTCAATTTGTTACACGATAAGGTTAGTTGCCAAACGTTAAAAATGTAATGATTTATAACCACCTTAAAAAAGTTCAAAGAAATGCCCAGTGGTATTTAAATTTTGAATTTTTTGGGGTAATTAAATAATTTGTTCATCGATTATGCTGTTGTTTTTTTAAATAAAGTTATCACGACTATTAAAATCTATTGTTTGGCTAATCAGCTTTAAAATTCTAGGGGATTAACTAGCCTAGTTAATTAGTTTCATCTTCTAGCCTTACTATCAAAATGTCGGGGATAATTGCAATTTTTAGGTACCATCTATTTAACATAATGCAGCTAATTTTTTTACTACGACTGCCAACGTAATAGGATTTTATAATTCCACTGACTCCTTACATAGACTTTTATAAATTTGACTACCGGGACCAATTTTACATGCTTTCCGAGGCACGGAAACTGAAATTAATTTACAAATTATGTATTATCTTAAGCCATAATATGTCCACAAGGGGGACTACCATAAGTTCAATTGATTGATTCGTTGACATATATTAATGTCTAGGAAGGGACTGCCATAATTATGTCAAATTGATTGATTCGTTGACGCATATCTGACAAAAATCAAAGCTACTGCACTACAAAGCACAAATAATATTATCAAAATAAATAAAAACGATAAAAAGCTTGATAAATTGCAACGAACTGCTGATATCAATCTCTTGGATTTATATACTACAGATAAGGTTTATAGCAGATAGAGTCAGGAGATTACATAACTGGCAGATAGACTGCAATAGTCTCATCTTGGCAATTTACTACTATGAATGAAAAATTAGAGCTTATTTTAATTAAAGACTTAATGCCGTGTGGTTTTCGGCCTAAGCATAGAACCACCCCTAGTTAGTCAGTGGTGTCTTAGATTAACTAAGAAAGTAAATATGACATTGAAAAAGTCACATTGGTATAAGGTAGGTTCGAACCCACGTGCTTGTTAAGCGGGTCCGTAACCAATGTGACATCATGATACTATCATTATATCACCATTTATCATCAACCTTTATTAATCCACTGCTGAACATAGGCCTCTCTCAATGCGCGCCAATTTAGTGCGCTCAATAGAAGTATATTAAACATTAGCAGATTTTTTTTATTAGAAGCAGTCAAATGCCTAACAAAATCCACTAAACTCTACATTTCCTTCTGGTAAGAAGACCATAGATTCCAACAACACATAGAATTTCATTTCAGTCTTATATTAGTCAAAGAAACATGATCTGTATACAAAACCATCAATCCTACCAGCGATACAAAATTGAAGTCAACATAAAGAAATAACGGGACGTCCTTGAAACGATTCTGGATAAGAATTTATATACGGGAGCGATAAGGCTGGGCGGGCGGCGATAAGCGGCCGCGGGCGGTGATAACACGCCGCCCGCCCTACAGATGTTATCTGTGATTAAATAGCTCGCGTTATCAGTAGCAAGAGTCGACGATCTTGGGTGACATAGAGTAGTTTTTGGGGGACAGAGGTGTTAATGTGGATGATTTTGGACTGGTATATGTGGTTTAAGGTCAATTGTTTGGTATTTATTTTGTAGGTATTTTCCCGTTGCTGTTTGCAAATCAAAGTGTAATTTTTATTATTTTAAGCGTGATCATTTTTAGTTGACTCTCCTTTTTTAATATTGAAATTTACAGATAAAAATGCTCTACAAGGTAAGCTAGCAATTCAAATAATATTTTGAAAAATAAACTGATTTAAAAGTAATAATAACAAGATATTATATTAATAAAACTTTTATTAATTAATATTTAATAATTAATTACATTAAGCCGGTTTTACCAAATTCTTAATATAAATATGATAAGCAAATAAGAATAAGTATATTCTGTTTGACAACAGCTATTAATCATACTTAAGAAACGTTAATTCAAATTAAGATAATTTGTGAAAGTCCTAAATAAAAATATTTTTTAACTTCATAGGGAAGATGGTTACACATATTACATGAAGCGATATTCCGTATCTGTTTTAACTATATTCTATCCATAAGTTGGTAAAGAAAAACATTGACCCATTACCAAAAACCTGAAATGAATTTCCTCAGTTTCTAATACTAGAAAATACTTTTTTTTTTCTAACCTATTTACATGACATTATAACTTATTAAATAATATTTTTTTATTAAATAACAAGACGAATTAGACAAGACGAACGATCAATGGTCCACAATAGCGGTGTAATAAGGTGTGGAAATCATGGGAGGAGGCTTTTGCCCAGCAGTGGGATTAATCAAATAATTATACAAGAAAATACACTAAAGCCTCTGTCCTAAACTGATCTACACAAAATATGAATACGCAGCGTTGTCGGTACGAATCCGTCAAACAGATGAGATAAGACGGACGTGAACTTTTGCTGTGTTTGTAACGTGACACCCTTACCTACCCCCACCTACTCCAACCCCCAAACACCCTAACCCCTCGACACTTACATATATTCAGAAGTTTGTGTGTGTGATAATGTCTAGAAGCATTTGGTTTTGAAATAAAAATAACTTTTACAGTTTTGGTGATCTTTACTTCTCTAGCTGAGACTTGAGAGCTTGGAGGAGAGTTATTGTTTGTTTCGACACTAGATGGTGCCCGCGGTTTTGCTTACCATTGATAAAAAATATTATCATACATCATGAAAATTGACTCAGTCAGAAGTGTCTGACTGAGCCAATTAGTTTTCTTTTAGGCCACTGGGTCCAATTTTTTTTCTATCAACGTGCCATTGATTTTTCTCGGGTTTAGCTGCAGCTTACCTCTTACAAAAAAAATAACTCTTAGTTACACTGGTGTTGATATCATATTGTATATAAATAAAACATATTGCCATTCAACGTGGCAATGCAGCCAGCGTTTTAGGGACATTGCCCACTGGAAGCGGTCTTTTAGATTAAGTTTTTTTCTTTTTATTTCATTTTTAGTTTTAGTGTTAGTTTTTTTTTTATTTAATGATAATGTTGCTAGGATTATAAATTGAATAAATAAAATCTTTAAGTAAATAAAACATTAAAAATCAAGTTTTTTAATACCTGTTTCAATAAGCAACGTCGAATGTTACCTTACTTGTGCAGAACTTTAATGGCATCAGATGGCCTACTTACCTGAAAGAAAAAAGTAAAATTAAATTACATTATAATATCATTACGAGGTGACTGGGGGTTGACCTGCGATTGACCTGATGTTTTTGAGTTATGAGAGGAAGCGTTGATGGTTATGAAAACTTATAAAGTATGTATTATACAGCTTAGTGGTATGAACATTGGACTACCAAGTCAAAGGTCATAGGTTTGAACCCAGGGGCCCTACGCTAAAATTCATGTCTATTATCAACGTCAGCACATTAGAAACAAAGTGGAAATAATGTTACGAGATGTTTGTTATTATACAATGAGGTCCCATTGTCTATCTCATAAGGTCTTCATCAGAACTTCTTCACCAAATTTAATTGGGTTTAACCTCCTTATTTACCGACTTCCAAAAAGGAGGTAGGATTACTCCGTTAGTTGACGATTTGAGTAATTCTTCTTTTCTTTTCACTCCGGTACCATATAAATATTGTCAAGATCTGATTATGAACTTCGGAGATGCAGAACGGAACTCCTCATCGGATGATAGCAAACCTCTCGTAATAACTAATTTCATTTTGTATGAATTGCTTATAATAAACTACTTACTAAAAAAGTCGGGGGGGCTATCTGCTCCATAAAAAATAAAAAAATAATAATATCGACTTCAAAACACTAATAAACTAGAAATAACACAAAAACTTTAATTTTGGAGTCGGTGCCAAGGCTTAGGATTAGGTGGTTTAATCTGAAACCCGCTTAACTTGATGAAACAACTTTTTAACGGATATAATTCGCGCTGCAAAGTGCTCGAAACGTCAGGATTGTATTATCAAAATAAAAACGCGAATTATATCCGTTAAAAAGTTGTTTCATTATGTTGAGTGTCCGCTTAACTTGGCACCGACTCCAAAACGAAACGATTTTGTGTTATTTTTAACTTGTAGTGTTTTGAATTCGGTATTTTTTTTTGGTTAGGATTTTTTTTAATCGTTTAAAAGGCGATATCAGCCCCGTTCTTCGCCTATCATTTACACCGCTTCCCCCATATTAGCGCACAAAGTTTATACGTATGCAATGGTGAAAAAAATCTGCAGTATTATGCAAAGTAGTGCTTATCGTGAGATCTAGAGCGAACTGCGCACGCGTTGTAGCATGTTCTTATAGGATTCAAAGAACATGGTTCCATGGGGTTTTTTCAGCAAATGTGAAATTGATTGTAGGGTGTGATGGTTGATTTGATAGCTTGAGTATTGTTATTTTATAGTTTTACGGTAGTAGGTATGGTCGTTAAAAGTTAATTAATATATCTACTCTATTCTACTCTACTCTATCTCTAATCGCTAAACTTTATAGATCTCTATCGCTTTTTAACTTGATGGGAATTCAGAGATCTCAGATTCGAACCCAACGCGAGTTCTAACTTTTTGTAAGGTATGTGCGTATTATAAATTAATTATCACTTACTCCGTGCCTCAAAAAGCACGTAAAACCGTTGGCCCTGCGCCTGATCTCTCTCCGATCGTGTCGGATTGCCGTCCCATCGGAGTCATCGGACTATGAGAGTTAGGGAATAGAGAGTGCACCTGTGTTTGTGCACACATTAGAGCAATATAATATCTCCTGCGTAGTTGGCTAGTCTCTGACTGCTGTGACCGAAATTCGGTCAGAAAATCAAGAGGACATTAGTATTACTAGAGACATAGTTATTATTTAGTTTTTATAAAATCGTTATCAGGTATAAAAGATTGTTATTGTTTTATTGGTAGTAGCCTCGTCTGCCAGACATAAGGTACTACTACATACGACTCAAAGGATTACTTAATACTTAATTTAAGTCAAAGATAGGTGTGCCCGATTGGCACCTTTTTGATATTTGTCTATGTTTTTTATATTTAATTTTTATTGTCTATTGAAGATATGTTTTTTTGTTTTGCTGTTTGACGGGAATAAAAAGATGAAATACTAAAAAAACTAAGATTTTATTTTATAAAAATATCTTAAAATATACCCGTTCGTTAATAATAGGTATAAAATACAGATTCGTTATTGTGAGTTATTTAACACTGTCACAGTAACTCTTTCTAATCTGAACAAACGTTTTCAATAATCCTCTAAAAATAAAGCCTTGTGTACACTATAACACGAGCACCACAATCGGGGCACCCCTAGGCGGCGGTATCGCTCCAGCCGCGCGGCCAAAACCCACGTTATCGTGGTCACTTTTCACGTTTTTCACCAATCCAACCGCGCCAGAATAGGACGGTGCCAGATCTCGCGATAGCAGCTTTATTGAAGCGGCTTATATAACGTTGTCTAGTTATAATTGTGAGTTAAATTGTAACTGTAATTAACTCTTAACTTTATTTGTTAGAAGCGCGTGGATTAATGATGTTATGAACGTTCCAGGTCACGTCATATGGGGGAATTGTAGAATAACTTTGTGGTATTCATGTGCAAAATAATAACACTTATAACACCAAGGGCTACTGTTAGAAAGTCTTCATTATTTTTAAGCTATTGCATAGCTTTTATCGCGGGCTTTGAGATCAATCCGAATCAAGAAATTCCGTAACGAAAATAAAACCTAACACCCTTTATTGCATTATAATCTAATTGAGTGTTTAAAACCTTATTTACTAACAAATAAGGTATATTTTATGTTGACACATTAAAAAACCAAACATTTAGAAATATAAACATTCGAATTTCGAAAACTATAGATCCTACTACTATTATAAAGGCGAAAGTTTGTAAGTATGGATGTATGGATGTTTGTTACTCTTTCACGTAAAAACTACTGAATGGATTTGAATGAAACTTCACCACAATATAGCTTATACATCAGAATAACACATAGGCTACAATTTTGAACCTGAAGTCCACGCGAACGAAGTCGCGGGCAAAAGCTATATTACATAATTATATTTTTTAACGAAAACCTATACCAATCAAACTGATAATTTTGATGAACCTTTGTAATATCATTCTCCATAACTTGGTTTGTTGTGATTTTTCATAACTATATTAATTAATTTTATATCTTCAATGCGCGAGCGAGATAGTAGATTAGCGAGTGTCTGCAGTGAAGTCCGCACCTTAGAAGAAATATCCTTAACATAATTTATCGGATTGCCAATGGGAACAGACCGATAAATAACCATCAATTTTGTCTTCCATGACAAAACATTTAATCAGCAAGCCAAGGTTTTTCACAAATTCAACCTCGTTTTAATTGCTGGTGATAGCAGTATCGCGGGTTCGATCCCGACTGTTGCTCATTAACCGATAGTTATTCACTTAGTTTAACAATGGCGAACGTGATAACGAGGGAACAGATAAGTCGCACGTGTGTTCCGTAATTAGTTTTATTGCTGTGTTTGAGGTGATATTGCTGTGGATGTTAAGGTAACCTCAGAACGATAACGTGTGGCACACGTATGGTGAGCCTTAAGGTGCTGTCTTACTGCAGTTACAAAATGTTAAACAAAATTTGTTACCTAACATTCTGTCACAAATTTTGGCAAACGTTACCAAAATAGTGTTGTCATACATAAGCATTTTTGAAAAGTGTTATATTTAATGTATTAGATAAAATTCATATTATATAACAAAACAATGCTTATTGACTGATAAAATAAAAGGTAGTACGTATGCCTGCGAATCCAATAGCTGAAAAGTGTTTAGTGTACATCGTGACTGCTAAGTAAGGTTCAGTTCTTAAATCGGTCATTTTTATACGGAGATATAAGTGATTTCATAATTCACTAACACCCATACCAGACCCATAACGTTTGAGGGAAAACATCGTGAGGAAACTAGGACACCTGTGAGATTTTTCTACGGTGAGCAAAGCCATATTTTAAACTCTGGTTAAACTCTGACACTTGGTTGTTCATCAACCATACAATAAAGAAGGCCCATACCAGACCAATAATATCTGTTGATAACACAAATATTTATCACATATGGGAATTAAACCCGCGACATTTAACGAGAAAGGAATCTCTTTAGGTGTCACATTCATGTCCTAAAATCAGTAAGAGTATTCTTACTAAACACAACTCGTTATTAGTAGAAAACTGTGCAAAATCTCACAAAGGAGCTTGTATTAACTCATACATGAAATATATTCAATCTGCGAGTCTGAGATAAGGCCCTCCCTCGGCCTCCCGAGAGGAGATCTCCCTCCGAAGCTAAGCCGGATGCGAGGATTTTAGACGGTCACTGCTTATGTGATTTTTTATGTGTGATTGAAGATATCATTTCTTACAACCAGTTATTTTGATCGGAGATTCGTGAAGAAAATATGCGGGAATCGTTTATTTCTAGATCTTACAACTAGCAGTTGTAAGCGACTTTGTCCGCAGATGAAATATTTTTTACGTTTAACTAATAACTTTTCTTAATAAACGGTATTTAAAGTATTTTTTTTTTCTTATCAGTCTCGGATCTTTGGTGATTAGCGTGTTGTTATGCAACATAATTATTCTTTTTTTATAAACTTACTTTCATAAATTAAAAATTTCTCCGCAAACAAATAAAGTTTCCAAAGAGTTTAGTAAAACTTTATTTTATACCAAAACATGTAAATTATGGTCTCCGCTCATAGACATCTTTCTACCGGTCGAGTCCAAGACTCGGGCTGAATTTACACCGCCTTTTATCACTGATTTTTTTACCAACTTTTATAAGTTGTTTGCGTTGCACATAGGCCAAAACCAAAACATATATAGGCCTGGCCGCTTTGCCCTTCCTTCATATCACTATTTTAAATTAATTTCCAGTTAGAACTTGCAACTATTAGAAAATTATCATACTACAACACAACTATCAGACTCTTTATCACATCATAAGAGAAAACTTCCCGCCCCATTGCTTTAAAATTCACGAGCATCACTATTCGAGCAATAACAAAGAGGTAGCAGCCCTGAATCGCGATAATAAAATTATTATTATTCGTACTATCAGGGCTGCCACCCGGCGATGTTATCGGCGCTATCTCGCAGCGCCAAGCGTCGCTTCACCCCCTTCTGTGAGTATAGGGATGGGAAAATATCGGTGATGTAATAAATTTTGTTTTTATGTGACGATAGTTTGATTTGCGAATTTGATGACAGTTTTGTGATGATGTGGTAGTGTTATTTTATTTTATTGGTGGCAATAAGATTTAGCTATTTAGAATGCGCTTTGGAAATATCTCCCTATTTCATTTTAAGAGTCGCGTTTGGTAAGCAAAGTAACTTTATGATTTTATAAACTTGAGCATCGACTATTTAAATGAATTGTTAATTTTAAAAGCAACATTATAAGGAGGTGCATCTTATGCGATTCAAATAAGAATGCGCAACTTTGATTGCCATTTTGTGACGTCATAGATACTCAATATAATAGTTTTTTTAATCTGTTTTTAAAAACAGCTGACAGCTATTAGACACATTATTTTTAAGAGTCACATAGTATCTTCGTGTCATGCTATATTGCCATTTATTTACTATTGTCGCAAAAAATGTTAACCTCCATTCAACCCACCAACCAAATTTCTCCTTTGTAACAACAAAAATGAAGAAAGGAAAAAGTCACTTCATTTGCACAAATCGTCAAAAACCTAATCACATCAAGTACATTCAACAGAAAATTCGTAATATCAAAAGCTTATTTTCAAAACATCGACACACCACATCCCAGGAGCCAACAAACAAACGCTATCGATATCAGCCCGTCACTAGGGGTGTAACCTGCCTTATTCCGGATAAGAATAAATACAGTGGCTCGCAGCGGAATGTGCTAATACATCCTTATCGACTGACGCCCCACACTCAGACAACTTTATTTGTACAACAGGACGAATTTAATTGGGATTTGTTTGTGTTTTAATAAAACGTGTAAGAAATAGGTACCATAAGCGCGTGTAGATGATTTATGAAAAACTAGTCTTGCCCGCGACTTCGTTAGCGTTAATTTAGGATTGAAATTTAATCATGATTCTCTCTTTAACATGTAACTATCTATACTAATATTATAAAGAGGTAAAGTTTGTATGTATGTATGGCAGGGGTAATCTCTGGAACTACCGATCCGATCCTAAAAATTCTTTCACCAATAGGAAGCTACTTTATCCCTGAGTGTTATAGGCAATTTTTTATATCGAAAAAAAAAACGCAATCTGGCTGCTTTATCAACGTGTGTTTGTTTACGTGAACATTTAATTAAAGCGGATAAAGTCGCGTGGTATAGCTAGTAAATAATATACACAGGGTACTACAACTAATATTAAAAACTAACACTAAAATTTAAAATAAATTAAAAAGAAAAACTTAACCTAAAAGACCGCATCCATTGGGCAATATCTCTAAAACGCTGGCTGCATTGCCTGTTGGATGTTAATGCCAAAGACACGTGTCGCCATCTATTATCATAAGAACGTTATTCTTGTTTTCCTCGGGAACAGCACTTTTTTGGGATTAAAGGTACCTAATTCCCGTTTCGGTAAACCTGACAACGTGTACGCAAAATTTCAATATTATCGGTTCAGTGATTTAGGTTACAAAAACAAACTTACTTATTAAATAAATTTATTATTTTATGGTATTATTAATAAAATATAATTATGTGGGTGTTCTATACACCTCAGTCTATCCCTCTGGGATTCAGGCTATGTACTCGTATGTAGTTTAGTTATCACTATATACAGTTAATATAGTAATCGGTAACGCGGAAACGTAAATCGATAAAAACAAAAGGACTGCGTGAAGGTTGATATCGCTTCCTGGCGATACTCTGTCCTTGTCATTATCCTTTACGATAAGAGAGACAGTGACAAAACATGCTTGTGTACAAAAACTGGCTAAGTGTGAGTCTAACTAGCACAAAAAATAATTTCAAGTGTCTACTAATTACGGTTCCAAAGATACAGCCACAGGACAGACGGACGGACAGACGGAGGCTTAGTAATAAAGTTGGTTGGCACCTTTAGGTACGGAACCCTAAAAATTAAAAATAAATAGAAATAAAATTCATTTCATTAGGATAACAATTTACATCTAGAAAATTTGAAATATTTAAAGTTAATATCGAATTAAAATTAAATTAAATTAAACAACATTGAATAAATTAAAATTCAAATAAATTAGAATTTGATAAGTACAATTGATTAAATTAAAGTTAAACAAAAAAAAAGGAAAGTACATTTATTTAAATTGACGTTTTAAAAAGTAAAACACACTAAAGTGCCTGCACGCTTTATTCCCAAATGCTACAAGCAATTTGACGGTTTTATATACTTAATGTAAAATGTAAAAGCACGGAAGATGAGATATATTATTATAAAAAACACATAACTTACGAAAAGTCAGAGGTTGCTGATTTTTCGTACTTTGGGTTCTAACCTGAGACCTCTGTCTTGTCAGTCTACAGTCATACCACTAGGCTATCACGACTCAGTATACAATATTAATTACCCGTCCCTATTTCTATCCAAAAATGCCCTTTCATCATTACTTTCCCTATTTATTTTAAGATCCTTGAACTTCATACATAACCATCAGCTGGCTTAGTATTATATCTACAAGCACCTGAATTAATTACGAATGATATGGGTGTGTCTTGATGTGGGTTGGCGAGCACACAGGATTTTTACGGCCATATTATTTTGTGTTAATTAATAGATAGCATCTAGGCCTGGATGGGTGCGATAAGAGTTTAAATGTTTTCAAAACCCTATTATGTGAAAAATTTGGTTTTTATCCCGAATTTTTACATACAAGTATATATATAATACAGGGTTATTTGTAAAACACCAGCATCCTTAAAAGGGGTCATTACACTCATCATTATGAACAACTTTTACTATGGGACCAACCCTGAAATTTAAAAAAAATCAGCTGTTCCATACATTTATGTTATACTCAACAAAATGTATGGAACAGCTGATTTTTTTTTGCGATTACAGGGTTGGTCCCATAGTAAAAGTTGTTCGTAATGATGAGTTTAATGACCCCTTTTAAGGATGCTGGTGTTTTACAAATAACCCTGTATATATCTTAGCTTCTTAAATAGTTATTTAATAAGAAAATATGAAAAACAACTGTTATGGATGGGTTTCGAACACACGATCTTCGATGTACCGTGTTGACGCTCTGACCGCTAAGTCAACGTATCCTACCAGATCAGAACTAGTCAGAGCGTCGACACGGTACGTCAAAGATCGTGGGTTTGAATCCCATCCGTAGGAATTAGTTGTTTTTTTTTAAATATAAAGTTTTTAAACTTACTTAATAATGTCTTAAGTTTTCGCGAACATTTATAATCCGATCGTCAGGTCACGGGGTCAAATCCCGCTCGTAATAGATTTTTTTTCTAAATAAAAAAAATGTATATACCTACTTTTATTTTTGTGGCTAAGCTCAGAACCCTATACAGCTATTAAAAAAAATAATCGATTAAAAATCAACAAAACTAAAACGCCCAGACATTTAACAGCAAAATTACCTGATAATACATCTTTTGTGTACAGTATTATGCAATTCAAACCCTATAGATAACGATATAGAGTCTATGTTACCCTGGATGTGATATTACTGCCTGTTGCTTCGGCGGATATTGCGACGCTCTATCACCTCCCGGCGCCCTCTAGCGGGAATTACCCTGTAATTCGGCAAATTACCCACTGGTTTTGTGTAATTAAATACTTTTCTTTGCGTTATGTCTCAGCTGATAAGGTTTTTTGACCTGGTTTTAGTTGGGAAGTCGGTGGTTAAAGATTATCTAAACTAGAGAGCAAATTACATTATTAAAAATTGAATTACAATAATTTGCGTTGAGGTAAAGTAAGGTAACGTTAAGTTGAAACAATTTTTTTTAGTTACCTGATAGCTTTGAGTTTAGCCACCTGATAGCCTTTGAGTTTAGTCACCTGATAGCTTTTGATTTTAGTTTACAAATAAACGTACGAATATGTATACAAAATAAACGTTACTTTTAAAAATGTTGTTGCGTTTTCACTGTTCTCAAGTCCTACGCAACTGCTCTTAGTCCGGTGGAACTGGGAGTGGCAATCCGACACGACCGGAGAGAGATCATACAGGCGACGACGGCTTTACGTACTCTCTGAGACACAGTGCGAGTGATAATGAATTTATCAACATCATCATCATTTCAACCATAAGACGTCCACAGCTGAACATAGGCCTCCCTGCATCCAGCAGCTTCCTGCGACCTTTATTAGGTCGTCTGTCCACCTTGTGGGTGGACGTCCAACGCTGCGCTTGCCCGACGTGGCCTCCATTCCAGAACCTTTCTACCCAATCGGCCGTCAGTTCTGATGAATTAATTTATAATACGCACATAACTTACAAAAAGTCAGGTGCGTGCCTTGGGCTCAAAATCGAATTGATTTCTGACCGTCAACATCATTCCAAACTATTATACACATAACATAATTATAACGTCAACTAGTTTCACGGTGAAATAAAACATCGTAAGGAAACCAACATACCTGAGATATTTTTCAACTGTGTAAAGCTATGTCAGACGCCCTCATACGGTTTAAACTCTGACACCAGGTGGTTCCACACGTCATAGATAGAGTGTACGTAACATACAATAACAACTACTAGTTACAACTTGCATCACTTCTTAACCTGTTATCACCTCTAGCCATCAATTTAAACAAAATATTAACTCAAAACCAAACAACATCGCGGCACAAGCCTTGTCGGTAATAAACAACCCTTACTTCACTTTTAAACGTTATCTCAGCGTTGCAAGGCTCCACCCCAGCCTCCCTCAGATAAACAGATATGAATGTTGATGTATGTAATTTTGTATGGAAATTGTCTCGCCTACTATTAATAAATGATTGTACGATGTTGGGTGACGTTTGATGAGTCTAATGTTATGGAATAACAGGTCTGTTTTTAAGGGGTTAGCAGATTTGTTAGTCAATTTTTTTAATACAAAAAAATACGTGTGGCTATCAGGAACTGCCGCGGTAAAGCTATTGCATAGCATTTTTTATTAACTTATGCAATTATAATTATTTATTTATTTTTTATTTATGCAGTCAATAGCTTAAAAACTTATAGCAAAATCATGTCTTGAAAAATCTAAGCAAATAAATTAGTTTTCGAAACTCGAATGTTTATATTTCTAAATGTTTTGTTTTTTAATGTGTCAACATAAGATATACCATAATTGTTAGTTAATAAGGTTTTAAACACTTTTGCAATAAAGGGTGTTGGGTTTTATTTTTGTTACGGACGCCGCGCTCAAAGCCCGCGATAAAAGCTATGCAATAGCTTAAAAAAATATTATCTCTTTTCCAAAGCGTGGCCATTATAACGCTTGACCCTTCTCAGTATAGAGCTTTGCTTCGCTGTAAAAGACGCCTTGCCCTACAGTAGGACAGTTACAAGCTGATCATCATCATCATCAGCCTGTATTAGTCCACTGCTGCATGAGCCTCTCCCAATGCATGCAACTATTGTGCAGTCTTTGAAGGTATTTGACATTTGCCCATAATCGCCATGCTGGGCCAACGAGTTTGCAATCGCAGTAGAGACGATTGCTGTTACACTGAAGGATGCTGCTGCCCATCCTCGGGATCTTCCCTTTGTCGCTTCTTACGACACCCGCGAGACGAGTAGGTTCTTTTCTTGGGCCGGAAACCACACGGCACATAGCAGATATAATAATAATGTCCTCCTGACCGAATTTCGGTCACAGCGGCCAATCTCAACGGAGATTAGCCATCGACGTGGGAGATATTATAGTGCACAAGTGTGTACGCAGACACAGGTACACTCTCTATTCCCTCACTCTCATAGTCCGATGGGACGGCAATCCGACACGACCGGAGAGAGATCAGGCGCAGGGCCAACAGCTTTACGTGCTTTCCGAAGCACGGAGTATGTGATAATTAATTTATAAAACGCACATAACTTACGAAAAGTCAGTAGTGCACGCCTTGCTTCAAACCTGAGACCTCACAGTAGATATACATATAGGCTAATACAAGGAATAAACCGATTTTTCTCATACCAATCTCAAAAACATCCTTAGCATACGCTACCTGACATAATCATTGAGCAGCAAATTCTTCGTGTTTGGACAATTACCAGATAAACCTCCGGGGTGTTAGTTGACGTGTTTTAAGTCGCTTTAGGGACCAATTGGGCGTGACGGGTGATAACAGGATTACAACACGTCGTGTATGCTCAAGTTTACGGTGTTTTGAAGAAGTAGTAGATTTAAACACTGTTTTAAACTTTTACGGTTTTTAATTATACTTCTTTCTTATCGTATGGTTGATTAACAACCTGGTGTCAGAGTTTAAACCGCCTGTAGGCCTCTGACATGGCTTTACATCATTGAAAAATCCCTCAGGTGTGCTGGTTTCATCACGATGTTTTCCCTTGCCGTTTTAACAACTGATAATTAATTTATAATACGCACATAATTTACGAAAAGTCAGAGGTCGCGCCTTGGGATCGAACTCAAGACTTCTGACTTCTCAGTCGACAATCATACCACTAAGCTATCAGTGCTATTTTTTTCGATGTTCATAATTATTATTCGTTCATGCGGGCCCGGCTAAGTCTTTCCAAAATTCAATCACAAAAGTCATAATAATAACATAACACAAATTAATTTTAAGTGTTATGCAATTGGCTGCAATGTCTGCAATGCAACAGCTTCTAACTTTTGTAATCTAGTAAAGTAACAATGTAGATAATTGTTTGCAACTTATACTTAATGATATGATTACATTATTATCAAGATTTCATTGTATTTCTTTTGTAATGTCGATAATCTTTTCTTTAATATATGTATTTTATGTATGTTTTTTTCATAAGCACATGTTTTGCTTAATTAATGAAAATATTTGAAAAGAAATACGCAAAAATAACTGACTCAGGCGGGACTTGAACATGCGATCTTTGGCGTGCCGTGCCATCGCTTTACCAACTAAGCTACCGAATTCTACCCGCTTCTCAACTCAGACACCAAATCGCGATGCAGCATCGATGCAGTTGCAAAATTGCCGATTGCCAATGAAAAAAGTATATGTACGTTGGCTCTAATTAGGACTGCTATCACCAAAATTGCCAACGCCGGACAAAAACCTTAAAAACCCCGGATATTTCGGTGAAATTGAGCATTTTTTCCGGACGCTCCTGAAAAAAAATTGAGTGAGTGATCGGTCGTTGTGGCGGGAGTCAGGACCAGAAAGTATCCAGGTTTCATCCACTTGGAACCGATCACTTTCTAAAACCCTCCCTCAGCCCTCTAATCTAGGTAAAATCCGGGGATTCCCGGTCGGACAGCAGCTCTACCTTAATGAAACTTAAAGCTTGATTTTTTTACTCTCAATACACATATTAATAGATGTATACATAAGCACTATATCCACAAAACCATCTTAAAGACCATTACAAGCGTCCCATAAACCCGCATTCACCTAAGCCTATTCAAAAATTCACTCGAGTGATTTTAAAAACGTCCTTATTCTGTGAAGGTGCGATGTAGCCGGTTTATCGTCACGCACAATTTGGCGAGAGACCGGCTCGTTCGAACTAACGACCGACATCTCCATCTCTGATATGAACGCTTTGTGATCGTAAACTGTTGGTTTTTCTTTTTAAAGCCACGTTTCCACTGGCCTGTCGAACAAAGAATTTGTTTCGAGAAAATATTTGAAACCGATATTCCAATTTTTTTAAAAAATTTAACAAGAGGATGAACATAACATTAATATCAAAATAAATAATAATATAAGTAAGTAATTTTTTTTTTACATTAAACGGTTTTGTCATCAGAACTAAAGGTAAGTAGGTACCAAATATCAGATTAATCTGACAACAGGAAGGGGATAAAACTTCAATTACTAAATTTGAACCAAATAATAAACAGGGCAAGTAGGCACTAAATAAAATCGTTTTATAACTTAAAAGGTAGAAGGAAAATCGAAAGTTGATAGAAAAAGAGAAAGAGAGGCCAAGATAAAGATACGCAGCGCAGATCAAAGAGGGAGTTTATGGAGGTCAAGGAATTGGCTCTTAATAGGGACACCTTGAAGAGCTGAATCGACAAGAGCGTAGCTCTTAAAAGAAAAGATGATGATAAGATGATGAACACTCGTTCTGTGAGCCGGTGCCTTCCACTGAATGAATAAATCGTTTGCCAAGTCCATCCGATCATTCCCGAACGAACATGTTCGCTCGTTAAAAGTGTTTACATTTTGCAGCGTGGACGAACAAAATGCTTGTCAAAACCAAGGCTTACGCAAGTACTTGTACTGTTGAACTCATTTCAATTTTTTTTTTACTATTAAAAAGTTAAAAATTGCTTTAATCAGCCAGGAAACGATATGCGCATTGGCTTTGGCACGCACCAAAGTGGCAATGAGTTCTTATATAAATTGGCACTGAGTTCGAAGTTCAAGAGTAATTCGTTTGAAACACTAAGTGGATTCGAATCTTTAAAATTAGAACGTTTGAAAGTTTGAAATAGAATTAATGTAGCCAGTACTATTTTTTTAAAGTTTTTTTTATATTCCCCTGTCATTTTATCCATGTGAAATTAATTATTTTCTTCTTCTTATTTTCTAATGGCAAGTTAGCAACCAAGTGGATCTACTTTCTCTATTTGTATCTTATTGTGTTACGTTTATTCCAAGTAAACGAAATCTATATAAATAAAAATCAATTATTTAATACGGTCAGTAAGACAATTGGATATTTATAATCTGATATCGGTTTCGCGACTAGGTATAAAAAATCGATTTTCTATTCGGTTCAATACTTAACCTAGGTGTATTAATCGACTCCAGTATAGAATCTCTGAATCTTTATATTTTCTATATTAAGTACTAATATTTCAAACATTAATCCCTTCGTTTCACCCCTAATATTTGCCCAACCCTGCTCTATCTCACTACTTCGCGGAACAAGAAATATTTCATACGAGATAACATTTGAGAAGGGCCTGCAGATTGATCACAGGTGACGTTATCGATACCTGCGAGTTGCGGGTTCGAAACGAGTTCCGATCGAGTAACGATAGTAATTGATACCGAATCGATTCTGACAATCGATTTGACGTGAATCGGCAGCGTTGAATTTCTTGGTGATTGATTTGTGTGTGAATCGATTTAATGGTGGCTTATTTGAATTGTTTGGTTTTGATTTTTATCAGTTCGTCACGTTTGGTTTCGACGAAATATTGGTCGATGTACCTATTAACTGGTTTTTCGTTGATTTTTATTTGTTTTAAAAGTGTACCTACTGTATTTATTTTTTTACATGTCCAAAGATGTACTATCTTAAATAACATCTTAATATGAAAAGTATATTTTAAAAAATGCGTTAAGTTTTTTTAAAAAAAAATTCCGTGACCAAGTTGGCTCAAGATAGTTTAACCCAACAAATAAAAATTCAATAAAGTTCTATCGCAAATAATAATAATGCTGAATGTTGCAAAGCTAAAACCGAGTAAAAAAAATCTGCAGTTAAACCATACCATAAAACTATACGTTTTGTCGAGTTATGTGAATATAAATGTATGGAACAGCTGTTTTTTCAAGTCAATATTATTATACAATATTCTTTATAGAAGTATTGAATAAATAATACAAACTCCTATCTTCTGAAAAAATAGGATTTCCCAAAATAATTCCCGAAGAATCAGAAGTGACATCTAAACTCCAAATCCCTGAACTGATAATCTTATCTCTGAATTACGAATACATACGTACATAACAGCTCGGAGACGTTTGTACAATCACAAAGTATCCAAATCTGCTGCCGAGTGATCGGCATTTTTCACCTTTAAGTATTCACAAACGTGGACGTGTCCAAATAGGGCCAAGTTTGTCATTATAGGAGTAAAATTAACACGCTATTACGAATATTTCGAGAATACTACGTTAAGTCGCTTTTTGGCCGTTTTACGTTTTTAATGCGAAAATTATTGTTTTATAATTTTTTTTATGCTCACAAAGTTTCATTTTTTTTTAAAAAATACAGTTGTAAAAAATAATACAGTATTGAATTACACAATATGCTAACTTAATGTACATATGTGTAATGTACCTAATGTACAACTACATAGATACAAAAAAATAATTTTGAAAGCTCTAGTATTTTAAAAGTTATCACATATTTCTCGATACAGCAAAGTTGACTTTTTCAAGTTGGCGTAGTGTTAATTGCTGGTATCGATTTAAGGAAAAATTTCAAGTGGTTTAATAATACGAGCGTTATTAAATAAGTAGTCAAGAATTTATGACTAACTTTAGACGGAAAAATACTTTTGTAACCTAATCAAAAATGGTGACATGACAGCTGATGAAATCATTGTGGTATCGAACTTATAACACTTTATGTGATGACGTAATATGAGGTAATGTTAATGTAATAAAAAACAGTATGTAGTGTTGTATGTCAAGCAGGGATGCATTGAAAACCGCTCCCACCAACATAAAATTATGTAAGAAAGAAACGAAAACATGCTTTATTTGGCACAAACAAACTCAAGCACACAAAAAAAAGGAAAAGTTCAAAGTGTCAAAAGGGTCAGCCGCTCAGCATAAAGCTAGCTGGCAGTAACACTGCTCAGCCAGCACTGATGAAAATCAGATACCATTTTGGGCAAAGCAAAGCAGCTTTTCAGCTGCTGCCCAAAATGGTATCTACATGCAGGAAGAGCTAAGTATCTATATAATAGTGCAAGCCCAAACCACTACTCGACAAGTGTTGAGTAGTGTATCACGTGTTTATTATAATTACTTGTAAATATTTCGTTTTATTACATACCAAAAGTATATACATATACATTTATAGTATCATTATATTACTTTCATAATTTATTTATTTAAATATTTTTTTATTACTCATTACAATATTTTAAAAAATTGTAGGCGCTTTAAGTATTATTTTAGAGTACATTCATTCATTTCTTGTAGATTCATTCACTAAAGAAAACCTCATAATTAATTGATTTAACCTACAACTGCAGACATTTACCGCAATTCACGTTTATAATCTATTACTACTCTTATTTTCTATAACAATAAAGCTCACACCTCATCTACACATATTTCCCGATGATTGGCACTTCCCACCTCGTTGGGAAAAAGGATAAATAATTTAGTATGATCCTCCGACGGAGATAGCTCTAGAGAACAAAGGTAGGGCGCTATCGCCGGCTACAGCCTTCGCCGCTCGCCCTCGCCGCGTGCCCATTGGCATACGACACGACACAAAAACGTAGCACCCATAACTTCGCGAATTTATGTCAATAACGCTCAGCAAATTGATGATGAAATATGATTCCACCATAAACGTTATTGTGAAAATGGAGCCAAGTCACGCCAAGATTTTCGACTCTCTTCGCCTATAAAAAAATTGATATCTGAATAAATGTTGGATTCTTATAAGTTCCTTAACATTCGTCGCTGCAGGACGTAAAACGTAATAAACTCTTACTATAAAAAACTGGGCAAGTTTTAAAAATCAATAAAACTATCATTGTATAAAAAAATCGAGAAACGACAGTTGACTTGATTGTGTTTGAATTTTAACTGTCTAAATCTAAAAAATGTACTATGCGATTCAAATAAGAATATGCCAATTTAATCGCCATTTTGTTCCATCTAAACCAATAGGAACAGTCAATCGTTTTAAATGACTGTTCCTATTGGCTGAGACATCACGTTATGGCGATCAGAGTGACACATACTCGTACTTATTTAAATCGCATAGTTAGACTATCTTAGATGCACAATGGAAACGCGCTCAACTGAGGGTGAGCAAAACTCGAGGTAAATGAAACTCTTATGAAAATGTGATACAATGTATTACGGCGAGATAGCCGGAGTGATAAGGACATGATTGAGTGAGAAGAGATGGGTCTGCCACTGACGTAAGTTAGCGGAAAAAATAGATTATATGAGTAGGTTTATTGTTAAGTAAGTATAGAGTACTTAGTGACGGTATTGTTTCTAAGCGCTAGTTGAAAACTAGCGCCAGGCACCCGATCTCGCACAAGCTGAGTTACACTGGCCTTAAAAAAATAATATTACACTTTTAAAATTGCAATAACTTTTAAAGTACACAATGTGCATAAACATGTAAAAAACTTATATAAAATCTATGCGGAAATTTGTGAAAAGATATAACAAGATATTACTCAGATATAACACCAAAAATCTAATCAGCTAACCAGCAAATCAAAAATCAACCGCAAAGTCGAAACTATTATCTATTACCAGACAATTACACTGATCGGAGATCTTTAGCCCCCTGATAGAGGGGCGGCGGGGCGTTGGGGAGAAATGGGGGTAAACGAGGAGGAAGGGGGGGCGTTATCAGCGATTTTCGCGCCATTAACCGTCGCGATACAGTCGGCACTCTATGCACGCGTTAAGTTTACGTTTAATTGATGTACAGGTAAGTCAAGTTAGTCAGGTTAGTCAAGTGTGATTCATGTCCATCTATGTTATTAATGGAGTTTGATGTACCTTGGAGTGGGTTGAGGGGTTTTCTTTATATCATGTCGTTTTTGAGGGTTAGGAGTAGGAGCATTAAAATCTGATACTTTAGGAATAAGGCGGCAGACGATTTTAAGTAAGAGGTTGTAGTTGTATTAATTCTTAGGTCGTTAATAAGACCGTGATAAATTAAGCAACACCACTCCACGTATTGAAATTATAGATGGCAGTGTAATGCGCATAGATTATAAAAACTAATATCTGGAGTTTTTTTCTCGCCGCGTCGCGCTGACCCAGACTTTCAAGTAGCTAAACTGGAATTTATGTAAGTATTTATTTAACTCAGCATAAGACCTGGAATTAAAGAAAAAAAAACCAGGGGTAAACAATTTAGACGTCAAAAATATCCTCCGCATCACCGTCCTCGGGTAGCGTGCTCAGAAGACTGGTAGCATTGCCACTTGGTTGGCAATATACCATATAAAAATATAAAAAGGAATGTTTTTGATCACGAACCCATCTGATAGTAAGTCGTGTTGTGTTCTGCGATGGTGCATACCTGCTATTGCATTGATGATTGATGAAAATAGACCTTAACATCCAGATCCTTGTGAGTTCATTGCCGTTTCTTCTCCTTTCGGCAAAGCAATAGGGAGTGATTACCGCTCAGCTTTGGGTGGCTGTTTTATTGGTGTAATGTATGTTGAAATTAATAACTCAAAGTATATAGTGATTTTGAAATTTATATTAGCCTCGATAGTGAATATGAAATATGCTGACATAAATTATTTTTTTTATGAAGTAATTTAGATATAAGTAGGTATTATAAACTAAGTACAAATATATTGTTTCTATTTTATGTAATTTAGGTTTAAATATTGTTAAAATTCTGTTTACCACATTTAGCACTTCTGTCGCCTGTGACACAGGTTTATCCTAGTACAGGCACCCAATATAGTGTAACCTAAATTTTTTACGACTTATTTTATATTTTATTGTACTATTTTAGTTTTTGAATAAATTATTTGATTTGATTTTGATTTGATTTGAAAACAACGAATATTTAGCCTAATTGAATAAAGACTTTTTTTACTCCACTCTTCCCCTAGAATTGCTGAAGTTTCCCCGCATTTGGCAACCTGTAGAATACAGAAAAGCAACTTTGCGGCGCTGAGCGAGACTATGCAGCTTAATCTTTGTAAGCGCGTCTTCAACGATTAGCCGTTGGATTTTTAGATTTGCCTCTTCGCGCTAATCTGCTATCTTGCTCGCATATTTCAGATATAAAATCAATGAATGATGAAAAATCGGACTAAACCAATTGAAGGAGAACAACATTGCAAAGTTTTAGCAAAAATTTCTGCTTGATCGAAACATGTACATAAAAAAAACATTAAAAGAAAGATGCATAAAAATAACATAAAATAAAAATTAATTTAAAGCATTTATCTTACTTTTTTTTCTCTCTAATTCTTTGACCATTCGAAACACTGAAGACAACAGTACGAATACTGTTATTTTACACTGATATTCAGTGAGAAGGCGACACCTACTGGCTATTTAGGTACTAAAAGTACGTAATCTAAACCTAAATAGCTTCTACTTAACCCTTCTTAGAACTCAGGTGTTACACCGTGTTATATTTCACACTTTAGCAAAAGATGGCCACATAACATCGATAGCTAACCTTATCTACCACATTACAATGATTACAGAAGTGCAACTATGTAATGGTCGATGGCCAGGCGATAGGGCACGCTTGGGTATAAACTTACTTGTTGATTCACTGCGAAATTGTACGGTAATAGTCAGTGGTAACATGTACTTTAAAATGTTAGTAATAAGATCGAATTTCCGATAACGTGTTGTCTATGGTACTAAGTAATAATGGCACTTTGTAATGCTTTATTATAACTATACCTGGTTTGAAAGGGTTAGGTTAGGCGTCCATGGGTAATTGAAGATTGTATTATAATAAATCAGCCTATATTGAACTGTCAATTGTGTATCTAACAAACTTAACACAGAGTTGTGACCGTGAGTGACTAATAACTATACAGGGTGGAATTGAAATCATGAGCATTCCTAAAAGAGGTCATTGAACTTATCATTACGAAGAACTTTTACTATGGGACCAACCCTGAAATCGCGAAAAAAATCAGCTGTTCCATACATTTTGTTAAGTTTGTGAACATAAATTTATACTCGTACGTATAAAACAGCTGATTTAAAGCACTGATAGCCTAGTGGTATGACCGTCGACTGACAAGTCAGAGGTCTCGAGTTCGATCCCAAGGCGCGCACCTCTGCCTTTTCGTAAGTTATGTGCGTATTATAAATTAATTATCTGTTGCTAAAACGGTGACGGAAAACATCGTGATGAAACCAGCACACCTGAGATATTTTTCAATGGTGTGTAAAGTCATGTCAGAGGCCTACGGGCGGTTTAAACTCTGACACTAGGTTGTTCATCAACCATACGATAAGAAGAAGACAGCTGATTTTTTTTTCGCGATTTCAGGGTTTCTTTCTTTCTTTCAAAATCTCTAGGTTATCAGTTTGTAACTTGTTGACTAAGTTACATAATATAATGATTCCAAAATTAACTACAACTATTACGCAATAGGAACTATAAATACATGTACCAATCCTCTATCAAGTCTTTTGTTTATACCCACAGAAATATATCAATTTAATTAAAATTACTGGACAAAGATTATTGAAATAATAATTGTATTATTTCTAAGCTGCCAATGAGTCAGTTTAACCGACTTTAATTTGTTATCAAACAATGTATCGTAGCGAACAATAAACGTTTCTAATAAAACAATATAACTCCATTTATTAAACACTAGCGACCCGCCCTGGCTTCGTACGGGTGCAATATACATATGTATAAACCTTCCTTAAGAATCACTCTATCTATTAAAAAAAACCGCATCAAAATCCATTGCGTATTTTTAAAGATCTAAGCATACATAGGGAGTAGGGACAGACAGACGCGGGAAGCGACTTTGTTTTATACTATGTAGTGATTAGGCAGTTATAAATAAGGCCTGAACGAAAAACTGATCTTTTAAACTTTATACAACGTGTAAAATGAATAATGTGGGTCCCTAGTACCTTCCTATATAAGAAAATATAAAGCAACCCTACAGAAGTATGAACCGTAAGCACGGGTATGAACAACGCGGCCGCGACACGAGCTCTGTCCGCGATCATCCCTCGATTGACTGCGGTTCAACTAGGCTTCACGAGCGAAAAAGTTACATTTTAGCTTATATCATGGTTAACTGCTGTGTTAAATTTTGCAAAAATTACTAGAAAATACAATTTAAAAATGATATTTTAACATTTCAATGGTGAGGCCTGCTTACGCTCCGCATAAGGCAATGTTGTTGACGTTATCACTTTATATTTTCTTATATAATCTAAGTGTGGACCCTTTAGGTCAATCCACCCATAAAATTAAACAACTTGAAGAACTTCAGTTTGCATAATTCACAAAAAAAAAAGTTCACTTCCCATACAAACTTGTCAATTAGCTGACACTCAAGTATGAATGAATGAATGAATGAATTAGCCTGAAACTATCCCACAGCAGGGCTAAGCCTCTTCTCATATAGAGAAGGATCAAGCATTAATCACTACGCTAGCTCACTGCGGGTTGGCGATTTCAGACTATTAAAACACACATGTATGAAAAATTTAAGATTTTTCTTTGCGAATTTCCCCCTCATAGTGATCTGGACATTAATTTAATAGTACCTATTATAAAGTAATATATATTATCTAGGTAAAATACCATCATTTGCCTAGCCTTTTCCCAATTATGTTGGGGTCGGCTTCCAGCCTTACCGGATGCAGCTGAATACCAGTGTTTTACATGGAGCGACTGCCTATCAGACCTCCACAACCCAGATACTGGGTTACGATACCCCTTGGTAAGACTGGTTATCAGCCTTTCGGGCTTCTGACTACCCGTAACGACTGTCAAAGATCTACAATTGACAGCCGGGGCCAACAGTTTAACGTGCTATCCGAGGCACGGAGAGGAATATTTAATTTATAAAACGCACATAACTTACGAATAGTCAGAGGTGCGCGCCTTGGGTTCGAACCCGAGATCACTGATTTGCCAGTCAACGGTCACCACCACTAGGCTATCACGACTCTCCTTATTAATTTAATAGTATTGTAATGTAATATATCTACTTAAATACCACCACTACTAAATAACATGAACAGTGATTGAAAAATTAACTTGTTACTTATGTTCTCGCTTCCAACTAGTTTCACTTAAACCCAACACTGCATTAAAACTATAATCTTTATCTAACATATGATGTCACTAGGGCTGCCTACTAATGAGAAAAAAAAATATTTTTTAAGTTTTTTTTTGTAATCAGAATTTTTTATAAGTAGGTACCTAAATGTAAAAAACAGTATTATTATAAATAAATAAATCTTTATCGTGAGTAAGTAACGTTTAAAGTATTTTACATGTGTAGTTATTTTAGCCAGGTGGTGTTATGGTATGAATTATTATACCTTTGAAGGCAAGAATGGCAAGTCAAAGGTCTCAGATTCGAACCCAAAGCACTCATCTTTTTGCCCATTTGTGCAGTCTCAGTTGAGATTGTAGATACTTTAATTGTATATCTACATATAGGTAATTATGTATTATTGTACTTAATAATCTAAAAGAGGGGTATGTGTTTTAAATTTAAGTAGAATTTATTGAACTAATTGAAAAAAAACAGTGCAGAAAGTGTTGACAGCGAAAAGTATAGATTATCATTTTTACGACAATCTTTGAAATTTGGTTGAAGATTTCTAAGGAACCTGGGATTCCGGAACAGCTGACAACCCTAGCAGCGTCCACTAGTGCTATCTCAAAACATCGATAAAACGAGAGTGATCCGGAAAAATCAAGAACAAACCGGTTTGAGGTACTTTATCTCAAAGTACAGGTGTTTAATGCAATGTCGTACAGACGCCATCTTGTAACGACATGTGCGGACAAATTTTATTGTAATAGGTTTTATGTTGTGACATAGAGAAGCAGCACAGAATCGTCAGGACGAAGGTTGAAGGTAGAAAGTGTGATAAAATGTATTGCCGAGGAAATAGATATTTATATAAATATTTTTGTTTAAAAAACCAACGGCGATACATATACATGGTTATTTGTAAAACACCAGCATTCTTAAGGTGCGCGTGCACCGGGTCGTCATCGCAGCGGTCGCAGCGGACGGATTTGTAAGCATGTACTGAATCCTATAGAACTGCGTGCACTGCATTAGCAAATCCGAATAGGGAGTGAACAAAAATGGCCCGTGACGTCACCCGGAATGAACGTGGGACTCAGAGTTGCCACTTTAACGATTTAGCTGCTAGATATGGTGTCTTTTTTTATTATTGTAATGAGTTGTAGTTTGTAGTCCCTATCAAAAGTGCGCTAGTGGCGCCCTCAATTTTGCAAATTCTTTGTAGTCAAACTGTAAAATATTATTTTCTTTATTTAAAAACTATACTTTTACTTTAAATAATTCATTGATGAATTCTTAAAAATATTTATGTAAATTTACATATTATTTGCTTTGTAAAATATTGAATTTAGGCTTATATATTAATTTATTCTAATACGGCAATTTTAAGCCATCCATTATTGGAGTTATCTACTGTATTCTTGGTCTTGGATGACAACACTATTGTTAACGGTCATTCGTATTCAGATTCCTGCGACCGCGGTCGCCACGGTTTAGCTGGACTTTGTTTAAAAAGAGGTAAATTTAAAAAACTATAAATATGTACATCTATAATACGAGTATATATCCTTTAATAATAATAATAGACTTAACAATTAGGCGTATTGTACGGGGCTTAAAAAATGATTATTTAAGTTGTAGATTTTTTTTCTTGGAAGCAATAGGTTTGATGGTGGTACGACCGTTGGACTGCCAAGTCAAACCCAGGCACTTTCAAACTCTGATTTTTCTACGCTGTGTAAAGCCATATCAGAGACCTAAAGCCGATTTAAACTCTGTCTTCAACCATACGATAAAGAGAGAAGAAGAAAGAAAGAAGACCTGTAAAAGACCATAAGTACCAGCTTATTGGCTATAACAAAACGTAACTTGTATCGAGCAAGGAGAATAAACCTGGTCAAGCCTTGGAGGAAAGGTTTTGGCCTTCGTAATTTTATCAAGGGTCAAGCTCAGGGAAATAATTATAAACTTCTTGGTCAAATGTCACTTTAGACTTAATTAAAAAACCCGAGCATAATGCATTCTGAACTAATATTATCCATACTGTTCTAGACCTTCAGGGCTTCTTATTACATTTTATAAGCTGAGTAGGTATATGTTTTCTTATATTGTTACTATTTTGTGGGTGACCTACAATTTTAGATAACTAAAGGTATATTTAAAAAAATTAAAATCCGCGACAAAAGGTAAACCTCAATTTTGTTTTTAATTTTTTTGTAAAATCTGTTTATCGGTCGGTAGGTACTATCCGAAACATAAATTACGCACTTTGAAATATAAAAACGTTTAAAAATAATTATGTTATATAAATCGCAATTATTTTACACAAATAGGTCGTGTAGGTACCATAAAGTGATGACATAAAAAAAGTAAAGAATGCAATGTCATAGTAACAATTTTGACAAATTAAACAAGTTGAAGAATTGGAATCAAACTGGAAGAATTTGTTGGTAAAATTATCATTAGCGAGTTTGAATATTAAGTAAATAACTACTATATCAAAAATGAGAAATATGTGGTGAAATGTCTTTGATAACTGGTATAATCATCATTTTTGATACTCGCTAGAGCGAGTAGACCTTATAAGGTATAATTGTTTTTTCCAAGTTAGCTTCCTTATCGTATGGTTGGTGACCTGGTGTTCGAGTTTAAACCTACTAATAGTATGATTTATTTACAGGAGTGTCTAGTCGTAACTGAATACATGTGAACCACGGTTAATTTTTCGCGCCTGGTTAGAGAAGGAACTAGGATAAAAGAAAATCCATTTGGAGAGTTTTGTGATTTATTTGTGAAAATATGTGATTCGAAATACTATTACCTAAACCTCCTTTCTTCCTCCAATCCTCTTCATCCGATGAGGAGCAAGAAATAGAGGCAGAGTTTTTAGAATCATTTTCTAGCTTTGCATAATAAAATACATGACTGGTACATTATTGTTTTATTTTTATAATAGAAGCCACCAGCTGTAACTCTTTCAACTGGTACTTATTTTTATTATGAGAAGCCACCACCTTAAGCTGTGTGCACTCTTTCAACAGTAACTGTCTGAGTAAAAAAAATGAACAATGCGCAATTGGTCAATAACACAATTATGATTTTGAAGACAGTCTAAAACACTATTGCAAATGGTTATTTTAAGGTCAGTATGTAGAATTAGAATAAGTAAAGCGAAGTCGCAAACAGGTAAATAATAATCGTTTATTTATTTAATTCAGGTAACAAAATCATAATTATAAACATTATGCTAATTAATGATATAGCGTAACCTTTCACAAAATGGAAATCCTCCGGCTAGAACTCTTGGTTAAGGAGAGTTTTCAGATAGTACATGAAACACAAACGACTGTTGCGGTTCTAGAAACATAATACAGCTGTGTCACAAGTGTTGCAGGACACAGCAGCGTGTTGGGTGAATACGGCAAGGCTTCCTCTTCTTCTTGTGGTCTACTTTAACGAATCTCTTTGCTTCGAGCTGTTCTAAGCGTGATGCCGTTGTAGGCATTGCGTTATGAACAGGTTTAGAGAACATTGGTCTTTTTTCGGAAATCATTATTCTTACTTGCTGTTGTTACACGATGGGAGACGGATAGATAGATGGAAGCTGCGTAAACACGATTTAGTTAATATCTATATTAGAAAAATCGGCAATCCACTTCGGAGCTGATTTATTATTTATCCAACACTGTCAATTTGACTATAATCATAGTCATCCCGTCATCTAAGTCTGTGATATAATTACACATAGTGGCAACACATAAGTACCAATCTCATTCACAGTTTACGCTGACATTCGTTTGTACTGCTCATACGTATAGCGCTATTTCACTTAACGTACTGTGGTTCCCAAATATAACATTCCGTTCAGCAAAATCACATTATTATTTTCATTTTTTTACGTCTAAGTTGAATTTTGGAACATAACATAAAACTTGAAGTTAATGATCTGAGTTATAAATCTAAGTCTAAACCGGTAACAATTGATGGTAGAATTTATTAAATTTTCGCTGAATATTTACTAATTTACAAATATAATGAATCAATGTCATAGCGAGGGTTCCACTCTTGCCTAGCATATTCGAGCACGCTATGTACGAATGTGCAGTAAAATATCTTCAAGCTTTTTTCTAACGAAAGACAAAATTTTTAAACCATTAAATAATAATAATTTTCTTGCCAGACACTGACTGTCAGTGACTGACAAATTCGTAATTAGAAAACCGTGGTAGCTTTGTGCATAGAGGTTATCAATGCAAATAAAAAAATAATAAAAGGTTAATTCGATATTTACATGACTTAATTTGAAAACTTTACTTTTCACCACTATTATTGAACTGACATTTTCGATCTTCTTGCAATTTGAACATTCGAACAAGATTTTATGCAAATGGGTCCCAAATTAAAGTTCATGACTGTACAATCTTATAAAATTTGGATTTCAATAGAATCAACTTTGCTTTTGTTTATTTAATAATAAACAAAAGCAAAGTTGCCTATTGGCTACATAAGTAATTATTACTAATTTACGATTTGTGAGCATTCCTGCATCTTCTAAAATCCAGAGATGACAACTGCATCGTAGCGAATCTACTTTTATGTCTATCTGCTTTACAGTTAACTAAGTGAGACGAAAAATTGGTTGAAAAAATAGCACTGCCCGCTTTATGCTGAACATGAACTTAAAGTACAAAATTATTTCAGACCGTGCGTAAAGACAAAATACTATAAATGAATCAATATTTTTATTTTATAAGAATAATGTGTTTGCTTTGAACAACTGAGCAATTTTGAGAAACAACCAACCAAACCAAACCAACTTTGGCTTTGGTGCCTTACTAATGAAAAATAATAAATAAGAATATAAAAAAATATTTGTACATTTTTAGCTGATGGAATGTTTGAGAACCACAGTAGGGGAAGATGGGTGTCTTTGGACAATATTTACTCCTCATCCTTGTAAAATTAAAACTAACAGCACTTTATCAACTTTATTTTTTTCTTCTTGCTCTTGTTTCTTTATCTCTTCTGCTATTTTTAGATTTTTTTAAGTTTTGAATATTATTTTTTAATTTTCAAGATTATAATTTCCTAAACCCTTATATAGGGTCTTTTAGAAATATTTTAAGGTGATATTTTTGAAGCCATCAAATCTGACAGGTTAGGTTAGAAGTGGTTATTTATTTACAAATCACCCAGAAGTAGGAGCGAGCGAAGTTTTTGGTGGTAATTTCGAATATTTTAATTGAAAAAAAGGGGATTTACAGTTAAAGTATTAAATACCACCCCAAAATAAAAGCTAATAATATCTAAGCTTCTGTATGAAAACCTGAAAACATCAATGAGATTTTATAGGTTTTTATGTTTTTATGATTTTTTTTTAGGTTTTAATGCCATGTCAGAGGCCTACGGGTGGTTTAAATTCTGACACCAGGTTAGTTATCAACCATACGATTAAGAAATAATGAAGAAGATGTAAGATAAGATCTAGGTATCTTAACTACACCGCCGCTTTATCTTAAAGTTACTTTCGTCATTTTTTTATCTATCTCTTCTGACCTAATCCCTTTTTATAATAAATACACGCGGAATTTCTCTGAAATAATATTACTATAGGTAAACCAACCATTACTTACAAGGGGTACATTCTTACACAGTACAAACATATTTTAACATAAGTATGTGTAAGAATAAGCCCTAATAACCCAAATAATTAACAATAGTCTAGAGCTGCGGGCGAGGAATATACTGGCCCGACGCGTCGGGACGTTAGTGATTGTTGTCTTATTTTTTATTTTTCACATTTACACTTTATAATACAGACTGCCTCTTGCATAAATTTTAGTAGCTCTTTCAATATAAAAATGTTATGAAAGAGCCTAAATTCTCATTTTTTTAAACTGACTATTTTGTTGATATTTTTATAGTGTTTGAGGTTTTTTTTATATATATTTTTATTACCTCCTTTAATAAATAAATAATAAATGAAGAGATGAAAACATCATTTCTTTCATTAAAAGTACCTAAATATATTTTTTTGACTGCCTTGTTGGTCTAGTGGTAGCAAGCGCGACTGCTGAGCACGAGGTCCTGGGTTCGATCCCCGGGTCGGGCAAAGTGTTATTGGGTTTTTCCATTAGGGAATTCTCAGTAGCAGCACGGAGTCTGGAATTGTGCCCGGTTAATGGCAATAGGCTCGCCCCCTATTACATGGGACTTATTACATAGCCGGCGAAACGTGGGTGTACTACACACCTCTGCCTACCCCCTCTGGGGAATACAGGCGTGAGTCTATAAATAAAATAAAAAATAAATAAATATATTTTTTTTGCTCCGTTTAGTAAACTGGCTCTTTCATGCCACCTCTCCCCTAATACCGATGTCAATTGAAAAAGCGAATAGGGACCCAAAGTGAATGAACCAAACCTATCCAAAACCGCATGCGGCCGGTGCGTCCGGTGCGATGCGACTGATGTGCACGCTAACCTTTAAAAGGGGTCATTCAACTCATCATTATGAACAACTTTTACTATGGAACCAACCCTGAAATCGCAAAAAAAATCAGCTGTTCCATACATTTACTTATGTTCACATGACTCAACAAAATGTATGGAATAGCTGTTTTTTTTGCGATTTCTGGGTTGGTCCCATAATAAAAGGTATTCATAATGATGAGTTTAATGACCCCTTTTAAGGATGCTGTTGTTTTACAAATAACCCTGTAAGTTATGTTACAGAGTTATGTGTGTATTGTATTGCTAAAAATAGGTTTCCCTGTTAAACTAGGAAAAGTATAAAAAACATGCAAACGGATTTACAAAAGGTTAACTTCAAATATTATAATTATTTGACTAAGTTAGTTGTTTGCCATCTTTTCTTTTATTTATGCTTTGAAGGTAAGTTACAGTACTAAATACAGTTACAATACAGTTAAATACATCAACTTGAAAGAAATTAGTGTTATAAATTAAAGCAATACTGGTTTTACAATTGGCGTAGAAGTTAAGTTAGGGTTAAGTTACTTATTTCCAACGCATGGGCAACATTATGAGGCAACACCACTGAGTTACAAAAGTAGTTCTGTTGGGGTTGTCATACTTCCTCCCTTAAGTCGGTACTATGATAAATAATTTAAAAAAGCTATTACACTGATGAGCTAACCGTACTTACCTATTAGCCAAGTATAAGTACAGTATAAGTTCGAGTAAATAATGCAAACCTTACGCCAACGCGTTCTCAGAACAATGGAAAATAAAACACGAGAGATACCTGATAAACAGATGTTTATCATGAGCAAGATATAAATAGACTTATCTTATCTGTATCTTATCAAGCAGCACAGTTAACAGATGGCTGAAATCAAATCAAATATTTACTTTTACTATCTAGCCAGAGATTTTTCTCAAGATAAAATAATACGGTTCAAGTATTTTAGATAAAAGCTAGCATTTTAAGTCAATATTTGAGTATAAGAGAATTTCATTTTATAAATTAAATGGCTTGATCAATTAATCAATTAATTGCCCACTGGAAGCGGTCTTTTAGATTAAGTTTTTCTCTTTTTATTTTACTTTTAGTTTTAGTGTTAGTATTAGTTTTTAGTTTTAGTTTTAATTGTATTTTAATAGTTTTATGTTTGTGTTTTTGTTCATTAAAGGTCTAAAATCTAAAAAAAAAATAATGGCTTGATTAAATTATAAAGAAAATGACGTGATTACATCTAAAATGGATGAAGAATAGTTCCCAATGACGAACGTAAATTAAAAAAAAAGGTTTCAAATTTTTGTAGAAATATACGTGCAGGATTTGAACCTTTGACCTTTTTGTTAAAGCCACCGGCCGTACTAACTAAGCTATTCGTAACCTTGGTCGTGCGTAGTACGCCTTACAAGAGGTAGTCACTCAGTAAGTTCTCAGCAAGTTATCTGTACTGTGCTACTGAGATAGTTGAATAGATCAGATTTTAAAAAAACTATTTGCACTATCAGTTTAAGATGCCGATGCCACAGACAGATAGACATAGGCCTAAACCACTCTCAAACGTATACACCCCTCTTTTTTCAACGAGAGTTAAAACACTTTGTTTTCAGTTCAAAAAATCTTTTGTCTTAAGAGGAGCGTCCCACGATCGCGCTCCATATATAAAGTTTGCTCTGAATTAGTATATTACCCGATTAAAATCATTGAAATTTTGTAAACATCTCATCATCTTTGGTTTGTGAGATTTCCTAAAAATATTAGGTATTTTATTGGAATTTCGCAAAAAAAGAAATTATTATAATAGAAGTTAGACAAAAAATAAACCTTGTTTCCAAAATTTAATTTATATTGGATAATAATTTAAATTAATACAAAACTTCTTTTATATGGAGCGAGCTCTAAGGACACTCTTCTTAGGCCAAAAACTACGAGTCCTTAAAAGTCCTTAAAAGTCCCCTCTGCATCTAATCTATAATCTATGCGGACATCGCAAGTCAACAAGTGCACTAAACGTTTATCTTCGAATGCAAATTTATATTTTATCGATGTCAGCTAAAACATCGATGAGTCCCAACACTACAATGTTGCTTTACTTAGCATAATGTCGATGTTTGCTACACATACATGACTTTAAGTGATGTTCTAGTGTTATGGACTACTATAGCGATAAGTAAGGTTTATGAGATTGAAGTTACGGGAATCGATTCCTGCGCCGAGCAAGTTTACATCGGCTTTATATAGTGATAATGTAATATCAAGATATTGTTGTTGTTTCTAAATCTAATGAAAAACGCTTTAACTAGTGCTATCTCTTTCTCAAACACTATAAGATACACTCTACTTATTCCCATATACTAACTTACTTTATTAGTACAGTTAATATTAACATTTCAATAAAAACAGCTGTTTTTTCCAGGGCAAAAATAACATACTTACATAATACATACTATACTTTAATTAGAACTCTTAATTAAATTAATAACCTATTTTATTTTTGCATATAGTCAGTCTATAATGAAAGCTAACTCCAAAGTCCAGAATTTACGTAACATTAAAACATCCCTTCCCAACGATACGATCCTAAAATCGTTATCAAAAAACACGATCTAAATTATCTTCAATCTAAAAGCTATACCTACAGGCACAAAATCCGCCACGGCCGGGAATCGAACCGGCAACAAAAGGCGGCGACACCTCCGCCCTTATATTTATTGCAAATTATGAGCGTTATCCGCCGATCTTCAGCACTCGATAATGGACTTCATACGACCGTTGTCATAATGTGGATACGACTGTAGGTCTTACAACTACACAACTTAAATCTAATTTTTAAACGGTTTTATTTAGCTTGAGCTGTTTATTATTTTGTTCAAATTTAGTAATCGATATTTCACCCCCTTCCTGTTGACAGATTGATCTGAATTTGATACACAGCTTTAGTTCTGACGACAAAACCGTTTTACATAAAAAAAATTACATATATTATTAAGTAAGTATTAGTAAGTAGCTTTATTCGATGTTTGAGTTATTAAAATATGAGTATGTACCTACATTCATCCTCAATTAACTTAGCCCAAAGCCAACACTTAAAAAAAATGGTTGGTGAATATCACTAAACATTAGCTAGAGTTTGATTTGAACTGACATGATTGGCCTCTGACATGGTTTGACAAGCATAGAGAAGCTCTCTGAAGTATGCTGTTTTCTTTATAATCTTTATCAACACCAACACATTCATATTTAACTTTTTAAGCGCCAGATTCTTCAATTAGAAAACAAAAATTTTCGTGCCCGAGGCGTACGCCGTAGACGTGGCGTGTGGGGCACGAAAAATTTAGAGTGACCGCCAGCTCCACACTAATCCAACAACGGGGGCCACCTCAAAGCTATTGACAGAGGCGGCGTAACGTTGATACCAGCTGATTTATACGCCATTACACCGGCCTAACTGATCAGTAGATTATTGCGATTTTTATTCAACCCCTAACGACCTCGCAAATGTCTGTTTATTAGCTAAATTGCGTTTTGTTCTTTACTGCCTGGATTTTAGAATGTATAACTCAATAGCTGACGCCGTCGTTTTGCGCTTCAACTATTGATTGGATATCATTTGTTTTTATTCAGAGCGTGGTCCAGCTCAGTGGGTAAAGATTGTATTTTTGCGGACCGATAACTATTCAGGGAACTCAACAATTTAAAGAAGGCGTGAAACCAAGTGGTGGTGTCTCACCACGCAACAGATTTTGATACGGTTTTCATTATCATTTAGAAACATTCATTCAGAAGGTTTATATGTAAAATACTTGTACGTGTTGCAAACATACGCACAGTAAGCTAGTTAGAAATAAGGCGCATTTCAAAACATGTCCAATAGCCTGGCTCGAGTGGCCTTCTGCAGTGCCACTTCCTTGCCCATGTGACTTATTACAATATATTTAGATAATTATGTAATTTGGAACGTTAAGACAGCCATTTTAGTGCACCATATCACCGCCAGATGAGGCTTGCGCCTGAAATAAAGTAATCCAACTCTTTGCTGTATGTTCGACCAGTTTGAGTGTTTTACACTTGAACTGGTCAAACCATGTCCAAGCCATAAAAGCCATATACGCAATTTCTTTTCTGTGAAGTTGAAAATTTTCTGATTGACGCCTAGTAAGCCTAGCTAGCTGTTTCTTTTAATCAAAGAAGAGTATTCAGCTAGAATAATCCTGCTCGAAGCTAGGGTTGTCACTAAAACATTTATTATTAATTTTTATACCATAATTACGACCACACGCAAACAATAATTCCTTCTGCTATCAGTAGCAGACATTTTTTAACGATCGATTAAAAGGAACGAGGCAAAACACGTTATCAGTGATGTGTTATTATATTTTTAGAATATTTGCAACTGTGTTGGTTATTACTAATGGATAAGCAGGGCTATTTACAAAACCATGTTCGTTTTTAGATATCCAACATAAAAAATTGGCTAAATCGAAGATAATTTAGTCTCTACAATTTTTTTTATCATAAATAAATGTCTTCCTGATCGAATTTCGGCCGCAGGGGCAAATCTCAACGGAGATTAGCAAACTGCGCAGGAGATATTATGATGCACAAGTGTGTGCGCAAACACAGGTGCACTCTCTATTCCCTAACTCTCATAGTTCGATGGGATGGCAATCCGACACGACCGAAAAGATCAGGCGCAGAGCCAACGGCTTTACGTGCTTTCCGAGGCACGGAGTAAGTGTAGTTAATTTATAATACGCACATAACTTATGAAAAGTCGGAGTTTCTTTTTGGGACCGTACTCGAGACCTCTGACTTGTCAGTCAATGGTCATACTACTAGGCTATTAGTGCTTTTTTAGACTCAAGAATAGAAGTCTAATATATTTTTTAAAGGTACGAATACATCAACATCTGATAAGGGCAAGTCACCTTTGTACTAATTAAGAGGTATTTACAAATAAGCTCGGTTGATAGGTACTTTCTCTTTATCTAGCCAATAACAAGTTTATCGCGGACAATGCACTATCGCCTGTAAGTTGCATCGCCCATTAGGGTTGTCACTAACTCAAAAATTAGATTTTGGTATTTTTCCATGACGATATATTTTTTTTGCGTAAGTTTTTTACATTTATATATAATCCACTGCTGATTATGAACCTTTTGAAATGTCATCGTAACTACGTAAAGCGTATTCAATTGTTTTTTTTATGTGATTTTTAGAAAGGAGATTTAATGCATTTACTCAAAGTATAATTTTTCCTGCAACAGTAATATTTTTCCATACGAAAAATAGTTAGGTCTACTATTTTGGTGGAAAAAATATGTTAGGAAGAAATATTTCTATCTCAACTGAAAAAATTGTCTTTAAGCTTCACAATTCACATTGTAGACGACATTTTGTCTGTCGAAGAAAATAAACGATTTCCAATTTCTTTATCGCCGTGTTTAGGACATATATAGGAAATACTACTACAAAATGCCACGCGTGCAACTCGTAAAAAAAACCGGCACTTGACCGGTGTAATCCTTGACAAAAAAATAATTTTGTCTGTCACACAATATGTATTTTAATTTTATTAGCGAAACTAAGTTTATATTGCATAGTATTTCCCTGAGACACTGAAAAACAAGGTTGTTGCTACAGTTGCTAAAATTAGTCGACAGTACGTCTAATTTAAAAAAAAAACAACTTGGAACTCTTTTTGGAACCCCAAAAAGACCTTTTTTCAAATTTAGGTTTGCACTCAACTTCAATAGACCATTAACTTTTCGCGTCAACCCTGCGTATCTAGCGAAAGTGCACGTCGTCGATACCAAACAATGTGACTCGTACGATAGCGTAACGTGATCGCGGCGTTATCGCAGCGACTCGGATACCGTGCAGTTGTTTTGTCCTACCACTTTGAATTCACTGGAAAAATTGATATTTTGTTGTCTATCTAAGAAAGTGCTGCAATCTATTTGTTTATAAATTGCTGTAGAATGTTGCTAAGGGAATGTTTTGATGCGATATTGTATTTTTTTAAATATTATCGTTAGTAGTATCAGTAGGGTTGCGACGTTTAATTAGTTCGGCACGGTTTGGGGTAGCGAGAGCGAGAGGTGGATGATGGACAAAAAGCTGTTTGGACAGTCCGTATAGTACACTAAAACCAAACTAAAGCCCAAATGATCAAAATCAGAAATTCAATACTAATGAACGGAGTTCACGTCAGAACTGTGAGGCGTCGAAGTGATTCAAAAGTATGTGATTGTAAATTACACCAAACATTTACTACTAGTACAGCTGCCATATATTTCGCGAACTCCGTTCTTTAGTATTGAATTTCTGATTTTGATCATCTACTTTTGCTATTGACTGTACAACCCGAATATTGGTAAATATCTATTAATAAAATAAATGCAATATTTTCGCATTTTAAGTACCTATGCATTCCTTTTAGAATAAAATTTTGAAAAATTCACAATCATTTTCACATATTTTATCTCGAAACTGCAGGTACCAACCTAACCTAAACTGAAAATCAAACCGAAACCAAAATTAGTTTAATAATCACCTACATAAACACCAACACAACCCAACTGTGACTTCCTCAACAGATGTGTAATCGCAATCGCTAAAGTTTTTGCGCACACGGCGATCCGCATTTCGTATGCGGAACGCGTGTTGTGTTAATTTCCTCGGCGAGACGGGTGCGATCCGGGGACGGGACGAGGCCGGGGGACGCTCGGACGCCTAGCAGATGGATGAGAAAACATGACAGGTACATTTTGTTTAGTAATTTATATTTAGAGTAGGCTTCACATTTTTAATCATTCTCAAGTTTCAACTAATATTATAAATACGAAAGTCTGATTGTTCATTGTTGGTTTAGACAGAGTATCCTATCTTTATTGCTGTGACACTTGGGGCATGGGGTGAATGGGTAGAAGCTAGCCTTTGACCCCCAAAATCCCTGAAAAAGTTTAACGGTTCATGCGCCAAATATCCTGAATACAGGGTAATTTGTAAAACAGCAGCATCCTTAAAAGGGGTCTTAAACTCATCGTTATGAACAACTTTTACTATGGGAGCAACCCTGAAATCGCAAAAAATAATATAGCTGTTTCATACATTTATATTCACATGACTCAACAAAATGATAGGTAGAACAGCTGATTTTTTTTGCGATTTCAGAATTAGTCCCTTATTAAAAGTTATTCGTAATGATGAGTTTAATGTCTCCTTTTAAAGATGCTGGTGTTTTACAAATAACCCCGTATAGCACTCTAGGTGCGAAATGAACGCTGACATTAATTTCTAAAACGCACATGAATTAAAAAAAACGTAGGTACGTGGGTTTCGAACCTAGGACATTTGACTTGGCAGTCCAACACATACCTACCTACCTTAGCATAATGTACCTACAATCTTAACTAATATTATAAATACGGAAGTAGGTTTGATTGTTACCTTTTCACGTTTAAACCACTGAACCGATCATCCTGAAATTTTGCATATACGTTGTCAGCTAAACAGAAACAGAGATAGGGTACTTTTCATCCTAAAAATAAATACTGTTCCCGAGGAAAACAACAATAACGTCCTTATAATAAATAGATGGCGCTACGTGTCTTTCGAATTATGAATTTAAAATTCTAAATCAACGCGAGCGAAGCGCAAAAGCGTATTATAATGAAGCTAAAATTTTACAGATTTAAGCTCTTGAAGTTTAGGTCCCTATCTACCGTTTCACATTTAGCAAAACCCGTACAAAAGTTGCTAAAAAAACAACAATAAGCAACAACACAAACAAAATCAATACAGCAAAGAGCTCACATGTTGCAAACTTTTTAATCTGAACAGACAATTCAAATGCGGCACATAATGTGCGCGGGACGTCGGGGGAGAACAATAGTTAAGCCAAGCTTAAACACGTGAAGTGGGGTATCTACCTTATTGTCCCGTAGAAAGTTTGTTCGTGTTGTTTTTTTAATGATGGGAGGGGTAATGTTTACCTATGATGAGGTGGAGGCACAAAAATGTAGCTTTGATTGAAAATATATTACTTTTCATTTTAATTTACAGTATTTTCTATTTAGGTTTTAATTTTTTTATGCTTATATGGTATTGTTGGAAATAAGTATAAATTATAAGTACTTGCTTCTTTTTTATTTTTAAAGTTAAATTGTCTATTAGATTTGTCCTGCAATCTCATATTTTGCTTCTAAAATGGAAACTTAAGTACTTAAATGGTTTTTCTTTCAATGCAACTAAATTTTCTAACCTCTGGCGCAAAAAGAGGGGTGTTATAAGTTTAACATGTCTGTGTATCTGAGTATCTGTATGTCTGGATGTCTGTCTGTGGCATTGTAGCTCATAGGAATGAAGCGATTTTGACTTTTTTTAAATTTGAAATGTGACTTGATCGAAAGTGTTTTTAGCTAAAAAATGAAGTGCCTACCTATTTATGCCGAGGTTCATTCATTATTTTTTTAAATCAGTATCTACATAGGTTGTTCAGTGTTCTCAAGTACCTAGTAGAATTAAAGAAGTCTACGGTGGTGTCCATGTAAATTTATTTTATAAAAATCAATGAATAAGTGTACTTACCTTAGAGAAAGAGAAGCTGATGATTATTTAGGTACTGCAATTGGCACTTACCTGAAAAAAAAAGACATTATTAGTTAGGTATATTGTTAATATCAATGCTTTACCCCTATTTCTCTTCCGGATCAGACAGAATTTTCTTTACATATTGTATATCTACATCTGAAATGAAAATAATATAAGTAATTTTTTTTAACGTAAAACTGTTTTGTCATCAAAACTAAAGCTGTGTACCAAATATCAGATCAATCTGTCAACAGGAAGGGGGTGAAATATCGATTACTAAATTTGAACCAAATAATAAACAGGTCAAGCTAAGTAAAACCGTTTAAAAACAAACGTAAGTAACGAAAAATTTTCTAAAAATTTTCTTTCGTCTTCACAAAGTCATTACCGGGCCATTTTTAATTGCACCATTTTTATATTTCACCCAATGTGGAACATTAGCGGGGGAAAAACATTAAAAAGTGAATTATATGGTATTTAGACGTTTTTACCAATTAGCTTGATTGTATTTTTCGCTGGATTTTCCTTGAATGTACCTATTTATTATAGAAATTAAACTTGATGTTTTTTTGTTTTTCTGAGATTTTTATCTGCTACAGTCTTAGTACCTTTAGGAACATTTTGCAGTGCACTTACCGAACTTTCTTTGACCGAATGGTTGATGAACCGAAGTTTAAACCGCCCGTAGGCTTCTGACAAGACTATATACAACGTTGAAAAATCTCTCAGGTGTGATGGTTTCCTCACGATGTTTTCCTTCACCGTGATAATTAATTTCTAAAACGCACATAAATCTGAAAGTTAGAGGTGCGTGCTTGGGTTTCGAACCTACGACCTTTGGCTTAGCAGTGCAATAGTCATCCCACTAGGCTACCACTGCTCACTACTCTAGAGACATAATTTCATGATGCTCAAGACCTACCTACATACTTAGATCATAAAATTTTTTGTTCCATCCGGGAATTGAATAAGCAACACGTAGCGCGATAAATCGCCAGATGGCCAATAGCCACTTCATCTTTTACAAGAATTTAAAAACCTTAAAACTGTTTTTGCGAGTTTCTTTTTAAATAATTTCGTTTAATGAGCAAAACGTAAAAAACATACATAAAATCCGTTCAATAGTTTTGGCGTGAAAGAGTAACAAACATACTCGTACCTACATCCATTCATACATCCTCACAAACTTTCATATTATATATAAATATGGATTAGTAGGATAATTAGGTGCCTACTACCTAATTAGAATTACATACATTAAATTTGTTTGTGCCACTTTCTTTAAAAAAAATCCGATTATCCCAACTGAAAACATTGCCTAATACCTCCACAAGCACCCATGACACAGCAAGATCACTCCATCACGCCCTCCCGCGCCCTCTCAAAGATGGGAGGTCGAATTTCCGCCGCGGCCTTACCGGACGTGACGTCATGTTTACAAATCGCGCGGGAAACGTCATTGCGAATTTTAAGCAGTTAACGTAATGATGTTTTGTGATTGTGTCTCTAGTATGGTTGTTAATATTTAGTGGGATACAATTGGGGACATTTTTATTTATTATAAAAAATGTCGCTTATATAAATATTATTAGTATTATTACATATTTGTATTTAAAACAAAATTAAAAAATGTAAAAATAATTCTTTGATTATAATTGTATTTGTTTGTTTATTTTTTACACTAGCGGTCCTGTAAGTGTCAGGAATTACTATCCATTACACTGGCAGGACTGTTAGCATCTGTATTACCTTACGAGGCTGTCTTGTCTAGTTACTTCTAGCATAAGCCTTATTAAATAAATGATTTAAAAAAAAAAAAAAAAAATCTTTGATCATGCAATTTTTTTCACTTTCATATTATGGCTTTTTAATGGTTGTTTTATGTAAGTATGTTTTATGGATTGTTTATGTTAGGTACATGTGTTGCTTATTAAATGAAATTATTTTATAAGCAATTCGCAAAAAAATTGGAATATAGGACCAGCAGTGCGCAAGTATTACTCGCCACACGCCTTTAAGGTGTTAAAAAACGGGCAGGACCCGGTACCTTAGTTGGTAAAGCGATGGCATCGCACGCCAGGGATCGCGGGTGTAAGTCTGTCTGTTTCTTCTTTAATACACTAGATAAGCAACAGATCACTTTACAGGTCATTGTGCATATGTCAAATCTTTTTTTAAAAAAAAACCAAAAATATAAACAGTGCCCAAACTTTCGCGAACACTCAACATAATGAAACAACTTTTTAACGGATATAATTCGCGTTTTTATTTGCAGCACTCGTGGCCCTGCGACCACGAGTGCTGCAAAGTACTCGAAATGTCAGGATTGTATTATCAAAATAAAAACGCGAATTATATCCGTTAAAAAGTTATTTCATTATATAAACAATGCCTTCAATATAACACCCTTTCAATATTAAAAATAAACAAATTGTAAACTCATTAGCTATTGAACATCGGTTATGATCTGCGTCTGAGTGTCAATGGGGAAACATTAACCAGTTTGAAAAATGAAACATAATGTGTAAATCCTTAATTTATATGCGCAGCAGCGGGTCGGCGCGCGCCGAAATAGGGCTGTCACGTCCAAATTGTTGTTGCTTTGTTTTTATTTTCCGTGGATAGTGGGTGCTTTATCAAATATATAATTTAAAAATACATATTTTATAATCATTCAAAAAAATACGCAGGTCGAAACAAGTTTTCCGTCGTTTGTGTAAATATATAATGGAGATTTGACAGTTTGTACAATATACCAATAATATTGTAATAACATTTGCATGCCATTTCATATGTCAAACATGTATGCCAACAAATATCCTATACCTACACATGTTTACGCAAACAAAATATCTTTATCTTTGTGTCAAAATAGTTTTTACTTATAATCTTAACAGATTTGATAGCTTAGAAGGCAATTAGCACTGAATACTGGCACAATATAATAATCGTTAACTTGCCATAATTGGCTAAGTTGCCATAAAAAATAAGAAGAAGATAAAGATTTTTTTTTTCAAACAGTGTCAACCCTAACCCTCTGCGATTCATTTCTTAATAAGAGCGTTGTCAAGCCGCTTGCGGCGCTAATTTGTTTGTCCATCGAACTCCATTGATCAATGGTACACAGATCACTTTGTTGACTTAAACGGGGAAGAACGGTTTTTAATTTGGTATTTTAAGGGGGATTTGAAGCTTCCTTATGAAGGATATATCGATTTGGGTATTTTATATAGAGTGTAAAGTGCCTCTAGTAATTTATTTACAATCTTGTATACGTAAAGTCTTGTATACGTAAACGTAAGTAAAATACAAGATTTGTATTTGTATTACTTTTTTAAATAATAATATACTAAGTTGGCTGACCTGTGACAGACTTTGCGCTGTAAAAAAATACCGCCCAAAAGCCCGTGTTTCAGTTTTTCTAAAACTTCCATTTCTCCGGGCAATATTTTCATTTTTTTTTGGCCTCTAATTTTGCAGTAAGTTACAATAAATCTACAATAAATAATTTTCCAAAGCATAATAATTTTAAAAAGATAAATAAATGAAAATATTCTAATTTTATTTTCATTTAATAAACAAAACATGTAAAAACAACATAAAAATAAATATAAATAATTCGAGATTAAGATTGCAATCCCAAAAAATCCAAAAGAGTGCAAACTCGAGATTATTTTGTCAACTTTACCCGTAATAGGCTCGTTTGGCTTTAATGATATTATAATTATTTTTTATTCTTTTTAAGAATAAAATCTCCAAACTTACGAATATGTTTACTTACATCCTCTGTCTCTAGCAAAATTACCTTCTCGCACCTTTTATTAATAAATAACTTGCTCTACGCCTCTAGAAAAAAACTCAGCAAATTTATTAATACTTTGAAACAATCAAGTTTAAGTTAAGTTGAAGTGCTAGGCCTTAGGGGCGGTCCCAGCGATGCTCCTCCCACCAGCCATGATGCTCAACTGGTTTGGCGGGAAGAGCTACAGCGCCATCTCTGATTTAGAGAAGAAACTAAAAAGTTATCATTGTAGAAAATAGTTTCATATTTTTAAACCGTTTTATTTTCTTTGAGTATCTAAGTAGTTTTATTTAACCGTAGCGTGGAATCCATCCTGTAACTCTTGTCGATCTATTATCCAACCTATACATATGTCCTGTACCCTTTAGCCTCTTATTAACACATTTAAATACCGTTGTTTTCCTCCACTGTGGTGGGAATCAAAATGTATAATCACAATTCTGAAGGCAACAAACATATACTAAGATAAAAACAGGAAAAATTTACGCTTAATTAAAACTATAACAGGAATAAAAAGAATAAATTTAACGGAATATTAATATAACACGAAGTTGTAAGCGAGTATCGATAATAACACTTATGTTTCCTTATGATTATTGAAAACGATTTGCTTTGTTCAAAGTTCATGTGTGTAAATTATTATTTTTTCAATAAAGTAGGTGCAGTAAGACGCAGTTGCGGCTGGCCACACAGGAGATTAAGGTACAAGCTGGATAATTAACTAAAATCACGAGAAATGGACCAAGACGAGTGAGGCACTTGAAACACAAATACACTGAAAAACAAATAGATTTCAATTTTACACATCACACATTAAACTGTATTGGCTGCGGTCCGTAAGTTATTTTTTACAATATCTAGTTGTAATTACAATATCTAATAGTTGATCTAGTGATAGCAAGCGCGACTGCAAAGCGGTCGAGCAAAGTGTTATTGGTATTGATATTCTTCCATTAGGAAATTCTCAGTAGCAGCACGGAATCTGGAATTGTACCCGGCTATTACATGGGACTTATAACATAGCCTGCGAAACGTGGGTGTCTCTCTCCTACTCCTCTGCCCACCCCCTCTGGGGAATACAGGCGTGATTCTAAGTTTATCTAACAGTTATAAACAGGACAATTAAAATTTTCTTAGAACACTTAAATTAAAAATGTTCCTCAAAATAATAATAATAGGTAATTCCCCTAAACCCAGTAGAGGTAAAAACAATGTGTTAAATAAACAGGTTATGAAAAATGTACTACAAAATATATTAATGATTTATTTTGCGGTTAATTCAGGTAAGCTTGGACCCGATTATTGTCGTCATTACCACTGTTCATTGGAAATTGTATGAAGTTTTACTGATTGTATTCCAAGAATTATAACAATAATATTAAAGGATACAGGACGTTGACCTTCCTGTTTGTTTTTATTTTTACGTAAAGGAAAATCTTCATGAAATTCCAGGGCTTCAAATTGGGAAGTTTTATCTGTGGAAATTTATTGATGGGTCATTCTTAGAAAACCGTTTACATTTTTAAAATATTTCCTTACCGTTATAGGAATTTCAGGATTAAATTAGACTATTTCAAATAATATTTATACTATCTTAGCACCAGTTTAGGTTTTTATAATAATATTTAGCATTATAATGGATTCCATCTTTACCTTTTGGTGACAGGCTAAAGAATGACCCTGATACGTACACACGGCTTAACATCAAGCTATACATTACCAGTAGGAACTGACCTCACATTGTATAGGCTCTTCATACAACAAGATATCAACTTATACTGGTAATGTATAGCTGTATATGTAAAGGTAGCCGTGTGTACAATTAAAATTAAGTAATTGTTAGAATCAAACATTACAACACAATTACCACAAAATTGGAACAAAAGTTCTTTCATCGTCATTATCAGCCTATATTAGTTTACTAATTCACTTGGAGGTACCTATTTGCCCATAATCGCTACGGCAAGCGGGTTGCCGATCGCAGTAGCAGATGATTACTGTTTCACAGAAGGAAAGTTCTTTAATTTGTCTAACATAATTTATTTCTTTATTTTGAATAATCATTAGAAGAAGTCCTTGTATATCTTAAAATCGCTATTGAATTACCTTAACATCCTAAATAAATCATTCAGTTTGATACAATTTTGAAACGCTTGCGCAATAGACCAAGTAAAAAGAACACAAAGAGGAGGACAACAGTCTATACTATTTCAATGCGTACACGCATAAGTATTCAGTCAAGAGGTTTCCATTTAAAAAACTTACACAAGCTTCCTTCAATCATTTAAAACAAACCGCTATAAAAATCAAGAACCCGTTTCGTTTCGTCGAAACATCCCATCAGAGAGCTAACCATCAGAAGAAAATAAAAGCGAACATTGTTCTCGCACATCGCCTCCACAAGATGTATCTCACTCGTTATTTAGTTAGCAGATCACCCCATTGTTACTTAGGAGAAACCACGAAAAAAGCATGGGCGGGGCCGCTATCTGCACTTGCATCGGGACCGATGAAACATGCTCTCTATCGCGATACATGCCTTCCAACACGAGGCAACACAACCTACAATTCCATACTCTAAACCTCAGAAATAAAACTCCTTTTACACTGTCTCAACTGTAAGCAGCTTATTAAAGAAAATTAAATTTGCAGCCACGCGAAATCAGAACGAATCCGCGAAAGGAGAACAGCTTATTGACGATCAAACAATATTGATCCTTATTGCTTTCGAACGAGTACTTAACGTTCGATAATGATTGTAAAGTTTCAATTTGGTCGTAAAGGTTTATAATCGTTTGGGAGTATGTGTGGAGGTTGTGATGTTTTGAAGGGACTGTAGGATGTTTATATAGTAAAGGATATTTATATAGAGTGGATTATAGATAAGGGGCGAACGTATTTTCATTTTATTACCAAATTACCGATGGTAAGATAGGGAGCTGGTGAGCCGATTGTGGTGCTCCGTATCGGCAACATTTGCCAACAACAGGTAATTGTCTTATTACTTATTTTGTACATTCCAACACTCAGGTTCAGTGTGTTTAAGTTTAATATCGGTGCTTTGTTTAAAAGATTTTTAATTTACTTGTTTAAATGGAGCTTTTTGATATGGCTTCTTTTGTGGACGGTAATCTTTGTGAATAAGTTCGTTTGGGGCCATCAGCTTGGATACCAGCCTCTTCTTTTAGACTGATTGACAAGATATTAAAACTCTTCAAGCCAAAATCATATCATAAATAAATTAAATTGGGCATTAAGCATAAACATTATTTTATGTTATGCAATTTTGTCTCTGGAATTGCACTTACGTTACAGGAGAAAATTCTAATCTGAATCTACGTTTTTTTAAAATAAAAGTAAAAAAATATAATGTGGACTACATTATATTTTTTTACTTTTGACAAGTAACCGTTACTTATACAAATTAAATTAACATTACATTTTATAACGTGTGTTGTCTTGAGAGAAAAATGGAAGAAAAAGAAATTTGGTGCCGACCCCAGTCCCCAAGTAACATGAGACCAGGGCAGGCGAACGTAAAAGTCTATGTCTACAGCCAATATTTCAACACCAAAGAATAGGCTTTCCAAAACCACCAACATCTAAACAATCCATAAACAACCATACACGCCTTCAACGCAGAACTTCATAAAATACGATCCTAAAACAAATACAATCTCAACACAAGCTTTTAAATCACACGAGTATCATTTATTAGTTTTATAGTTCAAACAAACGGGCAAACAAAAACAAAAATTAATTATAACCTGTAAGCTGTCCTATCCTGAATCGACACGACCCTTCTTCAGCCTTTAAATCATAAGAACGCCTTGCAAATTGATCGATCGAACTTTGAACAAAGGGTTAGCAATCACATAAGTCAGAAATATCGTAGTGTTGAGAAAACTTAAACTGAAACAGCGACCTCTGTTAGCGGGGTTTAAAAGCGTTAGAAATTATGATCAATAGATGGCGTTGGCTGTGATGGCGGGAAATTGGAGCGTTATTTTTTTTGTAATTAGGTTATTTCGATTTATATGTTTTTTATTGATTCTTTTTAAAACTTTAATATACGAGTACGTCAACTATAGGCAGGTACTCTCTAACTGCATTACACAGGCAATAAATTAAAATTAGTTTTGTTTTTTTATGAGTGTGGACTGTGGACACAGGCCCAATTTTATCCAAATTCATGGTCAAATTTAAACGATTGGACCATGCTGTACACATCAGCTACTGGCTACTAATTCATCCACAATAACTACACTACAATAGAAACCTGTACAACAAACTAACACGGCTTCAAACATGACATTACACAGAACTTGTACCATTAGATAAAAAAACACGTCCACTATTTAAATAAACCATCTTTCTATCATCTATTTCATCGCACAGTCGTTTAATAGCGCGATTTTAATCTATGAAAATGTCACACTATGACAGGTTACTGTTATTATGACACAAAGACAAACAAATTTATATGAAGTACACAGTTTAATAAACTATCGACCTTATTACATCAAAATAAAATACAAAATATATTTTTTAATTTTCAAATTAAGTTTGTCTCGTCATATAGCTTTGGTCTGGCATCCGGCGCGGGCGCAGCGTAACGTCGATTACTCGATAATTTCCGAAGATTAAAATCGGCTTTTTGACAACACTAGGTATTTATTTTGAAATCCGTTTGTATAAGTGTTTGTACAACATTGACACATAAAGGCAAATTGTCAGCCATTTTGATTTAAAATGACGTGTAAATACGGCTATGTGCGTGCAATAATGACTTAGATAAGATCTGCCTATCGGCTATTTTATGAAAGTATTGCCGAAAAGTAATTGCCGTTTAAAAAAAATCTATTAATGCCTATTGTGTTTGTTTTTGATTAAGACACTGACTGGTAAAATAGAAAGCAATGACCTATGTCAGGAGGCTATTAAGATAAGTAGGATCGATAGGTTTTTTTTGTCTTACTACTTAAATCAGTGGTTTCCAAAGTGGTCTATATCGCTCTCAGAGCTCGATACCAAACTGCGAAGAGCTGACGTCAATAAAAAAAATAGGGGTGCATCATCTCAAGCACTAAATGGAAGTCTACGAAAGTTCCCAAAGTGGTCCCCAGAGGTCGATATTGAACTACAAGGGGTTAACGTCGATAAAAAAGAAATTGAAGGAGCATCATCTTATGCATTAATTGGAGGTTTACGAGTAAGGATCCTTATTGAAGCAGTCCACCAAAAATGGCGAAAAGAGGAGTAATTATGTTTATCTGTGGACAAATTGACCATCGTTTACTGAGCTCCTAATAGGTACTGAAATAAAATTAAAACTTTGGGGTCTTCCCGAAACAAAATACCAGGTTAATAAAATATTCACTTTTGTTCATTTGTAAGGTGAATATGGATAAAAAGGCCCTATATCGCCAACTGGTTTTCGAGACAAAAAAGTTTGGGGACCTCTGACTTACACTATCGGATTTCGCAGTTCACTAGTAGCTGTTCATAAAGCTGGAAAACAATTAGCGGTTTAACTGAAAACCGACTTCAAAAGAGAAAGGAAATGCACAATAATGGGCCATGAAATTTTAGACCAGATTTACGGAAGCCAGTCCACCACTTAGCCAAAACAGTTCCAATCCTGCCCACTCCCTCCGTACAGAGCTTGAAGATAAATAAATCTAGACCTATCGCACGATACTCGGATTCGTTCACAATCCTTATAGAGTTAGTGCACACTGTTTTTGTTCTCGGTACAAACGATTTTATCGGCGCGTACGCATTGCGCGTTTAGACAATAGTGCGTAGGCGCGTATTAAGGCGAACATATCGAGTTTCCAATCGGTCTGTTCTACACGATTTCGTATTTCTGGGATTAATTGCGGTGCGATTTTCGAATTACGAATTCTGCTTTTGTTTGAGGAATAGATATTTTGACTCTACACAGACAAAGTGTAGGTATGTATATATATGTGAGCAGTATATACCTACGTAGAGAATGTTTAAAGGTACGTATGAACTTCAATTTATTTTTCTAATTAAATATTTCCTGATCTTACTCAGAAATCGTCTCTAATTCCAATTAATAATCAACAATACTTTTAATTGAAAAAAATAATAATTTATAACTTTGAATGCCATAAATATGTTGAACTGTTATTGTACTTTACGTTAACTATTTCCGACATGTTGTGTACTAGTGTGAATGTTTTAATTTCGAATACCTACCTACTTCTTAGTAAGTATTAACAAATTTTAATTAATTATTTATCTAAACCGTCAAACATCGAGAAATGATACACGAAAAATCAATTGATACGCGTCGCTGGCGTCCCTGATTTTAATTTTACTAATTCTAATAATTCTTCCTCATCTACAAATTTTCTTTACCAACCCTTAATCACCTAGTAGCACCGTCTCCCCGACTCACCTCGGTAATAACAACCATTAATAGTTGTACAACACAAACACGTATATAATTAAAGTAAAACATTGTGTTGTTATCTTATCAGAGATCGGACCATTAGCGGGAGGCACAAAAACACGGACTGGCCGGACGCACAGTACTCTATTGACGGTATACGGAGAACTAGTGCGGATAGCTTCAGTTACTCGGATTACTAGGGCCAGCGCGAACAGATTTTAAATATAAAAATGTAGAATTCATATGCGACCTGATTTTTAAAACCAGCCAAATTTTAGAAAGTAATCAGAGCCATGAAACTGAATAACTTTCCCCAATTCTTCATCTTATTGTTGATATGTTTATGCTAACGGAAGGCTTACTCTGACACCAGGTTGTTACCTGGCGACCTTGTGAGTTTGTACCTGGTTATACCTGTGAGTTTAAGCCGTCCGTTAGCCTCTGACATGGAAAGCCATGCATGCTTTGCCACGCTTGATTTTTTTTTTCTACGGAGTGTAAAGACACTCCGTAGAAAAAAAAATCAAGCGTGCTGATTTCCTCACGATGTTTTCCTTCATCGTTTTATTAATTAATATTTGTTTCTAATAGTCACCTAGTTGGAGTGACGGATTTTTGACTTGGCAGTCTAACGGTCATACTAGGCTGTCACTGCTTAAACTTTCCCCAAGGAACATAGGAAACATACGAAAATTTAACTTCTGACACAAAGGTGTGTCACGAGATTATTTTGTACGAAAAGATGGTTTTAACTTTCGACTTATGTTCTTACAAACCCTCAAAAACAATTTAGACCTGACGGGATACGGAAAATTCGATATCACTGCACTGGAACGGACGCGCGCGCATTCTGCAGCAGACGACCGCATCCGATCTGCGGCAAGTGGTCCTCCAAGAAATCCTCCTGTATTCCACCAAAAAAAGGCGGCCGTTCTGTAATGACTACTACATTTAACAAATTGAAAATCCGTCGCCTGGTCGCCGACAAGTTTCGTCACACCTGTTACAGACTATTCAAATCAGCTTTTAAAAAATAAAATAAAATAAAATTTTTATTCGAAACCAGTAGCCCTTTCAAGCCAACCTGCTAGCTTTCCAAACAATAAGTCCGTGTGTCACTCACATTATCTCTCGATCTAAAACGCTCCACACAATCGCATAATCGTAGTCACCCGTAACCGAACACTGACTGTCAAAACAAACGAACACTGTCCTTAAACAATAAGCTCATAAAAACTACGCCCACTTACCTTCACACGACAATAAACCTTAAGTCTTTCTACTAAAGTTCAGAATATAATTTAAATGTATTTAATAACATCCGTCATGTGAGATGAATCGATATCGAAGGCAAGTGTCAAAATCATAACCTCAAAATATTATGTATCGCTTCAGTTGTTGGATAAGGCTTCCATTGATTTCAGATAGGGTTTATAAATAAATAAGAATAATTACACTACATCTATTTATCAAACAAGACGTCACTGACTATTTCATTTAGAAATGAATATTTTGTCTTCATTTTGTGTAGAAAAAAGCCACAATTATCAGCAGTGAAGGTCCGGCAGAGGAGGAGGAACAGGAGAAGAGGATAAGTATAGAAAAAACTAAATTTTTCTTTAAGATACATATCACAGTCAGAAAGAGTATCTGTCTCTCCCTCTCCTATTTCATTATTTGTGCTCGGTTCTCCTTCTTATTCATCATCATCATAATTTCCGCCATAAGACATCCAATGCTGAACATAGGCCTCCCCCAATGACTTCCAGATTGGCCGGTTGGAAGCAACCTGCATCCAGCAGCTTCCTGCGACCTTTATTAGGTCGTCTGTCCTTCTTACTATTCTCAATATATTTCTGTTTTGGATTTCGGAGCGTTTTGGTGAGATGCATGCGTTTCTCATGTCCTTATTTTTGGTGGCAATCCATGTCTTAAGGGTTCTTCCTCGCCTTCTTGGTGGGGGACTTATATTCAGCACCTTTCTCGTTATGTGGTCGGGTAGTCTCTTCATCGAGTCTATACCATTTGAGTTTACTCTTCCAAATGAAGAGTTTTTCAATACTGCTTCTAAAATAGCTTTTATAGACTGAGAGCTTGAAGAGCCTAACATTAATTATGTCGAGATATATTCAAGCTTAAGGAATTAAACCAAGAAGCACACTTACCTACCAGTAAAGGAATCTTGTCAAACCCACCACATTCAAAGCTGTCCTACAAACGTCAGTTTTACGACTGCGTCCATTTTCCAACTGAAATTGATTAAATATAAATAAAACGAATGTGCAATATACGTCATACCGTTGCCACAACCTCTACGTTTCTAAAAGCATAGCATTTTAATCACTAGACCCATCTAACACTGAGCAATGGTTCCTAAGATCTAAAACAATTGAAACTCAACCCTACTCTGATTGTTCAAAGGTTAGTTTTTGATTGAAGGCTAGTTGTTTCTCGACCTACGGCCTCACGATCCATTTCATCTCTTCGAAGCATAAAGTACATTATAGGCGTCAATTGTTAACAACCTTTCGATTCTCGTGAACCGATAGGATCGATTACGTCGCTTATTTTCTCGCACTCGACTCGATTGTTTTATTCGATTCTCACCCTGAGGCTTAGATCATGCGTTATTAAAATGTGATACGATGTGTACTTACAATTATTTTTGAAGTGTGAATTTAAGAGCTTTTTTGGACTTGAAAATGTAGATTAATGAATTTTCTTCATTTAAAGTTATATTATGTTAAAGTTTGTTTATTATGGAGTCTGGAATTGTGCCCGGTTAATGGCAATAGGCTCGCCCCCTATTACATGGGACTTATTACACAGCCGGCGAAACGTGGGTGTACTACACACCTCTGCCTACCCCCTCTGGGGAATACAGGCGTGAGTCTATAAATTTGTTTATTATTTGGTCTATTGTATTTGGTTAAGTTTTGGGCTACTGAGAAAGCTCTTTCTTAATACAAAGATTGCTGACGTCAAACGCACCCCACGCTCTTAGTGGTGGATCACACGCAAGCAAGCAATTTTTTTCGCTCTATAAAAACCGATGGAGCTATGGGAAATGGCGTTCTATGGTGGATAAATGTAAAGCAATCTTTATTAGCACCACTAGTACTAAGTAGCGGCTGTCAGTCCAACCATTGTCGCAATCCGAATTTCAGTCACAGCAGCCAATTTTAACGGAGGAACTGGCAGGCGGCTGAACCCGGTATGCCGCCTGCCTTGCCCGATGTAGGGGCGAAGGCCATAGAGCGTGTTGGGGCGATGTCTAGGAAGCTGGATGCCAGGACCTTGCGCCCCCCCGAGTGTAAATTTTTGAGCGGGCCTACACTATACAGGTATGCACTGGACCCGGCCCTGTCCGATACAGTGCAAAGAACGTGCTGGGGGAAGACGTTTTTAGTGGGTGTGAGCTCCACATAACCGTACGTCCTCGGATGTGCGGTATGCGTTAGGCATTTTTGACTCCCCCGGCCAAAAAAGGCTGGTTTATTAATATTTATTTATATACCTATTTCTTACTTTCACTAGAGCAATGACTCTCAAACAATATCTCGAAAAAACCTTACTTAATCACATCCATCAGTTATTTATGCAAGTGTAAATGTAACTCTACACTCCACGTGTGGTTCTCAGTAGCGCGCGGGTGGTCGGATGTCGCTACGATTACAAGTTACGGCATTTGAGACATGAAGCTACCTTTTGCTCAGTTGGACGGTTGGTTCTGAGGTTATGATGTTGCTACTGGTACTAATTCTCTTGCACACGCTCTAAACTAATTTAGACTCACTGGTGTTGATTCTCTTGTACATCCCGCTAAACTAATTTTAGTCTAACTATATCTCTTTCTAATAAACACCATCGAAAAAGGATAGCAAATTGAACTATAAAATTAGAGCTGTCAAATTAGTCAACGTCCTTGCAATTTACGTGAAATTAGGCGAGATCTCTATGACATGCCAAATAAATTCTCGTTGATATCACGCAAATGGACTAGTTTGACAGCTCTAAAAATCATCTATCCTTTTCTACATACATTTCGCCTCACCTCGTTTCGCCTCGTTTTTACACGCTGGAAAGATAGAAATAGGTAGGTATATTATGTCTCACATAAACTATCAGTTTTCGTGTTATAGGCGAACTCATACCGGTGGTTACGCTATAAGATTGGGTTTTAGGATTGTCTAAGAAAAAATCTCGAAATTTTGAAGTCTTTTGTGAATAGCTTAAACAAATAATTGTGAAAAAAAAATAATTAAAACAGATTCATGTTGGAATAAAAGTAATGATTTAGTTAAAGCAACAATGTTTTGTGTAATTAAACACAGCTTTATCTACAAAAAAAAAACAAAACGCAATCCACCGTGCCTTTGCCTAAAAAAAAATAATTAACCTCAACAAATCACTATCACAGCGTTCCGTAATCGAATTATTTTAAAATTCGAACTTTCCTATTGTTCCACGGCGATGGTCGCGATAACCCGTCCAAAACAAATAGTTCTAATTACGGGCAGCTAAAAGTTAACAATCAGGGCTTCTCTATCTGTTCGTATTAATTGGGCGGGCATCAGTCAGCCCGTTGAACAAATTGAGCAAATTATTTTTTCGATTATACTGCTATTGTTTAATCACGGGTAATAGCTTAGATAGCATCAGAAAGTTGAAGTTGTGTGTTGTTTTTCGTTGTTGTACGGTAAATTTAGTTTTTTTTAACAGCTGATTAAATAAAGTAAAAAAATGGTTGAAAGGAGGGCTAATGTAGATAAATAAATAAGCAAACCAACCTGTAACTGTCTCACCATGCTACGTAATAGTTTAAAAATTAGGATACCTTTAATTTCTTTTTTATTAATTAGTCATCTGTTAGACTAGAAACCAGATTATAACCGATTAATTCTACGTTTATTCAGTCTGGAGCAAAAATGCTTTTAATTTATGGTACACAGTGAGACGATGTCAAAAACCAGAAAGTTTTAATATTTTTAATTGTATTGTGTAATTTGCATTTTGACTTATTTGCCGTATCGTGTCGTGTGCAACAATGGAAACTCGCGCTAATGCTCTCGCCCATATAAGGTAGCATGAAATGAATTCGTTTGAGTTGATTCTTGAAAGTTAATCAATGTTTTCTTTGTTTTTTTTATCATTTATGTATTACTAGCTTTTACACGCGGCTTCGCTCCCATGGTTTTCATTTTTGGAATAAAAAGTACCATGTGACAAGGTCTTCTAAATTTATCTTTTCACGCAAAATCACGTAAATCTGAATCTGAAAATCAAATCATTTTGCATTTATTCTTCACATATCTCAATCTCAATAAATAATATAATATAATAGTCATTTGGTCCTAGTCGGAAATGTTCGAAATTTCTAAAATAATAAGGTATATGTACACGTTAATCCCAGTTTTATATCAGTTTTAAAGCCGATTTCACCACTGACACTAAACTGCCTTCAGAACTGCTCAGAACTGCAATTTGCACAGGGCTGAACTTAGGTTTTTTAAACTCGGTTTTTAAAGTAAATGGTGAAATTGGACACTTAATAATCACGCAACGCAAAACCCAAGTTTAACCTATAGCTTCGTAGCCCCGTCCCTCAAATAATAATAATAGGACAAGATAACTACAGATATAGTTACAATAAACATCAAACTATTAACAACAGACTAATGATAGTGTTCGTTATCAGCAGACCGATTGCTCCATTGTATATCTGTACGTACAGATGTATTACAAACATGTACTAACGTTTGATTTTAAATAAAAATGGAGTTGATGTCAAATTGTAATAGAATCTCATCATCTGCCTAGCCTTTTCCCAACGATGTTGGGGTCAGCTTCCAGTCTTACCGGATGCAGCTGAATACCAGTGTTTTACATGAAACGACTGCCTATCAGACCTCCACAACCCAGATACTGGGTTACACGATACCCCTTTGTAAGACTGGTTGTCAGACTTTCGGGCTTCTAACTACCCGTAACGACTGTCAAAGATCTACAATTGACTGCCGGGGCCAACAGCTTAACGTGCTATCCGAGGCACGGAGAGTGATAATTAATTTATAATACGCACATAACTAACGAAAAGTCAGAGATGCGCGCCTAGGGTTCGAACCCGAGACCTTTGACTTGATTTGCATTGACCTTTTGCCTAGCTATAAGTTAGTTTCAACTAAGAATTAGAATCAATACCCAACCAATCTAAAACAAGAAATGATGATAGACTAACACTAGATAAACAATTATCGTATTACTAGCCAACGAGGTCCATTATGACAACTATCTGTGTTATCTACCGCTTATCTGACAGATGTGAAACACCAAATCATCGTTCCATGACGTAATTAAATATGTATTTAATTATTACAATTTAATTGCTGTCAATTTGTTTGATTTTTTTGTGGAAAATTACATAAATCTAGTAGATCTTTCCAGAAGATCTTATTGCAACCAAATTTTGTCATTTGTGTTTAGTAATTAATTTATGTAGACCATAGTATATTTCTTAATGAATAACGAGGACTGAGCGGTCATAAACTCATGACCACGTGACCTGGTGGTCAAAGCAAAGTATTAATGCAAGGGTATTACAAGATACAAAAGAGTGATTAAGGTATCTCAAGGGTACCTTTACGCTTGCATTAATCATAAATTTTGACCACCAAGTCACTGGTCATAAGTTTATGAGCGCTAAGTCACCGTAACTAAGATTTTATGCAACTAAGGCCCAATTTCACCATTTTAATAACCCAGTTTAATAAAACTAAGTTCAACCCTACACAAATTGCAGTCCTGAACTCAGTTAAACGCTTGAACCGAGTTTAACTTGATTGATCGCGTTTAGTGTCAGTGGTGCAATCGGCTCTTACTCGTAAACAACAATTATTTTAGAAAAGTTACAATATATCTTAGTGATATAAGTCTGCTTCCTAAAATATTTTGCGTTATTATTAGTTAGACCTTATTAGAGCTAGCTAAGATTCGACTAGCTAAATTACTAGACCTATTGTGAAATACACATCATCTAACATCAGCCTAGAACAAGGTTAGGAACATTATCGACACCCGGATTCTAATTACTATGTAACTAATTTTTAACGATAAGAACGATAAGCGGTAAGCAAATGCATAGCTTACATCATGTTGCTTTGTCTCAAACGATACAGTTAAGTTCGAGATAAGACACGTACTCACTGCTTAGTGTACTTAGTTTAATAATAATTAAAATGGCAGCTTGAAAACTGCTGAGAGCATATGATGAAAGATAACAAAAAACAACACGCTTGTTTTACCAGAAAGGATTAAATAATAAATTAGCCTGTAACTGTCCCACTGCAGGGCAAAGGCCTCTTCTCATACAGAGAAATCGAGCAAATCACCACGCTAGCTCACTGCGGGTTGGCGATTTCAGACTATTAAGTCCAGGTTTCCTTACGATGTTTTCCTTTACTCATTGGAGGTATTTGCCTATAATCCCCAAGCTGGGCAAGTGGGTTGATGGTCGCAGTAGCAGATGATTACTGTTACACAAACATGTAAACATCAGTGGCGTGCCTAGGCCCAAATAGCAAGGCATGCCCATCATTGTTTTCAAGGTTTAGGTAGGTACTTATGAATGAAGTATTAAAAAACACAACCAAAGTAAAAAAGCACTGAAAAGTAAATAATTTGTAAAAAGCGCCATCTCTTGAAATTATGCAGAACTTTAATACCACCCAGTAAGGTTCCACTCCACTCCACTCCATCTCTCATCGATATTCTATAGGAATTATTTACTACAATTTCTTTGATAAAAATTACCTTAAATAGATGTTGTTGCATTTGACTTGATTTTAAGTATGTTTGAATTATCATACTATTACTACAATGCAATGTTATGGTCAACGTAAACATTATAGGTAAGTACATACCTTCTTTGAGATCCTATCACATACATAACTCACGAGAATTGGAAAAGTAATAAGAGCGGCTAAATTTTTTTACATATTGAGATGCCTGTGTGGTGTCGTTTTATGGCAACTAGTCTGAAGTATTTTCTTGTCATTCACGATAAAAATGCAACACCAACAAAATAATTTGTTCAAATGAGAACAACCGGACAATCCACAAATTTCTTTTTAGCAAAATTCAAAGTATTTACCTTTCTGCGATCTAATAAAACTTGCACATACTTATAAAGCGTCGTTTTAGGGGCGAACCATTTACGCCAATTGAAATTCATTATTTATATGTAATGAATATTAACTTAAACAAACTCAACTATTAAACGCTTTTCAAGATTGTATTTCCACTAAACACATCATACTGCACTACTATTATAACCATTACAATTTCTCTAAACAACAAAGTCAAATTATCAAAAAAGCACTCCATTCAGTATTCCGCGCAAACTAAAAATCTTGTTTATTTACATACTTCATTCATACATTTAAACATAAACGTCACCGCACGCAACAAACATTAAAAAAAAAAACAGCTAATCCAGGCTTATTTTGTCGGTACATTTCATGATTTTAGTACTCAAATGACATCTATGATTCCAATGCACTTACATTCAAGAAAAAATCCACCACATCCCTCATTTACATTCAACAAGTGCGAGCGAGAGCAATATAGCAGGCTGCGCACCGTACCTTTAACTTCGCACCGTGTCAGGCAAAATGACAGTGAGTGAAGCGATTGAAGGGATTGACAAAACGTGCGATACGTTCCGTGTCACGCACGGAACACTTTCCATAGATTTAAAGTTTAAACGAGATCGCGCTCTCTGCATAATTGAAAAGTGGCGCGAGATTTAAAATGTCATATTATTCATATAATGATACGTAAATTATTATGACGTGATACTTTTGTTGGTTATTTTCTAGGGCATGCCAGGCTTTTCGGCTTATATGGTAGTCCCGCCCCTGGTAAACATATAATATACCTACCTACCTACTTAATTATCATTTGCATAAAACGCGGAGGGAAAACATCGTGAAGAGCACTTGAGAGATATTCTCTACTCTTGAGAGATGGTTTAAACTCTAACAACAGGTTGTTCATCAACCATCCGATAGGAGGAAAAACAGAGATTTTGAACTTCGACACCCGGTTGACCGTAAATTCAAAAAAGATAACATTGTTTTGCTTATCACTGAAATTTATATTTTTTTTCCTTTGTAATTTTATCTCCCTCAATAATTAATTCAGTAATACAATATTTTGGAATTAATAAATTTTACTAATATGACAATATTTTGGAATTAATAAATTTTACTAATTTGACAAAATTTTGGAATTAATAAATTTTACTAATATGATAATATTTTGGAATTAATAAATTTTACTAATATGACAATATATATTTTTCTATAATTGCACACGTTTTGCTCATTATATATTATAGTCGCTAGCTTAGTTACTAAAACGTAAAATAATTTCATTTAATATGACAGTATTTTCGTTTAAATTTTAAGCAAACATACATTTTACATAATTTTGTGAATCGGATCGATATCTATATTTTGTTGGTCGATATTGTAGTCGGTTACTTTTTGCTTTTTAAAAGTAGCAAGTAAGTGGCTTTCTTGTGCTTATCATTTGATATTGTACACTTTGGGCCTGTTTTACCGCTTCCTGATAATTCTGATCTATTCTTAATTTAGCACTCAATATACAGCATATATTATTAGACAACCAGTAAATTCTTAATTTATTTTTCAATAAACCTCCATCTATCAATTATGATCTACGCCTATCTGAAGCTTACGTAAAGAGTTTCCGTTCACACAATTAAGATTAAACTTTTCAAAAGGGCCTCTATCTATTGGACCAAGCAGAGGCCTTTTTAGAATTTTCTATCTCTTAGAAGAGAGCCATTGAATTTCAAGTTAATAATAATACCATGGTTTACCCATGTTTATGCCCACGTGACCATAAACATGTCGCCAGTGTCATAACACGGTTACGTGTCCATATCTGATAATCATTGGAAAGGTTTATCTCAGGTCAACAGTTATCGGCGCATGATTAAGAACAAAGTTAAGGGTCGATTGTGTTAACAGTTTTTATTTCTTAAAGTCATATTTTTTGGGTGATTTCAGTTAGAATTTGATGAAAGAAACGTTTAATGAAGATGAACTAATCAAAAGGACGACACATGCTGCAAAGATCTGATTAAAATCTGATTATGAAAATGTGTGCAGTTATTTTTGGCTCTACAATAAAGTCAACGATTAACGAATCAATGAAAATATTGACAAGGAGACTATAAAAATTATCGAATAAAACACAACATACATAAACTACAGGCTTTGGCTTTGACAGGCTTAAATCCTACAGAATTTCCAAAGGAAAAGGCTAATGTTGATAAAAAGGTACCAAATATTTGTTTGTTTAATGGTCTTCAAGGCGGTCACGGCGCGCCATGTGTCTCGTCTAGCCGTGACGGTGTTTATGAGAGTGAGGAATTGGGATCACCTGTATTTACGCACACTTGTACTCTAAAATACCTCATGGGTAATTTGATTGACAGGGATGTAGAGCTCTCAGCAAGAATGACGCTGTTCAAAGAGGAACCTCTGCCACAACAGATCTTTTCTGGTCGCAGTCACTTGAGGAGTGTGAAAGAATCTACCTTTAGTTTTACATTTTTTCAAATACCACAACACAGTCTCATAAAATTAGATTCTAAATTCGATACTGTCATAATAAAAAATAAAATATCGACTAATAATGTTTGTACTGTTGTGTTTTGTACGGTCAGTGTAAGCACCAGAGGCCTTTCAATAATCCCCACCCCGTCCATAATCCCGCGCAGGGTCGGCATTGCGCAAGTTAATACCCCTGGTATTTACCAGGTTACTAAAACAGCTTATCTTCAGGCGTGCCCCATGCTTATTTGCCACCTTAACAGTATTAATATTAAGTTATCACCAGTTAACACAAGGCCTTAATGGAAAGTACAAACATATACCTCAACTGAACCGAGATATACTCGTGCAAAATACTCGTAATCAGAAATAGAACTGAAATCACCGACCGTTGACACAACAGATGCTTATTATCTCGAGCGATATGCTGGCGGATGCTGCCGATACCGCAACCCTGATAACGATACCACTCATTATTTTATTTTTTTTAATTTCATAGCTAAGTCTTATCTGACAGAGAGAGATAAAACAATAATTCAGTTGGAAGGAACGAGACAGGTATAGCGTGATGCCCGCATGATAGCAACGATTATCGATGGAAAGTTAATCGTTGACCTTTTCTAGTTTTCTCTATTTTCCTGATAATTGTGTCTCATTTGAGCCCCTTGTGGGTTAGGTAAGACTTGCATTTTTATAGATACTGTAACATAAAACGAGCGTGATGTGAGCGACATGAAGTGCCCTGTACTTTGCGATTATAGAAGGCCGGATTATGAAAGGGAAGGGATGATTATAGAAGAGGCGGGTTTCTAGTGCTCACTACTAATTGGATTTATGTTTTATCTTAATTTTTGTAAATTTTAGTAAGTACAAGCTAACCCATTATAATCTGTTGTCCTGCCAAAAATCATATAGAATCCAAAAAATAAAGGTATCCAATTTTTCTGGCAACCTCCAAATTTTTCTCTGTAACGTTATTTGAAATAAGAGGTACTTACATTCAAAAAACAAATATCATATTGGTCCAGTCATTCTCAAGTGATGCGCTTACCAACAGCATTTCATTTTTATTTTTGTAAGCAAGAAATAAATAGTTGCTTAAAATAACAACATTTTTTTAATAACGGGAAGAAAACTTGACGTAGATACCAAATTGAAAGCTCATCGTGACTTTCATTAGTATTAAACTATGTATGAATGAACATCTTTACTCTTTTCAATATAGATGTTCAGTATATTTCGATAGCAATACCACAAGGTTTATTTAACACAATGATAATTTCTCGTTATAAAAAAATGATAATAAATTATGAGCTGGTGATAACGATTGGAAATAACGTTTGTTAATAACGTTTGGCAACTATCTTCTTGTTATAATTGCTGTTCTGTGATTCTGATGTAAGCTTGATATGTAATTGTTATCTTGTTTTATGAATGACTAACTGTAGCTTCGGTTCATTTTGCAAAATTACGTTGTTTGTATGTATAGAGATACGGTGATAACCTAGTGTTCATGACGTTCGGACTGCCAAATCAAATATCGTGGGTTCGAAATCCAACCTCTGCCTTTTCGAATTCCTTTGCGAATTAAAAATTGATTATCACTTGCAAAAATGGTGAAGGAAATTAATGTGAGGGAACCAGCTCACCTGAGAGTTTTTTCGACGTGTTGTGAATGCCATGCCAGAGGTCAACGGGCGGTTTAAACTCTGATAACATGTTGACCATAACCAATGATTTGATTCAGGCAGTTATTAGGCGAGGCTAAACCTCACCTAATATAATAATATTATATTCAAATAAGCATTTAGGTAACTTTACAATCAGGTACAGGTTAGGCTATAATATAAACTGTTGCTATAGGCTTACGATTAAATGGCCTTTAAGCCTATGGCCGATATGGCCTAAATGGTCAATGGTAATTTTTAAACTGGTCATCAAATCAAACACCCTTATAATTACCAGATCATCCATCAAGCTAAACCTAAACCATCTATCTCATGGGATCCCGTTAATTTAAAAGTCAAAGTGAAGGTAGATGATCAGCATCAGATTTCAGCGTGGGTTAATATTCGTGCTTTATCGGTGAGTAATGGCGGCCGGGATCCGTGCTAAGATAATATACATTCTCACGTCCCGTTGTGCAACGATCTTACGATAGCCATCATGGTGGTTCATCTTACGATATTTGTTTATAATTAGAGATATTATAATTATGAGGTTAATTATATTGATTATAATATCTAGGAGGTATCTACCATCGTCAGGCGTTACCTTTTTTTTTTTTGTTTACGGAGGGAAACCTTCAAAAAGCACCCGGCCTCCAGGGGAAGAGACCGGGGAGTGTGGGATTCTTACCTCACTAAAACCACCCCGGTGATCACCATCAGCACATGAGGGGAGATCCCGGGTCCTCTTGACACATGCTGAGCTGAACACCTTTTTGGTACAATTTTAACACAATTATCGTACGAAAATAAATTGTCTATGTACAAATTAAAAAAATTGTTTTCTGTGTACCCTTCGTTTAAGTTTTTTTTTATTTCTACTATATTTTTACTTTTTTTTGTTTATTGTGATTTCAACTGTAATGTGTGTCTTGTTTTGTACTAAATAAATGTTGTATCTACATATATGTATATGTATATCATCACACGTTAATTTATATGCATAAATTTAGGTAATAAAAGATAGGATTTTGAAATTACTCGTAAATTATAATAATACCTACACATACAGGTGCAGTCCAACAAAACCTAGATTAAGGCCATTGACTCTACATCTATCTATTCTGATCTTAATCTAATAAAAAAATAAACTAATTACTTATAAAAAAATCTATTGTAAATTGGTTTCGATAAGACTACACATGTAGACTTGTGTAGTTATTTTGTAGTTGTTATCGTGTATATCGAAACATTGGTAGCAAGCGATCTATTGATAAACAAAGTTATCTTTAAGCTGATAACAGGAAGGGAGTGACAGCAATCACACATTACACATGTCGATACTGAATTATCATTGTTTAATTTGAGGAACAAGCCACACATTTTTCAGAAATATTTTCTTTTATAAAATATTTTGTCTTTAGGACACAAGATAATGAAATTAACATTGTCTGTCTTTCAAATTAATTTATTACATGAAAGACCAGTTTTTGACACAAAATTGAAGTTAAATTTTAGTTACAGTATTAACCATTTAATGCAGAAATTACTAAACCAATTATATAAAATAGATTTTTTAAATTATGTAATTAGTTTAGGTGATTAAGATATATATTTTTATTTATTGTTGACCCATAATTCCGTGGAGAGGGAGACCAAAGAGGCTACTGTAAGAATGAAGATAATTTCTTTACATTATGAGTAAAATTCGTATAATTAGATAATTGCAAAAAAATGTATATAATTTAATTTTAAATAACAAAAATGCGCCATAACTAAGCAGAAAATGGCTGACACTCAGCATTAAGCCGTAGTTAACATTTAAAAAAAAACGTGGTAAAATTGAATAAGTAGATGCATTCCAAAAATATTCAATCATCCGCAATCAAACCTGTTTAACAAGTCTGCCAGCCACTACCTTCAAGTTATCTATTAGAATCTACATTAATAATCCCGTAGCCACACCATACAGCTTACATACATTTTCATCCTCACACCAGATTATATCTCACATCTGAGTATGACTCTGAATATACATATTTGTAAAGAATCAGATATTCGGATTACAACAAGTTTAATTCCCAATAGAATGAAAAATGAGTGCTTAGAATAGCCACTCTGTCTCCTCAAGTCAATTAAAAGTCTTTTTAGTGGTAGAGCCAGAATGGATTGGTTTGAACTGGTGCTATAAGCTGTTATATGTAGCGCTTACCTGGCCATATGCTTGTATACCGCCTTAATAGAGACCACATTGCCTCAGAGAACACGTAAAGCCGTCGGTACTGCGCCTGATCTCTCTCCGTTTGAGTCGGATACCGTCCCATCGGATTATAGTAAGGGAATAGAGAGTGCACATGTGGTTGCGCACAAAGTTATACATTATAATATTCCCTCGCGTCGATGGCCAATCTCCGATAAAAGATAAAGAAGATAAAAATTGGTCGCTGTGACCGAAATTCAGTTAGGAAGACATTGTTAGGAGGTATAAAAATGACAAGCGAAACATTTGAAGTATTGTGATAAGTGTCATGGTATGTTGTAAGAGTATATTTACATGTCTATTCTGCAGAATCATTTTGAGATTGGTAGTCAGATGATTTAGAAAGACCCTCTCAAGTCGAGATAAGAGTGAATGCTCCTAGTGAAAATTTGTTGGTATGTTAATGACAATGGCGATGCTGTTAGGAATAATCAAGCCTCTACTACAATAATCTACAACTGCAATGACAAATTATCATTCAATAAATCCTTTAAATAACTTTAAATAGTCATCAAATTATACAGACTCAATTAAATCTAACTTTACCTCATCGAATTAGATCGCAAAAATAGATAATCTTAATTTATTAACTCCAAGATTGATAAACAGGCTGATGTTATCATTCGCAGGCGATTTATGTGTGGTTCATGTGTTCTTAGGGGACGTGGGATGAAGATGTGTGACACTCGTTTTTTGTTTTTGGGGCCCGTCGCGAGATGGCGTTGTTTTCAAAAAAGTTTGTGCGATTAAGATCGGATTAAAATGATTTTTGTGGTGAATGTACATTAATCCATTGCACGCTGTACGCTGTGTTTAAGGAATTACTTTAATTGAAACACATTAATTCGTGTGTGTAACTGCAAAAGAATATGTCTCTGCACTGTACGTTAAAAAGTATTTTTTCCAAGTTTTATTGTCGTCCGAAAAATGTTTCCGAGCTGCCAGTAAGAACCAGCATCCGTCATTCCAAAATCCTTATGAAGAATTTACACAGAATTTTATTTTTTAAATGGATCTAAAATATATTTTTTGAAGTTTTTTTTTATTTCTAATAAATTACAAAGCCGAGTATCTACCTATACCAGATTAAAACGCAAGTTTTTTACACGATTTTACTACCAAACATGACAAACAAAATCCTATTGGTGTTTTTTATATAATCTGTCCCTTCACCATCGATTCATAAAAACATAAAACTAATATCAAATAAATCACCATAGTTAGGAATTTCTAAGCCGTGTAATGAAGGTAAAATTATAAATCTTCCCTTATCGATAAAAATCGTTATCTTAATGTATATCTAGAAATGATCGATCAAGCAGTTATCGATAAAACCGGGCTCATGCGATTACGGGACGCGATATAGATCAAATTACATGGATGTTGTGTTTACTTGGAGTACACGTGGAGGGCATAGTGGACTTTGACAATACATCATACAATATTACAATCTGACAATACAGTAGACTATAATGGTTTAAAGATAATTTGTCTCTTATCATATTGGTAAGTGTAAGTGTCTGTTTACTATACCCCAAAAAAAAATTAAAACCCCCAAAAAAAGAGTCGGTTGAGACTTGGTACAAAACCAATTCCATCTGAGATGTCAAGAATTTGTGATTGTGACGTTATAGTTATAAATGAATTGAAGCGTATATCTATTTCAAATATATTTATTTAAAATAAAAATATATTAATTTTAAAGTTTGATTATTTATTATGTGTTTATGAGGCTAAAGAAAATCTCTCCGTCTCGTCTATATTATTTTAAGCTCATTTTGGTGGCTGTCCCAGGGCAGCCAGAGTCCAGACCCGAAATGACAAGACAGTCTAAATACTCAGGCGTAATGTTAGAATTGCTGGTAGTCAAAATACTTAGTTTTTTTTGTTATAAAAAACGCATATGTTGTATGTAAGCGGTGTTGTGGTCTATGATGGATACAACTGCCTTTTAGATGCCTATTCACTCTTGATTTGAAGATCCCCAAATAATAATGTTCCGGGAATACAGACGCCGGAAGGTTATTCCACTCTAGCTGTATGCATGAGAAAGGTAGAAACGAACCGTTTGGTTTGAGCAGGGGGAATATCTACCAGATAAGGATGGGACCTTAAATATCTAAAAATAATATGAATCCAAATAACAAAATGTATTAAATGAAAACAAATACAGTGTGTTTCATAAGAACGTGACCGGCAAAAAAAAAATTTTTTTAGTGATTTTTGTAAAACAAAAAATACCAACAGGTAGCCCTATATTTTGCCTAAGATGCTAATAAAATACAATATAAGGTTTTGCGTTCTTTTCGTTCAGAGCGCAAGTTTCCCGAGATGAGTACCGCGTGTCCTTCCAGTTTCGATGCAGTGTTTCTTTGTATGCATACCCCTTTGGTCCTACAACCTAAAATGTCGCGTGATCGGGCTGCAATGTATTTGAAGAAATCTAAGACGTTCCTAATCAAGTTGGTCAACCGATATTTAGAAGCTTAACACGCCGATAACTTACCAGAACGAGGTGAAACGTGGAGAACGACACTCATCAAGAAAAAACGGATTCCGCAACTGTTTTAAAAAAATCGACGTCTATTTTTGCGATCTGCACATGAAGAATTAATGAAAAAAGAATAAACTATATCTCTAGCTATAATTATAAGATGTTTAGCTGAGATCAAGTTGAAATACCGAAGCATAGTGAAGAAACCGCTCCTTTCAGAAAAGCACGTGGAAAAAATGATGGCCTGGGCGCGACACAACAAAGACCATGACTGGACCAAGATTATATTTTCAGACGAAGCTTCATTTTGGGCAAGTAGTATCTTACCTCGTGTTTGGTCTATAAGTGATACCAAACTTGTCGAACGTACTGTCAAACACCCAATAAAGGTGCATTTTTGAAGATGCTACTCAAAAAGGAGATTTGGCAATTTGTGGTTGTACTACTGACTCTCCGAATGCTTTGAAGATAAACCTAATATACCTAAAAGCATCGTTACTCTCTGCCAAAAGGCTGTTTCCAAGGCCAAATGAATAATGGACTATTATAAGATGACAACGACCCCAAACACTGATGAAGTCTGGGCACCGCCTAGAACCAAGAAAATGGCACGCAGGTCTTGGACTGTCCCTCACAATCGCCTAAAGCAAACCCAATTAAAAACATTTGGGCGTTGATGTAGCTTAAACTTCAAAGGAAAAAACCGCCTTACCCCCGCCGAGCTTACTCGCAATATAAACTTCATATGAAGGTCATCATCCCCTGATTACACTAAAAAATTAGTCAAAAATAATCATCGAAGAAGCTAGGCCATTTTTAATGACAGAGAAGACTGGACAAATTATTTATAATAAAGCATCTAAGTACACATGATGAACTACGTGTTTAATTATTTATCAAGCCATAGACTTAATTTTTTTTATTAATTTTGCCGGTCACGCTCTTGTGTTACATAGTGTACATATATTTCAATCCTATATCAAATCTCAATCTTTAATCCATCATAAAATATTACTAGATATTAATCTATTTTTCGCGAATGTTCATCGTTTTATCATTAAATTCGTTTTCATTGACGACACTAATTCTAATATTTTCCTGATAAGATTGTTTAAATTAAAAATTTGTTTAAGTATTATTGTATAACAATATGTAATTATCATTAGATCAGGGACGTCGTGTCTTCAACACTCCCATCACAGCAACTTACATATTTATAATAGTCTAGTCAGTGGTCAAAATTCGACCGTATTCTTTTTTTATTTTTGTGTTTTTATTTTTATATAATATAATCTAATTATATGTAGGTATGATTTTATTTAGTACCTAAATATATTTGTGATTTTGTTTAGTTTACTATATTATTTTATTTATTTAGTTTCTGGCTTTCTGTAATAAAGTGCATACTAGTACAGGAGTCAGGAAATTGCATATATAAACGTTTTGTGTCAACCAAGAAATTTATTTAACTTTCAAACACTTACTACTAAAACTTTTTACTTGTAAAAATACAATTTTTTTTTGTAATGTAAAAACAAAATATCACAACCCGTCTTGCTCCCATAAATAATGCAATTCAATAATCATTAGGATCAGTAATTATTTTTCAAACTCACACGTTATTTAATTATTCATTGAGTGTAAATAATTACAATGAATTTGTACTTTAAGTTACCAAAATGTATAATATTAGTCTCAAATCTCTTAATCCAAATCCAGTTTCGCCTTCAGGTGTACGCAGCTAGTAGCTTATCTAGACTTCATTAGTGTGCGTTTATATCGACATGCTCTTATCGATAGATCTCTATCGTGTAGCCAAGCGATTTTAATCCTTCATCGATAAAATACTATGTCATCCTTGCTTATTTTTTTCATGAAGATAATGAATTTCGTTGGAATTTAAGTAATTTGTCCATCCATTATAATAATGATTGAAAGCTTTGTCAACAAGTACCATCGTTGAAGGACGTGCTAAATCTACTGTATAAGTACCTAATTTTAATTATACAATATAATTTAAATGCCATGTGGTGTACGGCCTCAGAATAGTACCTACCGTCCCTTCTCGACCCGCGGGTGTCCTAAGAAGCGATATCTGGATACCTACAGGCTGGTGATGATGATGATGATGAAAAAGTTATGGACTGTCAAAATAGGATTGTGAATTTACTTTATAGTCGTGATAAAGAAGTAGCAATTGTCAAATCTTTCTGTGAAATTTGTCGTATAAGAATGTCCATACAAATGTCGATACAATTAATTTATCTTAAAAATTACAAGTATTAACGTAATCTAAAGATTACATACTATATTAATTAAGTACTATTAATACCAAAGCTTAGAAATGATTATGAGGCGGAGTTTTTATTAATTATATATTGATTTCTTATTATACGGACAGGCGTTTATTTAATTTTGCAGCAAAAGTTTTACTTCACTGTAGAAATAGGTACTTATTAAACTAATTAAACTCGTAATTAAATTATTTAGAGTTCATATTTTTTTGTGAATTTTTTACATGTTTTACACATATTTTTTAAGAAAGTTTTTTTCTTCTCGAGTCGATACTCGGTTTTTTCCGTACTCCCGCCCCGAGACCCTCAGGGAAAAGGAGGTCCGGATTCCCCCCTAATTATTATTGAGCACAAAAACGGTGTCTCCTAAAACTTTGCTCAAAATGGTTACTGTGTGTATGGCTGCCTGTTTTTGAATGATGTGTATATTTATGTCTGCTTCTAATTTTTGGGTGTATCTATGTATGCTTTTCGGTACAATTCCTGTTGATCCTATTACAATTGGTATTATTTCTGTTGTGGTGTTCCATAGTCGAGTTATTTCAGTTTTTAAGAGGTGATATTTACTTAACTTTTCTATTTCCTTAGGCCCTATGTTATAATCTGATGGTACTGTGATATCTATTAAATATGTTTTATTTTCTGTTTTATTTACGTATATGATATCCGGTCGGTTGTGCGTTACTGTGACATCGGTCTGCACTGGAGTCTCCCACATCAACTTTGCTGTGTCATTTTCTTTTATTTGAGGTTGCGTTAGTATTTCTTTCCACCAGAGGCTAGCAATTTCAAACTTGTGCTTCTTAGCCAGTGTCCAGAATACATACTGTACTATATTGTTGTGACGTTTAGTGTAATAAGTGCCGGCTAGTTTTTCACATCCCGAAATAATGTGTTGGGTAGTTTCGTCTTTTGATAAACATAGCCGACACTTACCGTCGATAGGTCTTTTTAGTATGTCTCTCTCAAATTGTCTGGTCATGACAGCCTGATCTTGGATGGCAAATATGGAGGATTCCAATGAAGATGAGATTGGTTGACGTTTGAGCCAGCGAAATGAATACTCCTTATCTATGTTTTCTTTTTCTAGTACTGCTTTACAAAACTGCCCATGTAGTGGTTTAGCTTTCCATTTATCTATGGCTTTTTTTGTGCTTGCTGCTTTTATTTCTTTATTTGTGTAATTGTTATTAGTTTGATTTAATCCTATATCCCTTGCGTTAGTTTTAGCTTCCTTAAATATTGAATTAAGTATTTAATATTATAATGTGGTAATTAATATAATTATAATTATTAATTGCCACACGCCCTAGGCATAGAGAGTTGACTGATGCTGGTAGGTAGGATACGGTGGCTTAGCGGTCAGAACGTCGCGATGCTCTGACTCTAGCTCTCGTACCATAATAATTAAAGCATTCCATTATATTTTGAAAGAAACCTCTATATAAATATTTAATATAATCTATAAATATAAAGATAATGAATAATAAACTTCAGTAAAAAATTAAACTTCCGTTAAATATTGTCCTTTGGAAAATACGCGGTAATAAATACAATAATAACAATGATAAAATAATGGACTATTAATAATTTTGAAAAATAACTTTATTAGCTTAGATGTGACTTATTTTCCTCAAGTTGCATGGAACTTAACTTAAAAATATGAATCGACGTAAAATAACGTTGATGTAGTAGTAAAGAGGAGGGTTCTTCCCTGATCGTAACACTTTATAAGTTATTATTAGGACTGTTTTTAATAATTATACCTATATTTTTAAGCAGTTTTACTTAGCTTGCCATGTTTATTATTTGGTTCAAACTTAGTAATCGATATTTCACCTCCTTCCTGTTGACAGATTGATCTGATATTTTGGTACACAGCTTTAGCTTTGATGACAAAACCGTTTTACGTAAAAATAGAATATTACTTGGGTATATTATTAAATATAGATAAAGTACCTACAATATTTCTCTCTATACCAAAATATTGTACAACACTACAAAGGGTGTATTCAAGTAATAATTAAAATCGAAATAAAGAAGACAATTTATTATTAAATATATTTATCTAATGCTCCATGACTCGGAGAGCAAGTAAAAGCCTTCGAAAGAGCCTTCATCGATCCTATGCCTTTGCCTGATCTCTCTCCAGTCGAGTCGGATTGCCGTCCTATTGGAGTATAATAGAGGGACTATTCTATGCCATGGCTATAGCTAATCTGCGTTGAGATTGGCCTTTGTGACCAAAATCCAATCAGAAATACATTAATTGCTTCAAGAAAATTAAAATGTACGTACGTAATTTTCAGCGAATTATTTTTCTATTCTATTTTATTTTTAGAGTATTTTAAGTCATTTATTATTGACTTCCTCTGCGTCTGTCTACATAATGTGAATACCTAGCATTATTGTATTGTTTCTAAGATTAAAAAAATAAATAATTTATATGTATTTTTGTTATGTTTTGCGCTTGTATTGTGGCAGAATTAAATTGATTTCCCTTCTTTTTTTATGGTCCAATTAGTTTCCAAAAGGATATCTTTTTAAACGATTTTATTTAGCTTGACCTGTTTATTATTTGGTTGGTTTACATTTAGTTCTGATGACAAAACTGTTTAATGTAAAAAAAGATGTTTACTTATATTATTTTTAAACGATTCAAATTGTCAAAGAACATGTTTGAACCTATCTTAATTTGTGCGTTAAACTTATCACTTCTTCTTATACGACCCCTAATTGAAATATAACCCTCGGTCACTTGTGCCCATCCCTTTTAACGCAACTAACCCTCAAAAGTTAAAACGGGCCACGCGCGCTCCATGGGAACCGAGGGTGGAAAGAAAAATCACGGAGGGTTGACACCCTAACCGCTAACATATGGCCGTAAAGACCCGTTGTGATTACGGAGTCTGGTTTTAAATGCAATTTGTTATAAAAATATGTTACGACTTACATTTTTTATTATTTTTGTGATTTTTTAAAATAAATCCTACTGTTTGTCTAACATAACTTTCCAAAACTGATTTATTCACAAAAACATAATTAAAAAATTATGTAATTAATAAAAAAATCTAAATTACATCAGAAATCAACTTTAATATGAGCTTTGATACAAATGAAGCTATTTATGAATTTATTTACATACAAAATTAAAGTTATGGTGATATATATCATATTACATCATAAATTATTTTGATATTATGGTGATTTGACATTTGATATCTTTAAGCTACTGTGATATTAATTTTAAAATATATTGCATTCAAATTAGACTTTTATAGTCCAAATCGGTCATTTTACGGTCATAATTTTATTCAACTTGCGTAAATTTAAATTATTATCTATTTAGCACTTTGAATGCTACTTGATACGTAATAAACTTCATCAGTGGTCATTCATGATCAATAATGGCAATCAAAGGCCTATTTTAAAGAGAGAAACTTAATACCTATAATCATTCATCATAATCAGTCATCTCCTCCTAGCTTTATTATTCTCAAACTTTGTTGAGGTCGACTTCAAATCTAACTGGATGCAGCTGAATATCAGTTTTCTTCGGAGCGACTGCCTATCTGACCTCCACAACTGGGATACGATATTCTTATTAGCTATCAAGATTTTATTAGGATACCGACTCCCTTTAACGACTGTCAAAGATCTTCATGACAGCCGGGGTCAACGGTTTAACGTGCTTTCCGAGGCACGGAATGTTATGAAAGTGATTATCAGTTTACAATACACACATAACATACAAAAAGTCAGAGGCGTGCATTGGGTTCGAACCTGAAATCTCTGACTTGCTTTTCAACGGTCATACCACCAGACTACAACTGCTTTTGAATAAATTAAGCTTTGCGATTGCTCAGTAAGTTACGTGACGTATAACCAAAATTACTTAGAATTTACTAATCGTAAAGATATAAATACTCTATTAAGAAATATTGATAAAATCTTTAATTGCAATATCTTTTAGAACATTCGATATCTTGGCGTAACACGCTGATAGTGTTATCATGGCTATCTGATGTGTTCTACCAATATACCAGCTATTGCTGCAGGCGATAATAAAGTGCGCATTAAATTCATAATCATTTTGTATGTGTCGTGGTGGCGCATTGGTTACGGATCCGCTGAGTAATGACTTGCCAGTCAAGCGTTATACCACTAAGCAGTGTTTCTTGCGGTCAGTAAAGAGAATCAGAGACCCAAAAAGCCGGCAACGAATCTGCAATGCTTCTGCGACACATCTGCAAGTACTTGCAGAGGTAAAGATCACTTTGATTATTGTGACTTTGATTTCGTGTTTTTCGTAATATTAAAAAAAATGTTTTACTTGTTATCCTAAATTACTTTTTCTAATTTTTTTTGGGAATTTTTTACATGTTGTAAACACATATTGACTAATTTAATATAATTTTGAATAAGAAAATAGCTGTCAGAGCTTCTACACGGTACGTCGAAGATCATGGGTACGAATCCCATCCGTTCATCAGTTTTTTTTTTAGTTGTCTTATTAAATAATTATACTTATTTTCTTACGTTTGAATATCGGTTCTGATTACACAGCTAATAGGAACAACAAGGGTTTTTTTACACACTAGGTATATATCTTAACACCATGAATGTTATGTAATTTTCAGTCAATGAGGTAAATGGAACTCATTAATTTTCCTCAACATTTTGCACGGGATGACCACCTATTTTTCTTACTCTCAAACAAAATCTCAATTGAAGGAAAACCAATTATTTATGTGGTTTCAGTCATGTGACAACCATGTGTGTCACTCGTGGGGCTTCACAACACGAGAATCGAACCAGTTAAAAATAATTATGACCTGAATCAATTCTTTAATATTTACTGACGCATTATGAATCATTAGAATCGCGCAGTTTAATGTTATCAATCAAATATACGTAGAAATAAGGAATCATACTACGCTTTAAATGTTTTATATTTTTTGTCGGAAAATTCCATGGACAATAATTTACCAAGTCCGACTTGGACTTGCACGCAAAGGGTTCCGTAGGAAAACGTCGACAAGAACTTGTTATTTTATTTTTATTATTTGTTGTTATAGCGGCCTTGTGGCATGTGGTTTCCGGCCTAAGAATAGAACCACCCCTACTCATCCCACGGGTGTCGCAAGAAAGATCCGGAGGAGGGGCAGCTGCATCCTACTGCGTAACACTTGCCAGCCAACGGTCGTACCACTAGGCTAGCACTGCTTTACTTTACTTAAGTACTCATCAACATATTATTTAGGTTTTTGTATTTGTCAAATAAATACTTTGTTTTACTTCAAATTAAGACATCATTTTTCATTTACTTTAAAGAATCCGCCGACATTCCGCCTAAAACGATAGCCAAATAAAAACTTTAATCGACGTATGCGCATCTTAAAACTCCCCTCCGAACCAGATACACCCGTCCCCAGATACTTAAGGAAATCATAAGTAAACTCTACATCTGTTAACATGCATTTACGATTGTTTTCTTACATACGAGGGTATTAGCCGTCCGCGGACGGAATTATGCCGCGCGGCGAGACCAAAGGCTTATTGTGCGTCAAGTAAACTGCCTTCTTCCAGTCGTACGAGTCGTACGCAAATGACGGCGGCGCATACGCACAGACTGTGACAGAATTACCGCACCGCCTTGTTCCTGGTTCATTGTTTTTTAACATCTTGTATGGGAAGATGCTGGGATAGGGTAAAGTAATGTATAAAATGAAATATGAGAGCCTTTTGGTTAGTGTACCTACATGTTGTTTTTGCGATTATATAGAGAGTTTAGAAACAATGATTGATGGAATATGTTTTTTAATGTTTGCGTGTAAGGTTTTTTTTTCGTAGTGTGTGCGCACCGATTTCTCCGTGTATTGTTTGGAGTAACATTTTACTGCTTTAAGGAGTATAACCCTCCGATTGGGCTTAAAACTGCCATAATCACTATGGAGATAGAAATTCTATGTAGAATACGGAACTCGCTATCAGATGATAGCAAACCTCTTATAACAGAAAATGTTAAAATCTATATTTTTAAGGCCTCATAAAAGCTGTATTATGAGGTCCAATTCTGTTCGCCATTTTAGATGTCATAGATGTCAATTCGATAGATATAAAAAAAAAACTATTCCTTGAATCTTTTGGTTTCCTCGCGAGGTTTACCTTCACCGTTAGTCATGGCATGGCATGTACCAATGTGACTTTTTCAATGTCATATGTACTTTCTTAGTTAATCTAAGACACCACTGACTAATGGTGAAGGAAAACATCGTAAGGAAACCTGAACTTACTAGTCTGAAATCGCCAGCACGCAGTGAGCTAGCGTGGTGATTATTGCTCAATCCTTCTCTGTATGAGAAGAGGCCTTTGCCATACATTGCAACAGTTACAGGCTGATTTATTTATTCATTTATTTTATAAATATTTTCTTTTTTCTTTCTAAAAATAGTCATAGATTTTATAAATTAATTATCACTCCGTGCCTCGGATAGCACGCTAAGCTGTTGACCCCAGCTGTCAAATGCAGATCTTTGACAGTCGTTACGGGTAGTCAGAAGCCCGCGACCCCAACATAGTTAGGAAAAAGGCTAGGCAGATGATGAGTAAATATAACCGATATATAAGCTCAATATCAGCTTCAGGCGTGGCCCAAAGCGCTTATCGCAGCCATTACTCTGAAGTACACTTGACGCTATCAACACTGAATAAAATCAGTATTTGTCTGTATTACGTATAACATATTCCAATTACATCTCTTTATCTGCCCGGCCCTTGGTATGCGGGATTGAAACTTAAAATAGTGCACTTTACAATTCGATGTGTCCGCCATCTTAATAAAGTGCGTATTGAGATAACTTTTCTAAGTGTCTGCAGTGTTTGAGGACACGAAGCGTAAGTATGCTTTTTGTGCTAAGTTGAACTTACAATGATTAAGCTAATGCATAGTTAAGCTAAATTAATTGCATAGCTTAATCATTGTAAGGCTTTGAGCGCGGCGACCGAATCAAGAAATTCCGTAACGAAAATAAAATCTAACAAACCTAACCTTTATTGCAGAATAGTGTAATTAAGTGTTAAGGTATATTTTTTATGTTGACACATTAAAAAATTTTGAAATATAAACATTCGAATTTCAAAAACTAATTATTTGCTTAGATTTTTCTAAGCTATTGACTGCATAAATAAAAAATAAATAAATAATTATAATCGCATAAGTTAATAAAAAATGCTATGCAATAGCTTTACCGCGGCAGTCCCCGAGTGCCACACGTGGTTTTTATATTGCATCGGGCACACCTATAATTTATTATACCTTTAAACATATTGCACGTCACACTCGAGGGTGTTCCTACAGTACATTTTAAAAAAGTACTTACCTCATCAACATCTCCATTGAGATTGGCCGCTGCGACATTATCTTCATGCAGATCTTTGTCCTCACAATAACTTTAAACCCGGATAACATAATCACAAGACACCTATAAGTTACGTAGAAACTATTTAATAATCTGCGGCTATAAGTCGATAATTTTAAAAGTACACTTTGACACTAGGTCATTGATAACACTTCTAATATAATATATTTTATCTGTGAATTAATTTTGGTTGTGGTTTTAATATTGTTGACCGTTTAGCGCAATAAAAGCGCTAAAAGCGCAGTGTAGGTACCTATCAGAGTTCAATCCTCGGACGGGACAAATATTTTTGCGAGTTACAGATATTGATCCCTCGTTCTCATCCTCCAAACTTTGTTGGGATCGGCTTCTAATCTAACCAGATGCAGCTGAATATCAGTTTTCTACGGAGTAACTGCCTGTCTGAACCCCACGACCCAAAGGGATACGATACGACACTAAAGTTAGATTAGTTGTCAGGATTTTATGAGTATACTGACTCTCTATATCGACTGTCAAAGATCTTCATGACAGCCGGGGTCAACGGCTTTAAGTGCTTTCTGAGGCACGGAGCAGGTAATAAATAAATTAATTTATAATACGCACATAACTTACGGAAAGTCAGAGGTAAGAGTCAAATTGAAAAAAGAAATAATTTATAGATTAACAGAAATTAGATAAACAGAGGTAAAATTTTCATTTATATTGTGATCTCATGAGTGGACTTATCATCAATTAAAATCTTTAAAATGATACGTAACATTCATTTTTTTCAATTACCTAACCTACCTTTGTCTTCTATTAAATTGGGGCGATGAAGCTTCGAATCTTAACAGTAATTCAAAATTCGAATATCACAACACTGGCTGCAAATTGACAAGAAAAAAAAGAAAAACAAAGTTTAAAAAAGGAACCCAGGTCACCTTGAAAGTACAACATCGGACATTACTTATTACAGCCGATTCGATAAAGATTACTTGACAGTAAAAGTATTAAAAATAACGATCAAATCTGTGTTTATATTTTCAGAACGATAATGGGTCACCCAAGATATTGTATCTCAAATACATTAATCATTTACTTTCTACTTGGACACATTCTTTAAGAATTACGTCATTTTCGTAAGTTTATTTTAATTAGTAAGTATATGTATGTATACCTAGTAGTTGAGAATGTCCTGATTTTCCTAATCATCAAGAAACTATTGGTAAAGTAAAATTGCAATTGTTTAAATAAATATACTCAAGCTAAGATAATTTATTGAAAAAATATAATTTTATGATCGCATTTAAGTATTAGAAAAAGACAATTCCTAAACTACAAGAACATAATTAAAAAATAAAGGTAACATACGTCTTCTTTTAGGTAATTAACACTTTGGCGGGCGGTAAACGAGACACAATACAAGTTTTATTGTTATTACGTCTATAGGCGTTCACTGCCCGCAAAAGTGTTAATCTATGTTAGGTCTCACTAAAGAACACAACGTTAAAATTTAGAAATCTGGTTAATCGAGTTTAAAATATAATTATAAGCAACTATTCTTTTCTTTTTTTTTTGATGGTATTTGGCTTGGATGCAAAGTCCTTTAAGCCATGTCTGTTTTCAATAATTTACAAACTAACAATTTAAAAAATATAGCTCGAAATAACCGTTAAAAAACCTTCAATTAAGGTGAGCAATTCTCAATACACATACCTATTACCATCTCACATACACCACATAATCCACCCCCTACGTCCCACGTGACTTTATCAAAACGTTCCACAATTAAAGTTATAACTTAAAGTTATCTTCGGCACAGAGATAAGTAAACAATCAAAGAATATTATTAATACATGATAACGGTTTAACGAACTCCAATGCTCTTTGGTACGGGCGTACAAATAAAAAAATAATTGTATAGGTACAGTATGTGTTGTAGTTAGAAATAAAAACCGGGTGTTAATTGTAATTCCTGAATTGTAATTTGATAAGTACCTAATCGGTTTTTAATTAATTATATTCATACTTTTTTTACAATTTCATGATCTTTTTATTATTTGAATTTTGAAATAGTAAAATTTTAAGTACTTATTTCCGAAAAATTACATTTTAGGCAAATCAAATGCAACTCATGTATTTCTATCTTAACTTATCCTAAACTTGAGAACTAGATTTCTACGATTACTATTTTATGAGGATTTAGTTAAACCCCTATAATATAAAAAATGGCATTTATGATCACTGATTAAATTTAACTATTCCTACTTGTATGCCAATGAGCAGAGATGAAAATAATATGTCTAAAAGAACCATTTAGTTGTACTAAATGACATTTAAAGATTAAACCTCTAATCTATCAATTTTAAACAACATTGAAATACCTATTTCTCTAAGTTTTAAATGCCCTTAATAATCGATTGCAATTAGATAGGTATAATAAATTTAGTCGTAATAGAGTAATTTAGATATATTTTTTGTTCCAAATCGCTTGAATAAAAGAGTCATTGTTTAACATAATTAATGTTCTTACACGTGCGAGTAGATACAAGGTTTTCGTTATTATCTGTTTTTATGTTAAATAGATACCTACTTAAAAGTGAACTCATTTCGGTAAAAAAAATATATACTTTGTTTGTCACAAACAAATATCCACTGATCCAAATATGGATTAAGGATAGTTTTTGATGTAAATTATTTAGCTAAAGAATATAGGTATAGTTAGGTAGGTAACTTACCTAAGTTATGGTTGATATAGTTTGTTATATAAGAGGTTTAAATTTTTTTAAACATAGATGATGTTTTTAAAAATTTATTAAATTGTAAGGGTGCCTAGTGCTTGGATCCAGGGTTTTACCTGTGTGTATTGGTCAAAATGTTGACAAGTATTATTTTATGGTAATTTACTTATAGATTAGATTTACTTAGATATAATTAGCTAATTCCTTAGTATAAACTGTATTGACAAGCCTTGTCTAAGGGTTTCAAAAAGTTTGACCTTACGATGTTGATTCAGAAAAAGAGATACAAGAGTTAACAATAAAGTGATACTGCGCAGTGATTATATTAAAAGAATAATATGAATCATTAAATTGCAAAAGAAACAATATTTTAAGAGTAATTAATTCCATTTAAAGTAGGTATAGTTTTATATTTTTAATAGTCCATACAAAAAACTTTTAGGATAGTTTTTATCCATCCGTCGAGGACTCGTTGTTGGATTAAGTTGGATCAAAACTATAGTGGTATTTAGAGTATGTATTATATTGTATTTATTTCCACCCTTTCATGCCTTGATATCAAATTGTACTTATTAAAACTTGGGCGTTTACTTATCATGATACAAAATTATAATTATAAGTATTTCTTATAGGTAGTAAACGTATCAAAATCTGATTAATTCTGTAATCTTAGAAATCAAAACAAATATTATGTACAATGTTTATGTTATGTAAATGCTTGCACAAATGTTGCAAAAAAATTGCAGAATAAATATAAAAACACGTTGTATTAACAAATATAATTACAATTACGTATATGTAACTATAATTGTAAATAAATTATTCATTGTGCAAAATAATAGGAAGTTGACACAGTATAGTTACTTCATACGTACATTGATACAAAAAGTTGATAACAACACAACTTTGATAGATACTTTCTCAGACCATAAACAATAAAATTAGTCATTTAAAAGAAAAACCATTTTCATAACAAACTTTTACTTTGCAGACAAGATTTAAAGTAAGAACCCGCCAAAACAAACACAGTTCCATATTCAAAAAACTTCAGTTTCTTTTTAAATATTGAGATGGCATTCTGTTTTTTTTTTTACTTACGTTTCAGCGGTTTGGGGTTGCTTTGCTTCCTTCGTGACATGACCTAGCACGGGGCTCCAGAGATTCCCAACATGACACACACAATCACTACACACGATACTAGTTTGTTTTCACTGACACGCGACCAGCTCCGTCTGTGGTCGGAACGCGACTGGATCGGAGGCGTACTCCGCCACGCTGGTGCCAATTCGCGAAGCACTTGAGGGCTGGGTTTGGCGCCGCCCCCTTTAAGCCCCCCCGCCCCGCCGTAGCGCGTAGACCCGTAGCCACGTAGATGTTGGATTGAGGAAACTTTTTTTGAGTTTGATTTTCTGAAATATCCTATTTTTTATTCGTAATTATTATTATATTATCTCATTTTCAGTGCCATGTTTTCATGAATACGTGAATACAGCCAATTACTTGAAGTTATCCTATGGAGTAGAACATTTTTTTTTTCAAAAAGACATACTCTCAGAAGAAGGAAAAATCATCGCAAACAGAGCATAGACTAAGAAATAACAATTTAAATTAAGAACAAATAATGTTTCTTCCTTTCTTATGCCATTTAGAGAAGGATAGATAATTTTCTTTGTATAACTAATTAATTAAACATTATTTGTATACATATACAACATAGAAATAAATTTAATTTAATTCTGTTTAAAATTATTTCAATCAATTTAAAAGTAAGAACAATAATAACATAATAATTTTATTTTTAAATTAATATATTGTCAATAATATTTAAAAAAAACGATTTTTCAAACAGAAGCGAATAAGTGTGAGGATACGCGAAGTAAAAATACCGTAGGTATGTGATTCTTCAGCCTACAAACAAAACTAACAAATAATAATACGAATGTTACTGTTACTGTTAGCTTATATCATCCCACTGCTGGGCAAAAGCCTCCTCCCATGACTTCCATACCTTTCTGTCCAAGAAAACATGGCATTGAGTTTTAACAAATATAATAAATGATAAAAAAAAACACATTTTTGTATTTATTACTTAGTAAGATTTATTAGAGTCAAAGAATTCTTCCCCGTCATTGTCTCGGCTTATAGTTTGCCCAGGAGTCTGGCATCATTGCCACGCTAGATGGTAATGATATAAGCAAAAAATGAACCAGCAATGCGAGGTATTATAATATAAGAAAAGCATTTAAACCCCATGACCAGGGTTTCCATCCCAAACCGCTCAAAGACTACCAATAAAATTGCTACATCAGCGCCATTTGAGGTATTCCGGCTAGCGCAAGCGCAATTCGCGTCGCTCCCAAGACGGGATGAAGCAAAATTCGACCAATAACGTTTAATAATTATAGATAGTGTCGACACAGGGGTTTTAAAATTTTAAATTCGCGATTTAATACTATTGCCCCAATTCAAGGGCTTCAAATAAATATAGTTTTGAGCACTTCTTCAGCTATCTTCTAAATTAACTGCAAATTCCGAGGCACTGAGGGTTTTACCAATCTCCCCGTCCCCTCTATACCAAATCAAAGTGAAAAGATTAGCGTACTTACTATAGTAAGTTAATTTGGTTATTTTGGTCACAGGTACCCAATCTCAACGGCCATTGGCGCAGGAGATGAGTGCACAAGTGTGTGCGCCAAACGGGTGCACTCTTCATTAGTCTAATGGGACGGGTTTACTGACGTTTGGCAAAAAACATTTCCCAAAGTGACACTTGCCAAAATATGTTTCCCAAATTTTCATTTGGCAAAAAAACATTTGGCAAAACCATCTTTTCGCAATTTTACAGTTAGCAAAACTATTTTTAGCAATTTATTGTTTAGCAAATAATTACATGGCAATGTTTCATTTTACCAAATATTAGGTAGTCAAATATGGTTTGAAAAATATACTCTTCCCACTCCAACATAACCTCACTTTTTTCTCTAAGTTAAGGAATGGTTATGTTTTATCTCCATATCATTACTTCTGGGTGGTTTAAAAAAAAACCCACGAAGATGATGACGGGGGCAGTTCGCTCGCTGCGCTCGCTCATCAGCCCCCGTCATCATCTTCTAACCTAACCTAACCAAGTCGGGGTATTCCGTTCTCGGGGTGCAAAATTACGTTCTATTTCACGAATTTGCGAGTAAATTAACGCGATTTTAAAAAAAATTCGGCGCGTCTCCGGCAAAAAAAAAAGATTGAGGGGGTGTAAGAATAACACCTTTAGATTACTCAAATTCTGGATGCTTATTTCTAAACCCAACCCAAACATCAGATTTTAATTTACAATTTTTCACCCTTATTAAAATTAAAATGTGAACGAACTTCTTTGACTAAATAAAATTTGAGCAAGTAAAAATTTGCCAAATGAATATTTGACCAAGTGAATAAAATGCGAAATATAAATTTGCTATACATTCTTTTGGGAAATGAAACTATGCGATAAGTTTTTTGGGAAGTGAAATTTGACGAAACATATTTTGCCAAACGGCAGGACCCCACATTAACCCTTTGAATGCCACGTCAGTCACCGGTGACTGACAAACAATAAAAATTGCATTGTGTCTGCGGCGGCGTGACAGTCAAACTTTGTACCTCAAAGTGTACACACAACTACCACAAAGTGCACAGTTCGACGGTTCGCCTCGCTACCGCTAAAAAAAGTGGTTGGTCAAGAATCAGAGTTTAAGCCCCCCGCAGGCCTCAGACATGGTTTTACACACCATTGAAATATTTCTTAGGCAATTATAAATTATTATATTTATTATATAATAAATTGTTATATAATAAACCACGCCTACTCGTCCCGTGGGTGTCGTAAGAAGCGACTAAGGAAAAGATCCGGAGGATGGACAGCAGCATCCTACTATCCTACAGGCTGATGATGGTAAAATAAATTTAGAGCTGCCAATTTACAGATACAGATGAATCTATGTTTCGGCAGTCGAAACTATGTGGCCGTTCGGACTCTATAGGTATAAATCCAATGTTCGAACCCAAGACACGCAGCGCTTTCTTTGAAAGTTACGTGCCTCGGGAAGCACGTTAAGCTGTCATAACGAAAGTCGATATAGGGAGTTAATATCCTCATAAAATCCTGACAACTGATCTAAGTTTCAATATCGTTTCCCTTTGGGTTGCGGGGGTCGATAAGCAGTCGCTTTGTAGAAAATTGATTTCCAGCTGAACTTGGTTAGATTAGAAGCTGAAATAATAAGGCTAGAAGGATGTTAATAGTATTTAAAAAGCTTATTTAATTAAGCAACGAAGAAAAGACTTCAACGAGCAAATATTTCAAAAAATTTATTGACATTATTAAAATTTTAACTTTCAATTTACATAACAAAAAACATAAAAATAATTAACATAGCCTCACGCCTATATTTTCCAGAGGAGGTAAGCAGAGCTGTATGCAGTACAGCCACGTTTCGCTGACTATGTTAAAAGTCCCATTGATAAAGATAATAGGGGGCGAGCCTATTGCCATTAACAGGGCATAATTCCAGACTCCATGTTGCTACTGAAAATTTCTTAATGGAAAAACCCAATAACACTTTGCCCGACTCGGGGATCGAACCCAAGACGCTTGCTACCTGCAAGCGCAATTGCTGAGCACAAGGTAGTAGCCAACGGTAGTGGTAGACCAAAGAGAAAGATTTAAAAATAAGTTAGTCTATATTCCTATTAAAATTTGAATTTTGTAACACAAAATTTCAACCTACGCCCAGCCCATCTTTTATTTAAAAGGTCTAGAATTCTAGATGCGCGAGGCTATGCGTTGCGAAAATTAAAATATTTGTTAGTACAATATTAAATTTGTAAAACGGATATATAAGCGGTGTAGCGATGACCATATTTCGGTGTAAAAAGGTAAGCGAGATTTTAATTCATGCTCTGCCCATCCATGCTACGCCGCGTCGGTGTAAAACCACCTTAATTTTCGATCCTTCTCTGAATTTAAACAGTTTTTTTTAAGCCAACTTAAATCTAGTTACGTATGAAATAATGTCTATCCACAATTTGACGGTACCCACTGTTGATTAACCTTTGGTTGAGAGAAACACAACATCACTATCCTACAAACTTCTTCTTATAGTATGGTTGATGAACAACCTGGTGTCAGAGTTTAAACCGCCCGTAGGCCTCTGACATGGTTTTACACACCATTGAAAAATCTCAGGTGTGCTGGTTTCATCACGATGTTTTCCGTCACCGTTTTAGCAACTGATAATTTATTTATAATACGCACATAACTTACGAAAAGTCAGAGGTGCGTGCCTTGGGATGGAACTCGAGACCACTGACTTTTCAATCGACAGTCATACCACTATTTAGGCTATCGCTGCTATCCTATGAACTACAACATAATCATTACTAAACTAAAACTTATAAAATATTCACACAAGTCTAATAGAAATTAATTTAAAAAATAATGCAATGTAAAATTTTCGTAGCTCGTAGACCATCTGGCTACACCGTAGACCTCGTAGACCTCTACGAAGAAATCGAAAATATTTTTTTACAGCACGTATTAATTTTGCTTATTAAAAATATTAATTTTTATATAACTATTCTTATTACTATCTAATAATTCGCTGTTAGTTTTTAAAATTACATTGCTAAATACCCAGGTAATAATATTAATATTTAAAAGAAGAAATTTAATATACCTACTTTACAATAATACATTTATTTTAAAGATAAAGTGATTTACATATTAATATTAGTACTTCACATACAAATATCTTCAATACCCTGGTAATAATGACGATTAGACTGCAATTAACTTTCTGTGCCTGGTAGTCAAAAGTTCGATGCCGATGTGGCACAAAAAATTGTGATATCTTGGTGTTTAAGCTTTGTGGAATTATGTTTTGTAACGTCCAGTAGAACAATAGAAAGAGAATTTTCTTGTCTATACTAAAATTCTACAAAAGAAGAACGTTTTTTTTTAAATAAACAGTTTTTAACACAACTTTTCTCGAAACGGGCCTGTCAAAGATGTTTCACATTCACACCCTTTTGAAGTTTATGTACACCGTCAACTCTCCAGTGGCGCCATCTAGTAGTTTTAAGTTGCATATGCAACGTGTTGACTACACTTTGTTTCATTATGTAAAAGCGATAAGTACGACGAGGCGAGCGACGCGACGCCGCGTAGGTATAAGAGTAGTTTACCATGAACGAAATAGATGGCGCTTTTCGGTAAACTTTGAATTTTTTTTAACCATGATGATTAATAATTATACTATTTATAAATTTTGCTATAAATAAATAGTTTAAACAGAATAATGTTTCATTAAAACTTTATTAAAATATAATTATCATTTTTTAAGTTTATGATGCTTTATTTGTATATTATTTTCAAAAATACTGCGATAGCGTATCATTACTATACTTATTTATTTATTTAAACTTTATGTACAAAAATCAGTGTACAAAGGCGGACTTAATGACATAGGCATTCTCTCCCAGTCATACTTTGTTACTTCTTAAATTATCGATTTTATAAATAAGACGAAAAGTAATTTCAATGTCGTGATCATTATAATAAATAAATTAATAGGTATATCTATTATTTGTAAAAACTTGAGCCATGGCGCACATCATGTTTAATTCACGCCATTATTTCCAAGCTGCTCCAAAAGATGTCGCTGTACAAATGACGTCATTTTCTGAATGGCGGTGTTAAGATTCTCCGCCGTTTGGTTGGGTCGGCGCCGTACATTTGTATCGTCACTCTGGTTTCCCTTCAATACGTATAAATCTTTCGCCTTTTACTAAAGATTTCCGTGGAGGGGAACACTCAAATGAGTCTAACTCTATTTTTTGATAACTTTGCTTCGGCGAAGTTCAGAATTTATTGAAAGATTTGGGCTAGATTAAGTAGACATGGGCGTTTTCGGTTTTTGACTCAAGATTATAATAATATATTACATTAATAAAATTAGATGAAATTTTGTAAAAAACGTAAGAAAAATTTGAATTTCGCGGTTACCGGGAACACGTCACTTTACATCACAGTCTTAGGACTGTCTGCTATATATTCTGTGTTTTTACGGTAGATATTTTGTCTTAAGCTAAGATAGAAACTAAAAACTAAAATAAAATAAAATTAAAACTGCATACACCTCTGCCTACCTCCTCTGGGGAATACAGGCGTGAGTCTGAGTCTATGATTTTTTTTTAAGTAGCGACCAACGAGATTCATAGAAATGTAGTTAAAAATGTTATAGATAATAATAAAAAAAAATAACTTACCTAATGTTACTTTTCGTAGCTCGTAGACCGTAGAGCTACAACACAAACCTCGTAGACGTCTACGGTCTACGTTGTGTGCTACGAAAAAAATATCAATATATTTTAATTTTATCACGATTTATAGAATAATCGTTATTAAAGACATTCTTTATTCAAAAATATCTTTAGAACATGGTAGATATTACTAATCGGCTGAACAAATTTCGATGAATTTTGGCACAAACGAGTATGTAGTTACATTTCAGTTTGTTTGTAAATAATTCTAGTAAAAGAAGTAGGAAGATGTTTATAATAATTGTTAACACTAATAAGGACTAAACCAGCATAGAGAAGCAAGAAAGAAAGAAAGAAAGAAAAACTATCCTACTGTGGCGTGGCAAGTAACATGACGTAAGTTGACCACTTCACTACTAATATTATAAATGCGAAAGTTTGTGAGGATATATGTATGAATGTTTGTTACTCTTTCAAGCAGAAACTACTGAAGGGATTTAGATGAAACTTTACAATATTATAGTTGTCACATCAGAATACCATAAGCTTCAATTTATAAAGATTCGGGAGGAGCCGTGGGTGGTAGCTAATTTATTAATTATTCACATTCTCTCTCACCTAGATTAGAAAGACAAAACATTATTCAAGCAATGACGTATTCTTTGTTTATTATAATTTATAATGGATAAACAACTTAATAGTGTCAGAGTTTAAACCATAAGCTTTTGTTCTCATCAATTAAAAAAAAAGATTCAGTAGCGCCACCTATATAATATATGTATAATATGTTGCACTACAAAGTCGAGTAGGTATAAAAGTAGTTCGATATAAAAGTAATAGATGGCGTTTTTACAAAATAATGCAAGTACCGTGAATAAGTAAACTAATGCACGTGTAATTTAACTCTGCAAGAATTCTCATCATTCGATTCTCATGAAACAAATGAAAAATTGGGATCAAAATTAATTATTTTAATAAGAAACTCGTGAAAATAACTGGTTCAGGCGGGACTTGAACCCGCAAGTGGGTACAGTGGTAATTAATATAATGCCGTTTATAATTTATTTTTTTAATAAACTTTCTTAGTACAAGAATCCCGACATTTGCTATACCTACGTATAGCAAATGTACCGAGGTAATGTAATACCGAGGCACTGCCAGTACAGCCTACGGCAAATGTTGAGGGTTTAAATCTCGCTCGTATCCCATCCATTTTTTAATTTCCTCTAATTTTATAAGGCATTACATGGCTTTAACATACATAACATGTATTCAAAATCAATAATAAGTTTATAGTCATTACAAGGCAGTATAATATACCTTACCTAGCTACAAAAATGACATTACATACATCATAACAATTTATAAGAGTTTCAGTGAAGTAGGCAATCTATTTATTATATTGCTTTCTTTGAATTTGAACCGTCCCGTGGCGACGATGGCTGCTGTGTTCACCCGTTCACACCATTAGTTCCAAGCTGCTCAAATAGGTGTCACTGTACAAATGACGTCATTTTCTGAATGGCAGTGTTAAGATTCTCCGCCGTTTGGTTGGGTCGGCGCCGTACATTTGTATTGTTACTCTGGTTTCCCTTCAATACGTATAAATCTTTCGCCTTTTACTAAAGATTTCCGTGGAGGGGAACACTTAAATGAGTCTAACTCTATTTTTTCATAGCTTTGCTTCGGCGAAGTTTAGAATACCTAGACATTTCAGCATTTTCAGCCCATCAAGCTGTTCACTAGAATACTGCGTGATATTCAATTTTCTGTAGTTCTGTACTACACACCAAAATAATATTTTTCCTATTATATTAATATCTATATAAATATATGTCGTGGTGGCGCATTGGTTACGGACCCGTTTTGCAAGCGCGTGGGTGTGCGTTCGAACCTAGCATGTACCAATGTGACTTTTTCAATCTCATAATTATGTACTTTTTTAGTTAATCTAAGACACAACTGACTAACGGTGAAGGAAAACATCGTAAGGAAACCTGGACTTTAATTGTCTGAAATCGCCAACCAGCAGTGAGCTAGCGTGGTGATTAATGCTCAGTCCTTCTCTGTATGAGAAGAGGCCTTTGCCCTACATTGGGACAGTTACAGGCTGATTTATATTATAATAATATCTACATCATTTAACGAAGTATGGCAACCAAAAAAAGTGTTAGCGATCAATCTAATAGCGATTTGGTAATGGTATTTTGGTATTGGTATGGCGGGCTGTTTTCCGAAGGTCCACGTCATAGCGCGTATTCTGCGTGAGGGTGGGATCAAAATTTATTCGAGCCACTTCAGCTCCTCGAGGAATGCCAGCAGCCCTCTGTGGAGATGGAGATCTAGTGGGGATAGAGATGAATAAAAATTTAATTTTATATTTTAGTGAACCTAAGTCGGTTTCATCTTTTTGGTCAAAAAATATGAAGGAAGAAAAACACGAATATGAGAATTTTCATTGTTTTAATTCCTTCAAACTGTACCATGAAGTATTTAATTGTTTATAAACAATCAAAGTCGTGAGATATAGGTAATATTAGATTGAGGTACCTACCTATGTATATTAGGTAACAACTATGCTAGTCTCAGTCCAAATGGGCATACTTGAATGGAGTAAAACCATTCTCTTATAGAATATCGCCGTGAAATAACGGTAACTTTGTGTACTGTTGCATTTCATTCGGTGTCAGTAAGACGGGAGGCCCTATAGGTATACCGCACAAGGTCGGTAACGCGTAAGTAATACATGGTGTTGCAAACGTGTAATTATGGTACCCGCTTACCATAAAAAGTTCGAAAATAGGTTTCTTTTGTATAAATTGTGAAATCTGTAATGTGCCCGTATTTAAACATAATAATTTTGGGATCTTCAAATTGTGAATGAATACATCTTATAGGCGTGCTTTAAAATAGACTACAAAACTGATACCATTAGGCATGTCTAGTATGAGTTGGCAAATTATGTGAATACTGTTAGTTTTAGTGAGACAAAAACTAAGACAGTATTCACACAGTTTGCAAACTCCTACTATGCCTCTTGATGGCTAAACAATTGGACCGATAACTTCGATTCTTCAACTGTCATTAAATTCTTATAAACAAACTGCTTCTAGGGCCATTTTACGAAAACTAATTAAAACTAATTAGATTCAAATGTCTCAAGAATAATAAATAGCAAATATTACAAATTTTGATTTACTAAACAATTAAGACATTTAATTTACTTGAAGAATTTGGTGAAAGTGGCCCTTAATCACCATCTTCTTAATTACTGAGCAAACAAGTCGTAATAATCACTTTAAAGAAACTAAATTATACTACACTTATACTAATAATAAGGTGGGAGCCATCATGCCACATTGCTATATTAGCTGCTGGGATGATGGTCGTCACTATGGGACTCCACTGACTGCTTTCCATCAGGCAGCATGGAGTCAATTTGTGCGGCAGTAATAATAAAAAAAAAAAAACTTATACTTATTATTGAGAAATTACCACACCTTTTCAAACAAAGAGTGACCGGTCAACGGACACACCCACACACACACACACCCTACTCACAAGAACACGTCCACACTCACACTAGCACAAGTAACACGAACGCATCGCGTGCACCGATGCATAATAAAGTCAGGCCAACTCGCAAGTAGTTTCGAGCATTTTCCTTGTTCAAAAGTGCAGTTTTTAACTTAATATAACGCTTGTTTTATTCCTTAGTTTAGGCAAATACTTAATTTCACACTTATACACATTTTATATTTATATTGACAGGAAACAAGCTAGGGTTTCCGCCAAAATCGAACGTCGATGTTTGGGATCGAAACGTCATCAAACGCTTGACTTACCACCAAATTCCTGTTTAATTTGTACATTTTTCACAAAAGCCTATATACCTACTGCCTAATGCCTACTGACACTGTGTCATTGGTTTTTGTTCAGGTTAGCTCCGGCTTACCTCTTGGATAAATTCATCCCCCGCCACTGTTACGCAGTCTGCATGACTACGCAGATCCTTCTCGATGTCCGTAATTTTGACTCACAGTGCATCAGCCGATTTCATTATAAGTAGCACTGATAGCCTAGTGGTATGACCGTCAACTGGCAAGACAGAGGTCTCGAGTTCGATCCCAAGGCTTCTCTGACTTTTCGTAAGTTATGTCCGTAGTATAAATTAATTATCAGTGGCTAAAACGGTGAGGGAAACCATCGTGATGAAACCAGCACACCTGAGAGATTTTTCAATGGTGTGTAAAGCCATGTCAGAGGCTAACGGGCGGTTAAACTTTGACACCAGGTTGTTCATCAACCATACGATAAGAAGAATTATAAGTCTTATATTCAATCGTCTTATTCAATATTTAAATCTCCATCGCACTAGTTGCGTCATTTGTTCAGATAAAGTACCACATGTAATGACACGAGCACTTTGCCACTAGACGGTGAACGCAATACATTGTGATGAAATACCTTATTGTTGTAAATAAGAATAGCCTTAGATTGTGAATCACAATAAGGTTTTTCGAAGACATTGATCTACCTTACTTTATATTACTTTACCCTAGATTAGGTACCTCATAGTTCTAGTCTCTCTACAACTTAACCATTGCTTGCAGCCAAGCATGATCGAAACATGTTTTCAAATAAAAAAAACATGTTTCAATCAAGCTTAAATTTTTGCTGGAACTTTGTAATGTTGTTTTCCATCAATTAGTTTTCGATTTTTCATAACTATATTCATAGATTTTATATCTTCAATGTGCGAGCAAGATAGCAGATTAGCAAGGATCTACGCAGGTATAAACCTACTATTAATTAAAAACACTATTCTTCACACCCAGGTCTTATGACGTCATCAAACGCTGCCCCTTGAATTTGTAGTTTATAAACCTCGCAAATATCGACAGTTTTACGTAATACCTATATCTGTTTCATTTTTAACCTCGGAAAGAAACGAGACAAAACACAAACGAGAACAGTAATTCAAGAGTTATGATAGTACGTTCCTTCGCATCCGGGAGTGATGACGTCACCATCCACTATTCAGCTTACGACTTGTAACCTGTAACCCACCGATGACAATGATCACCTTATCATAGTAGGTACTAGGACGTACGTCACGTTCGTCAGAACAACGTGGTTTCCCCAAACAAGCACACAAGCGTACTGTGTGTTTGTTTACATCACATGCGGACAAGGTTGTGGTCCAAGTGATAAGAGGTAGGTTAACAAGTAAAATAAAACAACAATAAATATTCTAGTTTTATTTTATAACTAAAAAAAGAGCGTCGTAATAGCCTAGTGGTATGATCGTTGACTAGCAAGTCAGAGGCCCCAAGTTCGTCTTTAAGTTTTAACTTTAATTTATCGTGCGTATTGTAAATGTAATTATCACATACTTCGTGACTCGTAGTCGTGACTCTCGTGGAACACAAAGCAGTCGATCCTGTGCCGCTGGACTATGAGAGTGTGGGAATAGACAAGGCACATATAAAAAAAAAAGGAAAACATATCGATTTTTGTTTCACACATACGAAACAAAATACAATTGAAGTTAGTAGAGGAAACATTAAAAAAAGAACACAGAAACAGACATTTAAAATAGTAATTTTACCTACAGTTAAAAAAACAGCAAAAACAAAAATGTAACAAATATTGTTATATACCTATTCAGTCACTGGCATGCGAAACGGTCAGCATTTCCACTTGGTACACCGAGCAGCAGTTGTGGTTGTGGTGTAGAGTTAATTTTTTTTTTAATTTTTTTATAATCATTATAAAGGTTATCATAATAATTATCAATCACAGTCTTCAAACTGACAGCTGAAAAGTTAATTTAATCACAAAGTCCAAAGTCCAAACCAAATTGTCAGCATGACCTCGCTGGCTCCTGTAATTCACACCGCCCCTGATCACTCGGCCGGCGCGTGCGCCTCACTTTCACGCGACTCGGCGATGCGTCAGCGCACACACACACTCACATACTCACACACCCATTTAGCGTCCGTAGTGAACACAACCGTGTGTGCCGTTACTACAGAGTATAAAATTAGCATTTATGAGTAATGCTTTTTCAAAGGAAATAAAGAAAATTCTATTCGAATCATTCGATAAATAGTACTGTAAAATGCTACAACATTGCCGTCACTATACAATATTGCCTAAATCCTAAAAATGTTAAATAATTGGTTTATAGAAACGGTTTTATTGTATGTGGTACTATTAAAAGTAAGTCGGTAATCTATATGGCAACATTAACACATCATTCATTCAAATAGTCCAACAATAAATTGTCAGTGTCAATTTTAATGTCAGTGGTCGTGGACGTGTTTATTAAATTTTATTTGGTGAGTATTTATCCTTCATTTACTAGTGTAATAAGTTGTATAGCAAAGAAAATATGCTGTTTTTTGTTTTTTAACTCGTTTTTCACTTATAAATCTCCTTTTAAAGAGTCAAATCATGGTCGGCAAAGTTGTAGCAGGTTGTTGAGGGGCAACCCTACAGGCCTATACACTGTTGTATGAGAGAATTATAAAAACGTGTTCAACTTTGCCTACCATCGTTAAAAAAATATATATATTGTAATTAAAGACTAGATAAAATCTAACACGGAAATTGAATTATAAGCAAAACAGATGTCGAATCGTTCCCTTTGCACCCATAATAATCAATGATATTTTTAGCTAGGCAATGTTGCTGTTTCCAACTTAACTTTGCCTACTGTTTTATGCACTTTTTGGTGATTAATAGGAGTTTTTTTTGGCTAATATGAACTTTATCCCGATAGCTTAAGGTACAATATTGAATCGTAATTGAAAACACATATGACTTTCTCTAAAATGGAGGGTATATCAAATAAAAACGTCAAAATACAGGCAATGTTGTAGCATTTTACCGGTACCAATATCCTGATTTAGAGATCATTAACCTTTCTCATGTGGTGATAAAAATATACCTAAGAGTCATTTGTTTATGTTTTCCCAAAATACATAATTGTTATGTAAACAAAAAAATAACAAAAACAATCTTCGTTTGTGATTGAAAAGATGTTTTTCTGAGAAACAATATCGTTGAGGCGTTTCAAATCATTTGTGTTACTGTTGACTTTGTATGAATAAAAACAGCTGTTTCACTCTAGAATTAAACAATAGTACGAAGATTTCATATTGGTCTACAATTTAATGACTGGGTAGTCAATTGAGGTCAAAGATTCTTATAAACAAAGTCTACAGTCGCATAAAATTCTTGTTTTTCTAATCACAAATTCAAAAATCTTGCTAATCTCATTTTGTAGTCATACATTCTAAATTCCTGAACTCTATTCGATGTCATTGACTTTAAAGCTTTGCCTCTAAAAACTATTATTAAATTGTCATTCTATGCATATTTATACACTTCCTTCTGAAGTAAAATGTCATCATTTCCTGCTAACAAGAAGCTAAACAACACAACAAATTCAAATTATACGAATACGTATTTCTTTTTTAAATCACTTACTAACAGACATTATGGCCCATTTAATGGTAACCTATGGATGTTTGCAACAGTTGCAACACCATCACTTGACCGTTGACGACCCTGAGCGGTAAAAACCTAGTTTTATTACATCACTAATAATAATTAATAACCCTGATCACCTGTAGCTTGGACCCTGTTGCCGATATCGGTGGGCTATACTTTTTTTATTCTTAAATAGATATGTATTTTTAATACACATATTTTTAAAGTGTCTGTATACCTGCTTAGTATTTATGTATTTAAAATATAAAATTGTATGTATAAAAATGAATAAACGAGATATTAATAATAATAATTACTTAAATTCTGATCGGGTGCTTTAAAAATAGCTTAGGAAATTAGAGCAGTAAGGATTTTGTGGTAGTTTACTAAATTAGTATTGGCCACTTCGAATCTTTTTTCTGCATTATGTACCTATTAAAGAATTTAAATTTAGAAGTATCTGTAACAATATATTATGCAATATGGGAGGAAAATTTTCCTTTGACAACGGCCACTAGTAATGAGTTTTATTAATCGAATGTCACTAATAATGTATAAGGTTTATTAAACAAATTGATTGTTTAAATGTTTTCTAGGTTCATTCTAAAATTCCAGAATCCAAAATTCAGAAATCATTACTGACCTTATAATACCTACGATATGAATAGTCATAATTCCAATATTATTCTAAGAGTGACTCTAGTTACCAGGTCCAAGGATAGCCTACCCCTCATGGAGAATCTAGCAAGAAACTCTATGGTTGCTCTTTTCAAAATTGGCTTACAATATTATTGCGTAATAAATACTTGTATACTCATATTAACTTACACAATTTTTTTTACAATTCAAACTCAGAATATTATTATAACGTTTATAAGATGATGAACGTCTAAATTTAGTAACAGAGAGAATCTATTTTAAGATACGAAGATGTTTCTTAATACGTTCGAATTAATGGCCTGATTAGTCGCGTCTGATGTCAGACTGTTGTTATTTGATATAAAGTTTCAAGCATAAAAACTACTTAGAACTTTTTGCGCCAATTTTAACCGGACCTAGTAACAACGTAGCTAGGTAGGTACGCAGTTTATTCCTTGCCTTGATACTAGATAAAACTTTAAATGTCTTGAAAATTTGCCAAAATCACCTAAAGTTCTGTCAATTAAATTTATTTCACAGTTTTAGACGATTGCTATTTTGTCTAGATCTCTAGAATGTCTTGTAATGAGCATGAAATTATGTCGAAATGACGTTTGAGAGAAACCAAGATGGCTGACCTACACCACTGTATTTAAATAATAAGGAAGTTGCTTAAATGAAGGTCAATGACGTTTAGGTATAATGGTTGTCGTACGAAAATAATAATAATTGAATAAATTATTTTTATTTTTTTTAAATAATATTTTCACAATGCACAAACACCCAGACCGAGACAAATACCTATTTATTTTTAGAATATTTGTCCTGAGCGGGAATCAAACCCGCAGCACGAAGCTTGTAAGGCAAATTAGTAACCGTGTCATCATTAGTATAGGTGAAGCACTGATATAATTCTATCAACATACTTACCTAACTTAAAATTTGGAAACATTTATGACGTAAAAATTGACGTCATCACAGCTTGCACCTGCAAGCTCTCAAATAGGTAGGTAGCTAGGTACCTACTTGAAAATTAAGTACTTACCTAGCTGTTTAGTAATTCATAAATGTTAATGACGCATCATAGTTCATTACTTATTACTCTAGACACGTAGTCATCAGTTATCTAATCGTCTCAGTGATACCGGTGATACAATAATAACAACAGCTACGAGAAACAATTCACTTGCCACGCTGATAACAATAATTATTTATCTCAACATTGACTCAACATAAGAAAAGAAAAATGCCACAACTAACGGGACAATATGGAAAGTCGGTAACATAGAGCGCGGGTCATCGAACTGTCAAAATAGTAGAGCTAGATGCAAACTCGTATCATTGATTGTGCGCGCGATGCAAGCGGCGGCAGGCGACCTTGTCGCGCCCGCGCCCCTCGCGACGTCATGCGGGGGCGCGCCGGTGACGTCACGCCGGCCTCGCCGTCACTCCGCGAGCACGTGAACACCACGCGCCGCCACGCGCCGGCTGCGTGATCACTCGCCGCCCATTGGCCCGCGCAGCCGAGCCGCCCGCTCTCATTGGACACCCGTCCCCCGCTCGCCCCACAATCGCATGCCTCGTACCTCGAGCGCTCGCCGAACGGTTTATTCGTCTGCAGCCCGCTTACAGAACCACACGGCTCCCAACAGCGGAGGCGCGCAGCGAAAACACAAGTTTTGTGAATTAAAAAAGAAAGTTTTGTTACGTTGAATGTTCTTATTCTAATCAGAATGTCGACTCTGCTCGAAGTTTGCGGACCCCTCTCACCGCCGTCAACGCCGCCGTTGATGGAAAACAAAGTGAGTTTCTTTTGAAATTAGACCCAAAAACTTTTTTTTAATAACCAAAAAAAATATTAGAGGATCCCTAAAAATATTTCCTGCTAAAAAAAATTTTCTCAGTGCTATTTGTGCAATCGAAAGTACACAGAGCTCGCGCACGCCGCGATCACGCAGCGCGCGCGTGTCTGCACACCCAGCGACCGTTCACTTACGTGCATCTGTCTTTGTCTCGCAGGTCGAGTTACCTTACAAGAAGGCTGCAGTGAAGCGTGCCCGGGAGTCGCCGCCGCCCACCGGACTGGTCACTCCTCAGCCTTCCGACTCGGAGGGCGAGGAGGACTTCAACAAGCGGTCCAGGTGCGAGCTGGCGCGACTCCTCCTGAGCACGCCACCTCCCGAGCCTTGCTACCGGCCCTCTGTCATCATGCGCGCGCACAAGGACGGCACATGCAGCCCCGAGCCGCTCCTGCCACCGCCGCAGCAGGATATGAACATGAATATCCTCAAAACACTAAAATTCAAAATGAACAGAGGACACAGTTACTCACAAGTAAAATATATTGCGACGCAAGCTCAAATAGTGCCACCGATCACAGTCGAGCCTCCTAGTCCGCCCCCCAAGGTGGAGGAGGCTCGCGTGCCGTCACCACACCCCGAGTGTCCACCAAAGCACGCGGCGCGCGATGACCAGCGCGTGCCAGCGCCGTGTGTCACGACCAGTGCCGCCCCGTGTGCCGCGACCAGTGCCGCGCCGAGTGTCGCCACCAGTGCCGCCCCATGTGCCGCCCCGGGGTGGGTGCCACTGGCGCCACGGCCCGCGCCCGCTGTGCTGGTACCGGGCACGCTGCTGCCTACCACTGCTTTGTGGCTGGTCGCACCAGCACCAGCCGCGCGACGTCGTCTCTACGAGTGTTCGTACCCGGGTTGTGGAAAGAATTATTTCAAATCATCGCACCTGAAGGCGCATGCGCGCACGCACACCGGCGAGCGTCCGTTCCGGTGCGCTTGGGATGGCTGCGAGCGCAGGTTCTCCCGGTCCGATGAACTGTCGCGACACAAGCGCACTCACACTGGGGAGAAGAAATTCGGCTGCCGGGTGTGCAACCGCCGCTTCATGCGCTCCGACCACCTCGCCAAGCACGTCAAGAGACACGCCAAAGAGCGCGTTCCCCCCGCGCCCGTGCTCAAGCTCCTGCCCTCACCCCCCCTCGCTCTACCGCTCCCGGTGCAGCCCTCCGTCGCGATGGCACAGTAGTCCTACTGCTCCACATGACTCTTCGACTGTGATCCAGATCTCATGATCGTTACCTAGTTGTAGTTGTACTCATCTCTAAGACTGTCCTATGTCTACTTAAGTAGCATCTAGATGTAAGAATATGTTATTGTTAGAGACGTTAAGCTTCCAAAAGATTAAACAGAATGTTTTATACAAGTATGTTGTTTTGTTTGCACGTCACTTCCTACACTTACACTTTACACAGATCTTGAATTTAAGAAAATGCGTTTCATCACACTTACATACTTGGAACAGGTTCAAAACTTGAAACGACCGATTTTTGTAATGAAAGAGGATCTTTCATTTGAAAAATTGTCGATAAAATGAGATTTGACCGATATTCCAAAGTATGGGAGTGGAAGAAGCGCAATCACGTATGAAGTACTAACACACATGTTTCGCGTGACCGTCGATCACGGTATAGTGGTGCGTGGCGAGGCCGAGGGCCGGGCCCGGCCGCGCGCCGACTGCCAGCCGCACTGAAGCCGCCGCCGAACCCCTGCCTCAAAGATAACACACCGCCTTATCGCACACGATATCACGCACCCAAAACATTTTAAATAGAAAAGACAGACTAATTAACACTCGCAGATAACCGACTTGAATAATTAACAATGAAAAAAAAAACTTACTGAAATTATAATTCAGTAGTTATTGGACCACTAGAGATAACAAAGAGGTTTTCTTGTCATGAATATAAAAAAGATATATTCAATAAAATACCAAGAAATTGGATTCAGAATTTGGCAATCTTTATGAAATCACAATCTTTCGGTGCGATGTTCTAAATAATTGTATGTATTCTTGGTATTATCAAACTCTTGAGTTTATAAGAGCTGTAATGTAACATTGCGTTGTGTTTGGCAGACGTCATAGTTTTACGAGAAATTAAACAATGGGCTATTAAATGTATAAGCAATGAATAGATCTAAGAAATAAAACGGACATAAAATAATAATATCATGTATTTCATCGAAAAGTAAGAATATCTATGACTTGTTTCTTCGAGGTAAAGCCACTTAATCTGGTAATTTTTAAACATACTCTAAAAGAAATAGTTTTACGGACTCACGATTTCTGTCCATTCCCAGATATTCCTTAACCAACACCTTTTCCTGCGGACAACATTCCTTTTGCCCAAAACTTAGCCCATTCAGTCATTAGTAATTGACTGTAACTCTCAAGTCTTGCACCCATTTAGAAAAATTATCCATTCTGTAGCCATACTGTAGCCATACTGCAGCCATACTGTAGCCATACTGCAGCCATACTGTAGCCATAGTGTAGCCATACTGTAGACTAGAACGCAGCTTCTTGTCTGCAAGCACCGAAAATCGACGAATGGAACCCAATACCCTTCCCAATAACACTTTTTCGTCAGGTTGCTAGTAGAATACAGCAATAATACAGTCGTCAAGTGAATTGTTGAGCATAATATCTCTACGTAGCACCTGTGTGAACAAAATCGTGTTTACAAAACTTTGTATTTCGATTTGTTGTATGAAACCACTAAACAAAAGTGGCGTGGAATGTTTGATGACAGAAAATAGACAAAACTTTTAATGGATAACGAATTTTGAACAAATGATCCTATATCCCTATATCCTTTCTCGGATAGTGGTCTAGTTTTGGGCCAAATGTTGATACCTACCTATAGAATGACATGCTTTTGAATTAAATTTTATAGTAAGAATGAATGCTGTGCCATTGATATCTAGTATGGATGAAAGAAGAGACAAGATGGAAGGATACTCTTTATAGGCCATGATACATTTAAAACAGGTTTATAGAAGGAAAATTCTATGGAAGGAGAGAAAGATATAGATCTAGACAACGTTGTGTAGCACAGAAAAAATGAAAATATCACGACGCATAAGGATGTTCAGAAACTATGGCTTCTGATAGAAGGAGCTAGAAGAAGCTACATGAACAAGAGCAGCTTTTAAATTAATAAAGAGGATGCTCTCTATATAACACAATTAGAAAAAAATTGCAAAATATCTGGCCATTTCATAGAGCTACAAAAAAGAAATTCAAATATTCTAGAATCGTTTCTTAATGCATTCGAAGTTCCTTTTTTTAATGGATAGTGAAAAAAATTTAAAATGTTCTAGAACCGTTTAATAATGCATTCAAAGTTTTTTTTTTAATGAAATAAGGGTGTCCGCTACGGGCGGATTGCAGATGCGTAGCCGGCCTTTGACGGGAATGGGGCCTCCGGTTGTCTCCACTGATGAATGATGATGATGATGTCTGAATGAAACGCAGCAAGTACGAACTGATGATACACGCTGATGTTCTCAAAGAAGGTGATACTACCCTGGTCAAGATAGCCTATTCGTGCATAAACCATCATGGCTCCAACGCTCTTTAATATTTACAAACAGTCTCTTAAAATAAGGAAAATATTAAGGAAAACAGTTTTTATAGGCTATCTGTTGCTAACCGGGCAACTCTGAGAGTGTTTTGTTTTCGATACAATATTTTGGTATCGATTCATCGTCGTGTTTGCAGTCGGTTTTATATTTTTGAAAAAAATATTTTTTTCGGGAGTCGATTGTACACACCGTGTGAAATTAATTATTACGCGACGAATGCTGTCATCCAATGAGTTGTTCTATATCTCCGACCTTAATCATCAGGTCATGATTATATTAAAATGGCACCACCTTGATGTTTATACTCTATTTAATACAAAAAGATTTTCTATAATATACCTACACAACTGGTATTTTGTGAGAGCGTGGACATCCACATTCGTAGCCGGCAACGCCCCCTCTAGTATTACAACATTACATTGATTTCAATGCACAATAATATAATGGCAAATCCAGAATCCACCCTATCCATATGGATATATGGATATGGATTCCCGCGAGGGAGTAGGCAGAGGTGTATGCAGTATACCTACGTTTCGCCGTTTATGTTATAAGTTCCATGTTATAGGAGGCGAGCCTATTGCGATTAACCGAGTACAATTCCAGACAATAACACTTTGCCCGACCTGGGGATCGAACCCAGGACCTCGTGCTCAGCAGTCGCGCTTGCTACCACTAGACCAACGAGGCAGTCATATCATGTTTAACATTTCTCATAATTTTAGGCAACTTAAAATTAATATTATGAAATTAATAAATTAATTAAACGTTTTAATATTATTTAAATTAATATTAATTAACTAAGTTTAAGACTATATTAATTAAAAGTTTTTCAGAAAAACTACACGGAAATTAAGTTTTGTAATAAGTACAATCGTCTGAAATATCGTCAAGTTCAAAAAACTTACTTATTTTTTCTAGTCACCATCACTAACAGTCGTGAGCATACACTATATCACTCAAGCGCACACGCATCCCACACGCTACGAGATAGCGGCGCGCACGCATACCGCGAGTGCCATGGTACAAAGATTGTCCCACAGGTTGCTAACCGATTGTTTCACCAAATATCTTGTAAGTTGTTTAACAATAAATAACATAATTAATTATGTAGTTAGACATAGATGCTTATCACCTAATAATAAGATCATTACTAGACGCAGCTACTAATGGTCTTCAATCATTTTTCAGTCATACGACGTTATAAGACATTCATTAGGCACAAATTTGATTCTACTCAATCATACGACGCTATATGACATTCGGCAGACATTAGGCATTATAATCTGAAGTATGCCCATGCGCTGAATATCGACGACAAAATTGGCGTAGCGACTAAGCGATTCGCAGATATTTGTTCCGGTTCGGATGTTTGTGCATTGGGAAATTATATGTATGTAACTGCAGCTATGATATAGGAGAAAATTTTAAGGTCCAACCCCCCACCCCCACCAATTATTTGGAAGTCGGTTATCAGCGACACATACAATCATAGTATATTAGTTGTTACGAGAGATTTGCTATCGTCCGATGAGGAGTTCCGTTTTATATCTCCGAAGTTCATCATCAGATCGTGACAATATTTATATGGGACCAATCCACTACTCTCTACTCGTACTCTCTATTGAACAAATATAGAATTACTCAAATTGTCCCATTAACCACAAAGTAATCGGTGTATAAAAACTTTTTTAAATCTTTCTCAAGATGGATTTCTTATTTTCTGTGTACTTATGTGTATTTTCCGATAACCCAATTAATTGTCCACCTTTCAAATGAAAAAAACTAAAACTAAAATTAGTACATCCGTTTGGGAGCTACTTTACCACAGACACTCAGACACACGTTTCATGCACACTGCAAACAAAATAATGTCTGTAAATTCACAAAAAAATTAAGATGTCAAAAAAACTATATGATAATTACCAATTGATTATCGTTAAAGGTATTAATTATAATCAAACAAACTTAACAAATAACTTTGCCGTTTTGCTAAATAACCGCATATTAAATAAATAACAATTTATTATGTAAACCAATCTTTTTGTAGTATCCAGTAGGTAAAGTAGGTAAGGCTAGATTTTCTTTTCACCAAGCATGACAATCGGCGCAACTTAAAATAAAAAACAAAAGCAAAACGTAAACAATTGAAATTCTACTATTGTGTAGCCCTTCGATTTAGACGGTGCCGAATTAAAATATTTTTTAAATAGTAATCGCATACTTACCGTCCTTATAAATACTGTGTACTATTTCTAACGTCTATTTACGATATTTGTATGATCAAGGTCATTAGCGCTCCTTAAAGCCTTAAAAGAACAATTTTACTACAAATCATCTGAAACTTGCTACAAGAACCGAGATCCGACAAGTTACTAGATTTACCCAGATCGCTATCAAAACAAAAAATATTTGTCTATCGCTTCACAAAATCAGCTGCAAAAATAAACATAGATATTAAAAATTATCAGATTTACGTCATAGGAGTTAAGCCAAAAATCGTTGACGTTTAATCGCGGCACGACGTCAAAACACGCCCGCCACGCATGTGTCACGCATGACAGTCGTGATATGACGTCACAGTGAAAAAAAGTTTAATACTGATAGCAAATGCAATGTGCACTGTGTTCATTGGTTTTGATGAGCTATAAACTTTGGAATTTCCATTGATATTTATAGTAAACTGATAAGTAATGATCTTAGAGTGTTGTATTCCTTTAGCTTGCCTTGCAGCTCAGATATTTAGGTAAATTGGGTTAGACTTAAGTCTTATAATTAGGCAATAATATTATTATTTATGCCGTGTGGTTTCCGGTCTAAGAATAAGAAGAAGAATAGAACCAACCCTACTCGTTCCACGGGTGTTGTAAAAAGCGACAAAAGGAAATCTAGAGGATGGGCAGCAGCATCCTCAGCGTGGTGATTATGGGCTAATTAGAGGTATTTGCCCATAATCGCCATGAATGAATGCACAAAAGTGGCACGCTTTGGGAGAGGCCTAAGTTCAGCAGTGGACTAATACAGGCTGTTGATGATGATTAATATTATTGTACAAAATCATTGTGCAATCTTCAACACTACCCCTACAAAACCAATAATATTGTGCAATTGTAAAAATTGTCCAATATGATTGATCTTATATTGTCTTAGGTGACACACCCACAAATGAACCCAACTAATTTTGGTTAAATTACTAATAAATAACCTTATTATCTCATTTATTAATTAAGAACACACAAATTTATGTTTTTAAATACGTAATTACACATATGCTGTCTTAAATATTGCCAAAAAACATATTATGCTGTCTTAAATACTGCCTTCAGCGCCACGCCCCCAATCCACCACGATAGTCTCATAAGATGTTTATCATATTATAAATATATTATAGCCCTATTATTGTTAGGTATAAAAATGGTATACTTATTACAATATCTGAATATGACAACAATAATAATTAGTAGGTAATACATTTTTTAAACCATATAATATATAACAATAAATTTAAAATTTAAAAAGTACACGGAAAAATCACAATTATTTTTTTTTGCTTAGAACACATCGAGTGTTCTTTACAACCATTTTTTTTAAACAGAAAATCTTTTACCTAATACTGCGAGAAACCGTGAAGGATCGCAAGGAATGGAGGAATCTCGTATCGGAGGCCAAGACACACTTTGAGTCGCTGAGCCAACGGAGTAAGTAAGTAAGTAAGTAATACTGCGAGACGTACTGGTAAACTTACCAAAGCCAGACTTACAAAGGGCAGTTAAAAAGGAGGTCGCAGGTTCAAATCCCGCTTTTAGTCGACTGTTCTTTTCTGCAAAAACTTGGAACTTCAAAGTTCAATCACACAAAATGTTGTCCAATTCAAAATGTTTATATAATTGTAAAGCGAAATTTTATTGGGTTGGTACCGGTTGTGGAATGACGCCATTACCTCAGAATATTTTTATTATCTCCAGCGGCAGCGCGAGCGCAGGAAACAGCGACAGATATGGAAATTATTTTTAGTATCAATGCAAGTTCACGCCCTTTTTTATTCCTTGGAAGTGTAAAAACCAAATTCTATCGTTTTTGGAGATTGTGTTATAATTAAAACGAATACAAACTTAAACTCATTAAACTAACCGTTATTTATATTATATTAAACCGACTTTCATGGTTAGTTTGGTCTCCACCTAGAATAGAACAAAAAAAATAGAATTATATCTCTAGGGTATGGTAGGATAGGGTAGGGGTAGAGTAGGGTAATGTAGGGAAGAGATAGAGTAGGGTAGCGTAGGGGTAGAGTAAGGTAGGTTAGTATAGGCGTAGAGGTAAGATAATTACGCGTACGAAGTCGCGCCGGGCAGCTAGTATTATAATAATAATAACTAATTATTCAAAGCCGTACTATTACTATAATAATGATCTATGTGACATTATATCGTTACATATTATTACAATAGTAAATAGTTCATAATTGCACAATTGTACACAAGTACTTATACAATGAGAAATGGAAGTGATTGAATACTCACATACAATACATAATTATATATTATTTCCTTTATGTGTAATTTATAAAGATGGTTATAATCGATGAATATAAGGCTTGGATCATATTATTGTGGCGGGATACTAGTGGCATGCCACAATGCTATTAATTATAGTATGTCACTAAGATGGAGTAAATCTTACTCGAGAGTAAATCTTACTCGAGAGTAAATCTTACACGAGAGTAAATCTTATTCGAGAGTAAATCTTACTCGAGAGTAAATCTTACTTGAGAGTAAATCTTACTCGAGAGTAAATTAGATATTACCTACACAGTCGGTTTCAGTCCACTGCTGGGCATAGGCCTCTTCTCAAACGCATCACTTATTTTGAACCTCATTATACCTAAAGTGTTTGCCCTTAATCACCATGCTGAAGTGGGTAGGCGATCGCAGTAGCAGATTGTTGCTATTACACAGTAGGACGCTGCTGCCCATCCTCCAGATTTTTCCCTTTGTCGTTACTGACAACACCCGCGGGACGAGTAGGGGTGGTTTTATCCTTAGAAAGGAAACCACACGGTGACACGGTATTTGGAGACATTATTAGATTAGAAGCCAACCTCAATGTTTGGGAATAATAAGGATAAGAGGATGATGACTATACCCGACTAATTTCGAACTCAAAACGGACTCCATTATCAAGACTTCAAGAGCGAGTGTGGTTACCTGACCTCACTGAATTCACGAAGGTGACGCTTTACGAGGTCCGCTAAAGTTACCATTCTAAAATGACCAGAAATACGAGAAGTAATTTGCCTAGCCCGAAGTCGCCGCAGCAGCTAGTTTAATTATAAAAGTAAGTAACTGCAATATTTTTAACTACTGTCAACAATTTATTTACATATTTTAGTTAAGTTATGTGCTAACATCTGTAAGTCCAAAGGTTATTTTATTTTATTGTTAGAATCGTGCCTTGTATCGACTTAAGTAAGGTATTTTGATATTGTGATGAGATTAATCAATTTCTTATAATTAAAAACTGCCAAGTATAAATAATCTATTCCTTGCAGTTGTAATTGTTATAATACTAGCTTTCGACAGCGATTTTATGCGGGTACTGACTCCTGGAGGCCTGAATCTGCCTCACCGCAATGCAAAGGCTTCTTAAACAGAGAAGGATTAACGGCACCCCCCTAAGTATTGGCGATTTCACTAAAATAATAATTCAAATTTTATTTTATATCCACGTCAACTAGGAATTCCCTACAAACCTTGTATATGTTTTTATTTTATTTATAGATTCACGCCTATATTCCCCAGAGGGGGTAGGCAGAGGTGTGCAGTACACCCACGTTTCGCCGGCTTTTTTATAAGTCCCATGTAATAGGGGGCGAGCCTATTGCCATTAACCGGGCACAATTCCAGACTCCGTGCTGCTACTGAGAACTTCCTGATGGTAAACCCAATTACACTTTGCCCGACCCGGGGATCGAACCCAGGACCTCGTGCTCAGCAGTCGCGCTTGCTACCACTAGACCAACGAGGCAGTCACCTTATATATGATTAAACGTAAACATACGTTCATTGTTTATTATTTCGCAATGTAAATCTTTATAGCGAAATTCAAGTGCTTACCTAAGAGGTAAACAAAGCTTCTGGTCACAAATATTTAAGTCACGTGTATTTGTTGCTGATAAATTGCCATGAAGAGTAAAGAATTTAGCATTATACATAGATATTTACATCGTAATTAACATTTTTATGAAGTATTATGCATAGTTTGCGAAAACTGAAGTTCAAATATTAAAGTACCTCCTATAATATTTTTTTAACAATGATTCTGTCCAAGCTTTGACATTGGAATAACCGCTCCAGAAATTACTTTTGACCGTGGAAGAGTTCCTTTATCTGGAGCTAATCCTGGATATGGGACCAGGTCACGCTTTCCATATAAATGCATTGTCATCGGAACTGAACCAACATGTAACAATTCAACTCCGTAGAATAAGAGGAAGTGATTTCAATACAGCTTACAAGATATGACCCGAACATACATATGTTAAATAAAAGCTTATCATTATTTTCTTCTTTCTTTCTTTATCGTATAGTTGAATAACAATCTGGTGTCAGAGTTAAAACCGCCCGTAGGCCTCTAACATGGCTTTACACACTGTCGAAAAATCTCTCAGGTGGCTGGTTTCCTCACGATATTTTCCTTCACCGTTTTAGCAAGTGATAATTAATTTCTTATACGCATATAAATACGAAAAATCAGAGTTGCGTGCCTGGGTTTAGAACCTTTGACTTGGCAGTCCAATGGTCATACCACTAGGCTATCACTGCTTACAAAAACTCGGTTAGTTTGAAACTGAACCAACATGTAATAATCAACTCCGTAAGTTAAGAGGAAGTGATTTCAATTCAGCTTGCAAGATATGACCCGAACATTATACAAACATACATTGCAAGTTAAATAAAAGCTTGTAATCAAAAATTCATAGACTTGGAGTGGTAGTGCATTAGTAGTATTATCGAGAGATGAAATTAAAATAACTGTTCTAGATATAGCAGTGTCGTCACTTGGACTTTGAACTTACCGTCTATTTTAGTAGCAAAACATTGCGTTTAGGGCGGGGTACGCACACTTTATATATGTTGATTAAGACTAAACGCAGCTGCCAAGCGTCGACTCCAGGGTGTGAGTCTTCATTTATTTATTTAGGGCTTGTAGAGGCGTGATCGCTCATGAGCATTGACACCGTCAACAGTGTGAACGACTGCGTTTAACCAAACGGGAATGACCGGCTAGTCTTAGCTGGTAAGAGTCAGGTACGCTCTACCGTCCACAATTAGGCAAGAAATCCATGAGGATCTCTCCCCTCAAAAAAATATTTTGTCTATCAAGTATTTTTGTACATAAAGACTCATGCTTGTATTCCCCAGAAGGGGTAAGCAGAGGTATATGCAGTACACCCACGTTTAGCTGGATATGTTATAAATCCCATGCATAAGGGGCGAGCCTATTACCGTTAACCGGGCATAACTCCAGACTCGGTGCTGCTACTGAGAATTTCTTAATGGAAAAACGCAATAACACTTTGCCCGAAATTAAATAAAATTCTGCACAGGAGAAATTGAGAAAATAATCAAGATTAATTTTTCTTACTTTTAAGTGATATTTTTTCATATTCATAGGCTTTTCATCCTTGGGGGAAGCCTATGTCCAGCAGTGGGCGTCTTCCGGCTGAAATGATGATGATGATGATGATAGGCTTTTCAGGTTTTGAGTAAAACAACTTATTTAGGAACTTAACTTAAGCTAGTGCTAGTAGGTGTTAATCTAAGAAGGTTTAACCAATAAGTTAAGTTTATCTGTCAGACACTGACACGACGAATGAAAATTATGAAAATTTAATAAGAGGCCGGTTTTCATCTAAAAGTTTTTAAAGATATTTTTGCCCCTTGCGAAATACTACTAGAGATGATATCAAAATAACTATTAGATATATAGGTGTGGACCGAGAATTGGACTTTGTACTTGCTGTCTATTTCAGTCACAAAACATTGTTTATTTTTGGCCTGTATTAGGGGTAAGGGCTGGGATAACACATGAATAAGACTTTTTTTTTTCAGGTTGATGAGCTGGGACAACAGATGAATAAAAATTAATTTATTAATATTAATAATTATATTCCATTTATTCAAATACAATACTTACATATTTTAAAATATAAGTATATCAAAAATAAAGATATTAAATATGTATTTATTTGTGTTGTTTATTTATGTTATTTACATGAATACTAGAAAACTCTTAAAATAAAGATATAAGTACATTTAAAAATATAAAATATAGTAGCCCACCAGTATCGGGAACAGGGTCCAAGCTACCGGTGGTCTGGGCTCTAGAGAGAGGAACCTCCTGACTATGCGAATATATTTATTTAATAATTTTGTATATTCATAAAAATAAAAGATAAAATATTTACTAAAATTTTTGTTATAGTGACAGTTCTATCGAAACACACATGTCTCAGGTTATTGAACTTGAAGAACCGTTGGACGTTACGATAATGTGACGAAATTTTAAAAAAAGCTTTGTCATCAACGTTACACATGCGCTTATATCTGCTGAAGGTCGCTATTTGATTTTTTTAAAAAATGAATTTTTATTTTATTTAAAAAAAATATCGATTTTTGTAAATTATTTTGATCGATAGCACTGATAGCCTAGTGGTAGCGTCGACTGACAAGTCAGAGGTCTCGAGTTCGATCCCAAGGCGCGCACCTCTGACTTTTCGTAAGTTATGTGCGTATTATAAATTAATTATCAGTTGCTAAAACGGTGAGGGAAAACATCGTGATGAAACCAGCACACCTGAGATATTTTTCAATGGTGTGCAAAGCCATGTCAGAGGCCTACGGGCGGTTTAAACGCTGACACCAGGTTGTTCATCAACCATACGATAAGAAGAAGATCGATAGCTCGTTAATATCTAAGCTACTAAACAAAAAAAAGATTCAAAAACAGCAGAGAAAATACCTATACGTCGTCGTAATCGTAACCGGGGCATTACGGGCTTCCGGGGTAAAACGGGCATCCCCTGTCCCTCTGCAAATCTTGTACTAGAGAAGATAACTGTGTAGATTTGGTAAAAATTTAACTACTAACTTATAAAGAAGTTAAAAATAAATGGAATATCTAAACAAAAATTTGAAAATTCTTTCAAAATTATCGTATCGAAAAAAAATAAAATTAATCAAAAATCAATAATATATTTATATATTATATTATATTTTCGAGTAGATTTATTGTATTTTTTTTATAACATTAGTAAGAAGATTGATGATGTCACAGTTATTTGGGATAGTTTTATGCGAAATTTTAAAAACAAAAACTTCAGCCCTATCCTTCATATAGTAGACTACTCCGTGAAGTATAGTATAGTATACTTAAGAAACCCAACAAATAAAAACATATAACACAATACAAAAATTTGCAATACTAATGAAACATGCACAGCAAAACAACGTGGCCCAACGCAAAACATATTGTCGACACGTGACCTGCGCCTGCGCACGCACCTACAGCGTGGAACCACTCCCCTCCATGACGCTGTAGCCGGTTCGATTCCGACCTTATGCTCTGTAACTTCGTAACTAAAATAGAAGGAATACATTTTAACTGGCTTGAGTCATTGTTTTGGTTAAAATCTATGTTATGTTACGCATTAGGTTAGTACCGGTTAATAGAAGTTTTGTCTCAGTATAGTTATGGTAGGTGCGAGCAGGTGCACCGACATATCACCGTCACGATGTCAAATGTGTCTGCAACACAATAGAACAGAATAGAATAGAATAGAAAATCGTTTATTGGACTACACATGCAACATAATAAATTTTTAAAAAATACACTATACAATAAAAAAAATTTCGTGCCCTACACGTCACAATATTTATCTATTCAAAAAAGACTTATATTTAAAAAATCACGATTTTTTAATTTTTTGTCTTCTATCAAAGATTCTGTCGCTCAAAAGAATAGTATTTAGGATATTGTCTATTGACATATTATTAAACAATACACGTTTTAGAAATATAAACATGGACCTCTTAGCCAGTTTAAACAATAATAACTTTAGATTTTACAAGTCTGTCTAGATATTTTTTGTGATCAAAGCTCTTATGCAATCTGACGTCATTCTCCATAGATTATAAAAGTTCGTAGCGTCAACGTGACTACAGCCGAGTATTTTATAAGCATAAAAACTTTGACAAAACAACCACTAAATACCTTGTTGGTTATTGGAATTTCGACACTTGGATTATCCCTCTTGGCTTGGGATATTCCAATCCCGGTTGCACACGTTGGCCCTAAAGTTAATACAAATATTGGCTTTATTATATTCATTCACATGTTGGAAATCATGATAGTTTAATCAAATCAGAGTTGAGTCTAAAGGAAGATATCTGTTATAGAAAATGCTATAAATTACTGCATTATAGTTTAACTTTTTAATGAAAAAATAAAGGAGAAAAGGAGATAAGGAACCAGTTAGAGACATTCACAATTCATCAATTCACCAAACATGTGGATGCGTTGCAAATATTGGCGCGTATTTGAAAAAACCGACCCAGACCGGTCAGTTATCAACGTTGTACAGCATTCGGCGCAAATATTGCGGCGATACAGATATATACATGTATATACATATATGTTTTATGCATATATATACATATTATAGATTCATTTGTTGATCAAACTGTATTGGAGTAACTAACGTGTGTTAATTCTTTTAATTGTGGTTGCTAATTATCGTATTACTTAAGTATTGTTAGTATTCCTTTAAGATGGCTCATTCACATGACACATTTCATTAAAAGGGATTCTGTTCTATAGCTCTGAATTGCATCATCAAATTTGTGGCAATATTTTTATGGAACTAATTTTATAAAACAAAATAAAAATTACTCAAATATTTTGCTGTGATGGAAAAATAATGCATTGGATTAGAACCAATTTCTTCTTTTAGAAGACAGCTATAAACTGACCTTGCATTGTATAGGCTCTTCGTACAACAAGATGTCAGCTTATACTGGAAATGTATACCTTGATATGTAGCCGTGTGTACCACGTTGACTAAAGAAGTATTTTTTAGCAGCATTCAATATATAAACAGAAAATTCTCTTAGTATATTATACGTTCATCTGCTGCCGATGTAGAATTGTAATCATGCTGTAAAGATGCTGAATTGTAATCATTGTGCAATTCAAAATGAAACTGTATAAATGTTACACGCAGTTTTTCATAAAAATCCTTGAGGTAGGTACATCGCGATCCAAAATAAATATAACATGTTTTTGTATAACATGTGTGCCCAATTAATCTTGAGGTAAATAGGTAACAAGAATACATTGAAATAAAATAACAGCTCTTCAACTATTCAGTGAAGTATTTTTTTTTAATCCTAATAAATCTTGCGTCTAATTTATTTTTCAATCATCATTACTTACAATACTACCGTATATTTGGTATAACTATACCGTAAGGCTAATGAATAATGAGCAACTTTTTTCTTTTTTATTACTTTGGTGTAATCTCGTGTTTCCTCAAAATGGGATTCTGGATAAAATAAATATAATTCCTAACACCTCACACGCATTCAGGAATATTTATGCGATTTCTATGTGTAACATAAACTATTGCGAAATATAAACAGCTGTACTGGGCGTGCCTGTACATGCACGGTTTGACGTCATACGTGTATTTCTTGTAGCTTTCGTGTAATTTTTTTTCGGGTTGATTTGGCATTCATTGGTGCGTGATTTTTAGGATTACCACGTACAAACTTATACCGTTGCAACATCGGAAAAGGCTAGCGCTCGTCCAAAGTAAGTGCATCCGCAGCGGTGCAGTCGGTCGATATGTTGAAAGATATACAGTGCGAGACGGTCCGAGGAGATTCGTGAATAGGATCACCTTTGGTGGATAACCTGGGAATCTTGCTTATTGAGATATAGGCAGAACACTAGCTGGTGGGAATTGAAAACTAATTTAAAAATTATATATCTGAAAAAAGTCTTTCATCACGATTCACAGCCTAACAACATAATATAATTTTAGGTATGGTGAACAGTATCCTGGCTTCTCCTGATTCCGACGATGCAAAGAAATTATATAGTACACATATAGTTAGTTTAGGAATTAGTAGTAAGGTAGTTTAGTTGTTTTAATTTTTTTGTTGTTGTAAGGGTGAGTATTTGGGAGTGGTATATTTAAAAAAAAACCCTCTATAATTAATAAAGAATAAAAAAATATATAATTTTAACGTAATGTTGCAACTAGTTAGTAATTAACACCTGCCTACGTGATTATCCAAAAACAAAAATGATATGCTTTTAGAAGGGAATGTCACACCGTGCAGTAAAGGGAACTGAATGATACATACGTTAGTCACTAGCAACGCCCACAACATACTATAGTATGACAAATAAACCATGAAATACTACTCACAGGTCTAGCTGATCAGATTCCTGCGTGACTCATTAAGTTCAGGTGCCAACTAGTGCAAATGGTTGAGAAAGTCTTGAGACCACAGTAAAAGACCGGTAACTGGCAAGTGCCTGTTGACTGTGTAGTCGGGGAAGAATGCCAACCAACGCCTCTTCGACCTCTTGTAAAAGTCTACAAATTATGGGACAAAGGTCTCGAACTAGCAGCGATTAACTCCTAGCTGCTTCTTGTGGGTGTTTTGGCCGTGGTTGGTTACCAAACGGACAAAGCCTTGTTGCCAATCGATTTTGTCTGTCTGGTCTGTAAAACCTATCTTGGGGACCAGTCTGGAGGCTACCGTCCAACATCGTCGGCCTGTTTTATGAATTGATTTGAAGATTCATCCCCTAATTGTAGTGCTCTGAAGATGGAGACCCTGAAAGAGAATTCCACTATTTAGATATGCGCATGAGAAATGTAGATGCGAACCGACTATCTGTCCATGAATATCTGTCTCTTAAGAGGACCTGGGATCTCCCTTCTTGTGCTGATGGTGATCATTAGGGAGGTTTTAGTGAGGTAAGAATCCCATACTCTCTCTTCGCCCGGAGGCGTGTGCCTTTTGAAGGGTTATCTCCCCGTAAAGGTAAGCATGTTAGGTAGCCATACAACGAGACGTTCGATGGAGAATGGAGCTTCTTCAGAGCAGTCCTATAAGAATTAGTTGACAATCTCCTTGTAGGCTTACCACGTTGTCCCAAAAACTTTCCATTTAAAATTAGCAGTTTTTTGCAGCCTTTGCAGGTGATGCGTAACAACGGATTTGTACCTTTTGTATCTAATTCTCGATATTTGACGGATTAAACCAGATTACAGATACAATATTTGTTCTATCATGTTTTAAATTACTTGAGTTTATAAGCTTCCTCCGGTACGAGCATCCAATCAAGTAAAACACAAGCTGTTGATGTGTCAAAGTCGTGATAGAGGGTCACGACTCGCTTGGTATGTGTTACGGTAGGTACACAGTAAATGAGGTGTTTGCATAGACTTAAGCATGAGACTGGTATTAAGTAGAGCAAGTATTTATTATAACAAAGTTATTAAAAAAAACGTACTGTGTGGTTTCCGGCCTAAGAATACTCGTAGAACCACCCCTACTCGTCCTGCGGGTTTCGTAAGAAGCGACTAAGGGAAAGATCCGGAGGATGGGCAGCAGCATCCTTCTATGTAATAGTAATCATCTGCTACTGCGATCTCCAACTCGCTTGCCCAGCGTGGCGATTTTGGGCAAATACCTAGTGGCGTGCATTGGAGAGGCCTATGTATAGCAGTTGACTAATACAGGCTGATAATGATGAAATGAATGATGATGATGATTACAAGAAAAGAAATGGGGCTACTATGGAACTTCGAATCGTAAACAAATTCATGAACAATCCGCCATATTTGCTACTTTAGCACTGCTATTTTTTTTTAATACGAGTCACAACCCGAGTTCTGACATTTTTTGTGAGACATAATGTATTTCCAAGTAGAAAAACAAGACAAGTATACTACGGTATAGAGACGGATATATTACGTCATACTTAAACTGCCGGCTTGAAACTCGTATAAGAACACATACAGGCATACATAATAATGTCCTCTTGACCGAATTTCAGTCACAGCTACCAATCTCAACGGAGATTAGTCACTACGTAGATAATATAGTGCAAAAGTGTGTACGCAAATAGGTGCACTCTCATTGTCCGATGGGATAGCAATCCGACTCAACTGGAGAGAGATCAGGCCCAGAACCAACGGATTTACGCACTCTCCGAGGCACGGAGTAAGTGATAATTAATTTACTCTGATTTTTCAGTCAACGGTAATTACTAAGGCTTTAGGCTTATGTATTAGGCATATAAAGCCTAAAGCCTAACTTAAACCAGAGGCACATCAGAGATAGAGACCTCTGACGTACGACATTGTCAATAAACAAAGTGATACTCTGACCCTGGTTGAGTAATTTGACCGGTCTACGTTCTTAATTCATCAAAGGTCGAGAATTGAGACACAATAGGCAATCTATTATTACATGTCAACGAGATGCAAAACATGTTTTATAGAAATTAACAGCCAAAATCATTATTCCAAGATCTTGACTCGGGCAAATAAACCTCGATAAAAGTTTCTTAATAAATATTTATATTTTTTAATTTTATGTTGTTTACTTTGTTTTCGTCCACTGACCGTTACGTCATCCATCATTTGCAAACAAACAAACATTTAAAGCAACAGACAACCTGATATGAGGTTATAAGAGCACCATACTATTATCCGAAGCTAATCAGAACAGTTGTTCCAAAGCTCTACAGTCATGATGCCAACTTGACGTTCATTTTGCGCCTTCTAATGTTACGTTTATGTTGCGCCTGCCAACATTACATTAGCTTTGCGCCTTCAAATTTTACGTTCATTTTGCGCCTTCCAACATTACGTCATTTTGCGCCTTCAAACATTACGTTCATTTTGCGCCTTCCAACTTCATGTTCATTTTGCGCTTTCCAATTTTGCGATTCAAAATGCTATGCAAATCAGCTATCCTAAGCTGATTGTTTCGGCTTCTGATTATACTTATCTATATTAATGCGTACGTCTTCATGACTGTTACCCCAAAAGTCAATAAGAAGTACTTCACTGCATATAGCCAGTTGCATTTTAAGATCCAAGTTACTGCGGGGGAGGAAGGCGAGAACTTTCGCCATACCTCTAACCAAAATCGTCTGCACCGCGTCTACCAATGTCATAGAAACATACACTTGGCACTGCGTTGTAAAGCAGCGTCGGTGGGCGTGGACGATTCCACGCTATCGACGCGTGCGCATGTGACGTCAACGCCGCGCCCGCACCTGCGCGAGCGAACATTGACACACTAACTGCGGAATGAGATGCTTTTATTGCCACAGATTTTATGTTTTATAAATTTTTCCTCTAAACTACTAGTGTTGTTATGCGATTTCCAGGTTACTACCATTTTTTTATTAATTTAAATAATTGATTCTCGGGAAGTATCTGTACGCAATTACTCAATAAGCCTGCGTCTGGTTTTACCAGTACTCGTAACACTGTTATCGCTGTAGTTTTTCAATCACCATGGCTAAGCCGCATTTGGCGTTGTCAGTATTGAAGAATGGTGGTCAATATTGATTTTTATAAAAATCGCCATGCCATGTAATAACTAAAGTTCTAAAGTAAAGTTCCTGTAAATAACTAAAGTTAATTTACTTAATTTAGTTTTAGACATTTAAAGCGTAATCTTAATCAGATGAAACTTGTGACATAGATAGACTATATCCTTAATGACCTAATAGAATTCTTGTCATCCCAATCTCTATCCACGCGGGGAAAGCCATAGGCAAAAGCTAGTATACATAAAATTTTCACACGTGTCTCTTTGTTATCTCAATAATTCTGATGCCCTTCACAAAGGAATGGCGGAATTATTTTAACAAATGTTGAACACTTGTTTATCTGGCTGTTACGTGTTACAGATTACATTACCTTCAGTAATTATGCTGGTAATTATGTATTCCGTATTTAACTACACACTATAGTGATTACAGCTTTAAGCGCAGGTCACACTGGGAACGAAGCGAAACGAAGCAATGTGTAGCCTATCCAATGAGTTTAGCGGCAGCCTGTTGTCAGAGTTTAAACCGCCCGTAGGCCTCTGACATGGCTTTACACACCATTTAAAAATCAGGTGTGCCGGTTTCATCACGATGATATCACGACGATAATTTATAATAAGCACCTAACTTACGAAAACACAGAGGTGCGCGCCTTGGGATTGAACTCGAGACCTCTGACTTGTCAGTCGACGTTCATACCACTAGGCTATAGCCTATAAGTGCTATATTAAGCGGGGTAAACAATTATCACGAGCGAGGGCCTCTCTTCACCGGTGGAGTGTTCGGGACTTCAATTCGCTAGATTCGTCAGATTCGCCAGCTCGCAAGTTCGCTTCGCTGGCGTAGTTTAGCACTGTAGTTCGGTGTGTATGAATAGACGAGCGCAGCTAAATAAACTCAGTTTAGTTTGCGCTTCTTTCCCAGTGTGGCCTGCGCTTTACAGAGTTTTGCTGTTGTTTACTACAAGTATAGCAGCGTAAATCTCTTGACAAAGAGGCAGAGTCGGAATTTTTTGGCACTTTCCCAGCAACAATGCCTATATATCGAAATTACTTTACCTTTCTTCGCGTTCTTAACCAAAACACGTGTCGTACAAAGGCTTGGAACTGCGATGATAAATATTGTCTGGGTTTCTTATCGAGGATAGTTACATAAGAACTGCCAGTCTCATCTTCTTTAAAAAGTGAGAGTGAAAAGTGTCTGAAAAAGATCAACATCTTTTAGCCGCCTGGCGGTGAAACACACGGAGCATATGATAATCAATTTATAACACGCAGATAATTTCTGCAAAAATCAGAGGTACGTACCGTGGGTTCGAACTTAAAACCTCTGACATGACAATGGTCTTACCACTAAGCTTTTACTACAGACCAGCAAAAACATTTAAAAACAAAATCCTAAATAAACATTTGAAGGGCATCGTATTTCGATCGTACTTACAGATAAGGTTTGCTATCTAAAAGCAAGTTTATAATCGCAGACATGCGGTCACGCCCATTAAGTATCTAATGGTTTATGTGAAGGGCAAGAGAACTCGTGCTATGATATCGCGATAGTCACGATCACTAAGGTTAGACAGTGCTTGACCGAATCAAAGAAAGAAACGTTTATTCAGCATCATCGAGCACAGATAACAATATCCTAAAGTAAAACTAGGTACTATTCAACTGCCCATGCCGAATGGGTCACGATCTCAGCATATATGCTAGACGCCAAAACGTCCAGCGCTGGTTTTCAGATCAAACAATCGGAGCAAACCATGTGGTTTTTATTCTATGCAATTAGGACATAACACCCTCACCAGCCACCAAGAGATGGTGGGGTCCCCATAAAGAGATTTCCATGCGTAAATAAAGAGGTAGGACCTACCTAGGTCCTACCTCTTTATTTACGCATGGAAATCTAAGTATTTGCACCTGCAAATACTTATAAAAAAGACTGAAGACTATGGATGCAAAGTTAAAAGGAACCTCCGACGACCGACCTCGTGGTGTTATGTTTTGAGTACTATTTCACTCTAAACCTAGTATTTTCCCTGTTCCAAAGTACGTAAATTTTCGCTGTTCCAAATCACGTAAATGCAAAAGATATCTACTGGATTATTATCCATTTAACGATGGGCAGGCGACGAGCCAAACTGTCGCTATTTACGAATACTTTACGAACTATAAATTACACACATTATTGATATGTTTTGGCTCAAAGCACCTTCCGTGCGCAAAACAGTTGCAGATGGCGTGACATGGAGTTCACATTTGATGCTGGAAAACTAGATGAAGAAAGAAAAATAAATAAGAGACATACTTACTAATTTCCATGCCGTGTGGTTTCTGGCTGAATAGAACCACCCCGACTCGTCCCGCGGGTGTCTTAAGAAATGACAAAGGGAATAATCTAGAGGATGAGCTATAGCATCCTTCTGTGTAACAGTAATCATCTGATACTGCGATCGCCAACCCGCTTGCCCAGCGTGTCGATTATGGGCAAAATGAACTTATAAGAAATTGATTATCTCTCTCTAAAATGGCATGTATTTGTATATGTGTAAGCCATTACAAAGAATAAAAATCTTCAAATTGACGACCATTAGAATCAAGATATAGGTGTTTTGTGAAATCCATGTCGACATGGATTTATCGATTATGCAGCCTTGTTAGTCCTATTATGGCGTACGTGCTTGTACGGTAGAATTATGATTATGATGTCATTAGTGAAAATGACGAATGATATGAGGAAAGCGAAACCTTCCAACGTTTTTTTTTATTTTTTATTATAGAGGGTTTTCAAATCTTATGATCTTCCTTAGGATTATAAATGAAGAAGACTCTTAAACTTATTTTAAGAATGTCTGTTTTCTGACAGTAACGCTAGCGCTAGTCGTGATACAGCTTCTTATCTTTTCCGCAAAATAAAAACAGACAAACGAGACAGGTATATGAGCCGAAGAGCGTGTTGGAGTTATGTCCAGGAACCTGGACGCTAAGACGTCGTCGCCCCTGAGTGCAATATTGAGCGGGCCTACAGGTAGGCACTGGACGCTGCGAAGCGCGCTAGCAGTATCCGTCCCGAAAACCGAACCGAAAACGAGACCGAAGTTGTATGAAATAATAAATGAAGAAGTTTTTATGAATAAAAATCTCATGATACACATTTTGTTGCTCCATGAGATAGAGAATTCGATAACGTAATGAACACGGATTAAAAAACAGTCCGGGACCATTAATCATGGAGTGGTTTTAAAAAAAATATTTTGTTTTAAATCTACCGTTTAAATTTGTTTTAAATTGGCTTTAGTACTTAAGAGTCTCTCTGGTTTTCTCTGCATTTGTCAGGTTTGACACTATATCGTCAACCATAGAAAGATTGTTCTAATATCTTTGTCGTCAACCCATGTGACGGCTAATTTTCCTTAAGCTGACCTAGATATAAAATTACAAAAATAAAATTACATTACCATTAATATCGAGAAAATTGTGAGTTTATTTAAAAAATCATATTATTTTATAATTATTTAAAGGCTGAGCACAATAATAATAACTAACTATATATACAACTAAAAATAAACTATCTATATAAACGAATTAAAAAGATAAACTTAATCTAAAAGACCGCTACCTGTAGGCAAGTTCCCAAAATGCTGGCTGCGTTGCCTCGCTGGATGGCAATACTTAGCCTTTGGGCAAGATAAAGACCAGCATTTTGGTCACGAGATGCCTCGACCAGACGTACCGATAATTCTTTGTAACCATTAATCATCATCATCATAGCCTTATCGTGATCCAGTCTTGGATATAGGCCTCTTCCTTTCTCTTCCATTCCTGGCGATCTTGCGCCCGACTTATCCAGTCATGGCCTCCGTGTCGTCTGATGTCATCCACCCAGCGTTGCGGCGGTCTTCCCCGCCCTCGAGTGTTAGCTCGGGGTCTCCACTCTAAAAGTCTTCGTGTCCAGCGGCCAGCATGCATTCTAGCAATGTGTCCTGCCCATGTCCACTTTTTCCTGGCTATAATGGCCATCACATCATCCACTTTCGTTTTGCTTCGGATCCATTCATTAATACAATACTTTAAAATTACATTACCTATATTCTCCATCCTTGTCCAGCCAACATCGATTAGCATACATACATCACGGGTTTTCCAAAGCCTGTTTTAACCTTTAAATGTTGTGACTTGTGACATAAATTACCATCATCTTTAATGGTTTATGTGAAAATGATACATTACGACAGAGGAAAATTTTATAATGAAGTAAGTGGTGGCTATGAATATGGTTGCATGACTCTAACAACGTACACAGTTAAATTACTTGCTTGATTTAGTTATAATTTACCTTCAATAAACAAATTGTACAAGATTACACTTTAAAAATAGCCTAAAAATAAGGCTATAAATTGTATTTTTAATTTGCTGCCTTTTGCCTTGCCTTGCCTAAAAAAAATATGAATTCGAAAAGTCAGAGGTGCGTACCTGAGTTTCGAACCTGCGACCAGTAGGCTATTATATGTATTGTTCTGATATTAAGCGATAGCGCGGTCGGAGATAGAGCATGATGGAGATTAGCTATTTTTATTTATTTACAGCCAAGAAGTTAGTTAGTTATTTACTTTGTAATATGAGCCTCTAAAAAACAGTGAAAACCATTGAAAAACATAGAATTTTGTTGATACGTCCTTACACAGACATAGGGCAACTTTCATATGTGCAGCCCCATTCAGTGTCTGCTTGTAGGCCCCTACAGGCAAACACTGGACGGGGCTGCGAAGCGTGCTAGCAGTACCCTGCCCCATCCAATACAGTGCGAGGAAAACGCAGGGGCACATGTTTTTAGTGGGTACCTACGTAACTGTAAGTTTTCGGACGTACTTATATTATGCGGCGGGAACATATTTTACTCCCCCCGGCCAAAAGAAAAATAAATCGGCCAATTTTCATAAGATTTCGTACAAATACTTCGCGTCATTATCAGCATAAACAGAAATGACAGACGTAGACGAGAACAAAGAAATGATGCGTCAATTTTCCGAAGATATCAGGGCTGCGTCACGTTCCCAGCGTCCCATCAGTAAGCGTGACGCGTTGGTAGCCGCTCTGTTACGTCAAATGATGAATTATAACAACTTAGGTATGATGAAAAGGAAAAGTTAGAACAAAATTATTGTATTAAGTATAAATGTTAACCAAAGTATATTTAAGTACGTATAACATTTTCCTTTTATATATTAGGTAGATGCCAAAAAGGAAAAAGTAGACAAATGCATTGTGGTTAAGTGATTCCGTCTACCTGACTGAAACAACGTCTAGTTTTATTTTCCAGTCATGATTTAAAATAGAATAATCAGTATATTATACATTGACATGAAGATGGACATTCCGGAGGATAGGCAGCAGCATCCTTCTGTGTAACAGCAATCATCTGCTACTGCGATCGCTATTCCGCTTGCCCAGCGTGGCATAAAGCATATCAAGGTTAAGGTCTTATTTTTCTTTATTTATTTATTTTTAAGGTACTTAATTAGATTTGTATATATAGATAGTTTTATCCAATAAATTTTATATAATTTTAGTAATCCTCGAAGTAACAATGTAACACATACATACACTTTACTTATAGGTACATGAGAAAATCAGATTCTCTTCATTCATTCTAAAAAAAATATTTTAAAATTGATTCAGTTAGTTAAGAAATATACTTACTTTGGGTTAAGCTTTTTTTTATCGACAGGATAACCCCTTATGGGTGCACTGCCCCATTACCTAAGGCTATTGAGGGGTTTATGTCCGACTCGCAAAGACCACGACGAAGTAAGAGTTTCATTTGTTTTTCTTATTTTATTAGAACTTCTTTAAAAAAATATAGCATTACTCATTCACCAACAAAATTTAAGTCAAGCATTTAATATGACGCAATCGTCCGCAAGCTGGCGTCAATCCTACCACGTTCTAACGCAGTGTTGGGTTACTCATTGTACAGTTCGGAGTCATTCGGTAGCGCAATGTTTACACCGATATCATACCCGCCTTCACAACCGTCCGCTGTATCCGTGATATTGTAATCGGTTGGGTTTTATGCATCATGTACTTTATTTATCTTTTTAAATTCAATCTAGAACAGTGTCAATAGGTTTTTAGCTTTTGTTTTATCATTTTGGAAGATTTAAGTAATTTGAAGTGTCCTTTGGATGATATTTTATATTACTGACAGGATTGGGCCTGATCTCTCTCCGGTCGGATTCTCCGTGATGGATTGAGATAATTTATTTTTACAAATACGTTTTTATTTTAATCTTTATACACCCCATATGAAATGAGATAAGTATGATTTTTATATTAAAAATAAATGTTCATCGTCGTTTTTGTAAAATTACCAAGATGGCGGTTAAGCAATTTTACTTTTCCTACTTTTTTTTCACTGTCGACATCTGTAACCCTGCATGTTTTCTCACGCACATTGTCCTGCTAAGGAGTGCATTACCACGGTAATTATTACCGTGGTATTACTACAGCCAAAGAATTTAAAGGCAGGTATGATATTCTTCTTCTTCTTAGTAATCGGGCAGTGTCCGCAAAACGACGTCTTCTTGCGACCATTCCAGCCACTCCAGCTAATTCAGAAAACGTATCCAGGGTGCACATAGGCGGTGATGTCCTGGAGTGCTTCTAGGGAGCCGAGGTATGTAGCCCGGTAGTTTGCCACTCCGCTGCATTCCAGCAGGACTTGGGCGTCCGTTTCTTCTGCCTCCATGCATCCTCTGCTGGGGCTGTCCGTCGCACCTATATTAAAGAGGTTTCTGTTAGTTTCCATGTCCTGTTACCAGGCGTAATTGTTTTCTACTTAGCTTTAGGAGTGCTCTGGAGATGCGCTTGTTGATTCGTGGCAGAGCGAGTCTGGCTTATCTGTAGGTATGATATTCACTGTAAATCATAACACCGGTTACTATCAGGGTTCGTATAGGTTCGTATAATAGTCAAACACAACGAATGAAACCTTCGGATCGAATAAAACAAAAATGCATAATACCGAAAAATTGTGCATGTTTTTGTCATCGAAAACGAAGGTCAATGTGTTTTTGCGTGGCTCAATGTTAACTGCTTCGTGATTGCAGTAAATGCGGAATTCCCGATTCCTGTTTCAACAATTATTTACTTTAAACCTTATGAGTATTCGTTAAATTCTTAATAGCAATAATTTCCTACACTCAGACATTAAGCAGACGAATAGAAGTTGTTGAAAGGTTTCTTATCTTAAGTTGAAAAATAATTAAATTTCCATAACCTAACAATGGGTGGTCTGGTGGTTAATAGAAAATCATAATATTATCGTAATTTTAGTTTGAATACTGCATGATTTTCAATGTAAATGAACGTCTGAATCATTCAACCGTGACCTATATTTCTAGCTATTTCCTGGCCATTCATCGTGTATTCATTAAATTCAATTTATTGATATTTATTTATTTTCTGATACAACGCCTATTAGACATTTGACATCTATAGATGAGCTTGATAAATTCAGTTGCCATGGAGATGTTTTGAGTCAATCATGCTCTCATTAATTTTTATAAGTTTGTTGCACTTAAAGGTGAGATTGTTGTTGCGTAATTTCATTCATAACTTTATATGGTAACATTATAAAGTTATATCGTGATTTACAAAGGTAGGCAAGGATAACCTTTGCTGGATTGAGTCATTCCTCAGAAACAATGTTTCATCTTTATTGTTATCAATATTAGTCAGTTCTTTACAAAGTTTATAAATAACTGGTTAATATCAACATCTGATAACTTTGCAACTAGTTCTGAATTCTATTTCATGTTGGTTTGTTAGTCAGTCTTGTTTTTAGTGTGCCCGCGCGATCCGCACTGGGCGTGGAGCGACGTCTGCGATCGCTTATATACCCTCGGTACGCGCTGATAAAGCGACATATTTACATTCAGATAATACATCGACGGTTATACTTAGATTTCTGTTCCCGTCTGCACTGATAAACAGTGTAATGTAGAACTAATGGTTTTTAAAAGAAATGTCACTATTGTATTTTCACATAGTTTTTTTTTCTCGAAACTACGATCGATGGGATGACGTAAAACAACACGAAGGCGCGTGCTGACCAAAAAAAAAACAAACACGCAACGCGAACTTACGCAAAGAGAGCGGAAAACTACGGCTGCAGTATCATAACAAAAGGATATTTCAGTTCTTATTTCGAGTTCTATAAGGTTAAATATTGTATGTGGAGATTTTAGTGGCGTTGTTTTGACGGTGTCGTGACGCGGATGACGTCAGGCGCACGCCGTCAGCGCGTGTTCGTCGGCTGACAAGCCCACGGTACGTTTGCCTCGATACTCGACTATTTTCGTCTACACTTCACGAGTATTTATGCAATGTTTCGCTGTTTGATTCACTGCTTGCTTCGTCCTCGAATTCACTCTTGGACCGACAAGTATCGGATGTTGTATGCTTGTTGGGTATAGCTGTAAGGATCGATCGCGAGAATTAGGTGTGCAGTGAGAATTTCAATCAGATTTAATGATAAATGAGGTTTGAAGGATTTGGCTCAACGTCAGTCTAGAATGCCATATATTCTTTTGTTTTTGCTACAATAGGGAAGATGCAGATGTAATATTTATGGAATTTGTATGATTAAAACGTTAAAAAAATATAAAAGAAAGGCCACTGCAACGTTTTTATTTTACATATTGTTGTTTTTTTACAATAATTACGATTTAAAAATGACTTGAAACAATACGTATTTTAAAACACGAATTAGCGTTTCGTGACGTCACACTTGTTTTGACAACTTATTTGACGTTATGGTTGTAAAGGTGAATATTATTTTATGGGAATATTAATTGCGTTTTTTAAATAAAAATGGAAGTTGGATTTAAAAAAGCAGACTCCAGGAATTTACCGAAAGTTAGTGTTGACATGGTTGTAACTTTTTTATCGAAAGTGCAGAGTTTTCAGGTGTAGAAATGAAAGGGGCTAAATTACTACGGTATGTATACATCATAGTCATTCATAGTTGTTAAACTTTGTATTTTATTCAGCGGCTTCTACATATAGCAGTTATTTCAGCTCGACAAGAGAATCTTATGGCGATAACGCAATCGGCCATGTCCAAATTAAAAGAGATGGAGGAGAATTATGTACAATAAAAAGTAGAGTTACTCCGGAGCACAAAGAACGTAAAGAAGGTTATCGGGTTACAGCCATTATTAATGAAACGCAAAGCTTGGTCGGAGTGTAGCAAAGGGTGTGCACCATTTGTCTTCACAGCTTGAAACCACTTTTTTCTCAGCTTTGGGTCAGAAGGTCCACTCAAAAATAATTTATTTGCAAAAACTTTGTTGAGGTAGATGGACACATTGGCACAAAACATGAGTCAACACGGCTTTTTATCTGAATATTAATGGTATTGTTACAATCACCTGACGTCGATGGATAGTCCATTTTAATTTTTTATAAATAATCTCGAAAAAGCAAAAGTTAAAATGAAAAGTAAATGTAAATTGAAAGTTGTTGACAGACAAGAGTGACGTCATCAGTACCATAGGTCCGTTTTCGCGCGAACTGTCAAACTGTCAATTTAAAACAGCATTTTTTCCGATAAATTACAATATTTTAATTGTTTTAATATATTTGTGGTCTATTCTACATGGAATTCTTTAAAATGAAAACAAAAATAAAAATAGTGCATCTTCCCTATTAAGCATTATTCTGGTTGGAGGAGTTAGGAGAACTGAAGCTAGAGACAGATACAGCAATTGTGGCCTAAATTCCAATCGGCTATCAAAACTCAAAAGAGACACTATTAAGTCAGTTGGAAAACCCGATTCAACGGGTCACAAAGCCCGATATGGCTCTCAAGTGACGCGGGAAGAGTCGGGAATCCCCCGATTGGAAAAAATTTCGGGGGTTTCCTCAACTCTCACGAGTATTAAACACAACAGTACCTTCTGCTATTTCACGCCGATATTCTGTGAGAAGGTGCTATGCTACTGTCCCGAGCCGACCAGAAATACCTGATGAAGGTACCTGTTGATTCCATCAAATATCAATATCAATACAATTCTGCCTCCCTTCAGGGTGGACAAGGCATGAAGTTCCATTAAGTCTAGAACTTATTACCATATTTTAGTTTTACTGGCAGTCTGTGACATAAAATCTGTTTTATCGTGTTCAACAATTCTTTATGACTAACGCCATGCAGCAGGCTCGTGCACAGATAGGCATGTAGGCAAATACCTAGATGTTTGTACTATAAACCTATCTACAACACTGCTACGGTCGATTTGCGAATTGATGATAACAAAAACTACTATAATGTTATTTAGTTTTTACATTGTTTTTTTATCTTCAGCTAGTTTATATGTAGTGATATTGGGAGGTTATTTTGTTTGTTTGTTATGCAAGAAATAATCTTAACGGACTTTGGAGATAGAGAACGGAACTCTTCATCGTATGATATAAACCTCTCGTAGCAAATAATTTTACTTTGTTTGTAGCTATGTGATGTCCATCAAATAATCTACTTCCGAAAGAGTGGATTGGAGTACAGAAGTCTCGAGTTCGATCCCAAGGCACGCACTTCTGACTTTTCGTAAGTTATGTGCGTATTATACCTAACTAAATTATCAGTTGCTAAAACGATGAGGGAAAACATCGTGATGAAACCAGCACACCTGAGAGATTTTTCAAAAGTAAAGCCATGTCAGAGGCCAACAGGCGGTTTAAACTCTGACACCAGATTGTTCATCAACCATACGATAAGAAGTATGTGTGTGAAATAGAAAAAACTTTGAAAACTATTTTTTAAAAACAAAAAATTACCTAAAATCTAGATACTTCAAAACACTAAAAGCTAGAAATAACACAAAAAATGTTTGTTTTGAAGTAGGTGCCATGCCAATTAAGGCATACCTCATCAGAAGAGAGCCCTACACCATACACATACACCCATTAAATACAGAATCAACCTTCCTGGCGATGGTTACCAAAAGTACGGCTATATCTCATAAACCATTAGTTGATTTATTGAAATCTGGAACCCACTTACTTTGGCACCGGCTAACGAAGTGACCCAGAAGCTATGATTCATGAAATTGTTTACATCATATTCATGCTTCATTTCAAGTTTTAAAAAAATAATTTTTTTGCGCTGCCATAGACAGTGATTCAGCCAATGTCTAGTTTTAGCGACCCAGGAATTATCTTTGCACCAATAGAACCAAAATAATATTTAAAACATGATTCCAATACGGGCGATTAAAAAATACATAATTTTATATCAATAACAATAGGTAATTCTGTAAAACACAAAAAAAAGATGTTTAAATAAAACAGTACTAATAGGAAAACAAATTCGAAATTCAAACAACAATAGACAAGTTCGTACAAGGAAACGACGAACTTAGTATCTAGACGTCAATTCTAACGTCACGCGAAAACCATAAAAGAATCATTCTGTATTTAAAAAATACTTCATAATTCAAAATTAGTAATAAATTACCGCTATTTTTAATTTGAATTAGATATCTAATAATTAAATGACATGCGTTGTTTTTTTTTAATGAAAATGTTTAAAGAAGTTAGTTGTTATATTTTTTTTTATTTAACAGAATCAACATTATGAGTAAAACTTATTTATTCACAGTTTTAATAGTATGACTAATAAAACACGGAAGTTTTTCCGTAATTTTCATGTAAACACGAAATCTTGAGCGCGTGTTGAAAACGTCGACATTGCCTACACATTCAATTAAAATCTATATGTTAATTGTAATAAGAACCATTATTCAAGAAAAATACCTTTTATATACCGGTTGGGGGCGGGGGTTGGGGTATTTTGAAAACTCACGTCTTCATTGTTTCTGAGCTAATCTTAATTTCAATTAAGTATCCGCTATACTAAATGATTTATGTCCAAACATTTTGTTTGAACATGTCCTTTTGGAAGTCCCTTTGGTGGAAAACCTCTTACAGAGAATCTTATCCTGCTTTTAATCGACGGACAAATCATAATAATATGATTTTATTCGAGGTTTGCTTACAGGAAAATATGGACACTTATACGTAAAGGTCGAAACACTTCGAGAACCATTACCTACCTGGAACTAGCCTAACAGTTACATGAGGAAAATCTTTGAATCGATGCGGTTTACCTTTCAACGAAACACTCAATTACTCTGGGATAATGATTTTACCCGATATATTGTGGACGATATCGCGGGCAGAAGCTAGTTTATTTATATTGCCCTGCTTTCTGCCAAAACATATTACTCCTAAACACCTAATTATACATGCAAACACATGATATCACGTTCCAATAAAAACAAGATGGAGTAGGTATCGAAGCTTCGATACAAGTGCATACATTTGCATGCATCTGGGAGCCATATGCGATTGGCAAAGGGATCATCTTGACCTCAGAATAGGAAGGTATTTAAATATTAGGGATAAAGATGATGAACAAAATCACAACTTTTCTATTAACTGTTATCGAGATCCCAGCTTCTATTCCAGGGTATGGAAAATTGTTGCACGGAGTCTGGCTACAGGTTTACCCTCATCATCATCATCAGCCTGTATTAGTCCACTGCTGAACATAGGTCTCTCTCAATGTGCGCCACTATTGTGCGCTCATTGGAGGTATTTGCCCATAATCACCACTCTGGGCAAGCGGGTTTACCCGCACGCATAACCAGGTTTACCCTACGTGAGGCAAATAGGAGTTAAAGGCACCCCACACACCTTCAATAAAATTTCATAATTACTATAATTGCACAATCATAATGACCACGGGGTAGTATTGAAGATTGCACAATGATTAAACAAAATATTGCGCAATTAAAATTAAATTGTACAAAAATTATTAATTGTGTCATGTGTGTGGTTTACTGTGCTATATTTTTAATTTACTGTGTACAAACATCACATAACAAAGAAAATGTTATTCTACCGGAAATATGTTGCAATATGATGCAAATGGTTCGACAATATGATTGTGCCGTGTGTACACAGAGAAAATTAAAAAACTGTGCAATAACATTTATGCCGTGTGGTTTCCAGCCTAATAGAACCTCCTCTACTCGTCCCGCGGGTGTCAAAAGAAGCAATAAAGGGATCCGGAGGATGGGCAGCAGCATTCTTCTGTGTAACAGCAATCATCTGTTACTGCGATCGCCAACTCACTTGCCCAGCGTGGCGATTATAGACAAAACTTCAAATGAGCGCATAATAGTGTCCTATGTTCTGCAGTGGACTTATACAGGCTGACGATGACGATGATGATGAGGTGTGTACGCAGGGAAGATTAAATTTAAAGTGTGCATTAATATTATTCCACAATTATATTGTAGGTGTGCATCTGTGCGAGTTCCTAACATGTTCACTTGTTCAGCTTATCCCGTCAGAGAAATAAAAGCTTTATATTTCAATAAAAAAACAAAAATAAAAAACATAAGGACAGTCACGATCATGACACACCTTCCACCGCATCATATCTACGAGCGGGCGTGACTCATTAGCAACCAGGCTTTGTTACAAACTAATTGTGTGCTAATTACTACAGTTTAGGAACGTTGCCAACGATATGGAGTGATGGAATATTGGGTACCTTGCAAATTTGGATTGAAGTACTTTACTGATACCATCATCATCTGCCTAGCCTTTTCCCAACTATGTTGGGGTCGGCTTCCAGTCTTACCGGATGCAGCTGAATACCAGTGTTTTACATGGAGCGACTGCCTATCAGACCTCCACACCTCAGATACTGGGTGACACGATACCCGTTGGTAAGACAATTGTCAGACTTTCGGGCTTCTGACTACCTGTAACGACTGCCAAAGATCTACCATTGACAGCCGGGGCCAACAGCTAAATGTGCTATCCGAGGCACGGAGAGTGATAATTAATTTATAAAACGCACATAACTTACGAAAAGTCAGAGGTGCGCGCCTTGGGTTTTAACCCTAGACCACTGACTTGCCAGTCAACGGTCACCACCACTAGGCTATCACGAGTACTTTACTGATACCATAGATCTTATAATAAGTTTTTCTAAAAACAACGTTTTTAACCAAGCTTTTATAGCTTATCAAAACAAAACGTTTATGCAAAAATGTTATCTGTGCTGTTGACCGTTGAAGAGTTCCTTTATCTGAAGCTAATTATGGATGTCGATTCAAGTCATGCTTTCATAAAAATGCATTGTCATCGGAATTGAACTAACATGCAAAAAATCAACTCCGTAGGATAAGAGGAGTGGTTCATTCAGCTTGCAAGATTCCACCCTTACAAGCATACATTGCAAGTTAAATAAAAGCTTGTAAAAACAGGTTTTCTCTTGTCATCATGAATAGTCCAGGATCAGAGTTTAAGCATATAGAGGAGTAAGGTCATGCTGCTTGTAGCACAAGAACAGGTCGGCTCGATTGGGGTAAAACCAGTGACATGCCCATGAATAGACCTTACATTGTATAGGCTCTTCGTACAATAAGATGTCAGCTTATACTGGAAATGTATAGCTTGATATGTAGCTGTGCATACATAATAACAATGCGAGCCCAATAATATTTTTAAAGGTTACATTAGAATGAAAAATTAAAATGAGTCGTGATAGCCTAGTGGTGGTGACCATTGACTGGCTAGTCAGAGGTCTCGAGTTCAAACCCAAGGCGCGCACCTCTGACTTTTCGTGAGTTATGTGCGTTTTATAAATTAATTATCACCTACTCCGTGCCTCGGAAAGCACGTAAAGCCGTTGGCCCTGCGCCTGATCTCTCTCCGATCGTGTCGGAAGGCCGTCCCATCGGACTATGAGAGTGAGGGAATAGAGAGTGCACCTGTGTTTGCGCACACACTTGTGCACTATAATATCTCCTGCGTAGTTGGCTAGTCTCCGTTGAGATTGGCCGCCGTGACCGAAATTCGGTCAGGAGAATATTATTATTATTCCATTCATTTATTTTCTATACATATAAAATACATTTTTAAATATATATAAAAAAAATAAAAATATACATTTAAAAATATAAAATATAGTAGCCCACCGGTATCGGGAACAGGGTCCAAGCTACCGGTGGTTAGGGGTCCAGAGAGAGAAACCTCCTCACTATTCGCGCCGTGTCCAGCAATACTGCCTTTTGCGCCAGGTTCCCAATCCAGCTGCCTAACGAGAGCCTCTTCAGATGTTTGTCGAGGCTCTTGGCTATCAAGCCATGGGCCGATATAACTATCGGCACAATGATTGCAGAGTCAATATCCCACATGTCGACAATCTCACGTGCCAAGTCAAGATACTTTACTTCTTTATCTTTTTCGACTTTCGTGAGATTGCCGTCATGAGGGACAGCGATGTCCACAATCATTGCGCGGCGTTCCAATCGATCTATCACCACTATATCAGGCTTATTGGCTACAATAGTCCTATCAGTGATGATAGATCGATCCCAGTACAATGTGGCACGACCATTCTCAAGAACTGGGTCGGGCACATACCTATAGTATGGCACTTCCAACTCGACAAGGTTGTATCTCAAAGCAAGTTGCTGATGGATAATCCTAGCCACTTGATTATGTCTGTGCAAGTATTCGCCGTTAGCAAGTCGAGAACAACCAGAAATAATATGCCTAAGGGACTCGCCCGGACAATGACATGCCCGACAAATGTCAACCGTGCCATCCTTCACAATATATTTCCGATAGTTATTCGTCATGATAACTTCGTCCATAATTGCACAGACAAAACCTTCAGTTTCCCCAAAGAAGTCACCGAACCGTAGCCAGGATACGGACGCTAAGAAATTTATATCAGGTCCATGAAGGGCCCGAAAAAAGCGCCCGTGTAGCTCTTTACTCTGCCATACCTCCTTACGGTCATTAGTATCCAGTACCATAGGTTTGCGCCAGTTCTCTTTAGCCAAGGAGAGCGGGGTGAATCCCTTGTCCACTGCAACAACATCCCGATGCATCCCCACATCAGCATGGAGAAAATACTCCCTGAGACTGCACACCTCGCGATTATGAAGAGCCTTAGCATTTAAAAAGCCACGGCCCCCACACTTTCGCGGGATGTACAGCCTCATCACTGATGATCGTGGGTGATGCATACGGTTTGCGGTTAGCAGCGTACGGACTCGTCTATCCAGGGCCTCTAGCTCGGTTTGAGTCCACTTGAGTATGCCAAAGGAGTACATTAAAACTGGCATGACCCAACCGTTGAAGGCACGCACCTTGTTACCACCCGACAAGAGACTTTTCAGCACTTTTGTCAGGCGGCCAAAGAAACGCTCCCGCAGCGATTGTTATTATTATTATTATTATTATTTATTATTATTAGAATGAAAAAAAGAAGGTTTTTAGCGAAACCACTAAGTTATCACTACTTTAACACACACGAAACTAACATACCTACTCGGTAACCAACCTCCGCACGCGCATATTTTCGAAAAGTAAACAGTAATTATCAGAAAAATTTGATGATTTGCGACTGATACAATAGTACTAATACCACTAAACCATTACAACAATCATAATAAATAGGGAAGCAATACAAACAATGAATTTCCTACTAATGTTGATTTAAAATAATCCACGCTTGTACTGTAATCATTTATTTACGAACACATTTAATATGGCGGCTTAACCGAGGTCATTTTATTCATAATATCGTACACACTGCGCGCACATGCATTCAAGGACGGCCAGAGACAATGAAAAAAACAATTTTAATCACCATTGTAATTGGACTTACATTTTGCTTTCTGGTTAATTTCCGTTAGGATTAGCTGCTGTGATGCCTCTGATAGAAATCCTGTCAGTACCTTAGAGTATATAAGAAAGTATAGAGTGATAACGTCAACAAAATTACTTTGTGCGGAGCGTAAGCAGGTCTCACCATTAAAATGTTAAAATGTCATTTTTAAAATTTTGTTTTCTAGTCATTTTTCAAAATTTTACACAGCAGTTAACCAAACTAAAATGTAACTTTTTCATTCGTGGAGCCTAGTTGAACCGCAGTCGATCGAGGTATAATCGCGGACGTAGCTCGTGTTGCAGCCGCTTTGTTCATACCCTTGCTTTCGGTTCATACTTGAAGGGTTGCTCTATCTTTTTTTATATACTTACTCTAAGGTCTGTACATTTCTTTTTCTGAAAATTTCAAATGGAAGATAATAAATACCTCCTGCGTAGTTGGCTAATCTTTGTTAAGATTGGTCCCTATAACCGAAATTCGGTCAGGAGGACATTATGTCCCTAGAAACCTTAGAACAGAGAAAAAAATATGGAGAAGCTAGCTCCTAAAGACCAACCACCTAAATCTAACCAGCTAAAACCACCCATTGTTCCTTAGCACCTGTATTCGAAGTTCACGGGAACTTCCCGGTACAGCTTTCTGCCAACCCTAGGATGAAAGAACTCCATTCCAATTCGCTCCTACTGTTAAACACTATTTACACTATAACATAACACAGACTCACTCCTGTATTCTCAAACGGGGGTAGGTAGAGGTGTGTGCAGTACACCCACGTTTCGCCGGCTATGTTATAAGTCCCATGTAATAGGGGGCGAGCTTATTGTCATTAACCAGATACAATTCTAGACTTCGTACTGCTACTGAGAATTTCGTAATGGAAAAACCCAATAACACTCCCCAACCCGAGGATCGAACCCAAGACCTCATGCTCAGCAGTCGCGCTTGCTACCATTAGACCAACGAGGCAGTCATTTACACTATAATATTCTTAATTTAAATAAATGCGTCATCTGTCATCCGCTAGTCCACGTGTATTGGTAGGTACTGACAGATCAAAGGTCACGGCTGGAAATTGGAATGCAAATTCAGTTGTACAATTTTATTGAAGTTGTTAAGAATATTTTGATGTCAATCGTAATACTAATTAATATATTAAATACTAGCGACCCGCCCCGGCTTCGCACGGGTGCAATGCTTATGTACTACTATATTATGCATGTATTATACATATAAACTTTCCTTAAGAATCATTCTATCTATTAAAAAAAACCCCATCAAAATCCGTTGCGTAGTTTTAAAGATCTAAGCATACATAGGGACAGACAGACGGCGGATAGCGACTTTGTTTTATACTATGTAGTGATTAATTAAATGTGTATGTATCCGATGGACAAGGTGAACCGATACCAAATCGCAGGTCGTAGGTTCGGAACCCAGGCACGCACCTGACTTTTCGGATTTATGTGCGTATTAGAAATCACTTGCTAAAACGGTGAAGGAAAACATCGTGATGAAACCAGGACACAAGAGAGATTTTTCGACAGTGTGTAAAGCCATGTAGGTCTACGGGCGGTTTACACTCTGACATCAGAAGAATCTTGGAGAGTGTACGGAGGAACCTGAGGAATGTCACCTGTACCTGCTCCATTCTTCAACCAGACATCGCGCCGTAGGGCATAGTAGCTTTGACTGATTCTGATGGGATACGGTGGCTCAGTGGTTAGGTTAGGTTAGGTAGGCGTCGCCGTCGGCGTCGCCACGGTACGCGAAAGAACGTGGGTCCCCATCCGTATCAGTTGTTTTTTCAAATTTCTTATTAAATAAAAGCACAAATATTAATTGACTTACATCTAACTTAAAATTACTTATTAACTGTTTGATTTTTTTTGCAGAAAAGTTAATATTAATCAAATTAAGATCCCTAAAATGCGTCCAATAGAATCAGCGAATCAATTAGGCGATTCTGGTATATGAAAAGTGAAGGTACCTATACTTGTGATGGACACCTACAAATTGCCAAGAGAGTCTACTTACATTGAGGGTAATTCTTAGAAAAACGTTAACATTTTCTTAATGAATCAATTTTCTCCCAGAGATTTAAAACACAAAAGGATTTTCAGAAGGTTTTTATACTATCTCAACACCTGAATACAGGGTTTAGTTTATGTTTTAATAATAATAAGCAATAAAAGTGACCTAAAATTTATTGATATTACCTTATTCAATGAAAATCAACTAAATTAATGAAAAAAAAAGCCAATTATCATTCATGCTTACTTTTTGACATTTTTTTCTATAAGAATTACCCTTGAAGAGTATTTTATATAGTACTGAGGGAACGGCAAGTCTTAAAAATATCATCACACCCACACGAGTTTGGCCTTTATCATTTCTCGTGTAAACAATAAAAGGGAGTTAATCTCTCGTCCCAAATTCTACTTAAAAGTCTCGACAATAATAGCAGAAAGAAAATAAAACTATTTATAATTAACTGGTTATTTAATCAGTGGAAAGATAACAAAAAAAATGTTGTAAACAATGATTTTAATTTCAACTGCGCAGTACACTTGAATATCAAGTTGGGTTAGTTTTTTTTTTACTTGTCTATGAGTATGACACGTATAAAGATTTTTTTTTAAGCCGTCAACAGGTTTGGTACTACGTAGTACCTTCTGATTTAATACGCAATAAGTCTTTATTATTTATTTTTTGTCATCGTCTTGTAGGTACGAGTACCTTGTCATTTCGTCAAATAAATATCTTTTCTTTTTTTTCTTTCTTTCTTTATGTAATTATAAACTTACCTATGCTTTTTTTTTACTAAAATTGCAACGTTTGTTTGTTTAGATCAAATTTTGCAAGCTGAATTATAACCATTTCCATTACCATACCATAGTGGAATTTTTACAAGTTGGTTGTTACACGTTGGTGGTAATAAAAATTGTTTTTACTTCGATTTTGAAAAAATAGCGCAAACAGTTTCCTTTAGAAGAGTTTGACACTCTGCTGGCATGTGACAACGGATTTCCTATTGTGTCTCATTTCATGACCTTTGATAAATTATTAAACGCACGTGTCGCGTCGTCCGTCTACATGTCCATCTGTCATAAGCTATATTTTTCCAACCTTAATAAGAAGTCAGTTGAAACAAAAGGATACATGTTTTGTACTCTATGGCCGCATGACAAATCCTATCCTAACTAATATAAATGCAAAAGTAAGTTTGTTTGTTACCTTTTCACGTATAAACCACTGAACCGATCATCCTGAAATTTTGCATATACGTTGTCAGATATACAGAAACGGACATAGGGTACCTTTCATCTCGAAAAAAAGTATTGTTCCCGAGAAAAACAACAGAATCAGAATCATTTATTTGCAACAATAGAACAGAGTTAGAGATTTTATCATAAATAATTATAATAACCCATCATATTCTACCTAATTAGATGTGCAAACTTCAAAGTAATGAATTTAAATCGTTACCTAATATATTATGTGTTCATTAAACATTAATCAAATTGTAACAATACCTTCTTATGATACTAGATGTCGCTACATGTTTTTCGAATCATGATTAAATTTTAATTCTAAGTTAACGCGAATGAAGTAGCGGGCCAAAACTAGTAATAAATAATTCAAACACAATATAGAGACAATAGATCTGCTTGCTTAAGTTGTAGTGACAACAGAGGGTGTGTTAATTAAAAAAAAACAACACTGAGGCGTGTTTCATGAATGCCCGAGCGATGTTCGCTAAGGTTATCTACTAAAAGCAATTTATTTTTTACATGAATCAGACGTGCCTCCAATGTGCATAATATTTACTAGGTGCATTGTTAAGATAAAGTTGACAGACACAAAGTAAAATGCCGGTTAAAGTAATTGCTTTTGATGTCATCGTTATAAAACAAACAATTTCTGAATAGGTAATAAAAACAATATTTTTTTTACTAATCATCATCACTACATAGTATAAAACAAAGTCGCTTCCCGCGTCTGTCTGTCCCTATGTATGCTTAGATCTTTAAAACTACGCAACGGATTTTGATGCGGTTTTTTTAATAGATAGAGTGATTCAAGAGAAAGGTTTATATGTATTGTTAAAGATAAGTATAACAACAACTTATTAGCAGGTAATTACTTTAATAATCTTGAAATCTTAGCACAACAAAATATATTCTCGGCAGTATCTCAAAAGCGCGGCAACTCGTCCTCCTGTCACTCTTATGTCTATGCTCGCTGAATTAGTGTTGTATCGCGTACTCCTTTAGGGTTGTATTCAATTTTCGAATTCCGGTTATCAGTATAATACATGCATATTAGCGTAACCGTGTGAAGCCGGGGCGGGTCGCTAGTTTTGTAATAATTCTCGGCAGAGATTGGCAGAAAGGAGGATATCTAAGGATAAGGATATTATCTAAAGATAAGGAGAAGGATATAGAAAACTGAAGGAGGAATCTGCCATTAGGTGGATAGGTATACGGCAACAGCGTGCCTATTAAATAACTACGTAACGAGAGCGGGAACCGGGAGGAACAGAGGTATTGCCTAAATTATTCTTACTATATTAACACTTTACAAATCCTATATGCCATCGATTCGCAAAGAAGAAGAACACTTTACGACCTTGTCAGAGTATTTCTTTTTAATTAAAATAATTGACATCATGACATAAAATTTTAAATTAAAACATCAAATAACTATCATACTTATATTTGAACGCGCCAAAATTTCATTTCGCTACACTGCCAAGAATTCACGCGAGACGCGAATGGAACGCGAGACGCATCGAACACATCAACAGGGCGTGGTCCTATAGAGGCAAGGCGCTAAAGAACTTCTTGAACCAGCTAAACATTGACCTCTAATCTGTAGACGTAAATCCTCGATTTCATCTATTACGTTAGGGCAAAGGAGGGGTGGGGAGTTCAACGTAAATTAGTGAATCAGAGTCGAGGCGCTAAAGTACAGATGGAATCCAGTGTAACGATGAGCTGTAATTGTTAGTAGTAAGCACGCGTTTTCGTCTGTTTTGTTGGGTTTGGGAGGAGGTGGGGAGGTCAAGTTGTGTTGGTGGGTGTGTGTATCTATTTTTAACGCAGTAGTCGTGCGTCGGCCACGCGCTCCCCTCGTGGCATTGTTTTGTTGAGATAAAACTGGCTAACACGTCGCCATATTATTTACATCGTGTACATTTTATTGTTTTCTCCTTCGTTATCTCAGTAACTATGTGTACTAGCTTTTCGTTCTGTCATTCCGGTTGTAAGACGTTAATTGGTGCGTTAATTAATGATTCGATTAAATTATTATTAAGTCTGTCTTTATCGGTATGTTTCGTCGTGGTTCCCACGAGAATAATATGTTTTATATGATGTAGCAAATAATGGGATATTGTATATTAGGTACTTAGATACAAAACATTTTAAAAATCAGAAGGTACCTAGTATAAGTAGCCTTTGAGTTGATCCATCCATACAAAAATTTAATCTTTGCTCTTTATAATATCGACTGCCTCGTTGGTCTAGTGGTAGCGAGCGCGACTGCTGAGCACGAGGTCCTGGGTTCGATTCCCGGGTCAAGCAAAGTGTTATTAGGTTTTTCCATTAGGAAATTCTCAGTAGCAGCACGGAGTCTGGAATTGCATTCGGTTACATACCTCGCCTCTGTGTTAAGTGAAATCGAAATTGGCGTTGAAGATGATTTTGAAACATTAATTTTCAGAATTGTCATCGACACGACCTCCGTTCACCAACTTTTGTTTGTTAGTGTAACATTGGTGCTAATTCTCTTGCACACGCTCTAAACTTATTTAGACTCACTATCTCTCTTTCTAACAGAGATCATTAGAAAAGGATAGAAGATTTTTAGAGCTGTCAAACTAGTCCATTTGAAGTTATCAACGTGAATTTAGTCGGCATGTCATAGAGGTCGCGCCTAATTTCACGTAAATTGCAAGGACGTAGACAATTTGACAGCTCTAATTTTACAGCTCAATTTGCTATCCTTTTTCAATAGTGTTTATTAGAAAGAGATATAGTTAGACTAAAATTAGTTTTGCGGGATGTACAAGAGAATCGACACCATTGTGTTTACTTTACCCCTTATTCACAATTTGTCATCCAAAAAGTATCCTCGTCATTTTCTTTTCAATTGAACAAGACAATAATAGAACGTCGTGTTTACTCAATTGTTTTTTTTTTATCACGGGGTCACGTATCAAGAACGTAGAATAGGAATTGAAGAAACAGCCACGCCTTATTCTTTTATAAATAGAGATGTGATAAACTGCTCAAAATTGTCAACGCGTTTAAACGCGTTAAAAAAACGCTTTTTTTAAAAAGCTTAATAATCAGTATGGAAAATGTAAAATTTAGTTTAAAGCTCTACTTATAGCTTAAAGCTATAAGTCAATAGGTATAAGGTCATTTTTCAATCGTGCTAAAAAAGCGTTCGTGATGGGAGTGAAGAGAACAGAATTTTCATTAAAATATTTTATTGCTTAATCTTATAAAAGTGCTTATTTTGATAAGCTTAACCGTCTGCTTTTCAAATTAAGCGCAATATTGCAAAGAGTAGACTTTTTAATGTGCTTTTCGTAGAAACGCTTATTATCTGTGTTTATAAATAAATCAACCTAATCTACAGCTAGGTAAAACAAATCAGCTGCTAATAAGGAGAGAGAGAGAAAGCAAGATGTTTCCATAGCTTTTTTTGTTGCGGTGGAAACGGGAATTGAACCTGCGACACCAAGCGAAATAATCAAATCACTCTCTACGTCAATTGAGTTGTCCTACCTAACCTACCAGCCTATATAAGGCTTTTTCTCATACGAATCACTTATTTTGTGTGCTTATTAGAAGGTCGCGCTGGGCAAGTGAGATGGTTGCTATTACACAGTAGGATGCTGCTGCCCATCCTCCAGATTTTTCCCTTTGTCGCTTCTTACGACACCCGTGGCATGATTAGGGGTGGTTCTATTCTTAGGCCGGAAACCACACGGCAATTGAGCTGTCATATTTATAATTTCTAAATCTAAAATATTGTGTATAACTGATCTAACTGTTACAGAGTAAAATGAACGGAACATAACTATCTTGAACTTATCAATAGTAAAAACTACTATTTTCCAATAAAACTTACCGTCGATGGTCGCGTTGTGTCGGTTGCGCACGAGTTCCTCTAACCAAAACTCACCTTGATAACATAGTAATAAAGCGAACGTTATCAAAACCGACCCAGTATTTTTCCAGATTACCCGAAACAAACAGACGAATGCAATCAGAGTACCTATAATTAGTAGCGAAATATAAATATTTGCGCTAAAAGTGATAGTATGTCGACGCCAGACGAAATTTATGTGACCGCCTACACTAATAATAAAATTATACAAGATACGTAATTCATTGTAAGAATAAAAACATATTTATTTAGCTCAAGAATCTGGTTAAAAAATATACAGTTATAAATTTAAATCGCAATGGTAAATTTGCAACATTTGTAATCCAAGATACCATAATGAAAGACGATTTCTAAAACAATTCCAATCCATGGGTAGGTAAAATCAATGCAATGCAATGGATAGAATTATCAATTTTATATAAGTAGGAACCTAAAAGTATTTGATTTTGGGTTAGATTGCTACAAAATTTGCGCTATATAAGAATGATTTTTTCATTAGCATTTTGAAGGTTAATAATCAAAAACCTAATAATATAATAACCTAAAATTAACTAAATAGTAATGTCATATATCCATGCATTTATTTTGATTTAAGATCATAAAGTAATAAAACTACAAAATTCTCCCCAAGACGTCCGCTGTCGGCGACAATCCGCCACCGACTGACTACGTGAAAACTATCAAGCCCTACATTACCTACAAAACTGATATGAGCGGCTAATCTCGATAGACCTGCCTCCCTCCCCGCGTTGTTACAAAATCGGATGCAGAAGACGCGTTTGTTTTTAAGCCGGAGGTCAAGTTACAATGGTACGTGTTCTTGATAATTCGCTTACGCAAATGGCTCCTGGCATAGCGAGATTGGCAAGTGTCAACACTGATAATGTGTCTACCAAGCGGGGTCATGGCACTGTTTGTATTTTGTTATGTTTTGATGATTTTCAGTTCAGTTCCCTCGCAAGAACTAAACCAGCAATACCACGCACTTCTGCGCTGGCGCTTCTGGCGAAGTTGTTTAGCGAATTGCCTTCTGGTAAAGCGAACTGCCTTCTGGCAATCCGCTGGTCAAATTTTAATAATAATAATAAGTAGGTACGAGGATTAGAATAGTAAAGTTCATGTCTTGTAGAAAATGTGCAAGTAATTCCATATTTCCGACAAAGGGTTATCGTGGGGTCCGGTAATAGTCCGACAAAACTCTGCCTACCTACATGAGATGGGTTCTTCATTAAAAATTCCTTGTGAAAAGAAAAAAGTCAGTAATGTCTATGATAGATTACAATAGAAAAAAAAATATACTATCCATCTTCAAATAAAATAAGAAAAAGTAAGGAACATGACGATTATCGTTTGTAGTTTTACAAATAATGATCTCGGTTATATGGAAACATGTTTCACGTGTTACACTTGGCCTTTAACTTCTGTATCGTATCATTTATAATTATTACACTTATTCACAGTATTAATACATCATCTTTTACCATAAAATAAAATATAAGTAAAAAATTATTTTACGTAAAACGGTTTTGTCATCAAAACTAAAGCTGTGTACCAAATATCAGATCAATCTGTCAACAGGAAGGGGGTGAAATATCGATTACTAAATTTGAAACAAATAATAAACAGGTCAAGCTAAGTAAAACCGTTTAATAACAAGCTAGATTGTCATCAAATTGTCAGCATTTTTACAGCAAAACAAGAGTCAAGAAGGCAACAACCGAAGATTTTATAAAGAACTACTACAGTCGACTGCAAATCAGTGGTTAATGGACTGCACCTTTATTGCGAAGAAGTAAAGGTGCTTTTCGTAGCGCAAGTGTTACCAGTGTCATGTGGTCGACTGTACGCAAGCACATGCGTACCTACTTCGCTTCGCTTATTGTTCCATGGAACGGCAATCCAACACGATCATCGATCAGAGTCGATCAGAGAAAGAGATTTAGGTGTAGAATCGCTAGCGCAGATCTACAAGACATGGATAACATACGGATTGCTCTACCAACAACCCTGATACCTTGGAGAGAATCCTCCAGAGGTGCTTTTACTTAATCCTTGGGTTAAAACTACAAGAAGCACGTTGATCCTATTCTGCTTCTTCTTCTTATCGTATGGTTGATGAACAGCCAGGTGTCAGAGATTAAACCGCCTTTAAGCGTCTTACATGGCTTTACACACCATTGAAAAATCTCTCAGGTGTGCTGGTTTCATTACAATGTTTTCCCTCACCGTTGTAGCAACTGATAATTAATTTATAATACGCACAGAACTACGGAAAGTAAAAGGTGCGTGCCTTGGGATCGAACTCGAGACCACTGGCTTATCAGTCGACGATCATACCACTAGGCTATCAGTGCTGTGATACCCCGATGTCACATAGGACTACTAACATCAGGTCACGTCACAAAACAATATTACACAATTCCATCGACAAAATCATAATAACTTTATAGATAAAAATGTAAGTAAACAAAGACGAAAAACATAACAATAGGAACTATTTTATTTTGATAACCTCCTGATAGAGTAGGTAGCTCGTTGTCGGAGCGTGATAATGTTTTATATTCCAGCACTTATAACACGTGTCTCGTATATCTCGTCGTGTTATAAATTAATTATCACTCTCCGTGCCTCGGATAGCACGTAGCTGTTGGCCCCGGCTGTCAATTGTAGATCTTTGACAGTCGTTACGGGTAGTCAGAAGCCCGAAAGTCTGACAACCAGTCTTACCAAGGGGTATCGTGTAACCCAGTATGTGGGTTTTGGAGGTCTGATAGGCAGTCGCTCCATATAAAACACTGATATTTAGCTGTATCCGGTAAGACTGGAAGCCGACCTGAACTTAGTTGGGAAAAGGCTAGGTAGTAGGCAGATGATGATGACTTACAACACGTGTCAAACTGTTTTATATTCTTTAACGTGAATGGAGCAATTAGTAATTTTATAAAAAAATGAAATTTGTTATTTATCTTTTAGACCTGATGCCGTATGTGCCGTATGGTTTACGGCCTAAGAATAGGACCACCCTTAATCATCCCGCGGGTGTCGTAAGAAGCGACAACGGGAAAAATCTGGAGGATGGGCAGCGGCATCCTATGACCTATGGTGTAATAGCAACCATCTGCTACTGCGATCGCCAACCCACTTGCCAAGGGGCAAATCTACCAAATCTACCTTCTAACGAATAAAATAAGTTATCTAATAATGCGTATGAAAAAAGGCCACCTACGTCCGGCAGTGGACTTATAAAGGCATTCTAATCTAGGGGCAGTGTACTTTTAATAAAAAAGTACTTTCGGAAGGTTTTTATACTATCTCAACACCTGACAGCAGCCCGCTCATATCCTATCTTTCTGTCCAAAATGTTACACTTATACCTAGCTGCTCGCTTATTATTTGCAATGTATAGTAGTAAATACATTAAGTTGCAATGCTTTTAAAGTTGAGCTCAGTTGGTAAGAGCTAAGTAATGAGCTCAATTAGTGACAGCGTTACCACGGCTAGTGTCTTTCAATCTCATTTTTAATTTCCTTTAATTTTTCGGGCACCGTCAAGTGTGCCTCGATTATTAGTAATTCTATAAAAAAATAAGTAATATAAATACTTAAGCAATTAAATTCAATATTTATATCACGTCCCATATCCAACATAGACAATATTAAATTTGTTCAATTTAATAATACAATTGTTTTGTTTTTCTTCTGCGTGTGCGCTGTACACTGGGCTGTTGAAATAGGTCATTACTTGGGATAGGGCAGGGACACACATTCCATATCAATTGAATTGAGTGATGTTCTTGCTTCATCCATAGACACTATTCTTTTCATAAACAATCTATAAAATTATAATTACAACACCAATTATCTATACTTATAAAATGGTAACGTGACTGACTGACAGACAACGCACAGCCTAAACCGGTGGACCTAGAGACTTGAAATTTTGAGACAATATTCTTTAAGTACCGTAGGGGTGCACTAAGGAAGGATTTTCTGAAATTCCCCCCCTAAGTAGGCAAAAAAGGGGGAAACAGTTTGTATGTAAATCCGTCATTCTTAACGTTAAATGTACGAAACTTGGTATTCAGCTTTTTGGTTGATAAATGAAAGGACAAGCATTGTTTTTTTTTTTTAAATCTACACTTGAGTGGATAAAAAAGGGGGTGAAAGTTTGTATGGAAGATTCGTTATTTTTTAAGTTCCAAATGTAAAAATGAGTATTAAGCTTATTCGCTAAAAATAAAAAAGACGTGCATCAAAAAAATTGGATTTTTTCCCCCTAGGGAGATATAAAAGGGGACTAAAGTTTGTAGTTATGAAAATCCGTCATTAAACTTGATAATTAGCTTTTCGGTTAACAAATAAGACGTGTTTCAGCTTTTTAAAACTTTACCCATTAGGGGGAAAGGGGGGGGGGGGTATGATAGTGTAGGAAATTCGGTATTAGTAAGAGACATCAAAGTGGCATAACTAATGCACGTATATACATATATTTCGATATTCAATGGCTATGGGGAGAAAATAGTAGATATACCTACTCGAGAACTGCTGGACCGATTTTCATGGTTTTTGATTTGTTGGATTAGTCTCCGCCTATAATAGAAGAATCGAAGAAAAAAAATATGGAATTGTACCCTTTAGTAGTATGGTAGGGTATGGGTAGGGTAAGGTAGAGGTAGAGTAGGGTAGGGTAGGAATAGAGGGTTAGGGTAGGGGTAGAGTAGAGTAGGGTAGAGGTAGAGTAGGGTAGGGGTAGCGTAGGGTAGGGGTAGAGTAGAGTAGGGTAGAGGTAGAGTAGGGTAGAGGTAGAGTAGGGTAGAGGTAGAGTAGGGTAGAGGTAGAGTAGGGTAGAGGTAGAGTAGGGTAGGGGTAGCGTAGGGTAGGGGTAGGGTAGGGTAGGGTAGGGGTAGAGAATGGTAGGGTAGGGTAGTGTAGGGTAGGGTAGAAAAAGCGTAGAGGTAAAATAATTACGCGTACAAAGTCGCGCGGGGCAGCTAGTCTTATATATATAATCTTCATAATAAATTAATATAATATACAGTATGGTAAAAAGAACTTTTTGTTCTCGTTAGCAGCGTCATCAGAATCGATTATTAAACGTAAGAAAAAGTAAATGGGAAAACTAGTCAAATTGGCCAATGAACGGTTTAAACCTCTAGACTTTCAACTTAAACATAAGTTTTTAATAAAGGGCTAAGTACCTACTTCGGTAACCCACCCCTTTCCCGCTCAAGTTTGTGTACTTGGGCACTAAAATATCTCCTGCGTCGATATCCAATCTCTGTTGAGATTGGCCGATGTGACCCAAATTCGGTCGGGAAGAGATTTTTTATTTTTCATCTCTCATAGTTTTTAGTGCTTAAAAATCAATACAAATATTTTTTTATTGACTTCATTTTTTGCGTGTAATCAATAGACATATTTTTCATACCACATAGTTACATGATATTAATCATCAATGCACAGTTATACAAAAATGTATACTACACTTTCTATTTAAATGTAAACAAACCTATATGGACACTATTTTTCGACACGTCTCGCAGCGGCCCATTAGCTCAGTTGGTTAGAGCGTCGTGCTAATAACGCGAAGGTCGCGGGTTCGATCCCCTCATGGGCCACTATACTCTTTTTGGATTTTTTATGTTTTATTTTTCTTTGAGCTTTCTTCTGCAATAATAATATTACAAATAGATAATAATTATTAACTATATAATATTGCATTTTTTAACGCAAACTACTATTCTTTAGTATTGCGGATACGGTTACAACAGATATGATTATAATTTCGTAATTCACAGTTAAACTTGTAAGTTTATGATTGGATCTAATAAATAAAATATACATAATTATGGTTACATGATATTCTTAAACAAATCGCAACAAAACCATCAAATTGTGTAACAATTTCCGCATTCTTTCAAATAGCAAGATTCACAAATTGATGAAATAACCATAAATATGTTTATTGCATAAGTCAAGTCTGCTAATATTGGGAATTTTAATATTTCAGATAGGTATTTGGCCCGCAGACTTCGGAAACACGGATATTACCTATATAAAATATGCAATTACCATTACCCTAATCCTATCTAATCTACAACAAATGCGAAATTAAGTTTGCTTGTTTGTTACTTTTTATCGCCTAAACCACTGAACCGAAATCCTGAAATTTTGCTTATACAGGTGTACAGAAATGGACCTAGGGTACCTTTCATCCCGAAGAAAAAGCATCTGCAATGGTGCAATTAAGCTGCAATTATAGTGTTGCGGGCTCCTCTAGGCGGCGGTTAGCACTTATCATCAGATCTTCTTATACTATGGTTGATGAACAACCTGGTGTCAGAGTTTAAACCGCCCGTAGGCCTCTGACATGGCTTTACACACCATTGAAAAATCTCTCAGGTGTGCTGGTTTCATCACGATGTTTTCCGTCACCGTTTTAGCAACTGATAATTAATTTATAATACGCACATAACTTATGAAAAGTCAGAGGTCTTGAGGCCTTGGGATCGCACTCGAGACCTCTGACTTGTCAGTCGACGGTCATACCACTAGGCTATCAGTGCTAAGCCTCAATCATCAGTAGTAACCAGATGACCTGCTGGTCCGTGTGCCCTTTTTTATTAAAATAAAATACCCGAAACTAACTGCGAACGTATTGTGATAAAAAAACGCGAATGATGCAAATTCCAACTGACATTAAAGCAAAGACTACGACGCGCAGGCGCATCACCTCAGCCGGTTGTAACCGCCCCCCTATCTGAGGTCGTAACCCCAGCAGACCCCAACCCACGCCTCCGAGCAAAACACAGATAACGGGTAAAAATACATTACGTTAGACGGAATCGAATCTAGACCCCTCGGCTTGGGTTATCATTGTTATCCGCTTTTTAATTTCATTCGAAATTAAGCGTTAAGTCACCTATATAAGAAACTTTTATTTGTTTTTGATTTAACGGTAATAACAGCTATGCTATCTCGCTCTTTTTGTATTTTTTCTTAAGTCGTGATAGCCTAGTGGAATGACCGTTGACTGGCAAGTCAGAGGTCTCAGGTTCGAACCCAAGGCTCCTCTGACTTTTCGTAAGTTATGTGTATATTAGGTATCACTTACTCCGTGCCTCGGAAAGCACGTTAAGCTGTAGGTCCTGCGCTGATCTCTCTCCGATCGTGTCGGATTGCCGTCCTTCCGGACTATGAGAGTGAGGGAATAGAGAATGCACTTATGTTTGCGCACACACTTGTACACTATTATATCTCCTGCGTATTTGGCTAACTACAACCCGGCCCTGAGGAAGTAAGTTTGCGCCTTTTTCCATTCTTTGTAAATGTGTGTCAATCACCTCTGCCTATCCACTAAGGGATATAAGACGAGATGGTATATTACTAAAACAAATTTGATAACTAGATATCAGTGTCATTGAATAGATATGATAGTTTACGCACTTTGTTGTAATTGAAATAAACTCTTTTGAAGGGCATCGGTAGATTAGTGTTGAGTGGCTACCGGTAATAGAGAATATACTCGTAAGATCTTATATTTTTTATACAGGGTTAAGTTAAATACACCGACAACCTGAAAAGGGGTTATTAAACTCATCATTAGTAGACAGTGGCAGTAGTCCTGACCGAATTTCAGTCACAGCGGCCAATCTCAACGGAAATTAGCCAAATATGCAAGATAATTATAGTGCACAAGTGTGTGCGCAAACACAGGTGCACTTTCTATTCCCTCACTCTCATAGTCCGATGGGACGGCCTTCCAACACGATTTACGTGCTTTCCGAGGCACGGAGTAAGTGATATTAATTTATAAAACGCTCATAACTTACGAAAAGTCTGAGGTGCGCGGGGTTGGAACCCGAGACCTCTGACTTAACAGTCAACGGTCACTACCACTAGGCTATCGCGACACGACGACAGTTATAGTGTTAATAAAAACATTAATTTCCTTCTGATCGAATTTCGGTCATAGCGGCCAGTTTCGTCCAACTATGCAGGAGATATTAAAGTGCACTAGTGTTTACGCAAACACAGGTGCACTCTCTATTCCTGACTTCATAGACTTTTGGAACGACAATCCCATACAACTAGAGAGAGGTCAGACGCAGACCTAACGGGTTTACGTGTTTTCCGAAGCACATAATTTACGAGGCACAATATTAGGTACCTATATTGTGTTTAATCTATATTGGAATTTGTTTACTAACTAAAATGAATTAAGTAAAGTATCTGATAATATAGATTAATATTATATATAATAGACTATAGTAAAATAGTATCTATGAAGCTGTAGATCTTTGGCCTCAAAATAAATTAGGTAAAGTGTCTGATAATAAGTATTAATATTATATAAGGTTCAACATTAATAATAACTAGTGATCCAGTCACTAGTCAGTGGTCGACACTCGACCGATTTTTTAAAATTAATTTTAGCTTTCTGCACTTCTTCTTCATATAAACTTTTATTGTGCCAAGTTTCGCACTCCTCCGTGTACGCTATATTCTTAAAAATCCCATACTTTTCACTTCACGTCCTGACGGCAGAATTTTGTGCGATCGAAAAGAATATTTATTCAAATTAATTACGGCAAGTTATAAATAACATTTTACATCTTATTGACTTGTCTTACCTATCTCTATTAATATATTTTGTCCTTTTGAACGTCAAAGTATTTTATTTCTTTTACAGAAGACAAAACTCGATAGATAGATTACGGCATGCGGGGCACGAAAATTTTTGTCTGTATAGAAGACTGTAGCGCTCAAAAAGTTAATAAAGTTAGACCTTATAATTATATAGTATCTTGCAGCCCTTGATCTTATTTTCTAAGTGTTGGCATTAACGTAAACACTCTGCTATTGTAAATAAAATGCCACTCTACATTTATCGATAAATAATATTTATTTTCATTGATCCACATTGGCGTTTCTAAACACCATTGATAAATCTTTATTTAGTGTCATGATAGCCGTGACGACCTTTGACTGACTGACTTTTGACTTTGACCTCTTTCTTTTGGTCTCTTTCTTTATCGTATGGTTGATAAACAACCTGGTCGCAGAGTTTAAACCGCCAGTAGGCCTCTGACATGGATTTACACAACGTAAATAAATCTCTCAGGTATGTTAGTTTCCTAAGGACGTTTTTTTACACCGTTCACAAATGAATTCAAAAAGTCAGAGGTGCCTGGGTTTCGAACCCATGACTTTTGACTTGGCAATCCAAAGGTCATGTCTCAGTGGTATATTCCACTAGACTATCACTGCTACCTTTTCGTAATTTATGTGCATCATCATCAACATCATCATCTCAGCCATAAACGGTCCACTGCTGAACAAGGGCCAAGGGACTTCCAGATTAGCCGGTTGGAAGCAACCGAATGTGCATATCATAAATTAATTATCACTAGCTCTGCTTTCCTTTAGTTAAGTTTTAAGGTTAGTTACAGGACCCATCAAAATACCAGCGCTGCATTTAATATTCTTGCTGAGATGGGTACCTTTTTTTGGCCTAGTACAGGTAACTTGGTTCCCATATTGTGGCATATTGTATTTGCCTGTGCGAGACCATAATAATTAGTTTTTCTTTCTTTCTTTTTCTTTCTTTCTCCGTGTCGTGTCAGATATGATTGCCGTCCCATCTATGATACGAGGAAATAGAGAGTGCACCTGTATTTGCGCACACACTTGTACTCTTTAATATCCCCTGCGTAGAAGGCTATTAATCCGTTGAAATTGGCCGCTGAAGAGGTTATTTATATACTTACTAAAGTTTGAAGAACAACCTAGTGTCAGAGTTTAAACCACCCATAAACCTCTGACATGGCTTTACACTGCATCATCGAGAATATCTCTAAATGTGCGTGATTTGCCTTTTTCACAATTAAAAAAAATACGTTTTACTTCGCCTGAACACCTGCACATTGACCCTTCAAACCATAAATATCTCACGCGAGGGTAAATTGACCGGAATAGCTGAAAATATATATTGGACGTGAAATTAGCCTTATGTGGACCAAATGGGGTAACAACCCCTTGTGTATCGGTTCGCTATTGTGATTTATTTAGAATGTGCGTGACGTCAGAAGCTCAATTTTATTTGGAGACTATCGGTCTTTGTTGGGCACAAACGCCACTTTGGTAATTCGACATTCTTCGACCTTCTGTGATGGTAAATTAAGGTTATACGAATCTTATAGGCACAGTCAAACAAAATAGGTACTAACCATTTTGTATTACGTTTGTGAATATTTTTTTTGTCTAGAGCATTTAACATTCTGATATGGGCCGAAATTAACGAGCTTTACCATTAAAAATACTGTGAATTTCGAACTCTAGTATTTATATTAAAAACTAACACTAAAACTAAAAATAAATTTAAAAGTAAAACTTAATCTAAAAGACCGCTTCCAATGGGCAATGCTTAGTAGAAATTGCATTCCACAAAATGATACATTGAATGAAGAAAGAAAATTCAAAGCGGCGAGGAAATTAAAGGAGGTCAAGATTTTTATGTTATTAAATAAGCTTGGTACATTTTTGTTAAGCTGACATATGCGATTTGACGATTCAGTTTAAAATAAATACTTGATTTGATCATCCTACAGTTTTATTTTTCAATTCCCTGTCTGTCGTACCATACATACTAAGTTGGCATTTCGAGAAGTTGGCATTTTGATAATTTGGCATTTTAAGAAGTTGGCATTTTAAGAAGTTGTCATTTCGAGAAGTTGGCATTTTGAGAAGTTGGCATTTTAATAAGCTGGCATTTCGAGAAGTTGGCATTTTAAGAAGTTGGCATTTCGAGAAATTGGCATTTTGAGAAGTTGGCATTTTAAGAAGTTGACATTTTGAGAAATTGGCATTTTGAGAAGTTGGATTTTTAAGAAGTTGGCATTTCGCGATACGCTATTAACATGTAAAAAAACAATCAATGCATTATATTATCATGTGCTTTTTGTTAACAGCTATTTAGCATAATATTTGCAAGAGCACTGTTATCAATGATCGTAAGTAGGGCGCGGACCACAACCGAACAGGTTCACTGACTCTAATTAATTCTGTTATTATCTATTTTACGATCACAACTCTAGATAAATGCGTGACCTTATCGTAGAATTGTATCAATATGTCTATAACTACATATCTAATTGTTGCAGTTGGGTATTAGCCTACTAATAAAAATGTAAAGATACATAAATATTTGATATCACCTCTAAGAAAGTTTAAAAATAAAGTGAAATAAGAAAAAACAACAAAAAAAACCGCTTGCTTGTTTTTTTGTATTTGTAGATATTGTTGCTCTTCGATAGAATAGGGATAATAAACTTTTTATAAAACTAAAATTAGTTATATTAATTCAAATTTGAAGGAGGTTATAATCGGCAGGGGTTACCAATTAATGATGCTTTGTGTACATAAAAAATACCCTATCACAACTACCACAAGTGATCATAATACTCCTACAAAGTGACTTAAAATAATTAAAAAATAACAGTATTCAAATCTAATAGCGTCGAAAAATCAAAAAAAGGTGTTGTACCACGCGTTGATGTCTTTTTGAATTTTCATTGAATTTTGTATGGGGCTTGTATTTTTATATTATCTGTAGTATATGTAATGAAATTACCAACCGCAAATAACTTTTACAAATGGAATAAGACTAAACTAGTAGTTATAATGCGAATTTAATTGTTTATTCAAGGGGAAAAAAACAAAACAAGAAGTTACTATGCGAATTAATGTAGACCATTTTAGGCACTTATGAATATTCATAATTCTAATATTGTTGTAAAAGTGACTCTAGTTACCAGTTCTAACCAACCTACCCAAGGAGAAGAATCTGGCAAGAAGCTCCATGGCTTACAATATTTTTGGATACATTGTTCTGAGGTGGTATGTTAGAACAAAACGAGTCGACGTAGGTACGCCTTAATTATATTTTTTATTTTGATAAAATTACTATAACGGATATGAGCTGACCAGCCCCAACCGACTATGATTTGCCAGTCCAAAGGTCACTTGGCTACCACTGCTATCATAATTATGATTATTCCTAAGTGCCTAATAATCTACATGATTAAAAAATATTTTGATTTTGACTTACAAATTACAAATCTCTTATCAAAGTGCGCGTGCACTTGACAACCAATACATTACCATTTCCCCACAATATAATAAACATACAGTATGGAAACCACGTACAAACGCTCGAAAACGGCACACTCAAACAAACATGCGCAACGACGCGTCGTTGATACTGCGAGTACTGCGACGTTCGCATAGGAGTCTCGTCGTTACGCAATATTGGTGCTGATTCTCTTGTACATTCCGCTAAACTAATTTTAGTCTAACTATATCTCTTTCTAATAAACACCATAAAAAAAAGACAGCAAATTGAACTATAAAATTGTAGCTGTCAAATTATTCCACGTCCTTGCAATTGACGTAAAATTAGACGAGACCTCTATGACATGCCGACTAAATTCTCGTTGATATCACGCAAATGGACTAGTTTGACAGCTCTAAAAATCTTCTATCCATTTCTAATGATCCCTGTTAGAAAGAGAGATGGCGAGTCTAAATTAGTTTAGAGCGTGTGCAAAAGAATAAGCACCATTATGCATGTTTGTGTGCGTGTGCCGTTTCAGCCGTTTGTACGTAGTTTACGTACTGTATGATTATCATACTGTGATTTCACTCACTAGAAACTGTTATAAATATAGCAATTAAATTAATGTTATCTAGTTGTAGGTATACCTTAGAATTTCTCTGAAAATCACGGAGGGAACGCATGCTACTGCTGTTTGTAGGTGATTTATAAATAGACATTATCTTATTATGATTATAATAAGTTTGAACCTACTAGAAACGTTGTGTAACGTTATGTGATATTTATAATCCCCGATGCAATATTTATATATATATTTTTTTTTTTAACGGTGTGTAAAGCCATGTCAGAAGTCTACGGGTGGTTTAAACTTCGACACTAGGTTGTTCATAAACCACACGATAAGAAAGAGAAGAAGAATATTTATAATCCCGAAGAGGAGTGTTATAAATTTTACGTGTCTATGTATTTGTGGCTCTGTCTGTGGCATCGTAGCTAAACGAATGGACCGATTTTATATAAAAAAAAAATCTTTTATTTTAAGAAAAAAATATTTACCATTTTAACTTAGATTTCTTTTTGAAAATTCTCAGTAGCGGCACGAAGCCTGGAATTGTGCCCGGCTAATGGCAAGGCTGGCTCCCTATTACAAGGGACGTATAACACAGCCGACGAAACGTGGGTGTACTGCATACACCTCTGCCTACCCCCTCTGGAGAATACAAGCGCGAGTCCATGTTATGTTATGTTAAATAATAATAATTATAACATAATTTTGGTCACGGTGGCCAATCTCAACAGAGACTACGCAGGAGATATTATAGAGCAATAGTGTGCGATATTTTTTTAGCCATATTTATGTTAAAAAACAATCACTACATAACATAGTCGTGATGATTGTGTAGTTGTTACGTAAAAATGACGCATATTTATCTAAAGCGTAATTTAAATATTGCGCCTACGCCATTCATTACATATGCTGATTAATTTTAATTAGCTAAACCTATTCTGAGATAACAAGTGTGAGAGAAGAATTATCTAAAAAACATAGGTACCGTCAGGGACGTCATCATTACCGGTACCTACTGGTAATATTGCTATGATTAATGAACCAATATCGGGAAGGTGACGGAATGAATTGCCATTAAAGGATGATTTCTGATATTCTCTTAATTTTTTTAATTTAAATTGGAATAAAATCGTAATTTTAAAACATGATACATGCCATACATAAAAAGTTACTCGCAACCTGCTCATTGCACTATGATTAAGCGCAAGTAGGTACGTGGATATACGGCCTCATCAGTACTTCCTAAATTATTTCGCATTTAAAAAGTAAGACAAAAACAAAACAGCATCGCAACAATATTCCAAAAAACCGTTGAAGAAAAATTCTATGAACTTATTCTATTAACACCACTTATAAGAGACAGAGACAAAAAATATCAACACGATGATATACAACAATGTATTACTTACTGTTTACATAACCATAACTACATTATCTAACAATCATAGTATTGATAAAGCACCATATCTTACCCCACGTGACGTTACAAACGAGCACACAAAGTATATATAACTATATATTTATCTTATATAAATTGTGTAAAAGATTATATTTATATCTTTCATGACACTACGGCGTGATGGAAACGTTTGCATAATGTGACTTTTACCCCCAAAGATAGCTTTGGGTGGCACTTATAGTGATAAAAAGTACCACTGTACTAAAGTGTACTTAAAATTAAACGAGGATGTGCTAGTTTTAATCAAATGAATCTTAATAATAAAAAGATACGGATAGTGCATTACGCTGGTGTAATATGGCTTGAAAGAATTCCTTACACAATTCTAATTAACTTTTTAAATTAACGTTAGGTACACAATAGGGTCGTGGTGGCATACGGACCCTGCTAGCTCAAGTACTAGCAGGGTCCGTGCAAGTAACAAGTGTGGGTCCGAACCTAGCGTGTACCAATGAGACATTTTCAATGTCATAAATGTACCTACTTTCTTATTAGTCTAAAGTACCACTCTGATTAACGGTGAAGGTAAATCTCACGAGGAAACCAAAGGAAAGGAGGGATTGATCTATCATACCTCATTTTGGACTCTTTGCCAATTGCTTGGATGGTTGGCTTCGATTGCTTGGCGCCGACTCCAAAACGGACGTAGTTTTTGAGTTGTATTTAAATTTAAAAAAAAAACATAATCAAAGAAACTATAATCACTTCAACTTGTCATGATTGACCAACTTCAATTTATTTAATAGTTTTATGTTTACGGATCTATTACTATTAATACTGTCTTTTAAAAATAAATGACATCATAATATTGTTACAAAATAAATTTTAATAAAACTTATTATACGTTCCTATATTTTCAAGTACATACCTACATATATCTAAGTACCTATTTGTTTTAATAGGTACATATTTATTAACCTCTTAACCCCACACATACGAATTTCTCACAAGTTTGCTATCTTCATAACATAACAGGGCGTTTCCTGATAAAAATGTATATATCTATAAGTTAATCAGATCATGAAACAGTCGTGGACAAAGAAAACTATTGAAATGTCACGCATATGCCACGCATGAGAGATTATTCTTCGGTTTTTATATATGAAAGTTATATCTTGATGGTACCCCGATCATTGCTTAAGCATTCCTACCTTAGAAAGCCTTGCAGATCACAGTCAGGTTTTAAATTGGAACTAACTTCACAGAAAGTAATAAATATTACTATGTAGAACAATCTCAGAAAATATCCTTATGGACACATAAATATTTTTATAAATTATATATTTATGCGTACTATGCCATTTATAATTACCACGTTAGCTCACTGCGTGTTTGCGATTTCAGACTATTAGGTACAACTTTCCTCACAATCTTTTCCTTCACCGTTACCCTGAGGAGTCTTAGATTAACTAAAAAAGTACCTACATAAATAAATAAAAAATAAATCAGCCTGTAACTGTCCCAATGTAGAGAAGGATTGAGCATTAATCACCGTGCTATTAAGTCCAGATTTCCTTACGATCTTTTCCTTCACCGTTACTCTGTGGTGTCCTAGATTAACTAAGAAAGTACATATGACATTGAAAAAGTCAGATTGCATTTGGTACATGCCAGATTCGGACATACACCCATGTGCTTTCAAAACGGTCACCACAACACCATCTATCCTATCGCGGAAAAAATTAAAATAGTCTAAAATTTAGACTATTTAGACTCTAAATTAAATTTATTTATTTATCTTCATATTTTTGTATCCAAAATGAATTGGTTGCCTAGAGGTGTGACTGTTGGACTGCCCAGTCAAAGGTCTCAGGTTCGAACCCAAGGCGCACACCTCTGACTTTTCGTAAGTTAAGTGTATAAATTAATTGTCACCTGCTCTGTGCCTCGGAAAGCACGTTAAGCTGTTGGCCCCGGTTTTCATGAATATATTTGACAGTCGATATAGGGAGTCAGCACCCTCATAAAATCCTGACAACTAATCTAACCTTAGAATATCCCTTTGGGTTGAGGTCAGATCGGCAACCGCTCCGTAGAAAACTGATATTCAGCTGCATCTGGTTAGATTAGAAACCGACCCCAACAAAGTTTGAGAATAATAAGGCTAGGAGGATGATATTTTTGTATCCAAAAATATTTTTATATTCAAAAAAATTACCTTGTGTTGAAATTGTAAGAGTCATTACGCTCAGGGACTCACTGTCACATGTTTACAATGTTGTAGCTCTTTATCAGATAAACTAGATATTATCGCCGCTCCCACACTACGCTATCACTTAATCCCAGATAGCGTTACATGCATACGTATTGGTTTTGTTGCTGATCTAACAGCTGTTAGTTGATTACACCCTATTTAATAAAACTCAGATCAAATCAGCTATAAAACAATAGAATTGAATTGTGCCAGGAAACAACGGCTCAAGGACAATTATAAGTTGATCTCCTTAAGCCGTCATTACCAGGAATAGGTACAGGTCTTAGGATAGTTAGAGATTAACCTTACAAAAGAATTTAAAGCTATTCGCGAGGTTTTCATCATCATCTCCTGTCTGTCTCGCCTGTATTAGTCCACTGCCGAACACAGGCATCTCATCCCAATGCGCGCTACTTTTTTGCGCTCATTGGAGGTATTTGCCCATAATTGCCACGCTGGGCAAGCGGGTTGGCAACCGCAGTAGCAGATGATTGCTGCAACACAGAAAGATGCTGCCCATCCTCCAGATCTTTCCCTTTGTCGCTTCTTACGACACCCGTGGGATGAGTGTGGTTCTATTTATTATATATCTATTTACTCTAGACAACACTTCATAGCCATCGCATAACATATTATAACTCTCTGCCAGGGAGTTCTTAAATATAAAAAAGGGAGTTCCTAATATTTTCTTTATATGGGTGCAATGTTTCTGTAACAGATAGCGGTTAGCGCGATAGAGGACATAAATTCACAGATGGTAATACATCGATTATATTTCAAAAAGAAACCACTTTTAACTAGAACATTCCTTATCTAATATCATAAGATTGGATACCAGTATCAGTAATGTTAACGTCAGTATAGCGATTAGGCAATGAGATTGCTAAAATATTATCAGTAGACCATGTGATTCAGAGTCTAAATGTCTACAGTTACCTAAGACATTCTTCTTATCGTATGGTTGAAGAACAACCTGGTGTCAGAGTTTAAACCGCCCGTAGGCCTCTGACATGGCTTTACACACCGTTGAAAAATCTCTCAGGTGTGCGGGTTTCATCACGATGTTTTCCCTCACCGTTTTTAGCAACTGATAATTAGTTTATAATACGGACATAACTTATGAAAAGTCAGAAGTGCGCGCCTTGGGATCGAACTCGAGACCTCTGACTTGTCAGTCGACGGTCTTACCACTAGGCTATCTGTGCTATGCCTAAGAACCTAAGACATTAAGACAATAAGACACATTGTTAAATGCAATAAAGATTTTGAATTTGAATTTGAAGAAGAGAATTGGATTGGATTTTAAAGAATGAAAAGGTATATCGACTTTAAAAGGGAGAACAGCCTATCAATTAATTTTAACCAACATCCAAAAAAGGTTCTTGATATCCGACGAAGGTGATAACAATTGTTTCAACGACGATTTACGGTGGTAACCAGCTAAAGACGAACCCTCTCAACAGAAGCAGATTCGGTGTTGACCGCCGCTGGTTTGTGCCCTCTATCCCCCCATTAGTAATTTTTTACGATACGCAAAGGGAAAGGGGTTGGTTCTATTCTTCCCCGATTCTAAACGCATAGCCTCACCATATTTTTTATTAAAAACTGCACTGATAGCCTAGTGGTATGACCGTCGACTGACAAGTCAGAGGTCTCGAGTTCGATCCCAAGGCGCGCACCTCTGAACTTTCTTAAATGTGAAGTTATGTGCGTATTATAAATTAATTATCAATTGCTAAGACGGTGAGAGAAAACATTGTGATGAAACTGACACTTGAGAGATTTTTAATGGTGTTTAAAGCCATGTCAGAGGCCTACGGTGGTTTAAACTCTGACACCAGGTTGTTCATCAACCACACGATAAAAAACTAAAAAACGCTCTACTTCACCTATTAGCGAGTTATTGTTTTTTTATCAAAATAATAATAAGTTGCTCACGCGTCGATAGCGAGTGCGAACGTCGCGTCTGTCACGTAGGCGAAGCCCTTCGAGTAATGCGTCTTATTATGTCTCAGTCTGATGAGGTACAAATAACAAACAATCCTTAATTGTTTAAATAATGACCATCATCTGCTTAGCCTTTCCCAACTATGTTGGGGTCGGCTTCCAGTCTTACCGGATGCAGCTGAATATCAGTGTTTTACATGGAGCGACTGCCTATCAGACCTTCACAACCCAGATACTGGGTTACACGATACCCCTTAGTAAGAATGGTTGTCAGACTTTCGGGCTTCTGATTACCCGTAACGACTGTCAAAGATCTACAATTGACAGCCGGGGCCAACAGCTTAACGTGCTACCCGAGGCACGGAGAGTGATAAATAATTTATAAAACGCACATAACTTACGAAAAGTCAGAGGTCCGCCGCCTTGGGTTCCAACCCGAGACCACTGACTTGCCAGTCAACGGTCACCACCACTAGGCTATCACGACTCTCTAAATAAATAATGTTTAAATAATGACAGTGACACAATATAACCTCCGATTAGTTTAAATAAAAAAATAAATATAAATAAATCAGGCTGTAACTGTCCCTATGTAGGGCAAAGGCCTCTTCTCATACAGAGAAGGATTGAGCATTAATCACCACACTAGTTCACTGCGTGTTGGTGATTTCAGACTATTTAGTCCAGGTTTCCTTACGATGTTTTCCTTCACCGTTAGTCATTGGTGTTTTAATTAACTAAGAAAGTACATATGACAGTGAAAAATCACATTGGTACATGTCAGGTTCGAACTCACACCCACACGCTTGCTAAGCGGGTCCATAACCAATGCGCCACCATGACATTAGTCCAATATAAATAAAAAAAAACAAATAATGATTGGAGATACAGAATGAAGAAAACTCCTCATTGGATTATACCTTTTGTAACAACTAATTATAATTTCGTTCTGTTTATATTTGTTATTGATAACCAACTTGCAAAGAGCCCCCTCTTTTCTAGAGGAGGGGGAGGTTTGTTTTGTTGATTATTTATTATAAGAAAACTGTCTAACGATGGGTAAATAACTACAAATTGTCCTTAATTGCGTAAATATAATACTGTAATTGTGTGTATTACGATTGAATTGCGTAGGCGCAGAATAAAGTCTTGGGTTTTACTTTTATATTGGATGTTTTTGTTTTACGTCAGAAAAGTATTTATAGTGTTGTAGACTATTCTATGACCAATAGTGTGCTCACCATGCTAATTGTTGGATTGGAAAACCAAAGGTCGCAGGTTCGAATAAAAATCATTACCTATCTGGTGAAAGAAACCTGACCCCCGAAACCTAAAGGAATAAGATATTCTCAAGTTAAGTTAAGTCAGATATAAATTGAATTGCCTAACAATCCTATACAGCCTTGTAATCTGTATCCATGCAAATCTTCAGCAATACGACCGTCATTTCCAACGTATTTGCTTAATTTTGACGTAGTTTATTAACCAAATAAGAAATAAATAAATAAATTTATAATATCATGAAAAGTTTACGCAGATTCTTAGTGTCTTGGAGTGTCGTGTGACGCGGGCTGTGACGACATGATGACGCGACGGGCATGGGCGCCGTCATCACATGACGAAGAAGGATTATAATTATAACTGTCATTGGTCAAGTGATGAGCTGATGATGTAGTTTATGATATTGCTTTTATTTTAGGGTTCTGTAACTTAAAAAAACAGAAACCATAATAGATCGCTTCGTAGTCCTGTCTATTAATGTTTCCGAGCCTTTTTTTTAAACAGCTTCAGGAACACATTTGATCTCCAAATGCTTTTCTGTTCCCACAGACAAACACAGACTGAAAACAGTTTTGTGGGGCTTTGTATTAGATAGAAGAAAAATGTAAATTGTATATTAATAAAAGATACATACATACATACATAGATTGTTGTTAACATTCCAGATATTGTCTTATATATAAAGTATAATTTAACACAAAATAACAATTATAATCGAAACACATAGATAACATAACACAAATCACAACACATGATAAAATATAGACAAATTATATAACAATTCATGAAAACTTTCATAGATTAGAGACATATTTCAAGTTATTGAAATTATACCTAGGTAATAAGTTTAGAAATACAATCATCTGTCTAGCCTTTTCCCAACTATGTTGGGGTCGGCTTCCAGTCTTACCGGATGCAGCTGAATACCAGTGTTGTTTAGTTTAGAAATACAATATTACTAACACATTTATTATTTATTTACCTACCTACACATACTTACAACACTTCCCACGCGTCTCCATAAAACCATGCAAAATAAAACTTCGAATATTTCCGCCATCATGCGGCAATGAACGACCGCATCCCCCACGTTCAGTGCCATGGCATTCAAGCACGTTCAAGTGCAGGGTTCTGGATCGATGCTGCAAGTTCAAGGCTGCACCCCCGGTGAGCACCGGCTGCCGCGCCCCGCACCCCGCGCCCCTCACCGCAGGGTTACTAGTGACGTCAACGCCATTCATGCTTACGTTAGGTCGATAAATCTACCGGACGCCGTGTGTGGAGCTCAATTTAAGAAAAGAAAGAGGGGAATGTGTATTTTTTTTAATTGATGCATTTTTTACATAATTATATGTATTAAACCTTCAAACACTTAGAAATGAGATGCAAAAGGAATCAATTGTTAGATACTCAATCAAAGGTTTAATATTCATAATTGAATTATATTCTATTCAACTATTTATTATTTGTCAACGAAAACTATATATACTATACTTTTCAGAATATATTATATTATGTTATAATAGTTGTTTATAAATATACCAATTTTTCAAGTTCAGCTAAAAATCTCGAAATAAACTCTAAAGAACCTGTTGTTATTAAAATTGTACATTATTTGTATTAGTATAGTTATTTTCACATTTAAAATAAATAATCCAGCCTATATCTGTCCCACTGTAAGGCAAAGGCCTTCTCTCATACAGAGAAAGATTGAGAATTAATCACCACATAAAACAAGAATTATAATGACCCTAAACAACCTAACGTTAACAAGTTAAAAATAAATTGTTATAAAACGCTTTAAGTTTATAACTTAAACAGAACAGAGTCCGTCGCAAAATAAAACAGAGCTGAAATTCAGACGTTCAGAAAGGAAAATGTACAAAGCAACATTTTGGTCAATGATGAATAGCTGAAACCTTTTCGGTGTAATAGGCTGAAGGGATTCAGAGGTTTTTGTTAAAATTGTGCTCTCGTAAATGCGTTTATTCATATTTTAATCCTAAAATGAATTTCTTATCAAGCTGTTCGTATTGCTATGCAAAAATCAGCCCTAATGTCAGATTACATGTCAGGTAACAACTCCAAAAATGATGTCGTAGTAATTATAGGTGATACATTAAGTTCTTGGGTGGTTGTGGCCGATTCTTTGAAGGCAATGCGGCACAGAATGCTAGACTTTGTATTCTAGATTTTTTTATTTCTGAATTAGTGGCTGGAATGAGCATATCATGGGTATGTTTCCCAATATCAGGAACTCTTAAAGTCCGCAGTTACACAAAGAAAAACTATAATCTAGATCTAGAACTTAGTTAACTTGGCAAATGAACAATGTACCAACTCCAAAAGAATGTTTGAGTGTTTTGAAGTTGGTATTATTTGCAACGATGGAAGTTTGTCTACCTCCTATATCGGGCAGTTTCAAAGTAAAGTGCGACACGCCTTCGCCATAAACAAAATGTAAGTAAATCACGTAAAGACACACCCGCTTTTGGTCAAAGACTGTTTGGCGAGCATAAAATAAGTGATCGCAATGCACAAATATTGATAGTTTGCGAGACGTTATATCACCCATACAATACAAGAATAGAAAGTACTAGAAAGAGTAAAAGAGAAGAGGAAACTAATATCTAGGATAGAAAACAGAAGAAGCAACGTAGGCTACCTTCATTCATTCATAAATAACATTATAGAAGGACAAGTCAATGGAAGAAGAGGAAGAGATAGGCCAAGACAAAGTTCTGTAGCGCAGATCAAAGAGAAAGTGAAGGTCGAGGCGTATAAGGAGGTCAAGGAATTGGCTCTTGATAGGGAGAGCTGGAAGAAGCTGCATCAACAAAAGCGTAGCTCTAAAATTAATGATGATAACTAGACTGCAATAGTCGTGATAGCCTAGTGGTGGAGACCGTTGACTGGCAAGTCAGAGGTCTCGGGTTCGAACCCAAGGCGCGTCCCTCTGACTTTTCGTAAGTTATGTGCGTTTTATAAATTAATTATCACTCTCCGTGCTTCGGATAGCACGTTAAGCTGTTGGCCCCGGCTGTCAATTGTAGATCTCTGACAGTCGTTACGGGTAGTCAGAAGCCCGAAAGTCTGACAACCAGTCTTACCAAGGGGTATCGTGTAACCCAGTATCTGGGTTGTGGAGGTCTGATAGGCAGTCGCTCCATGTAAAACACTGGTATTCAGCTGTATCCGGTAAAACTGGAAGGCGACCCCAACATAGTTGAGAAAAGGCTCGGCAGATGAACTATGTAGATTACAATACAAGTCGGCGGGAACAGAGGAAGATGACGTAACATTATTAGGGAAAGAATAATGGAAGGAAGAGGTCACTACCCTTAGTCATAAGAAATACTATTTTAGGAGGATATTACACGTCTCTTTCCTCTCTGGGGAGTAAAAACGAATCAGATATAAATATTAACGAAACACAGGATTACCTAGTTTGGGAACATGTAGTATGCTTTTGATTATTTTATGATATATTGTATAATTTTGTAATTTTTATGAGTAAAGTATCGTATCGTATCGTAACTTCGCACTAAAACAGTTTCACGAAGTTTGCAAACTCATACTAGGGGTACAGAGGAAGACAGTACTTGGTTCGGGAGCTTTACTTAAGCTTGTTTTTCAGGTCATGCTTATCGATCTGTACGAGGCAGCGCTCTGAGTTTACTACATCGACTCGACAATGTATAAAACATCTCCATTTTCTATACATAGAATAAAGAGCAAGATGAATTAAAACTGCCTCGTTGGTCTAGTGGTAGGAAGCGCGACTGCTGAGCACGAGGTCCTGGGTTGTATTCCCGGGTCGGGCAAAGTGTTATTGGGTTTTTCCATTAGGAAATTCTCAGTAGCAGCACGGAGTTTTGAATTGTGCCCGGTTAATGGCAATGCTCGGCACCTATTACATGGGACTTATAACTAACCGGCGAAACGTGGGTGTACTGCACACCTCTGCCTTCCCCCTCTGGGGAATACAGGCGTGAGTCTATAAAAAAAAAATAAAAAAAAAGAATTATAAACATTTTAGGAAATAAGTAACAATTTTTAGTAGTAGTTACGACGTTCGGTCTACGCGCCGCAGTGCTACGTGCTACAGCGTCTACGCTATGTCGTAACCGCGCCGTAGCTTTCACAAGGATTGATTCGTCTGCGAAAAATTAGCAACATGTAAGTTTGAATTATCTGTGTTGTGTACGAATAAATACTTTTTCATTCTTATGTTAATTGTAATTAACCTTTGACATGACATTGACTCACGCCTGTACTCCCCAGAGGGGGTAGGCAGAGGTGTACGCAATACACCCACGTTTCGCCGGCTACGTTATAAGTGTTGTAACTCCTATGTAATAGGAGGTGAGCCTATTAACCATTAATCGAGCCCAATTCCAGACTCCGTACTGCTACTGAGAATTTCCTAATGAAAAAACTTTATAACACTTTGCCCGACCCAATGCTCAGCAGTCCCGTTTGCTACCACTAGACCAACGAGGCAGTCTAGGTAGTCAGTCTAGATCTAGATTGAGGTAGTTTTTTTTTAAATTTCTGCAGCAATATGGTAAGGGTTGTTACGTTTCAATCCGAAACATCGACATTTCATTTTGAAAGAAGGACCCCTAGCTTCTGGTTGTTTGTCAATGTGTAGATTATAAGTGGCGACTTTATAGTACGTTTTGCTCTTCTGTAGGTAATGTAGGTTGATTTACACAGCCTGCACTAAGAGGTAGGGTTAGACAGCCTACGCCATAGTCCTTAGACAGCCTACGTCTTAGTGATTAGTTTAATTGTACAGCCTTAGGCTCTAAACCACTGTTTACTGTCATGTGGGTATAAATACAATGCTTTCGCGTAGGCAAAACGTTGCATAGCCTATAATAAAATAACCTTTTAAAGGATTTCCGTCGCGTAAAATTATTTATTTACTATATCAAGTCCTGAAGTTTCGAGTGCGCGACGGAAAATTATGTTAAAAGTTCGCAAAGTTTGATACAATTTGATACAAATAGTTACATCGGCCATTCTTCTTTATCGTATGGTTGATGAACAACCTGGTGTCAGAGTTTAAACCGCCCGTGGGTCAACATGGGTAAACATGGCTTCACATACCGTTAAAAAATCACAATGTCGGAAGTCCACAAATTTACATCTGCCGCCGCAGGTTGGCTGAGAAACTTGGATTTAAAGATCTGATCCACGCAGGATGAATGCCATACGCAATGATGATGAGCAAACCTGAGAAATGTGTACAAAGCCATGTCAGAAGTCTAAGGGTTTAATCTCTGACACCAGATTGTAACATACGGCAACAACAATCGTTATAGAGGACCAGCATTTATATTTTTCAGCGAATGAAATAGAACTCCGACAAATAGAATGTAAATAAACGTGGCGTGGGAGCGTTTAGTTTCATCTGGTTTTGTCGGAGTTCAAAATATTATTATACAAAAACGTCTTTCTTTAATACATTTCCCTGTGAATGTTATTTAACAAAGCTTCTATAATTATCGCAAGGTTAAGTTCAAATATCGCGCGTTCACAGTCAAGCCTGTGCTTCGAGATCGACAGAGGGTGAGTAGTATTGTGGTCCAGTAGGAGCGGTGAAATATATTTACTGAAATACGACCAACGCGGCCAACCCCTATCTTACTTTATTTTGCTGATTCTTGAGCTACGTCAGTGATTTTAATGACTTGCAGTGCGCATACTCAGTGTTATATAACAGACAGGATATGTTAATTAAACATCTAGAGTTAATTACATATTTATTTTGATGCTAACGAATCAATTGCTTCGTGGTGCAAACAATTTTCTAGTGATATATAGTTTTTATATCGTATTTTAATGTTGGCGAGAGAAAACCGTACAAATTGCTATGCTGGTATTTAAAAGTGTTGGTTTCAAAATACTTAGAGTAATTTATTTGAGATAATTTGGATGGAGTCGATGGAATTCGGGGTGTCATGTCATGACCATAAGTACTTTTAGTTAGTTAATCAAAGACTACTGACTAACGGTAAAGGAAAACATCGTGAGGTAACCTGGGCTTAATAGTCTGAAGTCGCCAACACGCAGCAAGCTAGCGTGGTAATTAATGCTTGATCCTTCTCTGTATGAGAAGAGGCCTTTGCCCTGCAGTAAGACAGTCACAAGCTGGTTTATTTATTTATTTATTATCTATAGACCGAGTACGATAGACGTCTGCAGATTACCTGCAGGTATCAAAACCTTTGAAACTTTCAAAGCGACTCGCTTCGCTTGCACTCCACCCTAACCCTAACTCCACGCCCTGCTTCAGCAGGAGTAGTGTGGGCGTCTGACGTCATTCCCCTCCCCGGTCCCTCCCCTCGCCCCTTCAACTTGACATTCGGCCAGCTGTATCGATTCGCGAGACTCCGCAATGCCGAGGCCGCGAGTGTTTACATTGCGACGCAGTTTGTGAATGAAAGCACCCTGTGGTTTATGTCGTGGTAGGTACTATGACAATATTAGATGGTGGACGCCCCTTTAGTTCTATTTAGAGTCTTTCTCAGAAGATTTAAATTAAGAACTCGTTTAGAATAAGGTTGGCTGAGGTAGGTTTTATTTTTCATTTTTAGGTTTTTTGTCAAAATAGTAAACTTTTATAATCTTTTACATTAATTTTAAAAGAGAGTCGTGATAGCCTAGTGGTGGTGACCGTTGACTGGCAAGTCAGTGGTCTCGGGTTCGAACCCAAGGCGCGCACCTCTGACTTTTCGTAAGTTATGTGCGTTTTATAAATTAATTATCACTCTCCGTGCCTCGGATAGCACGTTAAGCTGTTGGCCCCGGCTGTCAATTGTAGATCTTTGACAGTCGTTACGGGTAGTCAGAAGCCCCAGTCTGACAACCAGTCTTACCAAGGGGTACCGTGTAACCCAATATCTGGGTTGTGGAGGTCTGATGGCAGTCGCTCCATGTAAAACACTGGTATTCAGCTGCATCCGGTAAGACTGGAAGCCGACCCCAACATAGTTGGGAAAAGGCTAGGCAGATGATGATGATTAATTTTAAAAGAGAAATTAGCTCTAAAAAATATGTCAACAGTTTATACAACCAACGTCTGATATCTTTTTCCTAAACTTGGTACAGAACAATAAAGATTCATTCATAATTTTGATAATTAGTTTAATATTCGATCTATAATCGAAGAGGCAAGTACCTTTAATTTCATAAAAAAAAGCCATTACAGAGTAAAATCCGCTCATACAGGTAATTATTACGCTTGAAGTGAACAGGTTACATTTTTTTTATATAAATTTGATAATAAGCATATTTTTCGCTTTGATCAATTCGGAAAGGGAAAACGATCAGCCATCCGGTAAATTGATATCAAGAAAATATTTTGCAGAAAGGTAAATTATTTTATATGAGGACCCGAGCATATTTTTTCAAATTTTGTAGGTGCTATTTACATCAAAAACAGAATGTTTCTTTGTTTCGAGCCATATCTAGCTTTTGACACATAATGGAAGGTCTGGAACCTGAAACCATTTAAAAAAGGAGTAAAAATATCTACCTAGATCTTATTACTACTTTTTCAATTATTTTAGCTTATGACACATAATGGAAGGTCTGGAACCTGAAACCATTTAAAAAAGGAGTAAAAATATCTACCTAGATCTTATTACTACTTTTTCAATTATTACTTTTTCGTTTGATTCTTTAGTAATTGAAATTTTACCCCCTTCCTGTTGACAATTGATCTGATATTAGGTAAGTACATACCTTTGGTTCTAATAACAAAACCGTTTTTGTTAAAAAAAAATACTTAAGGGTTTTCATATAACGCGCTTTTGGAGAAAAGGATACCTTCAGTCAATTAACGCTGGATTACAATGATCCAATATTTCAATCCAGCTGCAGCGTTGCAATCCAACGTTACTGAACCGATTTATAGACATTTCCATCTAGTATCCGCTGATTACCGATTACAACTCGGATCGATATTTGTTTACAGTAACGATTACAGTATCTATTGATCCAGTTATGGTACAGCATCACAGCAAGGATTAGACAACTCTGTAGTAGTACAACTAGTGTCACCACACACAGGGATTTATTATATGACGTATTGTACCTCTCTGGGCTAAATGGGACCCCGAGTATTCTCAAAAATTTGTGTACATTTTGTAACAAAAAAGTTAATATGCTCGGCGGGGAGACTATTGAGATTTGGGGGCCCGGAGCAGACCGTCCTCTACGCACCCCCCTTCCCCCCATACGCTTGCAAAATATATGAAAGTAAAAATTATGTAACGAACTGAAACGTAAGTAAGTAATAATTAAAAATCCCCGATGCAATGTTTTTTTAGCTAAAAGCACTCGATCAGGTCACCTTTCAAATAAAGAATAAAATAACATCAAAATCAGTTAATCCAATTGGGAGCTATGATGCCACAGATACAGATACAACATACACCGAGAAATGAGACAAAAGGAAATCAATATTGTTACTCGACGCCGGCGTCCTTGCGGGAATTATAGATTTAAATTGATAACACGCCTCTATTTTCGTCGGAAGTTAAAAATAGTTAATCAAGTATTCCGTACTACTTACTCAAACCATAGAAATATGACTCAAAGTCGAGCAGAGATTACTGATGCCCTCAATACCAAAAAACCTACCTACAAGTTAATCAAAATTCGCAAATCTAAACGTATACACTTGAGAATAAAGGACTCCATCCCACTTTCCACAAGGATATGACCTCAAACTCGGTTCTGTGACGTCATACCGTGACCTTATGCCTTGTGGGAAGGGCACACCGCTGTGTCAAATAAATATGTATAATACAATACGCTATATCTAATTTTTGTTTAGTTTTCGTTGTAATTGTAAGCTAAAGTTATTAATAATATGTCTTTTATTAACCACAGAAAAGAGGGGGATATAAGTTTGACGTGCATGTGTCTGTTTGCGGCGTTGTAGCTCCTAAACGAATGGACCGATTTTGATTTAGTTTTTTTATTTGAAAGATGTCTTGATAGTGTTCTTAGCTAAAGAAATAAAGGTATTTTGTGTCGAGGAGGGAGGAGTGTAGAGGGGAAGGCCTTTGTTCAACAGTGGACGCCTTACTGTACCTACCGCCGGTCTTCAACAGTGGATGTCGGGGCATACAAAAAAAATAACTAAGCTATCTAACATACATACATACATAAATTCACGCCTTTTTCCCACGGGTGTAGGCAGAAACTACAAAACGCCAACTGCTACAGTTCCTTCATACTCCTTTTGACTCGTCCACATTTATACCACATTTATCTCATACACATGCGCCAGTTGCGAGTACTGCGCACATCCTGACCTTTTTAAAGGACATCACCAATGAGGTCAGTATATCCTTCTAGGGTATTACCTATTTAGTATTTAGAAAATAAAACGTGTTTATATTAACACTGACTGAGTTTATTAAATTATTCTTACAAAGTTATGACGATGGCGAGCTGATGTCAAAAAGTACCAAAGAGAATACACACATAGTGAGGTGCATCATCCATAGATAATATAGTTTATAGTGAGAGGGTATATACACTAGTGTTGTCTATTACATAGGGTATCCTTCCTGCGCTTCCCCTAACATCCGCCATAACTTATCTATGTCTTATGAAATTTATTACTAACTAAGCTATCTTATTACTACTAATACCTGTAGGTAGATGATCATAAGTTTAGTAGGTACATAAGTTCGTATACTTATTTGAATCGTGAGCACGCCAATTACATTTAACATGTGTACAAATATTACTAAGTAGTTGTGTACATATTAGTTGTAGAACTTGGCATATGTGTGCATATTTCTTACAAAGAACCGGTTATAACCGGCACATTGGCAAATCGGCAAGACACGCCTCTGTTCTGTCGTCTCTGTACTTTTATTTATAGACCAATTTGTTTTATTATGTTTTGTAAGTTTTTTTACTTAAGTATTGGAATTTGCCGTCAGATTTTTTCTTAGATATTTGTACATAAATACATGCTTCGAAAAACATACTTTTATAAATTGTACCCGGTTACACAAAAGCTGAAAAAACTTCTTAGAGCCGATTTAACCACTAAATGCGATTAATTCAAGTTAAACTCGGTTCAATCGTTTAACTGAGTTCAGAACTGCAATTTGCGTAGGGCTGAATTTAGTTATATTAAACTCGGATTTTAAAGTGAATGGTGAAATTGGGCCTGAGTTCGAAATTTTGTAGAAAGAAAGGTAAAGCCTCCAGTCGCTCTGCCACTAAGCAATTCGTAACTCCGCGCGTGTTATCGAATTTTCTTCTAAATTCAACCATCTCAAATTCATTACAGGGCTAGCATGTTAGACTTTGCAGTTAGATAACAATGCTGTACAGATGTAACTTAGTGCTAGGTTATTTTAATCCAAAAAAAAGTTTATAGTAAAATCTATTCGGAAACTTAGAGCCGATTTCACCACTGACACTAAACGCGATCAATCAAGTTAAACTCGGTTCAAGCGAAACTGAGTTCAGAACTGCAATTTGCATAGGGCTGAACTTAGTTTTATTAAACTCGGTTAATAAATTGAATGGTGAAATTGGGCCTTACCACTAAGGATGACTCTGTAAGCACATAATAATTATGACGAAAAAAATAACGTAGCTAAGTTATGTAAATATGAACGCAGAAAATTATGACAAACACGTGCAACTGTCGGGAGCAGCCGTCACAGTCGTGCGGCAGTCTTCACGCGAGCGTCAGGGGAGCGTCACGCTGGCGTCACGTGACGCGATGACGTCAAACAACCAGGGGAGTAACGGTGGACACAGGTACTGTATAAATACCTTCGAACATTTGTTCCAGTTAATCGACCAAGCGTAAACATTGTTGGTTGAGTCCGCACAACCTTTTTTTTATATGAGGAAAACCCATATGGTACTTGTGGTACATACCCAACTATTATGATACTTCACCACCAAGAGCAATGGTGGGGTTGTATCAACTCGGACAGACTAAAAACCACACAGTGTTCTTCGACGGACATCTGGTACAGGATTCTCTTGCGCATTCCATACTCCCGTCAGGTCTTCATCCGCCAACCGCCTGACCGCCACCGAATCCTCGTGAGTAACACGCGCGCGTGAAACACGTCGTGCTGCCCTCTCGGACCTGTTACGGGTAACAGACTGGGGTCTCCGACCCAACGACCAGAGGCCGGCAACTCAGAGGCCGGAGGTCATCGATCGCCCTCCTGCAGAGTTGTCGCCTGCTAAGGACGACGATCTGAAGTCTCGATTTTATTCCAACGTAGAACAAAATAAATATGTATCTTTAGTAATAATAATAAACCATCAGTTGCAATAATAGCTACATAGAACCCTAACCTTCTCAACCAGCTTAATCTCGGAAGTCAGAAGGCAGTTACTTCTCAAATCACATAACATTATAAAACAATATAAATTCGCAGTATTAGCACAGAATAAATAAAAAATACTACACGTCGAATTGAAAACCTCCTCTTAAAACATGTAGATGTTTTATTTTCTCGACCATTCTCGAAAAGAGCTCGGCCTTTAATAATAAACGGCCTTTGTCTCTTTTTGAGGAATGCTTTATTATACAACTGCCTAATTGTGTCGCATTTTGGTCTCCGATGGTGCAAAGCTGCCTCTCGAATGCCTATTCAATCTCGATATAAGACCTTCAAATTCTATAAGTATCTTTTATCATTTAAATAAGATGCTGCGACCTAAGTTTACCACTTTATAGTTATGTGCATGGTAAAAAAATATCTTCCAGATAAGGATGGCATTATTACTGATCGTAAGAAGCGATGTCCGTTGGAAAAATAGAGCTGCAGGGATAAGGATGGAAGGGGTGTTTGTTGCTCTGTACTTTTGCAAAACGACAACCCGTAGAATACACTAAGAAGACAACTTTGCCGTGATCAAGACTAGAAATAAGTCGTCGAAACCGCAGTGCTCAATACGCAAAACGGCACCTGACAACCAGACATATACAACTACATACGAAACAGATGACAAATTAGTGAAACTAATTAGGATTCTTCTTCTTCTTATTATTTTTGGCAGCAAAGTGGACTTATAGTCTACTAATTCTGCCAGTGTCAAGTATTTTTAATATTTCAAGTAAATAAAATGTAAAATCACGCCATGTCTAAAAACAAAAGCCCTACCCTAATTAGGATTTAAATGACTACCCTGTCGAAAATGTCTATGCACGCCCCTGTAAGTATAACTCGCCTTTTTACCAAGTCCCAGGTGTCGAGCTGGTTTCCAATACTTTGATGAACCGTCCCAAATAAATCTATGCAAATACCTAGTATGACAAAATTACCTAACGCTTCGCGGAAATTAAATGGCGGCAGCTTCATTTGATTTAATATCATTTTATTAATTTACGTTCAGATTAATTTATTTATTTTAATAAATAATTGACGATATACCTGTTTTTGTGTGCACGATGACGTCAAATGTAATAATTAAGTAATAAATTGAGGGTATCAAAATAACAATTTGTTAGAAGTATACCGACAATCGGCTCAAACGCAAACAAATAGAGCTTCAGGCATAATTGACCTTGATAGCATTTTTCTATAGTATTCTAGAAACAAATACCTAATAAACCAACAATGATGAGTGCCATTAATAGCTGGAGTGCGGCTAGTGGAATTAATTTAGACTCGCTATCTCTCTTTTTAACTGAAACCATGAAAAAAGGATAGAAGATTTAGAGCTATCTCTTAATCCAACCGTCAAACACAGAAATATTATTATTTTTACGTATCCATTTGGAATCTCAGCCTTCGCTGGTAGGTAAGTGTGACGAGGCAATCATGGGTTTACACCACGTTAATAGATTCGTTTCCTACTGAAGGTGTTTGTGTAGTGGATGTCAGGAATCGCCGTACTATGGGACATGCGTGTCAACCGAAGGTTTCAATGATAACTAATTTTTGGAGTGGAATGTAAGTTGATTTGTGTAGGTCTACTTAATTATTTTTTTTTAAAGTCTACTTAAATTGACGTTTTAGTGTGGTGGTAGGCAATCGCATAGTAGAAAAATAATATTTTTCATTAGTTTAGATAGGTATGCTTCCGCCTGAGCATTCAAAACTGCTGGGCCTTATGAGTACTGCTAGCGCCATCTATTAGCGATTGTAAACATATGGAAAGACAATGTCGACGAAGCCGAGATAAATATAATTACATTATGAAGACTGTGTGAGAGAGAAAACAAGGAACGTTTATTAATAGAACATTAATACCTACTCTGAATTAATTTCAGCTTCAACATCGGGTCATCAGTGATATTATTCACTTTATTTTTGTTATGGACGAGACTTAGGTAAGTGCTGATCTAAATACCTACCTTTAATTTTTATACCAAAAATATTTTAAATAATGAATTAGGAAATGTAATTTTGCTTCCTAACCCGGCTACTTTATTACCACTAGTAATAATAATTTATGTTTGAATAATGTAAACAAAAGAATAAAAAAAAAGTGTAAAAGTTTTGTTTTCGATCGACGCAATGGTCACGCCCATCATTGCGCAAGCAAACACGAACGGAGTCAACATTTTCGCACCCGCTTCCAACTGGCCCATTAGCTCAGTTGGTTAGAGCGTCGTGCTAATAACGCGAAGGTCGCGGGTTCGATCCCCTCATGGGCCACAAATCACTTTTTGCATTAGAATATTTTTTTTGTAACAATTTACTACATTTTAATAAAATGTTTCGTTCCTATTATAACGTAAATCCAGAAGGGATTATAATAATTTTAAACTTGAAATGTTTCTGATCTCTAAGTAATCAGAAATAGTTTAGTTGCTGCTGGAATAATTCCATGTTTTATTTATTTAAATCATTAACGAAGTGATGATAATGTTTAGAAATATTGATTTTAGCAAAACGTCGTAATAAGTTTCTCATGCTATTATCAAATAACTGGTGTAAACCAGTTTCTTGATCCGCAATATTGAGCGATGTAGGACAGAACCATAGATTTTGTATTATTTTTTTAAATTTAAAGCTAGCTGAACCTTGGAAGAACGCAATTTTCTTCCTCTAAGAGCTGAACTGACAGACGTCCTATCCAAAATTCAATAAAATAATAATATCCCAAGAAAAAAGAATTTTTAGCTTTGTCTGTATTTTCCAATTATTGGATCATCTTTTCTAATCTTTTCACGAGAATTTCAAGTTGATTTCCGAGTACTTACTTAATTCAATATCATCGAAGTGTGTCAATTTCGGTAGCTTATAATTTTCGAATAATATTCTTTCTTATTCTTTCTAATAATACAAAATTCTAGTTTATGAGCTAATTTTATGAGCTTCAATCGGATTTACGTCACGTTACTTTAATTAACTACACAAGTCAATAAAAGTTAACGCCACGTAAATATTAAAGTTTGTTTTATTATGTTTGGCTTTCCCGAAAGTTTGAGACGTTATTAAACTTTTCAATAGTTCTAACGAGCTTAATACAATGTAAGTAGTGTAGATTTTTGATGTTGTACATTTTTTTTAAACAAATTTTGTCGCCCTTGACTGTTTTTTTCCCTTGAAAATCCTGTAAAAGTACCCACTATTTCGCAATTACATGCTTTTACTGCCATCTATCGTATAGTTGCCGAACTGTTGTTAGAACAAGTTGCTTCCTGACAGTGCCGTAATAGCCTATTATGCGCCTTGTGCGAGCTTTTACAACTGCGCCCATGTATGACCCGAAACTTGGGCCTGATCTGGTAAGTTCTGCGCCACCTGGCACCTGGACACCGCTGGTACTGCTTCTTGGTAAACATAAAGTTTTAAGGCCCTGTTTCACAGCCTACGAATAAGTAGGTACTGCTACTAGGTAAATAAAAAAATAATTTCTTTCGAATTCTGTTCCATTTTTGAATTTTGTCTATTATAAGTAGGATATTGAATAGGATATTGTCGTGATAGCCTAGTGGTGGGGACCGTTGACTGGCAAGTCAGAGGTCTCGGGTTCGAACCCAAGGCGCGCACCTATGACTTTTCGTAAGTTATGTGCGTTTTATAAATTAATTATCACTCTCCGTGCCTCGGATAGCACGTTAAGCTGTTGCCCCGGCTGTCAATTGTAGATCTTTGACAGTCGTTACGGGTAGTCAGAAGCCCGAAAGTCTGACAACCAGTCTTACCAAGGAGTATCGTGTAACCCAGTATTTGGGTTGTGGAGGTTCGATAGGCAGTCGCTCCATGTAAAACACTGGTATTCAGCTGCATCCGGTAAGACTGGAAGCCGACCCCAACATAGTTGGGAAAAGGCTAGGCAGATGATGAAGTAGGATATTGAAGGTACTATAATAATTGGATGGAGGAATGAAGGATCAAAATTTCATAAAAAAATACGGATAGTCTCCTAAGACCATTTTCGTGTAGCTGCACCGGATAAGGTACTTCCCCTTACTGCCCCGCTGAAAGTTTCCACCCTGTATATCGGTAGTGATTAAACTATAAATTAGTAGATATTCGATCGCTATGGATCGATGAAATCCAAAAAAATTAGACGATGTGTAATAAAAATATATTAGCAATCATACAAAAATAATTCAAATAATACAATACAAAAAGGGATCAGACAGATCTTTAATAATTACAATTATTAACATACACATTATATTCATAATTTACAATAATAATAATACATAATATTATGTGGACTTCGAATATAGTTTGTCAAGTACATGAATTTCTATGCGCTTCATGCTGTCTCTTTCCTTCGAATGTTATTAGGTAAAGGATTAAATTATAACTACCAGTGGCGAAGGCTCCATACAACTCGATTTCTAGTTTCCCATTAAAAAATAGACTATTATATGAATGCGGGGCATTAGTTTTAAAAAATAGAGGAAATTGAATTAAAGGGAGACGTCTATAGACGTCACGTAACTATTACGTCATTGTTTGATAAACTTAGATTTTCTTAATAATTCCTAACCGTCACAGAAAATTCAGGATTAAACGTTATTTCAAATAAAATTTCTACTATCTCAGCACCTTACAACAGGGAACCAGTTTAGGATTTTATAATTAGCAATATAATTGATTACATTCTTAACTATCAATGACGAGGAATAAAATTATTAATTGACTAACTAACTAAATCCCGTCAGTACTCAAAGGTGACGTTAAGATGGATGATTCAGAATCGAAACCATAGTTTAATATTAAAAAAAAAAAAAATTTTTTCACATACTTTATACTTATACTTGACATACTATAGTCCGTAGATCGCATAGCGAATCATTTATACATTGCTCTGTCTTAAAGACTTGTGCAAAACATTTCAATTGTAAATGCTGTTGATATTAACAATAGGGTATTTTACTTCCATCGAATATAGACACACAAATTTAATATCACGTCAAATATTTAAAAAAAATTAATATCAATCAATTAAAATTTCTGTACTCCTAGTACGAGTTTGAAGACCACGCAAATACCAACAGTTTTAGTAAGAAGTAATATACTAAACTGCGGTCGCGAAGTAGGAAGAATTTCGGACAATGACCATTCACTACCTGTCACATTCGGTCGCGTACAATTATCTATCCGTCTCGCCCACTCAGGGGCAGGACCCCTGTGAAAGCAGATTGCTGATTGGCAGTAGGCACTAAGGTCAATGTCCAAAACTATTCCTGCTTAGCGACTCCACTTTATCTCGTTTTTACTCCTCGGGGAGGATGAATGAGTATACTAGGACGAGTGTACCTACTAGGTCTAAAACTGTCGGTATTCACATGGTTTGTGAACTCGTACTAGGAATACTGGATGGGCAATCGCTATCCTCTTTTTACAAAACGAAGACAGCTTCGATTTGTAAAAAGTTTAGATATTAGTTTAGATATTACTAACTTACAATAGATAGCGAATTAGTAATAGTAAATAAAGTTTAAACAATAAAACAATGAAATTTTTTATCGTAAGCATATTATTTCTTCTTACTGGTTATTCCATTTTTAAAAGATATAATTTTGGATTTTAAAAAATACCCTATTATGTAATAGTATTTTACATCATTGTCAAAAACTGAATTATTTAAGGTAACTACACAAATAGTCGATTCGGCACATTCGATTCGGTATTTTCGAAGAAGTCCCAATCGACTATGTGTGTAGATACCCTTACACGGCTTGTAGTAAAAACAACAGGCAGTTTAATCTGATTTATACAACAGTTTTTTATTTACCATTCTAAAGTAATATTTTTTAAATTTATCTTCTCACGTAGCTTAAGACGCAAACGAATAAAGACCTTAACAATTACAAATAAGGTTTAATTTTAATTATATTATTGCATCGATTCAAAGCATATTTTTGTATGGACGTGAATTTTTTTGAGATTTTCTTACATTAAAATATGTAACTTAACAACTATAGCTTCTATTATTGACAAATAAGATGCCAATGGTTTAAAGCATGAATGTTTTATACATTTACAAAATAACATTACAATTATGTAAAAAAGAAATAGATGCCTTAAATATCAACTCGATTATCAGTGAAGCTGGCCATTCTGCCGTATCTATAGGCCGACCGTTTAACTCGCGTATCGCCTGCGGGGTAAGAGGGGAGCGGGGGCGGGTAACTCTACACGACACTGACAGCGCACTGCCACGCTTGACGTGAGCTCTCTGCTTCCCGCTTCCCACTCATCCACCCGGTGACATCTCCCCCCGCACCCTTCTAAGGACCCTTCGAAGGACTGTACAATGTACATCATCAGGCGAGGTGCAAATGTGGCACTGATCCTCAAACTATGCCACATTTGCTGGTTTGCCCGAAGTGCCCTTACAGCCGCACTGTGAGCGACATCTGCGCAATCAACCAAAGCGCCATTAGCTAAATTCTGGGAGGGTAAGCTTAATAATTCGACGAAGAAGAATTTGATCCGAATCGAATACCAAATACCTTCAATCAATATGTCCCTCGTTAAACCTATCACTCAGTATACAGGGTTATTTGTACAACACCAGCATCCTTAAAAGGGGTCATTAAACTCATCATTACGAGCAACTTTTACTATGGGACCAACCCTGAAATCGCAAAAAAAACAGCTACATCCATACATTTTGTTGAGTCATGAGAACATAAATGTATGGAACAGCTGATTATTTTTTTGCGATTTCGGGGTTGGTCCCATAGTAAAAGTTGTTCATAATGATGAGTTTAATGACCCCTTTTAAGGATGCTGGCGTTTTACAAATAAACCTGTATATTACTATAGGAAACAAAACCGGATTTAATAATAAAGAGCAACGTCATCTACATCTTTTTTACATAATATATGCATTCATTTTTAAAATTACATAACAATCCCTTTAACACGCCTTCCAGATGCAAACAACATTTTGTTAACCTTCCCACCACCGGACGTCTATTGACGTCGAGTAACAACCCCTGACTTGCACGTTATATCACGTCACTAAATTTAAATTGATAATTATTAAAATTTAAATATTATTTCTTACAATAATGTGATGAAAATATTATTTAAATATTTATTTTTAAGTATAAAAATAGCGATTATTTTTATAAGAATAAAAATATTGACTTATACATGATATTAATGGCCTGTATCATAGTTTACTGATAAGTTCCATTTAAATTGCCGGACAGAATATTTTATACAAATCGTGTTTTATTTTTTAATTTACCTGGTAGATAGTATCCGTAGACTATTAAACAGGACCTAAAACTAAAAACATGATTTTGGTGACATTTTGGTGCGAAGCGCGGCAGTCTAGGGTCGTGGACGTAATTAATGGTATGACCACATTTAATTTAATCATTGTCATTATAACAAAAACCCCCGAATGATGAAACGCGAATAAATTATTCACATTTAATCGTGTGTCCTGTAAAAATTGATAATTTTTAAACATTTCTTTTTATATAGAAATAATTTTTTCTTACATGTTTCTATTCACAAAAACTATTGAATAAAGGAAATTATTATATAAGAAACTCGCAAAAACAACTGACCTGGGCGGGACTTCAAACCGCGATCTCTGGCATGCCATTCCATATTCTTATTAAATAATTTCATTTAATAAGCAGAACATGTGCATAAACATGTAAAATACATACGTAAAATAATCTTGAAAAATCGTCACAAATTTAAACTGCTGTAGTTTTAAAACGTTTAGATCTTCAGGGGGTTTTTTCGAATAACAAAAGTGATTAATAATAATTATGAAACATGATACATCAAATCCATTGCATATTACCAGTACCTAATTAGTACATACTCTTAAATATGTGAATGTCACATAGATTTATCTATGGTTGATTTCGAAGTGGTGCCGTTAACTTAAATTCAAATGTTAATAGACAAGATATTCTATAGATCGTATATATCAGATCAGTGGCGGAGGCCCCATACAAGTCGACTCTTACCGCCTTCCCATTGAAAAATGGCACAGTCAATAATGCCTACTGACTGTGCTATTGGTTTTTCTCCGGGTTAGCTCTGGCTTACCTCGTGGAAAAGTTTACCCTCCGCCACTGCTATAGATAATCTATAACTTCTTCTTTTATTTGTCTAAACATTCTAGGGTCGGAGTTTAAACTGCCCATAAGGCTCAAACATGGCGTTATACTCTTCTAGAACTCTCAAGTGTTCTGGTTTTCTCACAATATTTTCCTTCATCGTTTTAGTAATAGTAGATGATTCTGCAAACTTCAGTCTGCTGTCTCATAGTTAAACCACTAATCACTCTCTACCATAGACAAAACTAAGGTAACTAACCTAAACTAGGTTATAATTCCACTACAGAATCAAGCCAAAAGAGATACTATTTAGAGCAACTTTAAATTTACTTATGAATATTTTGTATAGGAAATGAGCTCAGAAATAAATATCCCGTTGACCAAAGGTTGAGTACTTCTGGATTTTATATTAGGTGAATATATTTGATCACCTCTCTGCATACTATTTTAGCATCGCTGACTCGCATAAGGCCCGATCGGCCAAGAAATCAAGAGATTAAAATTTTAGTCTGCCAATTGACAGCTCTTAGGTTCAGTTGAAATATTTAATCTATCACTAGCCAGCGATGTTGTGTGGTTTTTACTTCCGGTTGTAGTAACGGCGTGCGCACGCGCAGCTTTACTTCCAGCGAGCCTCCCGCTGGACGACGCCCGTCTGTTAACTGGAAATATATAAATGAATAATAAAACACAACAATATCATGCCTTATTTAATATGTATGACTTATTTTAAACGCTGCCTCACACTACAATTTTTCTGCGTAAATCACACAAATATTTGTGCATTGCGGGGATCGAACCCTCGATAGGTAGCACGGAAAGCTAATCGCTTAATAGCAATCGAGTCTCTAAGTATTAAAAATTTAAAATTGAACTCCCCATAATCTATAGAGTAATTACTACTTTTGTTGTTGCAAGATTTAACAATCATAAAAAAGGCGCCTAACGCAAAAATATCAATTTTAATTTTACTAAGAACTGAATCAAAATCGGTTCGCCCGTTTAGGAGCTACACTTCCACAGACACAGATACACAAGTTTAAACTTATAACACCCCTCTAAAAGCCTTTGAAGGATAAAAATTGCATTGTGTCTACGGCGTGGCTGTCAAAGTGTTAGAAAAGTTCACTCACCGGGAATGAATCGTGCAAGGTGACTTGTTCCTGTAGCGGAGCCAGTTTAACGTTGACAGTGCCGAGCAGCGCGTCGCTCCGGAACCAGCCGCTGCAACAGAGTATGTCACAGCCACCGCACCTATGCAACACTACAGCTACTACACACACCATGCGCCATGGGACTTATGGTACAAGCGAGATATGAACATGACGAATGATATAATATATGTATATTGTATATACACTGGCCTTAAAACTTAGAACACACTTTTACCTACACTCATACTGTAATGTTCTAATTATGAAATTAAAAATAGTACTATAATGATATACTTTATTCACATGCATCTATAATGAATTTAAAAATTTTTTTATCATACAGGTTCGGGGTTCCCGAACAAAAGTAATGCTTTAAAATATATTTTTTTTCTATGCAATTCTGTATGTTATCTGTGGTGGCGCGCTTCAGGGCGCGTGCGCGAACTGAGTTTGGGCGCCATGTTCTAATTATTATTGTTTGTTTACTTCTTAATTATTGTGTTAGTGTCGGTATAAAAACAGACCTTAATTAAAAATAATAAATTAAACTTACCCTCTCGACCACACTTCCAATTTAATCCCGTGTCGTTTGAACACTCTTAGACACGCTCTATTTCTGTTGATGACGAGGGGGAATACCGCGTTGTATTCAGGACTGTTCGTGTCTTTAATTACTGCTGTCCTGTCTGTTACTGGTGTTTCCTAGAAAGAGGATGGGTGTGTGACGTGAGCAGTTTTTTTTTCTATAATAAATTTGCGAGACAGACGTGGTCAGATACCTATTGTAAGAATAATAGAGGTTTCATTGATAGATTGACAGGGTTTTTGTCTTCTTATCGTTTGGTTGATCAACAACCTGGTGTTAGAGTTTGAACCGCCCGTAGGCCTCTGACATGGCTTTACACACCATTTTTCACAGAGATTTTTCATCTCTCAGGTGTGCTGGTTTCATCACGATGTTTTCCCTCACCGTTTTATTTATGCACATAACTTATGAAAAACTCATAGGTCGCCTTGGGATCGTTCTTCAAACCTCTGACTTGTCAGTCGACAGTCATACCACTAGCACAGTATAAAGAGCTCTTTCCCTACAGTAGTCCAACGAACACGTCTAGACAGAGCAATCGTGCGGGGTGTGTGGGGCGAGGGACGGAGGGGGGGCCGCGGCTGTCAGTACCTTTTTCCATACTCCATTCGGGTACTACACCGTCATTTGTTTTTAGTGGGTGGCACATTTTATTTATTTTAATTTTGAATGTTGATTCAATTTTTCAACGGGTGTGTTGATTATAAATAATTATGACATTAATTTTGAGATCCAAGATGGCGGATACAAGTTTTTAAAAAAACTCAATATGGGTATCGTTTTCGAGGTTTTCAGGAGGGGTGATTACGAATTTGACATTAATTATTAAGACATCCAAGATGGCGGATACGAGTAAAAAAATACAATATGGGTATCGTTTTCGAGGTTTTCGGGGGTGGTGATTACGAATATGACATTAATTTTGAGATACAAGATGGCGGACGTGAGTTTTTGGTAAAAATCAATATGGGTATCGTTTTCAAGGTTTTGGGGGGTGGTGATTACGAATATGACATTAATTTTGAGATCCAAGATGGCGGACGTGAGTTTTTGGTAAAAATCAATATGGGTATCGTTTTCTAGGTTTTCGGGGGCGGTGATAACGAATATGACATTAATTTTGAGATCCAAGATGGCGAACGCTAATTTTGAGTAAAAATCAATATGGGTATCGTTTTCTAGGTTTTCAGGGGTGGCTTTGTACTTGGAGACCATGCGGACTCTCAGATATCGATTTTGAAAGCAATCGGTCCAGTAAATAAAAAGTTCAAAATGGCGGCCACCTTTTTCAATTCTGACAACGGCTTTATACTTGGAGACCATGCGGACTCTCAGATATCGATTTTGAAAGCAATCGGTCCAGTAAATAAAAATTTCAAAATGGCGGCCACCTTTTTCAATTCTGACAGCGGCTTTGTACTTGGAGACCATGCGGACTCTCAGATATCGATTTTGAAAGCAATCGGTCCAGTAAATAAAAATTTCAAAATGGCGGCCACCTTTTCCAATTCTGACAACGGTTATGTACTCGGAGACCATGCGGACTCTCAGATGTCGATTTTGAAAGCAATCGACCCAGTAAATAAAAATTTCAAAATGGCGGCCACGTTTTCCAATTTTGATAACGTGTTATACATACTTACAAAAAAAAACACTATAAAAACATATTTTTGTTTTTAGTCCTGTGTCAACCCTAACACTTTTTACGTCGCGACGAATGTCTAGACGTTGTCGGCATTTCCGAAAACATCAAACGCGTCGACTGACTATATGATGTTTAGACTATGCCACTAGGCTATCAGTGCTATAACATATAATTGACAAAGGGTACTTTTTTGAGATCGATTGCATTTGCTCAGCAGACTTTCTCTACTAATATCATAAATATGAAAGTTTGTATGTTTGTCTTTAAATTACTGACATTTGATTGAAAGCTGACAGTATTTAGATAAAACTTGCCACACAAAGCTTATCTCAAATGCTACTTTTTATCTCGAAATAATGTGGTCGAAGTCACAGGTAAAAACTAGTATTACTTAAATAAAATACCAACCTGTGGGAATGGGAATTCGAATTTAACGTATGTATCAACTTCCTTGGGATTAGGCACGTTGAAGGCGATTCCACGAACGATTGTCAACTCTAAGTCGTTCTCATTAAGGTCCGTATTGCATTGTACTACTGAAAACTGTCGCATCTCGAAGTGAAACTTTGGTACTTGTTCTTTGTTTCTGTAAAAAAGTAAAAAAAAAATATAATGTTTAATTTCAATTCTTAGATATTTTCTAATATCTAATAATAATATGTATGAGTATTACGCTTTACGTATTTTCCGAAGCACGGAGTAAGTGATGTTAAACTATAATACGCGCATTATTACGAAAGTCAGATGTTCGCGCCTTGGATTCGAACATGAGATGTGTGAAATTTGAATAATGAAATGTTCAGAGGCCTATGTTCAGCAGTAGACTGATAATGATGATGATGAATGTTGTGAGGCAGGTTTTTAGTGTGAGTATAGATAAATAAATAGTAGGGGTAAAAACCCTAATAAAAGGTGAATATTGTGGATGGTAGTAAGCTGTGATATGACAGCTAGTATATGAAATAAGTAGATGTAATAAGTACTCTAAGTGACATGAAAAAATAAAACAAAAGAACTTACATTTTAGCAACTTCAACCACATCCAAACTCTCAGTAACTCTCAGCAACAAATCAGCAAACTTCTTCTCCTCAGCAATATTCCCCATCTTCTTATTATGGTTCATATTGCCCCGGCACAGCCTAATCTGTGAATTCAGCTGCTGCAGTAGCCTGGTGTACACGTCCTCCTCGGACGCGCCCGACTCGATGGACGCGTCGTCTAGCGCGTAGTCGTCCAGGTTGCCGACGTCCATCGCCGCCACTGTCGCGCCGCCCATAGACGAGCCGCCTACAGACGATGTGTCGGCAGAACTTCTGGGGATGAAGTTACGTTAGAGACGGTATGATTGGAATATGCATTACTTATATACATTTTTTTTTAGTAGAGTACCACCTAGTAGAGTATTTTACCCTACAGAGTATTTCACTTAGTAGAATATTTTACCTAATAGAGTATTTCACTTAGTAGAATTTTTTACCTAATAGAGTATTTCACTTAGCAAATTAATTTATCTAGTAGAGTATTTCACCTAGTAGAATATTTTACCTAGTAGAGTATTTTACCCTGCAGAATATTTCACCTAATAGATTATTTCACTTAGTAAATTCATTTATCTAGCAGAGTATTTCACCTAATAGAATATTTTACCTAGTACCTAGAGTATTTTACCTGCAGAGTATTTCACTTAGTAGAATATTTTACCTTATACCTTATGTCCCTAAGTAGATTATTTTATCTATATATATAGATAGTATAGTATTTCGCATAGCAAAGTATTAAAGTATTAGACCTAGTAGAGTATTTAAACTCGTGGCGCTGTAGCTGCTTTCAATTAGTAGTGCTTTCAGATCTAGTGGACTCTTAAATTCGATCCACAAAATTATATTATAATTAAAATAATATTAGTATTTTTTTTTACATAAAACAGTTTTGTCATCAGAACTAAGGCTGTGTACCAAATATCAGATCAATTTGTCAACAGGAAGGAGGTGAAATATCGATTACTAAATTTGAACCAAATAATAAACAGGGCAAGCTAAGTAAAACCGTTTAATTAATACATTTCAGAAAACTTATTATTTCTTCAATTTAAACTCACTTTGTATCTGATTCGGGGGTTAGTACGGGCGCTTTGGGTAATCTCGTCAAGTCAACAGGTTGTCCTGCCCGCGCCGCTTCTATTAACGGGTCGATACATTTTGCAGTCCGAAGTAAATTCTTAGCCGTATCTAAGTCACCTAAAAAGAGACAATAAGAGTTACAACGGGGTAATATGGTCCTGGAACATAATAAGAAAAAGGGGGAATACAGTCGAAATGAAGCTAGGTGATTTGATTGGAAATAAAGAAAAATCATGCCATAATCATCATGGGGGAAGCCTATGTTCAGCAGTGGACGTCTTATGGCTGAAATGATGATGATGATGATGAAAGAAAAATCATCATCATTTCACATAACAACATTGCACACAAATAAAAACAACCTTAGACAGAAAAAACATGGAGATTAAGCTAGTCTATCTCGTCTAGCTTCTAGACCCTTTTTTTAGTCATGTTAGACCTATAAAAAGGATTATTTAAATACAACTTTTCAAGCAACTGAATAACTTTTAATAAGAGTTTTCAAATCGCGTAAATACTGTCAGTTTTGGCGAGACGTAATATACCCGTATTTTTGTCGTTTAAGGGGTAAAATGAGACGGGCATATTAAACTCGTTACCTAATACTAGACCTATTTTTATCTGCTATATAACAAAAAGTAATAATAGGTAATATGTCATCTCACCAAAACTGTCTGTGTTAACCCATGGGTCCTCGACTCACCTTTCTTTTTATGAAACAGTGCAGCTTCCCTGAACTGTTTCTGTCGTTTGAGCAGCAGAACCAGTTGTTTATCCAGACGCGATTCGCCGCGGGCGCTGGTGGGGGGAGACGACGTGGGGGAGGGGGGAGTGCCATGGGGGCCCGCGGCTTCTGCTTGCTGACATAATATTAATTCAACATTAATCAGTTTAACCTTTTACGAGATATACGGGAAAGACTGAACCGATCGTAATTTAATTTAACAGAGGTTGAAGACAATACAACTTTTACGGGATTTATAATACACAAGCTGTTCCCTGCGACTTTCTGCGCATTAAATTAAATTTTCCCGTAAACACACGTTGATAAAGCAGCCAGATAGCCTGTTTTTTTTTTACTTGAATTACATACTGTTACTAATACTGTTATTTTTTACTGAAAACTACTTTTTCAGAATAAAAAATAGCCTAAAAAATAGCATAAATAGCCTAGACTCTAGAGGCATAAAATATAATTTTTTAAATTATGTTTTCTAGTCATTTTTGTAAAATTTAACTCAGCAGCTAACCATGATATAAGCTAAAATGTAACTTTTTCACTCGTGGAACCTAGTTGAACCGCAGAGGATCGAGGTATGATTGCGGACGGAGCTCGTGTCGCGGTCGCGTTGTTCATACCCGTACTTAAGGTATTTTATACCTTAATTATTTATACTTACTCTGTCTTTACTCGGTAAAGGTCCGTACCCAGCGGGAGTGGGTAGTTCATCTGTGTTGATAGCTCGACCCGCCTCGTGCTGTTTGATAGCGTCCACGTATTGTTTAATGATTCTGTTCATACGACGCGCTTTTGAAGAGTTGCCTTCCTCTTGGGCTTTAGCTTCTTGTTTCTGTAATATAGAGTTCAAATTTTATAGAGTACGACCCGCCCCGGCTTACTGCAATATACATATAAACCTTCCTCTTCAATCACTCTATCTATTTTAAAAAAACCGCATCAAAATCCGTTGCGTAGTTTTAAAGATCTAAGCATACATAGGGACAGACAGACGCGGGAAGCGACTTTGTTTTATACTATGTAGTGATATATATATTATCTTTTTTTTAAATTTAATTATAGCTCCTATTACGACTCGCCAGTCGTTGACCTGCCTAACCAGTCCAATTGTGAATCTAAACCATTCAGGAACTCACTCAGACAAACAAAAAAAATTCATTAAAATGGTTAAAAATCATGATTAAAGAATATTCATACTAAGAAATATGACTTTGTAACATTTGGCTGGCAAAGCGCTTGACCTTGCTGGTTGTAAAACACCTAATTTGAAAATAACAAATCTCTATTTTCAGATATATTTTTTATTTTTTTATTTATAGACTCACGCCTGTATTTCCCAGAGGGGGTAGACAGAGGTGTGCAGTACACCCACGTTTCGCCGGCTATGTTATAAGTCCCATGTAATAGGGGGTGAGCCTATTGCCATTAACCGGGCACAATTTCAGACTCCGTGCTACTACTGAGAATTTCACTGAGAATTTTCAGATAAATGCTATTAAATGCTTTCTCTCCTTATCTTTCACGGAAAATATAAAGGGGCGGAGAGTAGTTCTAAAACCTATAATTTTATATACCTATACTTACACGAAAAGCTTCAAGTCTCTGTTGCAATCCTTCACCTAATGTGTTAGCAGTTATAATTCCTCCATCACTTGGAGCGACTTCATCTGGTGGCGCTGTTGGTAATATCATACATTTTATTTTAAGCAACTAAATTTTATTTTATTCCTAGCTTTTGCCGTGTGGTTTCTGGGCTAAGAATTGGACCACCCCTACTCATCCTCGGGTGTCGTAAGAAGCGACTAAGGGAAAGATCCAGAGGATGAGCAGAGCATCCTTCTGTGTAACAGTACTTGTCTGCTACTGCGATCGTATATAATATATAATTGCCCACTTGCCCAGCGTAGCGATTATGGGCAAATACCTCCAATGAGCGCACAATAGTGGCGCGCATGGGAAGAAGCCTATGTTCAGGAGTGAACTCAAGCTTGAACAAGCATGAATACAAGCTGATAATGATGATGAATGATGACTAGCTTTTGCCTGCGACAATCTCGGAAAAATGTGTATAATTGTTTTTTTTTAAGTTAATTCAACAGCACCGTTTAGCCATTATAATTTTTTTTTTATATCTCAGTAATCACAGCAGTTTAATGACAGAAAAAATCTCATAAAAATCTGTCTCAGCGAATATTCCCTGAGTTTATAAGTTTTTTATCCCACCACCCCATCCAGCAAAGAGATTTCCTTGACGATATTTTTTTTCTTTAAAAAAAAAAGGATAATGTCAACATACCTGCTGCACTCTGCCTCGTATCCTCTCCCTTCTTCTGCGCCTCAATCGCTTCAGTAATCATCTCAACAGTAGGTAGCTCGTTCAAATCCATCTTCTCTCCATTGTTATAAGCATCCACAACAATATCGAACTGCTTGTTCACTTTCAACAGCTCTAAAGCTAAGAGCTTGTCGCCACGTTTTTTAGCGTGAAGAGCTGCGATTTTGAACTCATTTTTACGATCTGGAAAAGATTAAAAACACATTAGATTGAAATTAATTAGTCTAATATAAAAAACTCACAATAATAAGAAAATAGTCGATTTTAATAGTCTATAAATTGACAGGTCACATGGTTTGAATTAGGAATACCAAATACGGGTACGAAAAAATATTTAAACTACCCTCTATTCATTATCTCCATTTTTATAATTATTTAAATTATGTATTAAAAATCTTGACTGAGGTTTCTATTAGTTTGTGTTCATTCATCTTGCCTAATGCATATATGTCTTATAGATTTTCTTCCCACAAAAATTACTTACTTAAAATAAGTTTCAGTTCCTCAGTCATTGCTTGACTTGTTTGAGGCAAGCTTGGTGGAGGCATGCTCGGTGGAGGCAATCTGGGTGGAGGTGAAGTAGGCTCTGGTGGACTCGGTTCAAGAGGACCGAAGTCTATCAGAGGTTCTTCTGGCAGTGCCATCACGACATCCTCAGAAGGAGCCTCTGGTTGGGCGTCTGTTTGAGATGAATCTGAAGGCTTCCCGACCGCGACTGGAGGCGGAATATCTTCATTCTTGATGGTTTTGCCTGCTTTTGCTAGTTTTAAAAGGTCTTCCAAGGTTTTGAGGCCTCGACCGAACCTAGAATGACAATGTGACTTGAAGATTTAAAGGCTCAATTAAAACCATGCACATAAAAAAATCCAGCTGGAATTTTTAACCTATCAAATCCCTAGACTTTGACTGCCCTGCAACTGTTGTGGTTACAGGCAGACACGAGAGTGGTGGTGTGGCACGACGTGAATCCGTTAGAGAATTGTTTTATTATGTTAAACATTCACAAAAGTTTGAGACAGAATGATTATGAATTTATTAAGTTAAGGTCCACACAAAATAGGGTCCACCATTTAGGTACCTCTGCTCAGACTAATAAGAAGAATAATAACGACTTGGCACGTGAGATTGTCGACATGTGGGATATTGACTCTGCAATCATTGTGCCGATAGTTATATCGGCCCATGGCTTGATAGCCAAGAGCCTCGACAAACATCTGAAGAGGCTCTCGTTAGGCAGCTGGATTGGGAGCCTGGCGCAAAAGGCAGTATTGCTGGACACGGCGCGAATAGTGAGGAGGTTTCTCTCTCTGGACCCCTAACCACCGGTAGCTTGGACCCTGTTCCCGATACCGGTGGGCTACTATATTTTATATTTTTAAATGTATATTTTTTTTTTTTTTTATATATATTTAAAAATGTATTTTATATGTATAGAAAACAAATGAATAGAATAATAATAATAATTGATATACACTTACCTTCTAGCCCGACTGCTCTCTCCTCTAGACTTAGCATTTTTCTCAGCAACAGTATAATTAGTGATTCTATCTTGTAACAGACTGATAGTACTGCTGTCTGTGCTGAGAGGAGCGCCGGGGGGCGGGGGAGCAGGCCGGGTTGTTCGCGGAGGAGGCGGGGGCGCGTCGTCGTCGTCGATGGCGAGGGCTTGGAGCTCGTTTAGTAAGTCTGGGTCGTCATCTTCGTCTCCTAAAGCAAATGATGTTGAAATTAGAGTAAAGTAGATAAAGAAAGGGAAACATTTTTTTTTTAATAACCGAATTCCAATTTCCTCAAATTAGAAAACTCAAAATCGTACCTTTTTAATGTACCGTACCTTTGTATGATATGTGAACTCCAGACGAGACTAAATCCAGACATTAATATGTTTTTAGTGTTTATGTCTTGACACTGAGTGTAAAAACGAGACGGGTACCTATATTATTACTTCTCACTGAAACTGTTGTTTAGAAACTAGTACAAGAGGTACAGTGCCTCTCTAGTGTTTACAATAGATAAATGAGTAGATTGTCAATCGAAATAAATACAAAAACACACTAACCAGTCCCCTCGTCATCGGTAGGTATATCTTTCAAACTCTCAGCTATCATAGCGTCCAGGTTAGCTGCAGGTAATGGTGGAGGTTTCCTAGGCTTCCGCTTTTGCCCACCACCGCTAATCGCTGCCAGCTCCGCTTCCAAGTCAAAGTCATCATCGGACAAGTCCAGATGTTCATCGTCATTTATATCTGGTATGTCTATGAGGCCAAACTGTAACAAATGAAAGGTGTAATTTAAGCCTATCATTGGCCTAGTACAGGTTTATATTTCAACAGGAACTGATTCAATTGATTATGTATGAATTATATGTTGCTTTAAATTAATAACATCCATAAATCATACTCATTTTTAATTATGATATAGCTTTTTTTTTGTTTCGTGTGGAAATCCTCTTATGGGTTCTCCACCACCAAAGGCAGTGATGGAGTTACGTCGGACTCGCACGGCCTAATAACAACACGGTGTTCCTTGATGGACCTCTGGATGGGAGAACGTGTGAATTCACTGCCCTTCCGCCAGAGGGTAGCTTCTGCCTTTTTGCACAAATCAGACTCAGATAAAAGTATCCTATGTGTAAATATATCCTAGAATATGGTCTGTCCATGTAGTAATGTTTGTCAATTGACTATGTATTTCCTGATATTGGCTTCTCATTTCACACTCCAAGCATCTTTCCCGGTTTTTCTTTCTTAGATGAAAGGGAAATGTACCCTGCTCCCTCACAATACCATCACAGGCGGCATGTGTGTAGGGGGCTACAAATCATGAACATTAGCAATTTGTGCATCATCAAACTTTTTTTCACATTTATAATATATTAGTAGGAAGAAAGTATGATTCTGGTTTTATTCATCATTTGTCTTTATTTATTCATGGTTTAATTTTAGGGTTGCTCAATATAGGGTTCCAAAACTCATACAGAATCGATTTTGTTTTTAATAAAGTTTTGTGATCAGCTGTTGTGTTGAAAGAAAATAAATAGTAAATTTATTACTTTCTCTGTCAATTATACTAATTAAATAACCTTTTGTAAACAAACTTTTCGTATCATCAAAATATTTTTGCACAACAGAGCATTGTTTTCTTAACAGCCATGATTGTTCAAACAAGGAAGTACCTACACTAAACAGTTTTTGTCAAATGATCTAATTGGTTCATATTACACAACTCACTTCAAGGCCTAAAGCAGTAATTATGTTTACATTTTACTAATACAAAGATGGATAATACCATTCTAATAAATTGTAATATTTTGGTAACACAACCATCCTTTGTTTACTAAGCCCAAATCAGCTGACAATATTCTTCTCAAATTAACCTCAAATCAAGACCAATGACTACTTAACAACAATGACTAGCTCCTATAAATAATCTAACAATAAAAGCGCAAATGGAACCGGATGAGACCCTAAGATTTAGCAAATAATGATGTGCATGACTCACCTGAGATAAATTGGTTTTTTTACCGGAATTCGGCCTACGGGACATTTCTTATTTTAAAACGATCTAAGTTTACTATAGTTAAAACGTAATTTCGAAATATCAGGATTATTTTCAGCCTTATCACGCTCTATTTATCTAAAAATTAGAAAAGTAAACGCATGAAATGTGAATTCGACTGACTGTGACAGTATCTGTCACACAATACAATGTCAATGACATAAGAAAAACAGACTAACAGTAAATACTAGAGAAGTGAAAGTAATCATATGTATGTAGGTAGATTACAATACCTGGCTTTAGTTGATTATTCTCATGGAGCATTCCATGAATAATCTGCATGACAGTGAATGTGAATACAATATGTATTGTTTATATACTTTATCTTAGATTGTATAGATCTCCATGAAAATCTCTTTTGTTATATTTTGTTTGTCTTATACATATAACAATTTTAGTAAATTTGGGAGTTAAGGTGTAGCTAGCTGTAAATTTACTAGCCTGCAGTTAAAACAGTCGCTGTGGCCGAAACCGGCCAGGAAGACATCATCATCATCATCATAACAATTTAAAATAACTTAACAGCACATTTTAAAAAACGAAAAAAGAAGGACCGAGATGATTAAAATTTCTTATAATTTACATAATTATTTTTTTTACATATCTTTTCCGTTTATGCACAAAGTTTTGCATTTAAAAATTCTTTTTCTCTTTGATTATTTAGTCGATTTATGGAAGACATCTCTACGCTACAATAATTTTAAAAAATGCGCTTAGTATTGGCAGTACAAAAATTTTGATATTGTTTTTATTTTTTACTTGCCTTAATGAGAAGAAAATGCAAATATTGCATATTTAAATATTATGTTAAATTGGTTTCTTTGTTTTACGTATATTAAATAAATAAGATCATTCGCGAATAACAGATTTTCTATCAACACGTCTAACAGTATTAATTATATTAATGGTTCTTGCAACACAAGCACCATCGCGAGAGTGACGTATGAACGGCAAAAGAGACGAAAACGAAAGAAAAGCCTTTCTGTGCCGTTGTTATCTTCTATCGTATCTGAAGAATGGAGACAAACGGCCAGGCTAATGGGCTTAAATCAAAAAAGAAAGAAAACGCAGACGTCAAGGACAACCTATGGTAACCGTTCACTGTTAATTTTACGGGTAACATGCACTCCCCATATAGGGATCCAATGTGTCACACCTACGTGATGTCAGGCTATGAAGCTGAGAAATATGTGACCTAGCTGCGTTGTCTTACCTTTGTATGTAAAATAACAGCGAAACATTCTCACACGGCGACAAATCAGAACATTTGTGTACACTTTCCCATGTCAGTACCAACCTCGCAATAGTGATGACAACGAATACTAATGATCGTAAATTTTCAGGTCTTCAATATTAGAAGAGGTCCAAAACCAAGGGAACACAAAACTACCTTCAAACAAAAATGTTTTAGTTTTGGGTGACAATGAGACAGGGAAAACGACATTGGTAGCGAAATTACAAGGTGTTGAGGACCCTAAGAAAGGTTCGGCACTCGAATATGCGTACATAGATGTTAGAGATGAATATCGAGATGGTAAGTGTGTGTTATTACTATTTTACAAGCATTATAAGTGCATAAAACATATTTAGAAAACCTACATTCTCAAAACTTATTTGGTATTGTTTATAGTGGCATAATTGTAAACTATTGTATGTTTAATGTAGTACAAATGATAATAAACACTGAACACACAAACAATTGGCATGATTTTTATCTCTAAATACATTCCTATTAGAATCTGTTGGGTAATTATCAAGAATATTAATTTTGATAGGTAAATCATATATTATGTTCAAGGAAATTAATACTAAATATACTATTATTGGGACTAGAACACTGTGATAAATACAATTTATATTTTGTCTTTATATTTATTTATTTTATGTAGAGTACGCATTCCAGATAAATAATAACATGTCTAGAGCATAAATTAAATGTTCCGATAAAACACTTGACTTTATAAAAGTGTGATATAAAAGTGTAAAACTGAGTGCTCAAAAAGCTAACTTTTCTCTAAATAGTATAAAGAAAAGTTGCTATTTTAGTCTGTCTGTTTCTCCGCTTACTTCTTTCAAACCACGCCATGATATGCCACAAAAATAGATTTAACGATGAATGATAAGTTTAAAAAACCTCATTTAAATTTGCTTTTAAAAGAAGATACTTTTCTGTGTATGTTGACAGTATTAATTACTTTTTAATTAAAACACTGTCCTTACCATAAATACGTTACAAAAACAAACTTGACCTTCATAAACATGTGTGAAAACATGTTGAATGATGCTGTGTATTTATTAATTTCCAACATTAACAGTTATAATAAATTAAAATTAATTAATTAATTTGTATTTATTTTGTGATTAAATTTCTATATCCTGATAATGATTTATAAAGTTATATGCTTTTTTAGAAGTGGTTAAAAATTACTAGTATATACAATATCTCTTCTATCTAAACAAGGCGATGGACAAAGCTTTTGAGGTTGCCACTTACTGGTCAAATTTGAGATTGGGTCTTGACAAGAAGAAGAAGAATTGTATTCTCTGTATCTATAATATGATTTTATACTTTTTTGGACACCCCCATTCCATTTAGCATAAATAATTGCTGTTGTTGTACAAACATCTCTTGCTACAAACTACAAAATTAAATAAGTATTTTCTCCTACAGACCAAACACGTCTCAGTGTCTGGGTGCTGGACGGGGATCCAGGTCACACAAACCTCCTCAAGTTTGCACTCAGCGAGGAGACATTCCCTCACACGCTGGTCCTCCTTACGGTTGCCATGACAACCCCATGGGGTATACTAGATCAGTTGCAGAGCTGGGCTTCAGTGCTCGGCGACCACATAGACAAATTAGATCTCACACCTGGTAAGTAGATTTTATGTTTATTTAGAAATCAAAATATAAGCTTTTTTGAACAAAAATATATTTTTCAAAAATAAATATCAAAATTAAGGGAACTTATATAATGCAAAGTTTGGTGTCCGTGCTTCTAACCCTCGACGAGTGCCCTTGTGGAGACAAACCTGGGCCTCCTGCCAGCAGCATAAGGTTATTTCTATTATTTTAGTGCCTTGTCATCAAAACTGAATGAGTATGCAATGCAATTTCATCCGTAAGTTTAGACAGAATGGGACCTAATTTCAGTCACAGCGATTCATCCCAATGGAGATTAGCCTACTACGCAGGAGGTATTATCATGCACAAGTGTGTGTGCAAATACTGCACTCTATTCTCTCACTCTCATAATCCGATGAGACAGCAATCAGACGCGACCGAAGAGATTTACGTTCTTTTCGAAGCACAAACAAGTGATAATACATTTTTAATACGCACATAACTTACGAAAAGGTGCGTGCCTTGGGTCCGAACCTGCAACCTATGACTTGCCAGTCAATGGTCATGCCACTAGGCTATCACAACTCAAAGAGTTAGGCAAGGATTATTATACACGCACTGCACTGTTAGTACAGTTACAAAGTTGTTAAACTAACGTCGTCATTATCTCTGTGACAATGAGTCACAGTTGCATCCTTATTAATCATTCAAGGTGTACTGCACTGAGAACTTAAATTACTATTCTTATCTGAGTAAACAAGGCTTGCTGATACTATTATCAAACTTTTATTAAGGGCACGTCTGAATAGACACTATAAGCTAGATAAATAGCAAACTAATATTTCTTAATATAGTCTCAAACTTTCGCGAACACTCAACATAATGAAAAAACTTTTTAACGGATATAATTCGCGTTTTTATTTTGATAATACAATCTTGACGTTTCGAGTACTTTGCAGCACTCGAGCACTCGTCTGCCTGCGACCACGAGTGCTGCAAAGTACTCGAAACGACAGGATTGTATTATCAAAATAAAAACGCGAATTATATCCGTTAAAAAGTTGTTTCATTAATATCTCTTAGACCAAATGCATATACCGACTGTTGGGACTGGTCAGCTCATAGCTGTTATGGTAATTTTATCAAAAGCATAAATACATACGAGTATATTTAAGGTGTACTTGTGTTTAATCGACTGACATTGTTCTCACATAAGACCTCAGAACAATGAAACCTAAAATATTGTAAGCCTCTATATTTAAAAGAGCAACCATGGAGTTTCTTGCCATATTCTTCTCCATGAAGGGTAGGCTGCCCTTGGAACTGGCAACTAGAGTCACTCTTACAATAAACAATATTAGAATTATGACTATTCATAAGTGCCTAATGGTCTACATGAATAAAAATATTTTGATTTTGACTCCATTTCATCGTGAGTAAAATAAGTTTATAATAAAACAACATTTTAAAGTAAACCTTTATACCTACTGGAATATCAAAACTAAACGTAAATTTTTGTGTCTGTGCTGTTGACCGTCCGAAAAGTTCCTATATCTGAAGCTAATCCTGGATGTCGATTCGCGCTCGTTCCATCGTAGACCTCATCCATCACTTTCTATCAGCCCAGATCGAGGATAAAAGTAGGCCGATTTAGGAATGCATAGTAATTATTATATTCTTAAATATTATAGCGGGAGATCGTATTCGGATGGCATGATCTTGCATACTCGGCTTTGTATTTCTCTAAAAAATAAGCCAAATTATATAAATTAAAATATTTCGCCAGATATAATAATCATACAGTATGGTAACTACGTACAAACGCTCGAAAACGGCACTGTCTGTCTGTCTGCGACCACGAGTTCTGCAAAGCACTCAAAACGTCAGGATTTTTGAAAAATAAACATTTACGCGAGTTATCCGTTTAAAGTTGTTTCATAATCTTTCACTTTATTTTCTTTTCGTAGACAAAAGCTTCTACATTATCTATTACGTCATCATTGAATGAAAACAGTTTGTTTACAAACAACCACAAGGTACTTTGTTAAAGTAGAACCGGTTCTCAACCCTTGTTACTTCAAACCCCTTTGTAATATGAAACCTCACTTAGATAATGAATTAAGTTTCCTTTTAAGTAATTTGATACGTAATTACCTTGCGTAGTTCAATGTTCTTGTTGAGGGGTAATAAAAAGTTTAGATTAGGAAACCATTAGGTTTAGTTTAAGACGCCCAAAGAAAAAATAAGTTAACCTTGTCTTATGTCTATGTCATCAATTACTTAGGACTTTTTAAAAATTAATACAAGTATTATACCAGGTAGGTACACACACTTAAAGATTCATATGAAGTCGTCTAGTCCACATCATTCGCTTCTCTTGTAGCCTACGAGTCGTAAGGAGTTCAATTATTCACCTTTTTTATACAGAAGTTTACGCGCAAAAGCTGCGTATATTCCGCAATTTTTGCCCCTCTGTACAGAAGCAAGTAACAAAAATAATTTATCTCGCCAAAGCAATGTTACTGTTACCTTACATCATCCCACTGCTGGGCAAAAGCCTCCTTCCATGATTTCCTTTCTATGAGAACCTTTCGGTCCAAGGCTATTGGTCGTTCGTCTTGTCTTGTCAAAGCAATGAAAATATGGAAATAGATTATGGTGAAGTTAAACGACTCGGAGGGGCTTTTAAACTATGAACCGGATCAAAATCCTATTTGTAGATTCCATGCAAATTAAAAAGTCAGCTGAAACAATGCGCGCATTGGCACCGCGCAATGCGACATTAGGGATTATGATTGTGTCCGTAGATCAAGAAAACGCCCCTAGTGTCGAACTATGGAAGGCAGAGGCTATACGTTCTTCCGAAGCTCGTCATACATACGTAGAACTGTTAGCCCATTATCATCCCACTGCTGAGCAAATGCCCAAGCTTGCTACGTCGCTATTCGTTTTGCTCAATCCATTTCGCCAATAGATAAATGTAGTAGGTTCCTAAAAAACAATATTACGTAATACGTTTTTTTTAAATTTATTGCAAACTTTAAAAAGCTGCTTGAGGCTTGCACTTTTGTTTGATACTAAGCACACCACTACACGGCTTCGTGCTTAGGAAATCTAATGCCGTGTTTTATAGCCTCTAAACCCTCTGCTTCAAAGTTTAAATCAGTAAGGCTAAAGATAGATAATACACAATTCTGTCGCAAGTTTCTAAAAGTACCAAAGAAAGCTTTCTACCAAAATCACGACAAAAAATCAGGAAAGCAGCGGAACATTTTAAAAAGATCCTTATTAAATGATAAACCAATTCGTGACAATGAAGATCTTATAAGCAACTGAGAGGTATCCCCGCAATGTCTATTTCTCGTTCATGAGTCATCAATTTATTACGTCACTCTTGTTTTATATCGCGGTGTGAATACAAAGCCGACAATATCACCGGTTTGTTTAAATAAGTTATGCATTTATTTTTATTTAAATTGTCGCCGAAACACACCTGGGACTGGTTGGAATACTACCGTTTTAAAATAGATTTGTTCCGGCATGTTCTTGAGGGAAATAACGACGCATGCGTAGACCTAATATTAGAAAATATGCAATTTGATTCATGTTAGCTCAAAATGTGCAGGTTGCAATGCGAAGATATTAGCATTAAAGTATAAGTGATAATTGTTTCTAACAAATTGAGTCATAGTCACTGGAATAAATTAATTATATTATTATTCCCTTTATTTAAATATAATGCATACATATAAAATAAATTTTTAGATATACTTAGGTGTATAAAAATATAATAGCCCACCGGTATCGGCAATAAGGTCCAAGCTACCGGTAGAGAAGAACCTGCTGACTACGCGTGTTGTGTCTAAAAGTACCGCTTTCTGCATCAAGCCTTTAACGAGAGCCTCTTGAGGTGTTGATCAAGGCTCTTAGATATTCGTATTAATATATAGATTATTAATTCTTTTTGATGATATTGACAATGGTACGTTAGCATACCTTTCACAAAAATAACAACGCAATTGTGACTAGCATAACTTGATTTGTGTTGCACTGTTGCATGTAGTCTTTCAACAGGTGCTATGTTTTTTACGTAACTATGAAATCCTGACTTACAGAGAAACCAGCTTAGCTTAGCATAATTTCTATCGCATATGATTTATTTTTTCCAATCAAGACATAAGAGATAAGACTAAATACATTATTTCGTACAGTACCATGTACCATGCTCTTTTGCAGCTTATTGTACCTTCTTGAGAAAATGGCTAAATCGCTACCGGTATTCGATAAAGACGTTTTCTGAATCACACCGCGCAGCTGGATCAATAGTCGCAACGTGTCTGACCAAAGTACGGACTGTCAATTCTTATGCTTTTCCGCGTCGCATACTCTCTAAAATAACTCTAAAACATTTATTTTGTTTCTGACAAGCGACTTGTAAATCGTAAGTTCACGAAATTTTGAAAGCTGATTAAAATAAGGGCATTTTATTAATGATAAATATGCAATTGAATATGAAGTTAAGGCTTCTTAGAGTAGAGTTAAAAGCTAAAGAAAAGGAAGTAGAAAGAGAACAAAAAGTAGAACAGAAGTAGAGTACAAAGAGTAGAGTTTAAGCCAAAGGATTTTGTTATATTGAGAGAAAATAAAGTCGGGTTCGTTCGAACACTTATAACTCGAGAACGACTGGACCGATTTTCATGGTTGTTGATTAGTTGAATTTGTCTCCGTCCTGAATAGCAGAATAACTAACTATTAAAAGTAGGGGTATGGTAAGGTAGGGGTAGGGGTAGAGCAGTGTAAGGTAGGATAGAATAGGCTTATAGTTAGGATAATCACGCATACAAAGTCGCGCCGGGCAGCTAGTAGTATAATATTTGTGAATGATGTACAATGCAGATTATAGACATACTGCGCCGACCCTAAATAAATTGGGAAAAAGCTAGAAGATGATGATGGTGATGGTGTACAATGGAGATTATTCTACCTTTAAAAACTTTACGTCTAATCAGTAGGAACTAGGATAATATTTTGATTATCATCAGGCAGGCCAAGCCTTGCACTTTGGTAGTTATAAAAAAGATAGGTAAACTTTTAATTCGTTTCGCCTATAAAAATAAACAATCTGTTTCGTGTTCATGCTTTTTCAACGATAACCGTAATTAATAGATAAGTATCCACCATAGATGTGTTTGTTTATGATAGTGACGATGCATTATAAGCAGGTCAAGGCAACTTGGACATACTAGCCAATATATAATTTATAGAAGCATTTTATGACGTCATTATTAAGCAATGGTTAGCGGATGTTACACGACAGAATTGTGAGGATAGTAATGCTTAATTGTATTTCAATTAAAGAACTTTTCTTAACTACCTACTTATAAAGGTAAGGTCGGTTTTCACGAAAATTACCAGCTAATCCGGATAATATAGCGATTTAAAAAAAAAGAGAGACGATTATGGAAAGGGAGAAACCATTATGGAAGGGAAGAAAGGATTTTTAAAGAGGAGAGATGATTATAAGAGGGGAGAGAGGATTATTAAAGAGGAGAGAAAATTATTATAGAAGGGGAGAGACCATTATGGAATTCCTTTTCCTTCATTATGGATTGGGCTTCTGTCGGTTTCACTGATCGTACGAAAAACAGTAAGAATACTGTTATTTCACGCCGATATTCTGTGAAAGGGTGATCCACGTGGTGAGGGTGGTCCATGGGGTGGATCCAGGGGCGTGCACAGACATTTTCAACAGGGTAGGCAGGCATAGGTACATGATACAAAAACTTACTTTCATTGGGACAAATACCACTTTTTAGGGTATAATACCTACTACTACTACGTCGCGTCGGCGTTGTACCCTTTAAATATAGTTGTGTAAGTAGGTCCTATGTGCGCGCATATTTCCAGGCCGAAAACACACACAAACATCAGCGCATCATCGACCGGCAAGATAATAATCATAAGAACAAAAATAGAATATCTATCTTTGTAATGTAAAGTGTATTTCATTAATAAAGACATACCTGAGCAGATAGTTATAGTCTTCATAGAAAAATAAGGATATTGATTGCATAAACATATAACAATGATACAACAAATATCAAATAGGTACCTACTGCGTGCGGCGCGACTCGCGCGCGGCATTGACGGGCCAAAAAATAATACAACAATAAAACTCCACCACTTATCTTCGTTCTGTAAACTGTATGTTGTTTATAAATACTTTATCTAAGTCAACTATGTTGATCGAATTGACTTACCAATATTAACTTTTCTATAATTTGGTTTTTAACGCAATTTAACAAACGACAAACACAGAAACACTGTAGATTTTAACCTCTGCAAACAAACAGCCAGCTCTCCTCTCAGTATTTTGATATAATTTATTATTATCCATATTATATAAAGGTAAGTTAGCAGACTAATCAAGTAATTAAAATCAATGAAAATTATAATAGATAAAACTTCAATTGAAAACTTTAGACATTACGCATTGTAAACAGCTGGTGTCACAGAAGCGCTGTGATTGGTTCTCCGCGCACGAACTTGAAGTAATTCAACCAATCACATGTCAGTGTGGATACATCCAGCATGACATGTGATTGGTTGAATTGGTAGAAAGATCCACGTGACTTACTGCGCGCATGCGCGTTATAGGATTTGGTCTACGAGACGATAGGCAAAAGAAGTTGTGCCGGACTTGCAAGTAGCAACGTTTCTTTGAAGGCGACAAGCGCGGGATTCGGTGTTTACGTGCGTAATGTGCCAACAGATGGCGTTAGGGTTGCGAATTGATATTATTGAGCGTTATAATTGTGTAATTCTGTGTAATTATATTGCGATTTTAACAATTAGATACATTAAATAGAATATATTAAAATAATATTAATTAGAATTTTATCAGGGTAGGCAGTGCCTTTTTGCCTATATGAAGTGCACGCCCCTGGGTGGATCCGGTTTATGTCTGCTGATGACTCTACCACACTTTATACTATTAATGTAGAACTATATATACAAAAAAATATCACATATTATCTCATTAATGCATAAGAACCAGTAATAATCTTGACCTCTGACTAATCCTCCGACCTTCTACGGAGTAAAAAATTCATCAGCGCTTTATTTGCCCTCGTAAACCTTAAGGTGTGGGCTGGATCGCTTTTATACGCTTCGCTTTATTAGCTTAAAGGGATGGAACAGGGAAGAGGTGGGGTGTGCAATAAACATTTGTTTAATAATTTAAGGATTATTGAATTTCTATTCTTTTCTATTACTTACTCACACTAGGATTTTTCCCTTATTGATATGTGCAGTTATATAAGTTTTTCAATGCACAAAAATTTAGACTAGAAAATATCTGTCGAGCGACAAATTATTGTCTCGTGCTGGAATCGAATCTGCGACATTCGCAAAAACGGATGTTATAAGTTTGACGTATATCTGTGTGTCTGTTTGTGGCTTAATAGCTCCAATACGGATGAACTGGTTTTGATTTAGTTTTTTTATTTGAAAGGTAACTGGATCAAGAGTGTTTTTAGCTAAAAAAAATTGTAATGTCGGGTGTTTTTTAAATTTTGAATGTATAAGTACTATATTTTAGTTCGAATCTTGTTCATCAATAAATAAGGGTTTTGATCAAAGTCTAAGACTACTGCAGGTCGATATCCTATTTATGCCGTAACAACTCCATTTTGGAATGAAAACTTCAATCTGTTTGTTTCTAGTTTAAAATATATAGTTGTTCTATCTACGAACGCGTGTTGACTAGTAATGGCTATTCGTATGATCAAACTGACAGCTAACGGAAGGGTCTCGAATAGTGTCGATGTGTTCCGAATTGTAATGCATTCGAGATCTGCGGCGACATGCGCTGCACATAGCATATACCATCGATCTTTTCTTAAGGCGATTATCTCGCTAAATCGATCTCGCTGGCACATTGGAGATGTAAAATCACCAAATATAATTATTTTAATAAGAAAATTTGAAAAAAAAAACCAAATATATTTATGAAAAATCGCAAAAACCAAGTTAAGGAGGATAAAATTACGAAATTACGGTAAATTCTAGCTTGGAAAACGAATACACTACACAGATTTTACAGCGCAGACTGATCTTTGTGGTATTCTTTGTGGGAGGCCTATACCCATCAGTGGGCATCTTATGGCTGTAATGATTAATGGTGATGAAGGTAAAAATATGTTCAAGCGGGGACAGCGCCTTTAAGTTTTTGCCAGACGCCACGAAAAAAATTCAAGATCCGGAACTGTTAACAGTTTTCATATAGGCATGTATGTATGTTTTTTTTTAAATCTCATTAAAGAAGGTAGCGTAGTTTTTAGGTCAAATAGAGACTCCCAAACAGAATGTTTAACTGACTACTGTGTTGTTTAACTATAATGTTTTGTTAGATTTTTAGCGCAGGAGAACCGGTTACACACAAACACTAAGGGTGACAAATCAACATCGAGCTATGCTGCGCTGTACCTACTGCGCTGTGCTATGTTTGGTCAACTCGCTTGTCTAATATTTTAATGACGATACAAACAAACCATGCTGTGTTGCGCTGTGTGAGGTTTTTCAAACATGGAGCACGCTGCGTGCCCCTCCATCGCCCTAAGACGTCTCTCTCACTCTCGTACTCCCATCTCGCTAGCACTAGTGTAAGCGCGCAAACAAACAAACAAGAACGAACGAGTTTCATTCGCTCATTCAAGCTGTTCGACTACACGAGCTGCTGATTAATACTGAGCTAAGTAAAGCGCAGCACAGCTTGATGTTGATTGTTAAAAAAACGTAGCTAAAGAAACACAGCGCAGTACAGCGCAGCATAGCTCGATGTTGATTTGTCACCCTAAAACCTTAAGGCGCTGTGCACAGTCAAGTTTGGTATTACAAAGGGGGTGAAGCAGGATGAAGTGGGAACGAGCCGCCCCGCCCATGGGTCCCGCCCCTTCCGTCTATTGCAAGCTTGAAGCAAAATAATAGATTGCGAGGCATCGCGCAAAACTCGCCATTGCGTAACGTCCATTATAAATAAAAGCGTAATTTCGTCAGTAATATCACAAGTGCATTTGACCTATCGTGGCAATGACCCACTTGAAATGAGCGTGCCCGCGGCAACCTCTAGGTTCGAACCCTATCAGACATCGTATATTTTTGAATTTTTATAATACGCAATATAATAACTAGTAATTACCTACATATCTTCTTTTTGTTATTTTTTAAAATATTTATGTTCATAATTTTGTTTTCTTATTTTTAAAATAATGAAACAATAATTGTTATTTTCTAGAAAAGATTACATCAAAAATGTGCAAAATTGAAAAAAAAACTGTAAAATTTTAAAAATAATTATTTATGTACATATATTATATTTATATCAAACAAAAAAATAGACAAAAAGTAAAAAAACAATTTATTTAAAAAAGAAATCTTTTTACTCCAAAGAAAAACCATTAAAATTGCATTATAATTGTTTAAAAAATAAGAAAATCAACAAAAATAAAAAAAAAAAAATAAAAAAAAGTAAAATAACAAATAAGAAAATCAGCAAAAAGTAATGCTCGATGCAGGATCGAACTCTACTCATACACTATAGTGGTTGACTACATCAACATTCTAGTCCGCTAAACCATTTAGACAGTAATGGTAGTGACCAAATTACATTTCTCCTTGATGGTCAGAAGCTTGAATAAGGTAGATGTCTGATTTAGATGTCAGACATCGTACATTTTTGTATTTTTATAATACACAATATAATAATAAGTTGGTACTTACACCTACATATTTTCTTTTTGTTATTTTTTAAAATATTTATGTTAATATTTTTTTTTTCTTATTTTTAAAATAATGAAACAATAATTGTTATTTTCTAGAAAAGATTATATCAAAATTGTGCAAAATTAAAAAATATGTAAAATTGTATAAACAATCATTTTATGTACCTATATTATATTTATCAAACTAAAAATAGACAAAAAGTAAAAAACTATTTATTTTAAAAAAAACTTTTTAGGTACTCTAAAGAAAAGCCATTAAAATTGCATTATAATTGTTTAAAAATAAGAAAATCAACAAAAATAAATACTGAACATTTATTTCAGACAAGAAAATAGAAAAAAAAGTAAAATAATAATTAATAACAATTATTTCAAATAAGATAATCAACAAAAAGTATCACTCGATGCGGGGATGGAACTCCCAACCGGTCGCTCTCGTAGGTCACATATGCAACGTTCAAGACCACTAAACCAATTGGACGGTATTGGTGGTGACGAAATTACATTTCCCAATATACAGCTTTCAACAACAAACAAGATACGTAAATAATTTCTGAGCGGGGGCGGAACAAAATGACATAGGTCCATCTAGCAGCGCGCCTCAGCGGTCACTGTCGCTCCGCGTAGAAATGAAAGAGAAGGGATAATGGCGTGACGTTTGGTTCGACTCGTCCGAATTATTTATCAGTAAATATATTAATTCCTACTAATATCTTATTTCAATCGATAAATACAAGTGAGGGCTCCCTTTATTATTATTTATTACGTAACTGTTATAAATTTCATCAAGATTGGTTTATAAATAATAGAGATAAAATTGCAGGAATGTTAATTTTAATGGTTGTTTTATGATTTTTTTTTATCGAAAAAAAATACCAAAAACGTGTTTTGAAGCCGTGAGTTCTCTCATAAATATGATCGAGAATAACATATATTTTTTTTGCTACTCTAAAATGTATACATTAGGCTAAAAAACTGTTTAATTAAGCCTATTTTGACTGTGCACAGCGCCTTAAAATAATAAATGAGCAACATTTCAATCTAGCGCTACCTATACCATTTTTGTTTCGTCCAAAATCTCATTCAATATGACACAAAGAGTAGACAGTATTACACGAACTTATGTCGTGATGGTCATTAAATTTATCCGTGATCAATATTACTTCGTCTCAATGTTTTATTAATAACTATTATAATGACTAATTCGTAGTCTTTGATCTTGACTTATGCTTCAAATACAATTAAATTGAGACAAGCGTCTTATCTATATGAATATTAATACGTGAAGCGAAAACTGTGAATACTGTGGATCCCTTTTTAAGAATATTGCGCGCACGGAGGAGTGTGAAAGAGCATAGTAGGTAAAAGTTTATAGAAAACTAAAATTTAAAAAGCACTTCTTCTCCATCTCTACTATGCCAATTTTCACACTCCTCCATGCGCGCAATATTATTAAAAAGGGATCCACAATTGTGGCACAAAGCTGGTACAAATACCTAATAAATGTAAAGGTGAATTGTACAATGCGCAACTTGAAGTGACGGGACTGGATCATAGTATTCTATTACATAGTACGTTCTTTACATCCTTTTACTTGTACCTAAACTTGCACCTGCGTGAAATACCAGGGCGCATGCGCTAAAATGTAGCATCTGCCTCTTAAAAAGGACAGTTTTTGCCTTTTGGAATGTTTGTGTACATACAACTTTCGATTTCGTTATCATTAAGTACTTGTAGGATTGGTTAAAATATTTTATTAGCTGGAATTTCTCCTTTTTGCTATAAAAACTTTTCTTCGATGACATCATACTACAAAAAACTTAAGTTTAAATGTCAGCAACGTATGCAAGCACATTGATTAATGAAAGACTGTTAGGGTTACACAGAAGGATGATGCTGCCCATCCTTCGAATATTTCCCTTAGTCGCTTCTTACGACACCCGCGGGACGAGTAGGGGTTCTATATAAAACTGTAATTTATATCTCTGCCTTACTCCTTAATAATTCATGCTAAAAATGCTATTACTTAGTTGATTAAAATTCTATTATAATATCAGACGGTACCCTACATTCGCGAGTCTGACTCTCGCTTGCCCGATTTTTTGTCATTTGTCTCAGAACTAACCACATGACGAGCGTTCACGTTTCATGTGGATAAGTTTTATAAATAATACTGTCAATTTTACGGCGCTAACGTAAACTTCGTGACTAATGACATGAAGAGTCACACGTGATTAATGAATAATCTTTTTAAACAAAGTTTTTTCAAAAGAAAAGTTATATTGATGTAAAACACTTAATATTATAGTCTCAAACTTTCGCGAACATTTAACATAATGAAACAACTTTTTAACGGATATAACTCGCGTTTTTATTTTGATAAAACAATCCTGACGTGCTTTGCAGCACTGCAGGTCTGCCTGCGACCACGAGTGCTGCAAAGCACTCAAAACGTCAGGATTGTTTTATCAAAATCAAACGCGAGTTATATCCGTTAAAAAGTCGTTTTCTTAATCTTAATATTATTCTTGATTTAACATAGCTATTAAAAGTTGTGCTAAAGTTGTTTTTAAAAAAGATACCTACCTAAATAAATAAACTAGCCTTTAACTGTCCCAATACAGGGCAAAGGCTTCTTCTCATACATGGATCAAGCATAAATCACCACACTAGCTGTCATAAGATGGGTAAAAAATACATTGCCTTCAATATATTTCGACGGAAGTGTAAAAATAATTGCCAAATAATTTCTCTAAAATACATTCGTGTGTGTTCAATGTGTAACGTTAATTACTTGAAATACCGTTCTCAAAGAGTTTAGTTTATAAGTGCGAATGTGTTTGTATTGAATTAATTTCCTAGTTTTTTCCGTAGCGGCATTATAATTGCATTCTCATTGAAATTGCTGTATCATTAGCCACGAGTTAGTTTGAGAAATGAGAGGTAATTTGTTTCCAACTAAGCTAAATACTAATAAGTAATCTTCTTTTTCTATTTTTTTTTTTGCATGGCTTAGTAATAGGGTCCAGTTGTGTAAACTTGTGTACACTTTGGGTATAGAACCCTATAAATCTTGTCTTAAGTCAAGATTCTTACTTGGGTATGGTTTTTGAATATGTTCTACGTTTGTGGAGAAGACCATAAGTAAAGCAGTGATAACATAGTAGTATGACCATTGGTGGGTTCGAATCCCAGTTTCATTTCATGTGCGTTTTAGAAATTAATTATCACTTGCTAAAACGGTGAAGGAAAACAGCGTAAGGAAATCAACAAATCTGAATTTAAGCACTGATGGCCTAGTGGTATGACCGTCGACTGATAAGTCAGTGGTCTCGAGTTCCCAAGGCGCGTACCTCTGATTTTTCGGTTTCATTTCATGTGCATTTTAGAAATTAATTATCAATAGTAAAACGGTAAAGAAAAACAGCGTAAGGAAATCAACAAATCTGAGAGATTTTTTAACGATGTGTAATGTCATGTCAGAGACCTACGGGTGGTTTAAACTCTGACACCAGGTTGTCCATAAACCATTCGATAAAGAAGTAAGAAGTTTGAAGTACACGAGCGGCGGCTCTAGGTCTATTGCAAACAATGTAATTTCATTGGTTTAAAATTCTCTTCCCTCTTCACTGCTTCCTTAAAACCCTGATATACTGATGACGACAGCTTATAATCTTCTTCAATTTTTGTTACAGAACAAAGGTTACAAAGTAAAAAGCAGCAAGCACAGAAATGGCAGAGGTATACGGAGCCAGGGGACGAGTTGGAGCCCACAGCGTCGTCGCCCATGAAGCGGTCATCGAGGAACTTGTCAGATGACCTGGAAAACGGGGATGATGACGATAGCCCTTTACCTGATGCTGTACTTACTACCAATCTAGGACTTGATATTGTAGTTGTGGCGACTAAGGTAAAGTTAACTGCTTGTAATAATAATAATAATGTCCTCCTGACCGAATTTCGGTCACAGCGGCCAATCTCAACGGAGATTAGCCATCGACGCGGGAGATATTATAGTGCACAAGTGTGTGCGCAAACACAGGTGCACTCTCTTTTCCCTCACTCTTATAATCCGATGGGACGGCAATCCGACACGACCGGAGAGAGATCAGGCGCAGGGCCAACGGCTTTACGTGCTTTCCGAGGCACGGAGAGTGATAATTAATTTATAAAACGCACAAAACTTACGAAAAGTCATAGGTCGCCTTGGGTTCGAACCCGAAACCTCTGACTTGCCAGTCAACGGTCACCACCACTAGGCTATCACGACTCTAAACTACTGACGACTACTTGTATTGTAGTAGCGTTACTTAGACTGTCAAGTCAAATTTGGAATCTTGAATCCAGGCACGAAATTATCTTTCATCACTTTAATAAAACTGTGAGAAAAAATCGTGTTAAAAACAGCGTACGAGTGGATTAAACTCCGATACTAGGGTATTCATCAACCATATGGAAAAAATTACAAAGAAAATAGTAAAATAAGAAATGCCAGGCTGCATCTAGCTTAAAAATAACAGTGGCTTTTACAAGCCAAAACAAACTTTGTCTTTAAGCATCATATTCTAGCTTTAATATTCCTAACTTTGTTGGGATTGGCTGCTAACCTAACTAGATGCAGCTGAATATCAGTTTTCTATGAAGTGACGTCTATCTGACGCTCACAACCCAAAGGGTATTTATGATACGACATGATTTGTGATTTTGATTTTGTGATTATGATTTCCATTACCCAATTTAATTTTTACCTTCCAGACTGACTACATGAGCACCTTGGAGAAAGAACACGACTATCGCGATGAACACTTCGACTTCATGCAGCAATGGATCAGACGATTCTGTCTCCAATATGGTGCTGCCCTCTTTTACAGTAGCGCAAAAGAAGATAAAAACTGTGATCTGCTGTACAAGTATCTGACGCATAGGATATATGGGCTGCCATTCAGAACGCCTGCGCTTATTGTAGAAAAAGATGCTGTTTTGATGTGAGTCCTATTTCCACTAGGAAAAATTTCAAGATAATTATGTTTATCGATAGTTATTCGATAATTGTTATCGGATAATTATCCGATTATTATCCTACAATATTCAGAAGTCTAGTCTCTAGGTACCCTGCTTCTCTTTATTACCCGCATTCAGGGCCAAGGGAATTTCTACCGCGCCGTCGCACGCGATTGGTTGTTCAGTACCTGCGCACCTGCGCGAACTTTCTCCACACTACTACACCACTTTATGTTCAAGATGTTATCTATGCAAGATTTGACGAACCGATTGGCTTAGGGGTTAAGAGATTTTCCTTCTGAGCTTGTAGTCGCAGGCTCGATTCTCGCACGGGACAAATATTTGCATCGTTAGGCTGATATTTTTTAATTAATTTATTTATATCAATATTTGTTTCAGACCCGCTGGCTGGGACAGCATGAAGAAAATTAGCATATTATATGAGAACATGCAGTCTTGTAAACCAGATGATTACTACAGAGATGTCATTGTGCAACCTGTTATACGGAAAGTGAGTATAAATATTATGGATGAAAGTTTGTACTTATATATTTTTAGAGCTCTATTGCACCGCTTACATGTATATTCCTGTTATCGTACCTGACATAAAGTTTCATACGAATTCTGTTCTATTTTTTAATTTACCTAGTGCCAATCTGTAGACTGTGTAGTAGGCCCTTAATATCGACTGCCTATTTTTTATGTCGAAACAATACGAACTTAGTCGCTGCCAGCAGCTGCTAGCAGAAATTAGTTACGCTATAAATATATTAGTATATTGGACAAGTGGTATACTTAAAAAAAACACTCAGGATCTCGGTTAAGGAAATCCCCAAATTTTGCGCACTTCTTAAAAAATATATCCTGTATATTGTAGGAGGATATTGGAAAGTATGGTTCCGTATTATCAAAGTTACCTCACCGAAATTTACAGTGAGCAACAAAGTTTTCAAACACTAGTTACGTCTCTAGTGTACAAAAATATTCTCATTCCCATTATAATTACTTAGAAGAGGACTATAAAATTTTCTAATTTATTCCAGAGCGGCGCGAACCGCGAAGCCGAAGTACAGGCAGAGGACGAACAAGCGTTCCTACAGCGACAGTTAGCGGCACTACAGGCCGGCACGCCCGCGCCTCGCGCCGACTCTCCGCTGCGGGCCACGCAGAGGACTACTGCACAGGTACTCTATGAGCCGTATAGACTCACACCAAAAGCGCGTCGAAGCGCAGCGAAGCGGAACTCAGTTTCAGTGTCATTTGAATTTTAACTTTATCTTCATTAATATAAAACTTATTATCGCATGAGAAACTCGAACTTTGGAATTTGCCGGAATTCCCGCGGCGCCGCTTGCATCCGCGCGACTCGTTCGAGTTTCTAATGCGATAATAAGTTGAGCCTAATATATAATTACACAATATACAGGGTTATTTGTAAACACCAGCATCCTTAAAAGGGGTCATTAAACTCATCATTATGAACAACTTTTACTATGGGACCAACCCTGAAATTGCAAAAAAAAAAAAACAGCTGTTCCATACATTTATGTTCATATGACTCAACAAAATGTATGGAACAGCTGATTATTTTTTTGCGATTTTAGGGTTAGTACAATAGTAAAAGTTGTTCATAATGATGAGTACAATGACCCCTTTTAAGGATGCTGGTGTTTTACAAATAACTCTGTATAGTTGACGAAATATTTGCAGTAAGTATATGCTCTGCTCATGGGTCGTAATCACGTGACGTTACTGCGAAACACGTTGCAAGAAATCTGCTCAGAGTATTTCCGAGTGTACATTATTGACATTACTTTTTCTTCCACAGCTTGACGGTGCAAAGATCGGTCTAGCACCGGGCACGCCAGGCAACGAGGGTGTGCTGGCGAACTTCTTCAACTCCCTGCTGTACAAGAAGTCAGGCTCCCCCGCAGGACGGACCGACACGCCGGGCGTGGCCGCCGCCGCCGCGCGCTCCGACGCCGCCGCCGAGCTCGACCGACTCACGCGAGCCAAGCCACGCCCCGCCGGCCCGCCCCCGCCCATCGACCTCAACTCCTCCTCCGAGTGCTAGCTGCCGTGTCCACGTGATAGGTGAGCCAACTACTGCCTACATACACTACAGCAGAGCTTGACCACAGTATAATAATCATACTGTATGGTAACTACGTACGAACGCTCAAAACGGCCACACTCACACAAACACGCGTAATATTGCGTAACGACGAGACGCAATATTACGCGAACCACGCGTCGTTGCGCATGTTTGTGTGAGTGTGCCGTATACGAGCATTTGTACGTAGTTACTGTACTGTATGATTATTATACTGTGGCTTGACCGACTCACGAGAGCCAAGCCACGCCCCTCGAGAAGCAAGCACTCCTCCGAGAGCTAGCTGCCGTGCCTACCCTCAAAATAAAAGAGTATTCTACCATTTCCAGGTACTTGTAGTGCGGCGGCACACTAGCCTCGCCCCGCGACGGGAGCGACGCTTGAGACAGATTATTTACTATACATTGCTGGCTTGTACTTTACACACGCCGGCTACACGCGGCAATGGTAAGCGAACAAACGTACCGCTTACTGCGACACAGGAATCTAACGTGGCTTGCGTCATACGTATTCGGTTTATACTTAACGGCGCGAACGGTATTTGAAAGATAGCCTTTTTTACACATTTATAAGTTATTTGTAAAAAAAATAATAGCAAAATTGAACTTTCCATGGCGCATAATAAATAGTAATAAGATAATTTTCTTCTAAAAATGTAATTAGTTTAACATATTTTATATTTCAATAACTTACAATACTTTGTCGTTATAACATTTTACTGAATCTCTAGATAATAGCGTGAATACATCGAAACTGATCCAGTATTTTCGTGTTTTAAACACACAAGCGTTAGTTAAAAATTTAAGGCAGCTTTGAATTGAAAATCTTTCAAAGACCGTTTTTTTTAAATTGACGGGAAGTACTGTGTAAAATGTTATTAATTTGTTAAAAGTATTGTGATTATTTCAAATACATTTTCTATGCCATATTTGAATATTGTCTGCCTAAAAGTGACACCTAGAAATAAATAAGTTTATTTACCACTACGAGGGCCACATTGTCAATGTTGACTAAGTCTCCTTAAATAAAGACTTTTTAAAAATCTACCACTACTATTCAGCACTTATTGTTTTAAAAAAATGTCAGTGTATGAAAAAATTTCAGTGTATGAAAAAATTTCAGTGTATGAAAAAATGACAGTGTATGAAAAAAGCTTAAAAAAGTCAAATTTATTTCATAGTTAAACGGTATATTGAAAATATCTACAATACTGCCGATCTTTGAATAAAATGAAGAAATTTTTGTGTCAATTTATAGGAAGAAAGCAAAGCTAATTTTTGGAACCTATTTATTGCTAATTGACCTTTGTTTATTGTGTATTGTACAGCTCTTTCTTGCACTCGGCCGCTAATTCGCGAGAATACTTAGAAAAGCACGCTCCCATCTCAAATTTTATACTTTACTCAATAGAAATAGAGTTTAATTTGCAATAAATTATTTCCATTTGCGTTACTTACCTTCTTTTATACAAGCCACACCACAGCCAAACAGCTAAAGTCAAAGCTTGTGCCTTCGGCCTTAAGATTTTAAAATCTATTCAAAAATAATTTAGTAAGAAAATTTGAAAAAACAACTAATACGGATGGAATTCGCACCCACGATCTTCGACGTACCGTGTCGAACTTACTTTTCTTATTAAAAAATTTTAATAAGCTAATATAATATTATGCTAACAGGTAAAAATTTCACAAAAATAAAGTCTTTTAATGAATGTATCGAATAGAACATCTGACGTCACTTTTAAACTGACAGTATAATATATTTAAAAATAAACCCCATTTACCCCACATTACACAGTTATATTTCCCGTCAAGAACGCCACTGTTATCACCGGCGATGCGTGATTGTGTAAAACAACTTAGATTTTATATTAATTGTAAAATTAACTCGAAAGGGCTGCGGACATTTTGGGTTTATACTATTATGTGCCTAGAGAGGTTTAAAACTCAGAAAAATAATGTTATTATAGAAGTTTAGGGCCGTATTTCAAACATCAAATTATTTTTTTAATAAAGAATAATATGCATTAACAGCTTTACAAGAGGTTTTCATATTGTTCTTTAAAAAAAAGTAATTCCGGTTATTGAAAAATAAGCCTTTAGTTAAATAAAATAAGATATCTATTCAGTATTTTCTAAAATAATAATCAGTAAAATTACTCAGGGTATCTGTACACTGGAGGCCTTTGCCCTGCAGTGGGAAATGTTTGGCTCATAATAATAATAATAATCTGTAGGAGTTTTGTTAACACAAAATTGATGTTTCATTCTTCACACTTTTTCTTTGAGTCTAGTGCGACACTTTCAGACAGTATTGAATTTGATCATTAGTAATTTAAAGTCTGATTGCTGTCAATAGCTGTGATTACACTTAAACGTAAGTTTGATTAACGAGGGCTTAGTTGCTTAGTGCGTCTTGACCACGACCGTTAGAGTTCGCAATAAGTGAATGATACAGTATCGTACAAGACCTTGGAAGAATGAACAAAACAGTCAAGTGACAGTTCATTTGCTGCCAATAGTGTCAAATTGTTTTTTATCAGAACAGACTGGCAGAGTTGTTGACAAGAGTCAGCTCGAAGGCCATTAAACAAAGAAGAAGAAAATTAAAAAGAAACGCTGTCATACACGATTATGTACATTCTCACGAAGGCGATTATTTTTCTATGGCAGAGCGTTGTCTGATGCGTAGTCATCCCTATTAAGTCTGTGGTCTTGAACTGTTTTGAAATTTAAAAACCTGGCTTTCACACACTTCTTATACTTTATATTACACTTGTAAAATATAAAAGTAGATTTTTCATAATGAAATAATTATATAAACTCTAACCTTTGTTGTAAATAGTATTTATATATATTATATAACCTAAAAATGTCCCGGCCCTAGGTATAGGAACAACGTCTTTCATACATTTCCATTACTGTCGAAACTAAATGCGAGTTTGATGTACTTTCCTAATTAAACGCAACGTTAATTTGTAACATTGTTTATGATATTAAAATAAGTATTTATTTAGATAGTCCTAGGAATAAGTGTTGGGGTACACGGAATTTTACGAGCGGGCTTAAAACTGAATTTGTAAACCTAAATATGTATAAAACATAAATATTGTCTCTTAAAAGAGCATTTAAAATTCTAGCTTAACTTAATATTTCTTTTTTTTTGCTTTTTTGTTTTCGTATGAGATAAACCCTTCTGAAGTATGACAGAAACTGTCAAATAGCGATTAGCAAACAGAACAATCGTTGTCAAAACAATGATGTTTATTGTTTGACAGGTCTGTTTTTTTTAAGTTAAAGAAGGTTTATTGATGATGGAAATGCTTCTTTTTAGCTTTTGCAATAAAAATGTTATTATTCATATCATTGTAGTTAAATTTAAAGTCTAAAGCGATGTGTCTACTGCTCTAAATGATCCGTGTACCCCAACACTTATGGAATACGTCGCGACATTATCCTAGTGAAAGATTTTGTTATCATCTGAGATTAAGAAGTTCCAATCGTGATCTTCTATGAAGACTGGTGGTGCAATGATACATGGTTTTAGCACAATGAAGTCACTATTTGTACAAACCATTCAACAGTGTATGGCTAATAATAATTATATATGTTGTAAAACATTTTTTTACCCGCTTAATCTGTATTTTAGATTCGCTTATTCCCAAGGACTTAATGGTGACCTTTATTGTGTTGTGGTAACCGAATTTATTTATTACGAAAATATATTAATTATTTGGAAATATTTTTTTTTACTTTCCCGAACCTTATGTATTGTTTCGTGTCTATTTTTTACATAGTGACTGTATTAGATTGGATTTTGTTCACATGTGGTGCAATACTGAACATTCCGAACGTGGTTTGGTGCTTATTGTAATAGTAAAATTATTATTAATTATTATGGAGTTTCATTTAACGTATCTTGCCTGCGCTCTCTTCTAAATTCATTTCGGTTAGTTACACTATTTTTACTTTAAAGGTCACTATTATTCCAAATAACATTCACATTACCAAAAAATACATTCAGTAAAATAATAACTAGTACGAAATCATATCTTAGAGTACTTAAAGAGTTAGCAAATCCAAATAAATGATAATAAAACAACAGGAGCAAGGAGCATGGCTTTCCTTAACTTAATAAGTATTTATATATCAATAAATAAAATATCTTCAACTTATAACTTATTAACGTGAATAGCTTAGGTATTAATTAATTTTAGCGATGTGTTTTTTGACAAACTTATGTTGAAACTTAACCTTGATTTGATCTCTTCTGATGGAATTGGACAAAGGGTTTTGGCAGCTACATATGCTGGTAATAATTGACTTGATAGTTGAATTTATCAATCAATTGAAAGAGTGCATAAATATTATGAAACCTATTTACATTCTAAAGAGTATCATAACGTTAAAAGCAAATGTATCTACTTCGATTTGATTGAAGTTTTTACATTCAAGGGTACATAGTTTATATGGATGATATAATTATTGTAAGTAACTTCTAATTCACTGATTTAATTTCAGTGATATAATAATCTTCTGGTCCCAATAATGGTCTTTTAATGTTTTTGTGTGTCTTGCACAGCAACCCGAAAATGTATTAGTTTGTCAAAAAGCACCAATTTAATGTTATTATAACAAACTCATTGTATGATAAATGATAATGGAGAAGATTGGCAAGTTTTGATATGAACTATTTGTACAAGTTAATGTGGATTGAAGCTATAAGGCTGGATTATTGTCTATTTTTATAAAGAGGATAAAATGTTAGGTGGCTAAAATGCATAATTTTAATAAAACATAGATATATTTGAGAGCTGTGAGGAGTTTCTTCGACCACCTTAACCGGTCTACGCGGAATGTTTGAAGGTTTAGACCAAGTTAATTTGGTCGGCTATTTATACGTATAATATTTATTATGGATAGTAATCAAGTATTTTTATATAATTGCATTGTAACCTTATGTAACTGAATATAACACTTGTATAAAAATTGTGTACCTACCATGAAAATTCGAAGAATATTCTCGAACGCAGTTAATTTGTTTGCTCATTTATTTTCTATTTTTAACATGTATGTACTAGTCAAATATCAGTTGAATTTATATTGATTAACGACTACCTACATCTCTTTCTGTGATATATTTTTTATGTAGAACAAAATAATTTCCCTGTAATCTGTGTATGATGTATTAGCCACATAACATCCTCATATAGGCATAGATTTTTTTGTTTTCCGCTCAACTGTTAAAAGAAAGACAAATTCCCTTTTTTCTTTTGTTGAATTTTGTTTAATTTATAATAAAAAAAAATCGTAACATAAAATATTTTATGCATTATTTTCCGATATAAATTAAAAAGTATTTATTAATAGACTATAAATAGTTGGCTGTTTAAAAAAACAATGCCATTTCGGTTGTAATAATACAGTTGAAGCTATAAGGCTTAGTGATTAGTTAGATTCTCAAAAGATAATTTTTTGTTACGCTTTGCAATAGGTTAGATTCCAATAATTAATAGCGAAAACATTTTAGTTAAATGTGTTATTTAAAGAAAAATATTACTAATCTATAAGCGATGCGCGATGGTCTAATGGCCAGGATCGAACGATTTAATTGTATTGAGTGTATAAAAGTATTCATGATAATATGGAATTTTTAAAATGTAATAAAATGCAGACAGTTAACATCCATATGTACTGGTGACATGTTCGTTATGTTTTCCATCTCACTATTTGGGTGTAATATTGGTCGAGAGAGATATGTGGGTCAATGTTCTTCAACTGTCAACGAATTCAAAATCGCCTATCTCAGCGCCTCTATCGGTCATTTTTAGAATTAGCGTAGAAGACGTTAAAGCCATCTTACCTTCGTAAGCTTCATTGATCGTCAAAGGCTTGCCAGTGTAGTTTTGATACATTTTAATTACTACACAATATAGGAAATTTTGATAAAGAATTTTGTAAAACACTAGCTATACAAGTATGCATTTATTAATCTGAAAACTCTTAAATTAAATCAATATTCAGAAGTTTTGGAAATTCGCGATTATGATTAGGTGTACATTTCATAAACATTAAAACAGATTTTAGAATGCAAATTTAGTTAAAAATATCGATATTAATTACAATTTCTATGTAAAGTGAAACAGACGCCAGTGAGATCAATGTGATTTCGATAAAAAAAAATTCAGATGTAATAATTTTATGCCTTGCTTATACATATAAAAATCTACATCTCCCTATTCCACACTTTGACCCATAAATCTTAAAAATTGTAACACACTCATCTCTGTAAATATCTTGCCTTTACAGAGCTAATGCAGTGAAATCAACACTTGAATATTAGTAGCAGCGGTAATGTCTAATATTGTAAGCTTATAGGCGATACTGTACATAATTTAAATAAACTAGCACGGGAACTGTTCTGATCAATGCTGTTTGTTTTATTTACTCCTGGGTTATATCAGTAACGTGAGACAAAGTGACAAGCAATAGAGTGCTTTTTTGCACGGCTTTTTTCGTGATAACCAAAGACTGCTAAAATAAATGCAAGACATTTCAATGAAAAAAATCGTATTCGGCTAGCGGGATTCCGTTAGACCCCCCCGACTAATAAAGAGGAGACTTTTCAATATCGCTATAAATGTTTTCTACTTAGCTAGAGTCATAGCATGAGAGCATGAAGAAGGTATTCCTTAGAGAGTATCTATACTCTAAGAGGTATTCACACCTTGAATGAATTATTTTGCCTTATTTATGTTACTTTTTCCAAGATTCGTACAAGCGCTAGTAGAAGTCGTAAGATGTAGCGTCTCGTTGTCTACCGGCAACGGCGAAGGCGATTTGTTGAAGAGTCTGTAAACTCCATGATGCAAATACTTGCTTCATGGTAAACTCGAAGCATCGTCGTCGTTACTGGCGGTGTGAATTAATATTGTACTAATAAAATTAAGTAAATGAATGATTAAAAAATGTGTTTTTTTTTACTGTGCTTTGAAATCTATGAGTTATTCTATACCTTTATCTTTTTGTTCGTTTTGATATCGTTTCCAAAAATAATGCCTTGAATAATAAAACGTAGCTCTAAGCAATCTATGGCAACAACAGTCAATGTCAAACTGCAGTCACAAACGTCATCAAATAGGGATGCAAAGAATAGGTGTTGGTAAGTCTAAATCGATCATTTTATCGAATTACCTTAATTCAATACCTTGATAGTTATTTCACTCTGACTTGTATTATTTCAAGTGCAGATATAATTTAGATTTCAAGAGGTTTAAGCGGTCCTATGCAACATTTTTGTGTTCCCGACCGATTTTCAATCACTCAATGGAGATTAGCCAACATAGGCATTGTACAAGCGTGTGTGCAAACACAGATGCATTCTATTCCCTCAATCTCATAGTCTGATCGGACGGCAATCCAACACGACCGGAGAGAGATCAGGTGCAGGACCAATGGCAATGACCAATGCTTTCCGAGGCATGGAACAATTGATATTAATTTATACTACGCACATAACTTACAAAAAATCCGAGGTGCTTTAGGTTCGAACCCGAGTTCTTTGACTTGCTAGTCAATGGTTATAACGGTCAGGTAATAAACACAACTAGGCTATCACGAGTCACGACTCATAATGGAACTGGACTAACAATGGAACTCACCTGGAATATAAGGCAACTAACAAAAATCATCATCCATTTTTTACTTTTATTATTTATTATAGTTACTGAATTATTATATCAATCGATACGTGTACTCATATTATACTTGATACATTAACAGCACATCACTATTCGATACTACTGTCATTGTACTGTCAATTCATGAAATTACATCTGTCATTTGATTTCATTGTTGCGATCGTGTCGATGACGGGGAGCTGTTTGGATTTTGTAGTGTTTTTACCATAAGACCGTAATTATTTTCATGAGTACGAAGATATAATTGCCGTGATAAGTGCAACAATAGGTGGTTAATTCTAATACTTTAATGCATCCGTGAAAAAACTCAGTGTTAGTGATGAACGTAATAATCTAATAATAGTTTTTTTTAACAAATGTCTCCAGTGAAATTTGAAATTAGTGTTGTTATGATCGATATTTGATTTCGAAGTGGCGGGTAACGACAATATGGGGCAAAGTCCGAGCTCTGTGTTGAGCAAGAGCGGGCGTAGAAGTTCGTTTCGTAGGTTTGTGCGCCGGAGTAAATTGAACAAATCTAGTTTAAGTCACACGTTTAATTTGCCGCCTTCTGAGGATTACCCGGAGCTGATGAACGTGAACACGGCGACGGAGGAGCAGCTGATGACCCTGCCAGGGGTGAACAGGCAGCTGGCGCGAGAGATCGTGCGACATAGGCAGATGATTGGACGATTCAAACGAGTGGACGACCTCGCTCTTGTCTCTGGTAAATAGTAGTTTTAAGTTTAACCTCGAGAATAATGCAATAATGTGACAATTTTTGCATGCATGACTCAGTGAAATTAACGAAGTTGTTAGCGTAATTGCTTATAAATGCTTATTCAGTCGAATGTTCGGTTATGTAGAGATGAATATGGCTTCCTTTAAACCAAGTCAAGGTTTCTATTGAACCGTTGATAATCATTACTTTTTATACGTAAGTTCTTTGTTAATTATCCACAAATTGGAACATAAGGACTAATTTAATACTTCAAAGTTACTTTATGTAAATAGAACTGTTTACATGGGATTACTGTAAATCATTGTGTGATTTTCTTTTATTTGAGAGATAATTGGTGTACATTATGTAAATGTATTCAACAAGGTACCAAAGCCATTTAAATACTTGAGTTTTAAACAATAGATACAATAGGTACCCTAATCTCAATTATGAGTATTAAATATTCTACTGTTTTACTAGCCTAAGTGAATGTGTATTATAAATATCATTAATGGAAACAAAAAATAATGATGAAAGAGATCTTCTTTGTTATATGGTTGTTAAACAATCTGGTGTCAAAGTTTAAACCTCTCTAGCCTCTGACATGGCTTGACACACAGTATAAAGATCACTCAAGTGTGCTGGTTTCCTCACAATGTTTTCCTTCTCAATTTTTGTGATTAGAGAACCTAATTCATTTCAATTCTGCATATAAATGCGAAAAGTTAAAGTTGCTTGCCTGGATTTGAACCTACAACCTGCTTAGCTGGTTATAAAATAAGATTTTTTTTTTGTACCAGTAGCCTGTCACTTTGACATTGACAGTGACGTTTCTTTGTTTACATTCATCATCACAAGTTGTAACCGGTCACCTTCACTCTACTTGTGTTTACTCCAACCTTGATATTGGCAGAATCATCTTGTAATGTGATGAAGCCATTTTATTAAAATTAGAATTGGAACATCCCAAAGACTGGCCACTGCTGGACACAGTCGTCCCCTTTAAAATTTGACATAATTCACATTTTTGTATAAGTAGGTAAATGTATGATGGTTACTTACAAAATTTATTGATACATATGAATTCATTTTCCTTTAATTAAATTAATTTATACATAAGGAAATTTATTATATTATGCTAAATGTTTGAATTCTTCAAACTGATATCCTTTGATCTCGGATTTGCTGGATTTTTTTTTGGTAATAGGTACCTATAGGTATGTAAAATGAAAAATTATTGTTGTAGTGTCATAAAATTAAAAATATACTACCTAGTTCAATAATTATATCATAACTTTTACTTATTCGTAATTATAATAATTGTGTAAAACCTATAAGTGTATGTCCTTCTAGGGCATCCCATTCCTGCGTTTCCCCCAAAAATACACTTATATACCTAATTCGTTTTAATCAAAGTATGTAGTTCTCCCTACCAAAATCTAATCAGTAAAGCATGTTTATTTCATAGACTTGATGAGATAATAACTTTCTAATTTAAATACACTCATAACTAGATAGTTATATGTATACACACAAAATCTAGCTGTGCAACTTTTCATTGTAATCTAGACTTCTACTGTCGATTTTGTCTACTTTTCTTTTTTTGGATGTATATTAAACTCTTTTAAATACGTTTCGTCATCTTTGATTGGTAATCTATGAAATAAATCAATGCTAGAAAGCAAATTCGGCTTGTAAGAGTGAACTCGATATCTACTTAACATTTTTTGCGCACGCGATTTCAAGAGATGTTTCGCGGCGCCCGGATCAAATTGTGGGGAGAATTGTCCATATATTATGCTCTAAAGAACCAGAAATGAGACACAATAGGAAATGCACTGTTATTAATTGTCGCCGGCATTTTAATGAGAGTTAAAACTTATACAGGCTAGAAGAAGATTAATACCTAAAAATGTGCAACGTGGCTAGAGTTGCCAGATATTCCGCTTTTCAGCCCTCTCTGGATACGTCGCGCCAGCACCATAACCATAAGACGGACGCCTAAAGCCTAGCTTTTTCACCTAAGCAGCCGATCGTCTACTTAAAAAAAAATAACCAATCCTAATTGAGTAGTGAGATTGGTTTCAATTAAGTCTGTGATTTTAAATAAATGGATTGTAACCATATTAAGAATGTTTCCCGATTTTTCCGTCCCTGTTTCGGTCTTTCCTCATTTGAGTCCCGATATTTAGAAAAACGGATTTAGCAACACAAATCGTGGCCGCCTCATTGTCTCCAGTCTGCCAGCCAAAAAATTCTCTATAGAAATATTAAATGAAATTCCAGATACCCATGTTTAGTTTCGTAAAAAATAACTTAACCTAAGCTAGACTTAATATTTTTTATTTTTTTTACATGTTAGCTTATTAAAGAGAATTATTTAATCACACGCCTTAGACGTACGAGATTTGAAATTTCTACTGATGCTGGTCGGATACGGTGACTTAGCGGTCAGAGCATCGACACGGTACGTCGAAGACCGTGGGTACGAATCCCATCCGTATCAGTTGTTTTTTTCAAATTTTCCCATTAAATAATTATACTAAGCTACACTTTATTGCGCGAATCCTTCTCGCATTTGGCTCGTATTTTTTAAATGATATTTAACTGGTCCATATTACGTACGTATTGTATAATAAATCTAAAACTAATCAATAAAGATAACTTGTCAAGCAAGCAGAAACTCATTGTCATTATGAAACCAATCTTAGCAACATCATTAAATTTATTGATTGACCTAAAAATAAATAATAACTGTTTGTCTAGTTAGCTATTAAGCTAAGTCATTTACCTAGTTAAAAGACTAAATTTAGTTGATGTTAAAGCATGTTTTTATGTAAAAAACATAACCCTTCCTGGCAATCGGGTAAAAATAGGTACATTAACATAGACTCACGCCTTTATTCCCAAAGGGTAGGCAGTACCCCCACGTTTCGCCGGCTATGTTATAAGTCCCATGTTATAGGGGACAAGCCTATTCCTATTAACCGGGCACAATTTCAGACTACGTGTTGCTACTGAAAATTTCCTAATGGAAAAATCCAATAACACTGCCAGAACCTCGTGTTCAGCAGTCGCGTTGTACTGCCACGTTGAAGGTTTCAGGTTCGAAACCCAGGCACGCATCACTGACTTTTCGCCTTCAAGTGCGTATTCGAAATGAATTATCACATTGCTTAAAAACGGATTATTAATTAACACAGTATAAGTAAACCAGCTCACTTAATGATATTCTCAATGATGTGCCTTTAGGTACCTACCATGTCAAAGGCCACGCGATTTAAACTTTGACTAGTTTATTTACCGACCACACGATAAGAAGAAAAAAAAAATTTAGGTTGGACCAATCGTAGATAAAAGTACTCAAGTCGGCTCCTTATAATAATGGAGCAGGTAATCAGTGTACAAACATAAAAAATACGCAACGAATTTATACATAATATATATTATTAAAAATACATCTGCAATTTTCTGAATACTATTGTTTTTAACTCGTCTCTAAAATAACCACAGATAGCTTAAAATAAAACACCAATACCATTTATAAATTTCCAATATTTTCCTTATAATAAACAACTTTAATTTCCTTCTAGGTATTGGTGCTGAAAAACTAGAATTATTAAGGCCGGAAATATGCACAAGTGCGCGCAAACAAGTGTCAAGAGCAAGTTCGCGGACACAATCATTGGACAGTGTTCGGATACAGTCGGAAACCAAACTATGTTCCATCAACTCCTCGAGTGTTTTTCAGTTACAATGTGTACCGGGACTCAACCAAGAAATAGCCGCTAACATAGTAGATTACCGAAACAAAAAAGGTCCGTTCAAGTCATTAGATGATTTAATCAAGGTCCGTGGTATGGACATAGTTAGGTTAAGTACAGTTAAACATCATTTAAGTTTGGAACCAAGAAAGTGTGGGAGTGTTCAGCATTTAACAAATGGGCATGTCAATGGTTGGGCCGATATACAATCTATGTCGAATGGGATATCAAGTACCCCTAAAACTCCGCATAGGAAGAGTTTATCAATGCCAACGAATGCCAAGTTCCCTATGACATTGCCAAATGGGTTTGCCACAGTGCCAGTGAATGATATATTAGATTTACTATCTGCATACTCTCATAGACCTATAGTAGAAGAGATGTTTATGTACGAGAGGGACGGAGTGAGGTGCTGTCGACTCGCATCGTGGAACCTCCATCAGCTTAGTGTGGAGAAGATCACGAACCCTGGAGTTAGGGAGGTCGTCTGCAGGACTATTTTGGAAAATAAGTAAGTATCTTCTTTCTACATCTAATTAATCATTTACGAATCTATGAAACAGATACAGTAGGTGTTCTTTGAAAGACCATAAAATGAAATTTTATATCCGGAATTTTGCATTGGTCTTATTATCCTTCTCAATTTTTGCCGGATCTAGGTATGTAGTGAATTAATCGATTGCCAATTAGATCCCAGCTGCTAGAGTCTAGCACTTTTACCCATATTACTTCTAGAATAAGTTTATACTGTAGCCATGCGTACACTACCTACGCCAGCTTTCGTAAAAAAAATTACCCATTTTACCATTTGTCTATTCCTTTTCGGAATTTAAAATCGAGACAGCCGACGATGGAAAACTATGTTAGATACTGCTGGATACCATTAAAAATTAAATTATTTCTTATTCCTGCGAAAGACGTAACTCTTCATTATTCATTACACCCTTGAGCTCCGATGCCGATAAATAAATATTTAAGAATCACGAAAATTAACAATTTATCTTGGCTGGTTTGACATAGTTTTCCAAACAATGTTATCGTTAATAAATTATTATTACAATCGCGTTACTTATCGTGTCGTGTTTGTTTTAGAAACGTAGTTGTTTAGCATATTGGAATAGGGAAATGATAATTTCTAAATCATTGTCACAGCGCTGCTGGGTCAAGGCCAAAGTCATCATTTATATAAAAGTCATAAATAAGTCATTATCTACCAGTCAAAATGCTTTTCGTTGGTGGTACAAAGAGAAGTGTTCTAAAATGATAATAGAAAGAAAGAATGTGGCATCGTAGCTCCCAAGTTATGAATTATGAGCAAAATCAAACGATTATAGTAAATACACTAGGATTTTATTGAAAGCACGTACGATACCAGTGAGTAGGTACATACAACGGTAGCCATAGACAAGAAAGACAGATTGTCAAAATCAATTTAGATACGTTTGTGACAGATGGAATAACAAGTTACCTATTAACCTTGACATTGGCAGAAACATCGTGTAATTGCGATGGAGCCAGTTTATTAAAATTGGATTGGAAGTTGCGTTTAGAAATCCAATACCAAACGGATGAACCGATTTTGATTGAGTTTTTTTTTATATTGGTAAGGTATTATGATCGAGATTGTAGATGGCTAAATAAAAAATTGTAAGAATTTTTGTCTCGAGGATTTTTTAAATTTTATACTTGTCAAAGTTATAAGGGAAAGAAAAATAGAAAATGCTTCCCGAAAAATGGAAATTATAGTTTCCTTTTGTCCGTCCGTCCATTGTTTCGACATACGTCACAGCCGTAACTTCCTCGAATATATTTTTGTGAACAAAATCTGCATTCATGAGGAAATAACAAATTTATTATGTTGAAAAATATAGATCTTTAGGCAAGACATATTGGTACCATTTTTGGGCATTTTCTTTTTACAGATAATTCTATAAGAAGATTTGTTGTTGAGCATGTCGATGTGTAAATAATACCTATTTCCTTCTGTTACAATGTTTCTTAGTCATGGACACATGCTTCACAATGTCTAACGATCGAAATATCGTGCCATACCCAATTAGCTACTAATTATAATCATTAGAGAGTAATTTATGACTGCTGTTCGGAAACGGAATTTTTAATACTTCAGTTTAACCTCTGGTGCGACACATACTAAAATTATGTAGGTACTACTATTGTTTTATGAGCGCGTGTTTAAATTTTAAAACCACCCCTTGTGTTACCGCGACATTTCAGGAATTTAATCATTCAACATTTTGTTCTACGGTACTAGTTTTTTTTTTTCAGGATAGAAAGTAGTCTATATACATGTATATCTGACTACCTCGTTGGTCTAGAGGTAGCAAGCGCGACTACTGAGCACAAGGTGCTGGGTTCGATCCCCGGGTCGTGCAGTGTTATTGGGTTTTTTCTATTAGGAAATTCTTAGTAGCAGCACGGAGTCTGGAGTTGCGCCCGGTAAATGATAATAGGCTCGCTCTACTACATGAGACTTATAACACAGTCAGCGAAACGTGGCCGCGGGGGTGTACTGCATACACCTCTGCCTACCCCCTCTGGGGAATACAGGCGTGAGTCTATGTTATATGTTTTAAAGTAGTCTAGATATTTAATGTGCCAAGAACATCCAAGCTTCAATCTCAGCGGAACAACTTTTAGTATGATCTACATTATTCAGTATTAGCGTTTCGCCCGCGACTTAGTTTGCGTGGAGTTTTCATCCTCTATTTTACCCGATTAGGAGTGAATTTCTGAAGACCTTCCTTAAGTGCAACTCTAGGATAACCAAGGAATATTTCCTCTAATTTCCAAGTCTCTAGGACTAAAGGTTTATAAGCTGTGAGCCTGTGATATCAAGATCGTTTATAAAAGCTAAACAAAAAAAAATAGGGTGTTCTGTGTCGGGGATTTTTTAATTTTTAGTTTTTATAGCGGCCATAGTAGTACCTACATACTGAATTTCTTCAAGAGTCTATCTATTACGGTTGCCAGACCCTTTTCCATGTGGTAAACGAATGCCCACTTCGCTGTTTTCCCAGTGGAATGTCGGTAGTCCATAAACTTACACCTGCCGCCGTAGGCTGGCTAAAAAACTTGGATATAGAGATCTGATTCACGCAGGATGAATGCCATACGCAATGATGCTGACGGTTCAAATAATACAGCTCTGAGACAGACGGGAAAGCAGAAGCTTCGTAATCGAGTCCCGTTGGCACCCTTTGAGTACGAAACCCTAAAATATTACAATTAGAATCTAACCAGACCATTTTCCTTCAGGTTATCATTAATAGCCGTACAAGATGTGTTGGAGGAGGCCGCGTTGAAGATTATCTGTGATGAATTGAACTCTCCTGTGTTGAGGAGGGTGAGGGAGTGGAAATGCAATAGCCAGCGGTGGGAGTACTGCTTATCAGAACGAATAGAAAGGTATGTTGTACACTTAATAGTAATCCTTAAGTCCATGTCTCAGAAAGCTTATTTACACCATTTGTAATATGAGAACTGCTGAACTGGTGGATTTGTCTTCGCCTGGAATAGCAGAATAAAACAAAAAAAAAGAATGATTCCTCTAGGGTAGGTAGGGTAGGAGTAGATTAGATTAGGGTAGTGGTAGTTTTATAATACGAATAAGATTTTAATTAAAGTTGAATGTGTTTTTTTCACATATTTACTAAAACCAGTTGTCCATTCAGTGATCGAAATTCAGCCGTATTTTTTTTATAAATTTTACCTTTCTGCACTTCTTCTAAATAATCACAAATCATTTATTTCCAAACTAAGTGTACAATATGGTCTTAATTATTACTAGTGCTTATAACTTAGCGGCCCTTTATATAAACTTTTACTACTTATGCTAAGTTTCACACTCCTTCGTGCGCGCAATATTCTTAAAAAGGGATCCACAGTTTTCGCTTCACGTAGGTACTAGGTATTAATATACAACGTAGCATAGGATAACATAGGACAACGTCTGCTGATTCAGCTAGTTACAAACAAATCTTACATCAGTAATATTTCACTTTCAGTCCCCCTATTTCAGAATCGATTACCGCTAAAGTCTTAGACATAACTAATTCAAAACTAAATTGATTCAGTTGTGCTAGACCACATTACGGATCTAAATCGCTGTAATACCGGTTGCGTGCCAAGAACTGCTAGGAAAACAACGTGATTGAAAAACACGTGGCTTTTAAGTATTAGAGATAAGACAACAATTACACGAGTGTTCGAAGATTAGATTGCATGTTTAATTGGACATCTGCTCGTTAATGAGGTAAATCAAAGTGTACTGTATAATAGCTATAAATTAAAAATGTAGGAGTGTAGTGGTTTCCAGTCTAAGAATAGAACCACCCTTACTCATCCCGCGGGTGTCGTAAGAAGCGACAACGGGAATCGGCTGCGGGATGCATCATTCAGTGTAACAGCAATCATCTGCTACTGCGATCTCCAACTCGCTTGCCCAGCATGGCGATTATGGGCAAATACCTCCAAAAGCGCACAAAAGTGACGCGCACTGGGCCTAGGCCTATGCTCAGCAGTGGACTGATATAGACTGAAATAAAAATTAAGATAACTGATTATATTTTAGATTCAAAAGAGGTTATGTTGTAATAGTTAAGGTATTTTATTGGCCCTGTATAATTCAGAGGATTACGTTTCAGCTCACGCTGTTATTTTTAGCAGTACTGGTTCTATTGCGCGATGTCACGCTGACGGGTTACGCCTTTGTAGAACGCCTTTTTTCTAATGGCCCGGTGACATGCAATGAGTGTATTACGACTTACGAGTGAAGTTGGCAGGTAGGAAAGTTGACTTCAATTATTTTAAATTTCGAATTGTATGAAAATATTAATGTGGCCTGTATGTTGCGAAAGTGCTATTAGTTCAATGCAAAATATCAAGTAGTTACGTATGTCTATATGGCTTTTTAAATTCTAACTGCGGGTAGTCACCAACTAGCTTTCACATACTCTCTTCGGACACCTCTACAATCTCCCCTGAGATCAGCCTCATGCTCGTCCTTCTACAGAAGACAAAAAATTTCGTGCCCCACACGCCACGTCTTTATTTGATTATTAAATTCTGGCTTGCGGGGCACGACAACCGTCTTTTATAGAACACTGGCGCGTAAAAGGTTAAAGCATAGAAATCGATTCTAAACAAAAATTATTTAAGTGTAGCTTACAAGCTTACGCTGTTAACCCTTAAACTACGTAGTTGCTTATCAGTAAACCGCCTTGCGTGTTTCAAATGCCAACTGTGTGTAGAACACTCCCCTAATGAGGAGGTTCAATGTGACTTAATCGAGACACCTGTTGATTGTCTAAACAACTTCAAGTCTCTGTGAATTTCTTTCGGGTGGACTTCTAGGGAAGTGTGCACGCATCATCACTTACCATTTAAGTGAGATAGTGATCCAACTTGAGAAGGGTTACTAGTAAAATAAAAATTAACAAGAAAAAATCTTGAGAAATCATCTTGAGAAATCATCGCAGCAATAGTTAAAACGTGAAATTTTGATAGAGCAATCGCCATTGCTAAAAGTAGGTAATCTGCTTTGGCCCTAATACTTAGATTATGCTACATTTTGTGCACCAAATCAATTAATTGAAACTCTAAATTTATCCTGTAAATTAGTTTAAAATGGCATATAACTAAAACTGTATAAAAAACTGTATGTTTATAGTAAGATTCTGTTATTGTAGTACCGTTAGTAGACATTATGATGTGCCGCAGGAATATATTTGCATACTTATTTTGTAAGGAAATCCTAATATGGAGCCTAAAGTGTATGTATGTAGTTATTTCTATGCTGCTACTTGCTGCCCGGGATTTTATCCGCATTTTTTTGAGATAAAAAGTATCCTATATTATTTAAGGATAGTATGGAGTCATAGTAAAAATTCCATTTTGAAATTGTACAGATTACTTTTTTTCTGGATTTTTTCTAGCTCTAGGAAAATTTTAGGAAATTGAAAAAGAAAAAGGATACGGCCTCGCGGTTCTAGGTCCCGCTCGTATCCTTTTTCGTTGCATCATATTCATAACATCAATGACTCAATTATGATAATGAGCTCTTTTATGAGAATTCACAAAAAAAAGATAATCAAATCATGTTTAGATTTATGATTCCTATTTTACTATAGTTTCATAAACCATTAACTTGTTGCATCTTTATTATTCTTTGCGAGGTTAGATTCTTCTAAATGATTTACAATACTTCTTTATTAATAATAATCTTATAAACCTATAATAATTTAATAAGTATATGTATTACATAAGTCACCGAGTAATATTTTTATCATTGCGATATTTTTCAGAAAAATATTTTGTAAAATTTCCATTATTTGAACAATATCAATTACATAACTATGTTCAGGAATAGTGTAACTTTGTATTGGTGACATATATGTTTAGAATCGGTTCAGTAGTTCTATAGACAACAACATGCAAAGAAACAAACAAATCGTACTTATCATAATATTAGAGTGATTTGAAGATCCCTACTTGGAAATACAGATAGAGAAAGGTGAAGATGATGTACACAGTTAAGTACACTCTTGAATCAGGAAAATAAATGACAAACGTTTGATCCAAGCAGAGGTCCAAATTTCAATGCAAAATTTGTTACGAAAAAAAAAAAACATTTTCCTCTTAGCGAGTCCCAAATGCAAATTCCAACTAAGTCAGCTCAATTGTGACACTATAAAACCCAATACAATGATTGTTCACTGTACATAGTTCATATCGTCCACGGCTATAACGAAATTGTAACCGAGCGACACGAATCTGCAGCACGTGTGCTTGCACGTTGGTTTAATGGAAGTAATGTCGTTTGCATACAGCTATAGTTTATGAGACAACCCATTAATTCTGTCCATTGGGTTAAAAATCCGTTACCTATAGTAAAATTTACGCCTCTTTTTAATTTTTGTGGTTAGTGTCCTTGTTTTAAGAAATCCTCCTAGTATTATTGTTTACAAACTCTTTGAGGTTTAACCCTATCCTTTCTGACGTCAGCAACCCAAAAGTTATTATTCTAATCTAAGGTAAAGCCTGGTAAGGCTAGAGGATTAATCTTGAACTTCAATTTCATAATTATATACAAACTCATAGCAACGTTAGTGCAAAAGCGATAAAGGAATTTACAACTGTTGCGTTGTAAAAATAGGATTGGCATTGAATTCGTAGTTCAAGAGTAGGCCCCCTAGTTTTCAGAAACACACTCTTAAACATCGTAATGAAACCAGCACACCTGAGAGATTTTTCAATGGTGTGTAAAGTGTAAATCCATGTCAGAGGCCTATGGGTGGTTTAAACTCTGAACCTAGGTTGTTCATCAACCATACGATAAGAAGAATTTAATAATAGTACCTTTCCTCGTTTAGTTTGCTGGATAATTGGAATACTTCTATTTCTGACTGACTAATGTGTGTACCTTTTAATTGTTAGTTATCTGCTAGAAGTAGGTATTCAGCGACACTAATTGGTGGCCCCTTTCGTTTAAAAAGATTGCTGTTATAACATAGAGCTGACTTGTTTTTTTTTATATCCACGTGTATTTAATGTTGCTCTCCTACAAAATAGATATAGATTAGACTAGACTTCTTATACATTTTAACTTCCTTTCTCATGCGTACAGCTAAAGAATGGAATAATAATCTTCCGGCGCCTGTATTACCCGAACATTATAATTTGGATATCTTCAAATCTAGAATGAATAGGCATCTTAAAGGCAGATGTGCTCCATCGTAGACCACACCGCTTACCATCAGGGCGAGTGGTCAAACATGCCTTTTTCATTGAAAATTAAAATACAAAGTGTATTTATAGTATCTCAGATTTGAACGAGGAGGTTAATATTCGGCAGGGGTCACCAATTAATGACACTGAATGAATAAGGCGGTCAATGTATTCTCAGTATCAGAGTGATTTATTAATGATGTGGGTATTTTGACTAATTAATTTCTGAAATAATTATTTTAACTGAGGGTATAAATATAAAACTTTATAGAATTGTGAATCCGAGCATTTGTTTGCTAGTTATTCTTAGATAATGATAACTTAAAATGGCTGACACTATAATGTTGAAAAAAAAAACATCGTGTATCGCGCTATGAATAAATATTTTACAAAACAAGGAAAATGTATAAAAAGCTCTAAGAAACTGGTAGGTGTTTATCAAGATTCTGCACCTTCGTTATTTTAACTACTTTTCTAAAGTGGCCAAGTAAATTTAAAATTTGCAGAAAAAATATCGAATACGAACCTCTCACTTGCAGCCAGTTTGAAAAATAACTTTCGTGGTAAACTAATTCCCAAGCCCGACTTCGCAATAAATGCACTCTTTGTTGAAAAGGAGAAAATTCATTATAGGAGGAAGATTTTCAAATGAATTTCGCTCTTTATATTACAATTACTTTTAAATATACATATACAAGTAAAGTTAATAAAAGCGTGTTAAAAGAATTGTATTATCGTTTATTTTCGGGTCAATACCGCTCCTTATATACACAGTAGTAAGCGGATTATTTACGAGCTTCTAGGCGATTTGGTTTATGGTAGTGTCAGTATTTCAGCTTCTATTCGCAAAAGGCGGTATATTTATGTTGGTTAGTTTATGGATGGTTTTGGACCATCTTTTTACTTTACACGACTTCTCTTTAGCTGTCTGTAAGAAAACTGTCTTTAAACTCCAAAATTGTCCAGTTCCAGTAAACTCTCGTGACTTTTTATTATAATTGATTGTTATATGTATATTCATTAAATGATATATATAAACCGTAACCTCTCATATATTATCTGCATAGAAACAACTAATCAAATGAGTCACAGTATAATGTCCTGTCTAAATAAAGACGCCCTTGTAATTCCCTTGCTAGGGCACTCCGTCTGCAATGCTCTCGTTTTATTTCTCGCATAAATAGCGCAGTTGACTGTTTTGTACAGACTAGCAAAAAGGCACGAATCAGGACTTTAATTGTCAAGACCTTTCCATTCGTGGATTTAATGCTATGTCTGAAGTTGTTTAGCGATTGGGAATAGGTCATTCTTCACGGCGGCGCTGTATCAATGAGTGTTGTTTAAGGCCGATTTAGCTGCCTGTTATCTGTTATATGTCTAATGCCCTAAATTTTTTTGAAAATATCTTGAAGTTTTTTTTAATGTTAGGTAAATAGTGCAGTTGTTATGTCTTCAATTGTAGCCCTGGCATACCTAAAATGTTCATGACTGATTGTCTAACTACCCTTTTTTTTTTTTTTTTTTTTTTTTTTTTCGTGTGGAAAACCCCTTATGGGTACTCCACCACCAAAGGGCCAGTGATGGAGTTATGTCCGACTCGCACGGACTAAAAACCACACGGTGTTCCTCAACGGACCTCTGGACGGGAGAACGGGGTTCACTTGTGTATTCACCGCCCTCCCGCCCTGGTCTTGACCCGCCAATGGCAGGTCCCGCCGTTGTCGGCGCCCTGGCCGCCGCCGAATCCTCTTGAGAGGCGCGCGTGGAACACGACGCGTCGTCCTCTTGGGCCTGTTAGTGGTTGGGCGTCAGACTGCCCCTAGGTCCGACGCCCACAGGCCAGCAACTCATGGAGGCCGGAGGTCGTTAGTCGCCCTCCGGCGTCTGGTGCGTCTCCTGCGAGAGGGAAGTGTGGTTGTCATTTCCCTCTCTCGCTCTGCCGCCTCCTTTGTGGACATCACCTCTTCGCAAAAGGAGGCGACGGCGTTCCACGCTGTCTCGCTCTCGACCATCGATTGGATGATGTTCGGGAGCGAGAGGCCACCGACTGCTGCCTCGAGTTCACGGCGCTGATCCGCCCAGGCTGGGCACTCCTCTAGTGTATGCTGCGCCGTGTCCTCGAGGCCGTTATTGCAGTGATGGCAACCAGACGATTGCTCCCGGCCTATTCGGCACAGGTACTTTCCAAAACAGCCGTGTCCGGTTAGCACCTGCGTCAGCCGGAAGGTTAGGGCGCCGTGCTGGCGCCCCAGCCAATCCTCCATGGTGGGCCTTACCGCCGCTATTGTGGCGTGCCCATTGTCTAACTACCCTAAAATATTTCCATACAGTGAGAACAGTTAAGTGGCAATTCGTATACGAGTGGTTGACGATTCTATTGCTATCATTTTGGGACAAGTGGCAGACATTTGATTGTTCCTTATGTCCGTTTGATGGGTATTTGATTACATAATTATTTTGTAAGCAGATTTAATGGTGTAACACACAATTCATTCGTTGGTCGTTTACGGTATAGGGATGTGGTTTTTAACTGCCATCCCCTAATCTTCTATACCTATCAGCCCTAGTTGCTTTTTTGAGACTCCAAGGGGTGACTGTGTGAGTCTGCATCGTCTCCTAGGGTACTTGTCCTTTTTTATGACCTTCGCTTATAATCTCCTTCCACTTTATTTGATCATTAGTGGTTTGAGCGTTGTTTGGTGTCCAAAATAATGGAGATTTGATCCGTCCATTAGATGGCACTATGTCCTCTGGCCTTTTACCCCTATCTACCCTGGCAGCTTTTTATTTATTTATAATTGAGGAGAAATGGCAAAAAATAAAGAGATGATCTGACATCATAGGTCTTGCTCATCTGTCTGGACGTCTCACGCTAATTGAGTATTCAATATATTGAATTCCTCCATTGTTACACTTGCACTCTTGCACTTTGCGCGAGGTCACAATTAATTGACGATTGTTAACATTATAACATAACTGGCCACAATGGTGGGCCAATAAAATTATTTATAATCGCGTGTTCGACAATAATCGTGGACATGGCGCAATATGCAAATGAAATGATAATGTGTGGCACGATCGCGAAACACTTATTTTGAGTAGCTTAGATATTTTGGTATATCACACAATGCTTAAAGTCGAATGTAGCAAAAATCTGAATACAAATAGAATCTTTGACATGTCTTGCTAGAAATCATATAAGAGGTTTCTTAAGTTGCAATGTCGTAGATGCAATAATAAGACCTGAAAACTCAGAATCGGACTTGTAAGTCTGAAGTCATGTCGTAAAATTCCACTATACCCTTGTCCCACGGGTCACAATGTCGCAGCTATCAACAACCAAGCTGCTTCTGTCGAAAGGATTCAGCCATGGCTGGACAAAGCCTGGTTTCCAAGCGACTTTCGGCGATGTTCGGTGTAATGTGAGTGATGGGTCTGGATCATACGGATACCATCCAACTTCCGTCCTCCTGATAGACAAATGAACTCCATCGTAGACCACAACACCTCTTACCACCACGACGGTGCATGATCACTTGCCATGTTATAGTTTTGAAAAAAGAATCGCACTGCTTATAAAACGTGTCTCCCGAAGGTAATCAGAATTACCAATAATTTCAAATATATTTTATCGTACAAACCTGAACCAGATTTAAAGGATTTGCAGATATGAATTACTTTGTATGTAATTATAACTAAGCTTGGTGATAAGGATACATATATCACAATCATTATGTAGGCTCGTGAATATGCTTCTACTGACTGAAGGTAGTAGATAATTTATTATGAATGGTTACCCGGAAACTTTGATAGCGCGAATCAGAATTCCGGGATGTCATTGATAGATTGTATGTATGTAGGTATTTACTCCTGAACTATCCATTTTAATAAACTTTTGAGCGCCAGTTTTCTATATGACAAAAATTGTCGTGCCCTAAACGCCACCATTTATGTATAAATACGTGGCGTGTAGGGCACGATATTATTTTTCTCTTGATTAACTCTATCGCTCTAAGGATTAAATGTCGCTGGAATCAGTAGCGTGCCTACCATACGTATCTAGGCAAGCCCGACTTGCCTAATACTTTTCTCAATACTTTATTATGTAGTATAGATTTTACTTCAATTTAACTTTTTTTAAAGTTAGCCTTACACGCTGTGCTATGCACGCCACTGCCCGGAATAGATTTCTTTCTGCTATATAAAATGAAACTGCTATAATACTATAGACTCCAGCGGTCACATAACAATTAATCTTCTATTGTGTCACGTTTGTTGCTTTGACAGGTAAATGTTTTGAGTGATACAATGATACTGAAACAATAGATTATGTATTGTTTGTTCATGTTTTTGTTTTACAATATTTATGGTCTTTTTATAGAAATGACATTTAGTGTCTATCTTTATACTAGCTGTACGGCGCGACTTTGTACTTGTTATTATCCTAACTTTGTACCTTTTCTACGGTTACACTACTCTACCCTAGTCTCTATCCTACACTTCCCTATCCTGCACTACCCTACTTAACCCTAGCCTACCCTACACTACTCTACCCTTATCCTACCCTACCCCTACTCTACCCCAACCCTACCCTACAAGTAATTCCATGTTTTTGTTCGTTCTGCTATTTGACGTGGAGACAAAAACCAAAATCACCAACCAACAAATCAAAAACCAAGAAAATCGGTCCAGCCGTTCTCGAGTTAAGTGTTCGAACAAACTCGACGTTGTTTTATCTATTAAGATGAGCACTCCATTTTACTACCGTACATGTTATTCTCCATGCTTTGAACAACAAATTTTAAAATCCATATGAACACAAATAACTATGAAGCGTATTATATCTTATCAAACACGTGCAACGTATCGATCAATCGAAACGATACGAAACAATGTTCTATTGTATTTGAGCTTTACCACAGAATGATCATTAAAAATGAAATGTAAAAGACGAAACTGTTAATACAGATACACCTTAAAATGATAGAAATAAGAACGAGTTTCCACTGACATTGTTATTAATGACATGCTGTCGTTTGTACAAGATAATATAATGTCTATTATGTAGTAGTTGTTGCTTATGTACATTTGAAAATCTAATTGGCTGAAATTCTAATTCTGAGATTCCCTAATATCAAAAAAACTAAATCAAAATCTGTCTATTCGTTTAAGGGCTACAATGCCACAGACAGACTTACAAACGTCGATACAGCCTGGTGACAGACGAACAGCGGAGTCTTAGTAATAGGGTCCCGTTTTACCCTTTGGGTACGTAACCCTAAAAGAAGACTAGTTATAATATGCCTTTAACTAACCTATTAGGATGGAGAATTGCTTACTGCTTAAGCAGTCCCATTGTCACAAATGTCTCACCGAATCTCTATGAGAACCACTTACAAATCAAATCTCACAGCTTATCAATTCATTCCACTATGACAGAACTCTCCCAGACAGTTGGTCGAACGTCCAGAGATAAACCACAATAATATTTTGCACTTTGACACCAATAACGAACGGTTCTAATACAAACAGAGCGCGCTATGATAACAAATTTGTTATCGTTTTATTTAATTGTCTTTTGGGAGCTAATGGGGTGTGTGATTGACGATTAAATTCAATTATAGTTGTTAATGTTTGTTGAATGATAAGGCAATAACGTGATAATGGTTTTAGGTGTCCAGTTGAGAATATTTTTCTTAAAAATAGCGGCTAATTATGTATCATGCATTTTTGCGCGACTGATATGAGGCTGAGTCAATATGATAAACGAAACTATTGTACCTTAGACCTAATTCACGGAACAGGCACTCGAATACAAGAATTATTGTACATAATTTGTTCTAGTTCCAGCGAGTGATATAGCTGATCTGTTTATCCCAATAACGAGATAAATGGAATAAAAAGCGGGACTAGGATGAAATATCAATGTTAATCTAATCTAACTGCCTCGTTGGTCTAGTGGTATCAAGCGCGACTGCTGAGCACGAGGTCCTGGGTTTGATCCCCGGGTCGGGCAAAGTGTTATTGGGTTTTTCCATTAGGAAATTCTCAGTAGCAGCACGGAGTCTGGAATTGTGCCCGGTTAATGGCAAAAGGCTCGCTCCCTATTACATGGGACTTATATTATAGCCGGCGAAACGTGGGTGTACTGCACACCTCTGCCTACCCCCTCTGGGGAATACAGCATGAGTCTATAAAAAAAAACTAATCTAACTGTTCTTAAGTTTTTTTAAATAAAATCCTGGATTTTTTATGTCCCGCTTAGGTTGTTGGTGGAAGGTGTCCTGAGAGAGTTGAAAAGCTCCCCGTGGCAAAGCTGGCAAAAGCGGGATGTTATTCAACACTAAATGTAGGCCGATCAATAAACATCCAAGCTAACGTGCACTATTTGTTGCAGCCGACAACTGGGCTTCATATACGACTCGGTGAACAAAGGCATCACGGTCGAAGACATAGACTTGGGGCACGTGTGCCTATTGACTGAAGCGAGCGACGCCAGGAGTCTAGTGAGCGAGCTGACGGCGTTGCAGAGCGAGCGATACATTGCGGCGCCGCAAGGTAACAACATAGTACATCTATATCTATACTTCTATATCTATACTTAATTAATTAATACTAATATTATAAAGAGGTAAAGTTTGTATGTTTGTATGTATGTATGTCAGGGGTAATCTCTGGAACTACCGATCCGATCCTAAAAATTCTTTCACCAATAGAAAGCTACTTTATTCTTGAGTGCTATAGGCTATTTTTTATTTTTAAAAAGTTGAGTTTTCAGTAAAAAATAACAATATTTGTGATTCAAGTCAGAAAAAACAGGCAGTCTGGCTGCTTATCAATGAGTGTTTATGGGAAAATTTAATTTAACGCGGACAAAGTCGCGGGGAACAGCTAGTTCTAGATATAGCCAGCAATGTTTCCGTAGCGACACAGAATAATAAACATACAGTGTAGAAATCACGTACAAACGGTCGAAAAAGACACACTCACACAATATTAGGGGAGCCCATGAAGGGATTTCTGGATTTACTCAAGCGCGTCAGATTAACATACAGGGGATACCTTGTACCCGGTTGAGTACCTCCACCAAATATGAGCCCCATATAAAGGCCGCCCGTGAAGGATAAAGGATCAGATTATCGAAAACGACAAGCGCAAAAACGCGTCGTTGATACTGCGATGATACTGCAAGTAGAGTTGGCCTACGGGCGGTTTAAACTCTGACACCAGGTTGTTCATCAACCGTACGATAAGAAGAAGACTGCGAGTACCGCGACGTTCGCTTAGGAGTCTCGTCGTTACGCAATATTACGCAAGTATTATGTGAGTGTGCAGTTTTCGAGCGTTTGTACGTAGTTTCCGTACTGTATGTTTATTATCATAGAGTATTCAAGAAAATATAGAGTGATAACGTCAACCACATTGCCTTGTGCGGAGCGAAAGCAGGTCTCGCCATAGAAATGTTAAAATGTCATTTTTTCAAATTAAGTTTTCTAGACGTTTTTCAAAATTTTACTCAGCAGTTAACCATGATATAAGCTAAAATGTAACTTTTTCGCTCGTGGAGCCTAGTTGAACCGCAGTCGATCGAGGTATGATCGCAAACGGAGCTCGTGTCGCGGCCGCGTTGTTCATACCCGTGCTCACGGTTCATACTTCTATAGGGTTGCTCTATTTTTTTCTTATATACTCTAAGTTTATTATACTGTGGTAGCGACGCAAATAGGCGAGACAAAATGACTTTTAGTGATACCAGCAACGGGCTCCTAATAGATTCGACTCCAATGAATCAGGGTTGAATCGTTCTTGCAAATTATTTTTTTCGTGTCACTATTCTTAAGATAACAATGAGATCCTGGTCATTCAGCCAGTGGAATTTTGTAGTTGAAGGCTGAATATAAGATAAAATTTCCAACGATCGTACTGTCAGTCAGTATGTCCGGTAGGTTGATCCAGGGCACTATGGTTTTTTATATATGTGATCGTAAAGTCACGTCATAGGTCACGTCTATTTCACGTCAGCAACAACGATATAGGCTAATTTGACAGCTCTAATTTGACAGTTCAGTTTTCTGTTCTTTTTCTATACGGTTTAAAAGAAAGAGAGATAGGTATAGCGAGACTAAAATTAATTAAATGTGCAATTCTGCTATTTTTTTGGTCTAAGTCTTGAAGGACTGATCGTTCGCGTTATTTGACTACAGTTTACTAGCGCTCTTTGTCCGCATGGATTTCAGATTTTTCATTCCCAACTTATTAGCTTGGGATTATTTCCAAAAATCCTTCCTTTATGCACCTTAGGGTACTCAATGAATATCTTAGTTCTAGGTCTACCTGTTTAGACTGTTAGGATAGCTACACACATAGACGATTCGGCACATTCGGTTCGGTATTTCCGAAGAAGTCCCGATGAAATTTCCTCTAGAATACCGAACCGAATGTGCCGAATCGACTAGGTATATGTGTAGCTACCCTCAGTCGGACACGGTACAGTTTTAGATAAGTGTAAGATAATATATTATATAAGATATGCATTAAATAGTTGATCTTGTGTGTGACGCTTCACAATGAATCAGCTGTTTATCTGCGAAATGTTCAGCTGAGTTGTTGTGATGTAGTTTGTCTTATCACAAGACGTATGTGTGGTTACTGATAACATTGCCAAGGTGACCCTTGAACCCTGGATCAAAAGATCTCTAGTGTTTGCGTATTTATAAATAGAAAAGATAGAAAAAAAAAAAAAATGCAAATATTTAATTTTTGCTAAATAACCTGCATTATGTGGATTTTTTTTGAAAGCTGATCCTTTATAAAATATTTATTACAACATTCGTGTTTTTTCAACAACCTCGGAATCTCCAAAGGGGTCACCAAGTCCTACTCAGAGGGTCGCGGCGTCAGGCAGATAAAAAAAAATCATCATTCATCATTCTCAGCCTGTATTAGTCCACTGCTGAACATAGTCCGGGAGGCGATGCGCGCCACTATCGTGCACTCATTGGAGGTATTTGCCCATAATCGCCACGCTGGGCAAGCGGGTTGGCGATCGCAGTACACTGAAGGGTGCTGCTGCCCATCCTCCGGATTCCCTTACTCGCTTCTTACGACACCCGCAGGACGAGTAAGGGTTCTATTCTTAGGCTGGAAACGACACGGCACAAACGGATAAAAGTACCTAAATAGTAAAAAGCAATTTTCTAATTTGATATAGTTTTATTGTGGACCTGTAGGTCATAGCCAGATCTTGTTGCTTTTGATAACCTCAGGATTTTTTAAATTCCATAACCTAAACAGCATTCGCAATCACGTCACAAGTCATGGTAAGCCTGTAAAGCATCAGATTAAGTTAGATATTATTATTAATGCATGTACTGAACTCAAGAACCAAGAATTCAAAGAGCTAGCTAGCTTAGTAACCTAACTTACTTACTTAAAATTCTCGAAGTTCTTTAAGGCTGCGTTTCCACCAGAGATGTGCGAGGATGCGTAGCGAGGGATGTGTTTGTAAAGAACCAATAGAATCGCTTCATTTACCTAGCCTCGGTTAGCACGGCTCTGGTGGAAACGGCTCAGCGGAGCTAGATTTTTACGCATACAAAACAAGCGAGGGATGTGTGCGAGGGATTTGTGCGAGGGATGTGTTGCGAGGAATGTGTTTTGAGAAGGATGTGATGCGAGGTTTGCGCATACTGTACTAGCCAGTCCATAGATGGAGTTTGTTGGAAGTAGAAGTGCGAACAGATATGGATATTCACAGCTTCGCAACGCATCCTCGCACCACACATTAATGCTCATTTTCACAGCTCGGTTACACGTCCTCGTAGGCACATTTTCATCGCACAGCTTTGGTGGAAACGCAGCCTAACTCTTTGCCGAAAACATCTCTCAGGCATGTAGGCTTAGTCGTAATTCCCTTTACCGTTTATACAAGTGTTTCAATACCCTTTTAATTGCGTGTTTTAATATTAATTAACTCCTGCTCCGTTTTAAGTAATACGAGTATAAATAGCCTAGTGATTTACAATTAGACTGACAAAGTCTAAAGAATGCGCGTTTGAACTCAAGACCAATGACTGACATGATTTTTTCCCTCAGTTAGACGAGCTCAGGCTGATTAAACTGGACTCCTAGCGAGACCTATAGGGCCTCCAGCTGTGGCATTAAACTAACCTAAACCAACGACAATTAAGACGAGATCATATCGCATTTAGTCAACTTGTATTGGTATCAAAATAGCCTGACATTTTAAACTTAAAATATACTAAATAGGAGTCGTTTTTTTAAACTGCTTTTTGCCTTTTTATAGCCTGTAAAAAAAACTAGTTTTTAATAATCTGAATTTTATTTTCATTAGAATACGGTCATTTGAACCTATGATGTTCCGCGACATAAGGTATTAAACTTTGTATCTAAGTAAATACTCAGCAACAGTAAGTTTGGTTACCGCACGCGATTGTACACGTAACGTACTTCATGCGTTTCGCCGAACCGCGCATGCGTAAATGTTTACACTGTGTTTGATAAATACCTGAAGAGAATTGCACTGAAACTTGATACTTTGTGTTATGTAACCTTTTGAAAGACTGAAATGGAAATGGAATTATGTTGTTGCACCAATGTTTGTGATACACTAGCTGCTTTCAGCAAGTTCCTCCAAGTGCTATTTACGAAGATTCATGACATGTGATCCGACTATAGCTGGTTTATTCCTTGGGTACGGAGTCAGCGATGCGGAAAGGATTTTTGAAAACTACATCATTTGAGGGTATAATCCTATCTTAGTGAATGCTACTATAATATAAAAAGTCTTGCAAATTGAAAGATTTAGATCTAGTTTCGGCTGCTCCGCAACTTAGTCCGAATAAATTTAATTTTCTCCATATTTTCCGATCCCGTGGAATTTCCCCTATAGTGGAAACAGGGGCGTAACTGTTTTAGTTTTATTCTATAACATTAAAAACCGAGTCTTATGAAATTCATTAATACGCATCTTAGACTAAAACAATAACCTGTCTGAAATTCCAAGCCCATATTAATTGAGCATCGATCCGGCGACCTCACAATGAACAATTTGAAATCAGCTGAATCTGCATAATTGGCTCAATTCATTCGACCTATGTTGTTAACGCTGACATTCAGATTTTAACGACTGCAAGACCTAAGTTGGGTAATGACATAATTTTCTTAATATAGCTACCTCATCTAATTCCGTGACACTTTAATTTAGTAATATTAACTTTTTTACTTTATAATTCTACTTATGGAAATCTATAGTAAGTATAGTAGGCCTCAAAGTTAATACGACCGACGAATCTTATCAATCCCATTGTGATTAATTTTTCAACGATTGTAAAGGAAGCAATGTTCAAGACCTACGGGTGATTTTAACTCTCATTAGTTTGACACTAGGTTGTTTCATCAACCATATTATCTAAGTATACTTCTATACTAATATTATAAAGAGGTAAAGTTTGTATGTATGTAATAATGTATGTATGTTAGGGGTAATCTCTGGAACTACCGATCCGATCCTTAAAATTCTTTCACCAATAGGAAGCTACTTTATTCCTGAGTGCTATAGGCTATTTTTTATTCTGCAAAAGAAAAGTTCAGTTTTCGGTAAAAAATAACAATATCTGTGATTCAAATAAGAAAAAAAACATGCAATCTGGCTGCTTTATAAACGTGTGTTTACGGGAAAATTTAATTTAATGCGGACTAAGTTGCGGGGAACAGCTAGTGTACGATAAAGAAAGAACATCAACTGAAGAATTGACTACACAATTGGCGTTCGTTTTAAGCGTTTTCGTTTCCACCTTCTGTGTGTCACGTCACGAAACAATTATTTGTTTAATCCACAGATATTTAAATTTCGGATTAAGTGTTGGTACATTTTGAAATCATATCTGTAAATCGTACCCACGATACAGGAGAAAAGCCTAGTGTGGGGCAAAGCTTTTTAAAAAAAAAACCTATAGGTACATTGTAGAGCATTAATTCTGCAAATTAGCACCTCTAAACTTTATAGTCCACTGAACAATAATCTAACAAAAACCCCTTCGAAATTACAATATAGTAACATCGTCTAAGCCGTGTCTAAGCCGGTCTTGGCAACTCTTGTAGCTCGAACGTGATGATAAGCTACCGATAGCTCCTCTTAAGCCGTTAATTAATTTATCAGATCTATCGTGAAAACTCCACTTTATAGTACATAAGAAGGCCCTACACTATTTTCTAGGCGATTCAAAATCTCTTTCACGTTTAACGTCAGGGAGATTATGGTGCTGATTCTATTGTAACATCGTGCTAAACAATTTTATTCTAACTATCTCTTTTTAATAAATACTATCGAAAAAGGACAGCAAATTCAACTGTCAAATTAGTTTACCCCCTTGCTTTGACGTGAAATTAGACAAGATCATGCAGATCTAAATTCTCGCTGATCCTTTTATAATGATCTTTGTTAGAAAGAGCAATAGGGAGTCTAAATTAGTTTAGGAGCGAGTGCAAGAGAATCAGCAATTTGGCACCAAAAGAGACAACGAAGTTTTAATAAAATTACTTTTATTAAATATAATTATTTAATAAGAAAATTTGAAAAAAAAAAAACAACTGATACGGATGGGATTCGAACCCACGATCTTCGACATACCGTGTCGACGCTCTAACCGCTGAGCCACCGTATCCCATCGGCATCAATCGAAATTTCAAATCTCTTTAACACGCCTAGGGCGTGTGGCGACATCTATCGGAATACATTACGTATCCCAACTCAGTGCTCTAAACTTTGCAGTTTTAGAAGACACCGATGCGATATTACCAATTTTCTTAATATTTTTGTGAATTTTTTACATGTTATAGCACATGATAGCTTATTAAATATAATTATTTAATAAGAAAATTTGAAAAAAAAAGATAGATGTCGCCACACGCCCTAGGCGTGTTAAAGAGATTTGAAATTTCGATTGATGCCGATGGGATACGGTGGCTCAGCGGTTAGAGCGTCGACACGGTATGTCGAAGATCGTGGGTTCGAATCCCATCCGTATCAGTTGTTTTTTCAAATTTTCTTATTAAATAATTATATTTAATAAGCTATCATGTGCTATAACATGTAAAAAATTCACAAAAATATTAAGAAAATTGGTAATATCGCATCGGTGTCTTCTAAAACTGCAAAGTTTAGAGCACTGAGTTGGGATACGTAATGTATTCCGATAGATGTCGCCACACGCCCTAGGCGTGTTAAAGAGATTTGAAATTTCGATTGATGCCGATGGGATACGGTGGCTCAGCGGTTAGAGCGTCGACACGGTATGTCGAAGATCGTGGGTTCGAATCCCATCCGTATCAGTTGTTTTTTCAAATTTTCTTATTAAATAATTATATTTAATAAGCTATCATGTGCTATAACATGTAAAAAATTCACAAAAATATTAAGAAAATTGGTAATATCGCATCGGTGTCTTCTAAAACTGCAAAGTTTAGAGCACTGAGTTGGGATACGTAATGTATTCCGATAGATGTCGCCACACGCCCTAGGCGTGTTAAAGAGATTTGAAATTTCGATTGATGCCGATGGGATACGGTGGCTCAGCGGTTAGAGCGTCGACACGGTATGTCGAAGATCGTGGGTTCGAATCCCATCCGTATCAGTTGTTTTTTCAAATTTTCTTATTAAATAATTATATTTAATAAGCTATCATGTGCTATAACATGTAAAAAATTCACAAAAATATTAAGAAAATTGGTAATATCGCATCGGTGTCTTCTAAAACTGCAAAGTTTAGAGCACTGAGTTGGGATACGTAATGTATTCCGATAGATGTCGCCACACGCCCTAGGCGTGTTAAAGAGATTTGAAATTTCGATTGATGCCGATGGGATACGGTGGCTCAGCGGTTAGAGCGTCGACACGGTATGTCGAAGATCGTGGGTTCGAATCCCATCCGTATCAGTTGTTTTTTCAAATTTTCTTATTAAATAATTATATTTAATAAGCTATCATGTGCTATAACATGTAAAAAATTCACAAAAATACTTTTATTAACTTGTCTAATCCTTTCGATTCGAGTCGCGATCTCAGAAAGACTGAAATCCGACGAATATCCGATTGTTTTATTATGTGTAGTGTTCGCGATAACCTAAGACACTATTAAAGAAGTTTTATTTCAAAACACAAAGTCTATCAAGACTAATGGATCTGCATAATGGAGTAGAGGACTGGCAAGTCTAAAGGATGAGGAGCGGGGGTTTCTTGCATCATGGGAGAGTCATGAGCCAGCTATAGAATACAATAGCTGAATTAGAAAAAGAAATACGAAGGAATTCTATGAAGAAAAAAGAAAATGCAATCAATACAATAATAAATGTCTGTTTTGATATAACATTGAAAATTATCTTCTAATGTTTTATAAACACCCCGCCTTTGCCACCCGGCGCTAAGTGGGGCACTAAGGCCTATTGTAGTTTAACTTAGCATTGTATTGTAGCCATCTTAATATACAAATTGCTGATTCAACTCGCTCCTAAAATAGTTTATTTCTTTGTTTAGCACGCAACTGACTCAGTTAAATGCTATCAAATTCTATGACAATCGTTTTGAGACAAAAAAATACTTGATTAATTATTGAAGAACATGTTTGTAATCATAGGAAATCCATTACTTACATATACAATGCCTAGAACTTGGCCAATGTCTTAGTCTCTAAAAGAACTGGATCCTTCATCATCATCAACCTTTAGCAGTCCACTGCTGGATACAGGTCTCTCCTATTGCACGCCAAACAGCACAATTTTTGGCTATTCTCATCGAGTGCCAGATCGTCATTCCACTTAGCCTGAGGGCGTAAGCACTACGTTTGCCGATTCACGTAGCGTACTCCACCAGTAATCTATTCTTCGGCTTATATGGCCAACCCACTGCCACTTCAGCTTGCCGGCGGAGGATCCTTCTACTTAAAAAAAAAACATTTAAAACAATAAAACTAAGAATATATTTAAAAGAAAAACCAGTGGGAACGTCCCCAAAACGCTGGCTACATTGCCACGTTGGCAGGGCAATGATAAGCTTACGAGATAGATATAAGCCAGCAATTTGATCCTTTTACTAGAATTGGGGTGCAACAAAACTGATCAAATATCCATCCTTGATTTATTAGAAGCTGAGCAGGTTAAACCTAAAACGAATATCGACTGACATTAGGACGAAAGAAAGTCTTGCAATAATTCATATGAAGGGAAAACAAACAAACTCCTTAGCGTTAGCTCAAATGGACTTGAAACAACTAAAACTTTCCATATAAAAATAATCTTTTCTCAACAATGCACCATAGCACTGATGGTATGGTATGACCGTCTGACAAGTCAGAAGCCCCGAATTCTATCCCAAACCGCGCATCTTTGACTTTTCGTAAGTTATGTGTGTATTATAAATTAATTATCAGTTGCTAAAACGGTCAGGGAAACCAGCACACCTGAGAGATTTTTCAATGGTGTGTAAACCGTCAGAGGCCTAAAACTCGCGGCGGTTTAAACTCTGACACCAGGTTGTTCATCAACCATACGATAAGAAGAACAATGCACTATAATTTTCCTCTTATAATAACAATAACCCATAAAAATTATGGCTATCTTGCGTTAATTGTAGTTCTCGCAATTTTAACGCATTAAGTGAAACGTGCCCTCGCTAATTACTTTTATGTCAACGTAGATTTTGCAGAAATGTTAATTTGTTTATATTGACATGCATATTATTTTCGGACTGACAGAAGAACTTGGAACGGGATTGAAGGCATAAAACAAATTATGCATATTCCTAGCAATGTTCAGAAACAGGCGTTTGATACTATATTGGAATAATAACTTATGTGAGTCATACTAATATTATTATTAAATACTAACGGCTCTACTCACGGATTGATTTCGGGAATGCCCGACTGATTTCGGTCCCAAACGGAGTCCATTTTCAAGAGCGAGTATTCGCGGCGGCCGGCGCAACGGCGGCGTCGCGGACCTCACTAAGACACGTAACACATTTGGGTCCGAAACTAGAAAAGCCGTTACTATTTAATAATATCATCTGCCTAGCCTTTTCCCAACTTTGTTGGGGTCGGCTTCCAGTCTTACCGGATGCAGCTGAATACCAGTGTTTTACATGAAGCGACTGCCTATCAGACCTTCATAACCCAGATACTGGGTTACACGATACCCATTGCATTGGTAAGACTGGTTGTCAGACTTTCGGGCTTCTGACTACCCTTAACGACTGTCAAAGATCTACAATTGACAGCCGGGGCCAACAGCTTAACGTGCTATCCGAGGCACGGAGAGTGATAATTAATTTATAAAACGCACATAACTTACGAAAAGACAGAGGTGCGCGCCTTGGGTTCGAACCCGAGACCTCTGACTTGCCAGTCAACGGTCACCACCACTAGGCTATCACGACTCTTTAATAATATATGATACTATATTATCGTTTTATTATAATTTCTGGGCCAACACCGTCAGTGTTCATCGTCGCGTACTGCATTGTATTATTGGTTCATCGACACAAAACCTAGCGGCCAGCAAAAATAAACAAATTCCAATTCTCAGAAGCGAACTTGTATAATATAGTTTTATGAATATTTTTCTAGCAAAAACAGATCTTCCCACCGACTTTGATCGCTAGAAAACATAAAGGAAAAACAACAATGATACTAGGTAACAAGATTGCAAACTATGTTGTATTCATAAACAGTTACCTAAATAGAATTCTGCATTTCAGTGACATCATTTTAGAGGATTTTCCTATAAAAGTTTTTATAATTATACATAATACCTATTGTCGTAGAATAGGTAGGTACTACATTGCTATCAGCGTAAAACCTTATACATCGATTAAGCGATATTCTTTGACATAGTTTAAAGATTGCTAGGTTAGAAATTTTACCTATAACAAGCGGTAATAAAACCACGAAAGGTGAAGTCTGATACAGTCTAAATTACTCGCCGAGGAGATAAAGCAGTGTCCTGTGTCACGAATCCACGGACGACATATTGATATAATCTCCTATAATCAAAAGCAACGACATTCTAAATGAATTAGAGCATCGCTGATTCTGACACCAACAAGGTTAGGTTAGGTTAGATAGGTTAGATTTCAAGAATACGCTCCCAGTTGTAGAATCTATGGATTTCTTAACCCAATATTTGGACATTCATAGATTTTTATGACCTACGATAATATTCATCCTTTGCTTTATGAATGAATCACTGTTATAACGTTGGCATTATAATAATTATATAACTTTGCTCTTAATAGAACACCTATTATGAAGCGGACAATAGATTCTAAAGTTTATTTTCAATACAATGGCTTATGAAAGGGGGCAAGGACGTCCACTAATCATATTTAAATTGTTATAACTTGGCGAAATTATAATGTTACACCCGAGTTGTTAAAGTATTTAACTAGCTTTTGCTTGCGACTTCGCTCGCGTGGAACTCGAACCTGGATAAAAAGCCAGTGTGCCAAATATTATCCAGGTTCTTTCAGCCATAAAAGTCTGGTTGGTTAACAAATGTCCAAATTCACAAAGTTATAAAATCCAGCGTTAGGGGGTTACTATCCAATGTCATTGAGAAGTGAGAACGAATTACATTCTAAATTTCTATTGTACAACGTTAACGATAAAATTCTAAGATATATACATTGGTATAGATACATCCTAGGATTTAGTTACTCACAGCGTTAAAATTCCGACTTTCCATGACGATCTTTAACTTCGGATTTAATCGAATTTTATGCTCAACTCGATAGTCTCTCACGTTTCTTGGTATTCTGAAAGATATAGTTACGTTCATTAACCTCTCTAGGTTTTTCTGCAACCGTCCTCTATTAAGCTTCATCCAAAATGCTGCTAGTCTTTTCAAAAATTAAAAGTATTTTTCCGTAATGTCCATAACCCAAACCAAGACGCCTTATTTAAAAATTACCTCAGATAGCACTCTAAACATACGATAACAACTTGTTAATGATTAAAGTGGATCAATACAACCTGTAACTAGTGCGGTCTAATTTTAACCAGTCCGAATTGCAGACCGGCAGCCCGTTGCGAACGTGAGGACATGCCATTATACACGGTAGAGCCGTTTACATTACACGATTTTTAGACAACTTTAAATGGAAGAAAATTGATTATTTTGGATTTGCTAAACGGCGACGACGACGAATCGGCGATAGTTAATTCTGATGGAACTATGGTTGGTGAAGCTACATCCATATTTTCCTGTCAGCAAATTAGTAAGAAAGAAAGGAGATTGAATGAATGATGAGGATGAGGAAGAAATCTATGTAGAACCTAAATAAATTGATGTTACCTATGGAGCTGATATAATTACCTTGCGTGATTGAAGCTCCTTTAAAAAAATAGATTAAAAAAACTATGACAAAAACGGAATAAACAAATCTTTGTACAGATTAGAAAAATAAACATTAACAAAAATAGCAAACACGAAACAAAAAGTTTACAAAAAATGACATAACACACACCACACTGCCCTCTGCGCGCACACTAGGTCATATTTGTTATAGACAAGTAAAAATTTAATTAACTTCATTACGAAAAACAATAAGCTGTAATGGACATGTTATTCCATGCTCCATATTATTATGTTGTGTGTTTCCCTTGACCTTTACTTGGCACATATAGCCGGAAACATTTCCGATGTAAATAGGAACTTCTTTTATGTACCTACATAGATTTTATTGCGCGCTGCGTCGTTTCATACTTAGATTATATTTTGCTATAAAAATTGTTTTTGATAATAAAATAGTTATTCATAATGCATTCTAGTTTTCATTGATTATTGCTTAAGTTATGCTAAAGATACGTTTCCTTTTATCAAACTGTATTATAAGAAATACTATCAGTTTACGTAAAATAATTATTATAATTTATCATTCTGATATTTCTACAACCTACAATAGACTGTACGTTTATTCACAGCTAAGTTGTTCTTCATTTTACAATTATTTACTCCATTCGACCTCGTTTAATTATATTTTATTCTTTGACGTAACGAATAATCATTTCATTAGTTCCAATCTAAGAACAAACTACTTTCTACTTTGCGCTGTAATTTGATAAAAACAGTTTCTGAGATAAGATAGCAGTACGCATCCGATTGTCATGTCTAAAGTTTGCTGATCTTTATCTCAAGAAGTTTCTGTTAAAATCATGAATTAATATCAAAAAGGAAAAGGAAGTTCGATTACCGATTAGTACAAGCCAGTATCAATACATAATCGTCGGGTATAAATGGCAATGCTAATTGTCGCGCCATATTCATTATGTCGACATTTACATTAAACGATATAGGCACAGGCGCACGCATACAGCCTTATTCCTATCATCACAAAGGCCAGTTCCGTTCACCGAAATCGGTGAAGTTGACGGTCGTCAGCCATATTTGTCGGCGATTCGGTGTACGGTGTCGGCGAAACGGATAGGCATGCATGTTAATTTGATAATTTCTTTGGTTGTATTCAACCAGTAGCTATTGCTACTGTTTTGTTTTCAAAAGGGTTAGTTCTGCCCTAGATTTCGAGTTTAGACCTTTGTCTGTGATCTTTCTCTGCATTATTGAATGGAGAGAAACGGTCTGAAACATACAGAACAGGAACTATATTGTCTACCTCGTTAGCTACTGCACAAAATTCTATGCGAATTTCAATGTCAGTCTGGTTTTTTAATGAGGCAGGTTTTGAACTTTTAATTATTGTGAAACTCAACCGGGATTCTCCCCTTCGTAGTCCTTGGGATTATAACAAACGAATTATCTCTCTACTATAGAAGAAACTATTAATAAGTAATTACTACCATTATATAGACAACGCTATTATTTGACAAATAATTACCGAGAACTTTATTATCGTACTGACAGTACTGTATGACTTCATTGGTATCGATTTTATGTTACACTTTAATTACATTACTGAAACTCACTACTTAAAGTATATTACTAATTTATTATGTCCATTTGATAGTGTGTCGTGTGGTTTCCGGCGTAAGAATAGAACCTACTCGTCCCGCGGGTGTCGTAAGAAGCGACAAAGGGAAAGATCCGGAGGATGGGCAGCAGCATCCTTCTGTGTAACAGCAATCATCTGCTACTGCGATCGCCAACCCGCTTGTCCAGCCTCCAATACCTCCAATGTGCGCTCAATAGTGGCGCGCATTTGAGAGGCGTATGTTCAGCAGTGGACTAGTACAGACTGATGATGATGATGATTAGATAGTTATAACGCCTTCCCTGTATTATTTATACGGTTCAGCAGTTTTGTGTAATTATGCATCTCTCTGAATCTATGATTAATCTTTTGATGACACAACAGTAATGTTAATGAGTAATGACCAAATGTTTTTGGTAAAATTGGAGTAAGGTAAACAATACTTGCTTTTTTTTTTTTAGAAGATTGTTATCGCGACTTTATTTTATTGTTATATTTTTCGAATTGAATGTAGTAATTCCAATTAGTTTCATTATCATTAGTCAGACTAACAGTGATAGTCTAGACACTAGGCTATCATTGCAGTCCAACGGTCATCGTTGGACTGCAAAGTTAAAGGCCGTAGGTTCGAAATCCAGGCATTTATTGGGTAAACTGATCTGGCAACACTACATCGTACAAGTATAAAATTAAATTAAGTACGCAGATTGTTTTCTTTAGTGTTTAATGAAGAATCCATTTATTTTTTACAAGATAATTCCATCCAATGAGCATTTTTGATCTTTGATCCTAAGAGTTACTCGTGCAACATAAATATATGAAAATAAATAAATGTCAGAACAAAGGAACAACTACAGCTGCGTTGTGATGTGTCATGTTCTTATCTGAAGTAGTGCTTCACAAAATAGGCACTAATTATAATGTTAAAATTAATCTATGTCCTGAAAATGTTCTTATTAAATATTTATATGTCTACTCATTTTGACGTTGTTAGTAATCATTTGGTCTTACGTTCATTTCCTAAGGAAATACCTAAACAGAAATAAAGTAATACTCATTCCTGAATACTCCTTGCTTTTTCTATTGGTTTATTGTCGTTCGCTGAAAACATTTAATGACACGAACGATTATTTGACTTCAAGTATGATTATTTGACGACACGTAAGATTATTTGACTTCAAGTATGATTATTTGACGACACGTACGATTATTTGACTTCAAGTATGATTATTTGACGACACGTACGATTATTTGACTTCAAGTATGATTATTTGACGACACGTAAGATTATTTGACTTCAAGTATGATTATTTGACGACACGTACGATTATTTGACTTCAAGTATGATTATTTGACGACACGTACGATTATTTGACTTCAAGTATGATTATTTGACGACACGTACGATTATTTGACTTCAAGTATGATTATTTGACGACACAAACGATTATTTGACGACTCAAATTAATTTAATGATATAACATACTTACACACTTCTACAGAAATCAGTCATACTGAACACGTGTAGAATCGTCAGGAAGTTTCTATCAATAGATTAAACACCATACAGCCTAAGTTGTTTGACTGAAAACCCGCAACATCGGCGTATATCCCCAGATATGGGAGAGATCAAAATGTTTAAACATAAATAATAATAATTAAACGACCTATTAATTGATGGCACGATGGTTCCGCCTTTTGCATTTTATGTAGCGTTCCATTCCGCACAGCACAATTATTTGTTCTATAAAAATACTAATAGATTTGTTCCGGTCTGGGTTTTTGTGCATAAATAGTTAAATATGTCTGTAACTGCAGTTTCGACATAAGAAAAACTAGTAAGTCCTTAAGTTTTATTGGTGATCTTCGGCTAAATACAAGTATGTTTAGATGTAATGATGTCTTCAGCCGTTATACGCCATGATCATCACAATAATAGAGAGATAGATTTCAATTTTAAATTTTTGTTTAATTTGTATGAATAGAAATTGCTATTATAGCACAATAAAAGTTTAATGATTGCATTTAATTAAAAATTCATAGACTCATCGTCAAGATTATTAAAATTCAATTCAATATATTAATAACAAATAAATAAAAAAATAACGATATTACGTACCTATTCAGTTGTGATTTATGTATTGTTAAGAATTAACTTACAATTCTTTCTGTAATTTCGTTTGTTGATTGAACTTGACCTCATGCATGTCGGTGATTCCACTGAAATATTTCTTGCATTAATTTGCATAATGTTTGACGTCACATATCTCTCTTTGCTTGTATCTAGAAATATCTAACTTATACAATCTTTGCTTACGAAAATGCCGGATTTTTCTAGATTTTTATCAGTGAGGTACCTTGTTTGTACCTACTATGTAAATATTTTGTAATATGACTGGTTATGACAGTGACAGCGGAAGTTTTTGGATAAAATAAATGAAATTACTATGTTTTATCTTTTCTTTATCAGTTTTCTAGACCTTTCTCTCTTATATCGTTACCCCCATTAGTGGAGATTGTGACTGTCCATGTTAGATGCCACCTTAGCTTTTATTGTCTGGTGCCAATTATTGTAAACATATCCTGCGAGTGTAGCTTCTTGGATGGTCATCTGCAATAATTAAGGAAACGAATGGTCCAGTCAGTGGTGTAAATAAAATCCGTATTAATCATTTGATAATTAAGGAAATGTTGTGAAAGGTGTTAAGTATGAATGATAGCAATAATACCCTAGTTGGACTGCCAACTAGGTTCAACGTCTGACTGCTAAGCCACCGTATCCCGTCAGAAACAGTTGAAATTTCATACTTTCTACGCCTAAATTTCATACTTTCTACGCCTAGGACGGTGGATTTGTAATTTAAAAAAATACAGCCATGTTACTCGCTGTTAAATATAGCTGTCTTTAAGTGAATTTTGAAAATCTTCGAAGTAGATTTTTAGTTTATTAATTACAAAGAAACATACCAAAAATAAAATCTTTTCTGTCTAAAATAGTTTAGATGGATAGATTGCCTACTACCATAATGTCAATTGAATATATTTTTTTCTTTTTTACAGCATTCTTACTCTGCAGTCGACCGATCATTGTCATGAATGTGCATGTCAAAGAAGCGCTGGATGCTGATGACATCAAAAGACTGAGAAGCATAGCTGACCTTGCTGAGAGCAGTAACACTGAGCTTGTCTTCATTGGGGAGTTTAGGACTAGGAGTAATATCCGAAGTAAGTTGACCATCATACAACTGCAGAGTTGCATGCATCCGTGTTTGCAATAAAATATGTGTGCCATCGATTTCAACACGGGCGCACCAGCCGCCCCCGGTAGTGGGCGTGGCTTAACAGTCTAACTGCAGTCGTTCTACGAGTACTACTAGCATCACTAAACAAAGTTCTCATAAATTTGTATTGCTTTCTTGAGTCAAAATAAGAGAAAACATTTTGCAGTTTTGACATTTGTTATACATGATACTTTAGCTATTTACCGCTGTGGTAAATGGGGTGATGTCAGCGAAGTGTAACGTCCCCCTCACCCCGCATTTTTCGTTGCAAAATTCCCTTATGCCAGCTCCTCTTAGTATCTGCTCCATGCACATAACTTACGTAAAGTAAGAGGTGCGCGCCTTGCGTTCGGACCTGAGACCTCTGCCTCAGTCAACGATTATACCACTAGGCTATTACGGCTCTTTTTACGTTATTCAAGATAATGACATGCCATATGTCGCGTGTATGCTTTAACAAATTAAAACGTCGGTCACCTTTGTCGACTCGACAGTAATATAAGCACGCCACAATACCGTCCTTCGTACGGATATAAATATTTGATTGAGTGTAAATTACCTTCGTAGTTTTATTGTTATTGTTTTTGTTGTGTTATCTTTGTGTGAAATAATATGGTATTGTGTTAAGGGAAAATAAGCGGTTCGGGCGCACCGGCTCTTTTTTTTATTGTTTTTGATAAACGAGTACTTACTGTCACAAGAAAATGGGTAAACAAAGTTCATAGAAAGTACTAGCTTTTGCGGCTTCGAACGCGTTTATTTAGAATTTGAATTTATTTAAAATTAAACCATGATTCGTGGCGCCATCTATTATCTAAGAGCGTTATTTGGTTTTCCACAGAAATAGTACTTTTTTGGGATAAAAAGTACCCTATGTATACAGGGTTATTTGTAAAACAGCTGTTCATACATTTATGTTCACACCTACTCAACAAAATGTATGGAACAGCTGATTTTTTTTTGCGATTTCAGGGTTGGTCCCATAGTAAAAGTTGTTCATAATGATGAGTTTAATGACCACTTTTAAGGATGCAGGTGTTTTACAAATAACCCTGTATAATAAAATAATACATATACGAACTTGTAGATTTTTTCCAAAGCCAAATTAAAAAACTCTACCGATTTTATCATTCAACCCGGTGTGTAGGTTAGTTTTCATAATTACCGAATTAATAATTAAAATGTTCAGTTCATTTTTCATACTGGCCATAAAATTATACATTTTGTTAGTTTCAACGACAATCACGACCTTATTATTTTTCCTGTACTCAGATTATAGAAGCAGTTATTAAATCCGTCTATATCCCACATAACAACAAGCAACAATGTAAGTAAATGATAAAAACAATAGGATTATAACGATAGGCCATCGCTATCGTTCATTTCAAGTTCATTAATAATCTGTGTCTTATCAATAATTATCTTCAAGCTGAAGTCTATTAGAACATGGTGTAATCCGGATTTTTTTAAATCACATGCCGTTACGTCATGATTTGTACGACTTCGCTTGATATTTAAAACCTTAGAGGAAAAATTTTTTGTTTGATACCGATTTCATTTTTATACCTGTCCTGTCGAAAATATCACGCAACTGCTTATTTGTAATAATTTAAATATAGTACGACCTTGAATGCACTCAAAATCTACTCGAGAAATATTTTAAAAATATTGCTCATATTGTACAGTTGGCAACAAAAATTATTACGTAACATACTCGTAATCTATATTTGGAAAATTACAGGCATTAAAATTCCAAAAAATACTAGACATAAAAGCAAAGTTTTTAAACTTTCGCGAATTGGAATCATGTTTTAAATATTATTTCGGGTCTATTCGCGTACAGATAATTCAAAATAGTCACGAGAAGATATTCTTTTCGTGACCACGGTCAATGCAACTTGACCGAAACGTCGAAGTTAGTTCAATAATGACTATTTTGAATTATCTGTACGCGAATAGACTCGGAATAATATTTAAAACATAAAAGCAAATTAAATCTTGGTCTTCAGAGATAAGTTTTTTGTTCTTTAATTTTCTCAATACATCGCGCAACGGAACTATCCTTTGTGAGTTTTATAAGTTCTTTATAAAATTTTATATTCTGCAACTTTTGTTGCTGATAGTACAACATAAAACTGACATTTATGTAGTGTCTATTTTTAATACGACAACATCCGTCAACGCTTAACATTAAAATCAAAGAAGTTGATTTTAATTTTGAGTAATAGTCTTGGCAGCTAAACAAATCCAAGAACGGGTCTCACTAGTTTTTTTTTGTCGTGGATAACCAAAAGGGAGGAATTAACTTTAATACCATCTTAGAGCCGATTTCACCACTGACACTAAACGCGATCAATTCAAGTTAAACTCGGTTGAAGCATTTAACAGAGTTCAGAACTGCAATTTGCGTAGAGCTGAACTTGGTTTTATTAAACTCGGTTTTAGAAGTGAATGGTGAAATTGGGCATAAGTCTTTGGAGATTGCGAAAAAAGAAAAAGTTCATACTTACAAACGGTCATGTTGTATCTAAATCTTTTTTTGTTTCAGCATTTAAAACCTGCCAATCAGTGCTGAGCGAAGACATAATCACTTCGGTGGACGTGACAGCTACCGGCCAAAGCGGCATCCTCTGTCCCGGGATGTTAGACAGGACCAATTTCAACGGACATTCAGGTGCTATCAAAACAGGACTAAGCCATTTAGCCATACCTCGTGGCTGGTCTTGGGGAGGCCCCGCGTCCCCATACTGCCCCATCTGGGCTGAAATTAAAGTTCCAGATTGACAAAAACATACAAAAAAGTATGGCAATAACAAAAATCTAGCTAATTTTATATCTTTGGCTGTTCTACTATTTATACAATGCCTTCTTGTGGTGTTATTGCAGATCTATTTTAATATTTTCAATTGAGATTCGGCCATTTTGTATTTTGATACGTCAAAGTTGGCGCCAACGCCAATTTTATTGTCAATTTAAAGGTGTCAAAGTATTTTTGTATTATTGTATGGTTTATATGTATGGCTATATTAGGGCTTTGAAATGTGTTAAGATATTAGCGTGTCTTTGTTTATTTTAAGTGAGATGGTAACATTAGGTAATGGTAGAAAAAAAATTGAATAGTTTGACGAGTAAGGGTTTTATTTCTGGAAACGAATTTTAATCAAGACTTGCTGTGTTTAACGTATACTTATTGCAATAATAACTACCTTATTATATTAATTACATTTTAATAGGACCAAAACTTTAGTCCAAATATAAGAATTGCCCAGTCAGTGTAACCCGGGCGTGTGAATTATCAGATAATATAATAATATTTAAATTAATTACCATTGTTTAGTTCATAAAATATATAATTATGTAATATAATTAAATTGTAAGTAATATATTTAATGTAAATAAACGTAGTCTTTGCGGGGCATAGACTGAAAGTGTGCTTTTTAATATTAAGTAGATAGTAATTAATAGATTTTCATTAATTATTTTTATCAAATTTCCGCAATATTGTTTATAGTATTTTTATGTATGTATCGCGTCTACACAATTTGAATATAATAAAGAGTATAATCATTCGAAGAGGGCTAATTAAGTAGAGTATAGACACTCGGAAATGTAGTTTTCAAGAAGACTATAATTATTGAAAATTATGGTCGTCCACAACTTTGTCCTTTAAAATTTAATTATATCGTACTAGCGACCCGCCCCGGCTTTGCACGGTTACGCTAATATGCATGTATTATACATAATTATAAACCTTCCTCTTGAATCACTCTCTCTCTATTAAAAAAACCGCATCAAAATCCGTTGCGTAGTTTTAAAGATCTAAGACAGACAGACGCGGGAAGCGACTTTGTTTTATACTATGTAGTGATATCCCGTAGCAATGAGTCGTGATAGCCTAGTGGTGGTGACCGTTGACTGGCAAGTCAGAGGTCTCGGGTTCAAACCCAAGGCGCGCACCTCTGACTTTTCGTAAGTTATGTGCGTTTTATAAATTAATTATCACTCTCCGTGCCTCGGATAGCACGTTAAGCTGTTGGCCCCGGCTGTCAATTGTAGATCTTTGACAGTCGTTACGGGTAGTCAGAAGCCCGAAAGTCTGACAACCAGTCTTACCAAGGGGTATCGTGTAACCCAGTATGTGGGTTGTGGAGGTCTGATAGGCAGTCGCTCCATGTAAAACACTGGTATTCAGCTGCATCCGGTAGGACTGGAAGCCGACCCCAACGTAGTTGGGAAAAGGCTAGGCAGATGATGAGTGATATCCCGTAGCATTGTCAGAATTTCTTACACACGATACGTATTTTCACTACCCACAATTCGACGTATAGCGTTGTCTTTGTCTCTCTCTTGACTAACTTAGCTCGGTTGTCGCAGTCTCTCAATAATTACAATAACATAAATCGTATGTAGGGAGGCCGCCGTACGGAGTGTTCGGGTGGCGTTATAAGTCTCGTGCTAGAGAGAGATCACCGAGTACTATCTCTAGTTCTCTACTTAATTAACCTTACATAGTTAATTAGTGTTTGTTTTATGTTATTTCAATCTTCCGTTTGTTTTTTTATTGAAACAATGTACCTGACAGGTTTTCCTTGTTATATAAGTGGTTGGTTTTTGTACATAATGGCTGAAATGAAATGATGCGTTTCCTGTCCTTATTAATCATTGAACTTGATTTATCGTAGTCTGCTGCTGTGCTAATCTCACTCTAGAGGAAATCTATATAATTGGGTGATTTACGACCTTATTATTTAGGCTGCAGAGTGGAAAATGACTTATGATAAAAACTACAGGTAGGTAACAAAAAAAAAGATTTTAACTTGCTGATTTCTATCTTAGTGGCCTATATCAAAATTCTGACATAGCTAATTCGATGGTAACAGCAATTGCAACGAAAAAAAGCAAGAGGGGTGCATTTTTGTCAAAGGTATGCCAGAGCCAAACCAGATCAAGCCAGTCAGGTCAGGACGGGTTGACACGCTTATGTCATTGTGCCATTTTTCAACCGGAAGCCGCTAGCCGGTAGAAATGGAGATCTATGGAGTCGTCGCCACTGGTATTTACACATCAGCGTAAAAACTGACCATTATGTACAATAGCCAAATTATAATAACAAATAGAATAGGTAACTATAGATTTAAATTAATACATATTTGACATCGTCCTGAAGAAAGTTTCAATATTGAATATAAAACTGTGCAGAAATCGATTAAAAATATTGGGCTAGACAGAATTGATGTCCTTATTAGGTCATGTAAAATAAACAACATGGAAATGTTACCTATTAGAAAAAGAGCGGAAATTCATATGTATTCCGGAGCATTCGTTACGGACACTCTTTGCGAATAAGTGGGTTTAAGTTCGAACCTGGCATGTATCAATGTGACTGTTTCAATGTCATAACTTTCTTAGTTAATCTAAGTCACCACTTACTATTATACACGCTCAAGGAAAAAGTCGTGAGAAAACTGGACTAAATAAACTGAAATTGCCAACACGCAGTGAGCTAGCGTGGTGATTAATGCTCGATCCTTCTCTGTATTAGAAGAGGTCTGCCCTGCAACTGCATAGGACAAGACAGGCTAATTTATTTATTATTATATTATTTATTTTAGTAATTTTGAAAGTTCATCACTTTGGCATTAATTGACAAATTTATAAAAAAAATGCGATATCAAAATATGTATTAATTTTAAACTAAATAGTCGTCTATTCTATTCACGCCATCTTCTTACTGGGGTAGGCTGATAGGTATTTTGCTGCATTGTGATCCTTATAGTAAGCTGTAAAAACTTATGATAAATATAATATTAAAGTTTAAAGCCAACATAATAGGATAAATAATTGTGATCAGATTTAATTTTTAAGTTAAACTTTTTTTTGGAAATTAAGAAGAACGTGATTTCTTAGTCAACTTCTATGTATGTACTTGCTACATTCTAACTAGGTACTCCTATCGGTAGGAATATACCTACCTTTATAGTTTGAACTAGCGAGAACTTTTTCACATGTCACATACATGATTCAAGAGTACCTACACAAGAAAATAGAACGTATCGAAATACATGCTAAACTTGCGCATCAGAAACCCAACTCCAAGGTGGTCATGAAGTTTGACGAGGGCCAGTATAGGCGTTAGGGGGGGGGGGGATGGGGCGACTGCCCAGGACACCAAATTGCGCCAAGGCCTAGAGTCTACTGCCCCCCGTGCTCCATACCCTCAATACTCTGGTACGCCAGCAAAAAATTAGCACTCGTATATTTGCTAAAATAGTTTTGACCAGGGTGTGAGCGGCCCTAGCGCCGGCGCTGGCGAGGCTGTAGACGCGGTTTCCTTTTCAGTCTGTCATTAACATCCGTAGAGTTAACCGCGTCTTTCGTACCTCTTACAACGTAGCTGTAATGGTTATTGAGTTTGCCAAAACAAACCTAAGTACGTAACGAAACAGTAAACGTTGCCTGTTAGAAAGAAATTACAAATAAATTAATTCTGAACACGATACTGGTACTCTTAAATTAGCGATTGAATATAATGTATGACGAGCAATAAAAAATCTACCGTGATACTTCTGGACACTTTGGTAGAATCGCAAATATTTTTTATTGCCTGTGGTACTACTAGTAGGATAACTGGGGCCCGATTCACGTAACGACAAAACGTTTTAATAGAGTGGCAGTGTAATGACAATGGCATTATTTTACGTCTTATGGTATTCCGCAAGTACTTTTTGAGGCCAGCGACACAATGCCAATGGCATGGTCATTTTTGGTAAAATAGCGGAATTGCCCCCCTGGTAGTACAGTCGACAAAGGATTTAGGTTGGTAGGGCCACAAGTTTGGTATTCATAGAAGTTTGCATGTGGTTCTGTAAAATTGTTTAGTTTTGTGTAGGTTTTAGTCATACCTTTTAATAAAATAAAATGAAATGAAATTATATTGATACTTCTTGAAAAAATGACAACTTTAGCTAGCGTCCCTGCCAACCTAACTCCTTTGCCGACTGTACCACGGGCAATAAACGGTAATAAAATGCTTTCTGCAAACTAATTTTGGCGTTCAACAATAAGAATTAAAATGAATTTTAAAATACCTAATACTTTTATATTATGATCTCGTAAAAAATATTTCTTTTTTAGATTTCCAAAAAAATTAGTTTTTAAATAGTCAATATATTTTTAGGCTTTCTATCTCATAAACAGCTGTTTCCTATTTTGATTGCGATGCGATTTTGAAGCCGTATTTATGTTGGTTTTCTTCCTGTATTTTCATAAGTGATATAAAAATTATATTTTTGAAAACAATTACTTCTTCAATATGCTAACACATTAAAACGATATTTAAATATTTATGTTATTTTTGGGTATTTAAGGGGTCCACTAACCATAGAGATTCCACAACTTCTGTCCATGGTTTGTCAATTTTGTGATAATTATTTAATGTTTTATGTGGTTTTACCTTGTGGTTTTGTCTCAATAGAAATGAAATGTCTATTACATGGTGTAAATTATTGATGAATTTTAAAATAAATTATTTAAATTATGATCTTTTTTTTATTTTTCACGTCAGTAAGCAGCCTTATAGATTTTATGTGACACAAATTTTGATAATTGCTTCGTTTATAAAAAAATATATTTATTATACAAAATATATTTACATTTTTATAATTATTTAGGATCATAAGCCAGAATATTTATATTTAGGTATGTTACTCACATCCTAGTGTTGTTCATGTTATTGTTTGATATGGAGGGAGGAAGGGCTGGTCTATGTGTGCATATAATAGGTACCAATAATAATAGATACCTATAACAACTAGAGGCAATGATAAATCCTCTTTTTCGTATACAATATCATTGAGTAGAGGTCGGTGCATCTGCCCAGTTGTAGTATGTTACGAGTAATTTATGGGAAATAATACCACATCCTCAATATACATTCTCTTTTCTAAAAATAATATAGCGAAGAGTTTTAACCACAGACTTGACACATTTAATTTTTCATGACACATTACCAATCATTACACACTTAAGGAATATTTTGCCTTTATTCTTCCAAGATTACATATTCATTTTGTCAGCGCCGTTGAATGATAATCATTGCCACGCTATTCGGCATCTTTTCTGAGCAAGATCTAATTTATTTTATACACCAATCAACATATAAAAATGCCTGACCTTATTGCCAGGATGGAGACCATGCTCTTCGATTACGAGACAACTTACCGAACAGATTACCGTGGAGGTGATATCAAACCTCCCGTCGTAACTGTTTATAAGAAAAAGCCGTCGTGCTACAGAATCAGGCCTCCGCCCCTCAAAGATGTGCACACGCTCTCCGAATGGAAGTCAACGGCCATTCCTTTCGACCTGGTGTTTAAACCGAGGCCTATTATTGACACAAGCCCTATGAATATACAGAAGCCTTATGTATGTATATCTTAATAACAAGCTACATATTTTCTCATAGATGTAGTTGAGTCCTGGTGAAACCGGTCATTTTAGGTTTTTTCATTTATTATTATATCTCTAAGTATCCTTAAGTGATCACCAGGTCTCCTCACAGCTGCAGTATGGGAGTACAAGCGTCACTTCATGGTATAGTATATGCAGGACTATTATTAGGATATAAAGTATTTATGCATAAGTAGGTACTATGCGAACACTTTAAAGTTTGTGTAGAAAGAAAATCAGCTGTTTTTCTTTTTCCAATATTACCATATTGGATAATCATCATCTGATATGACGTCAATACAACAACGAGGTAGCTCTAGGATATTGAATACACAACAACACAACGTATAATTCCTATACTATTCTAATTTATCCATTATCAGGAAGAAACTAAAGACTTAGACAGGGAAAAAGCCATTAATACTCGCCCCCGCCTCGTGATGACGCCAGCAGTCAGTATGGACGACATCAAAAATCCGGAAGCGCGACGGATTCTCCTTGAAGACATGTATACAAGTGACATGACTAGAGGAACAAGGGAGGCTTTGACTGAATACTTTACTGTCAAGGCGCCTTTCCCCGGGAGGAGTGCACCGGCAGACCCAGTTAGTACTTGTCTTACAATAATGTACCTATAGGTATTCGGGTCAAATCTTGCAACTGAATTTAAAAGCAACCATCCATAACCGATTGATATGTTTTTTTGCTTACGCGTTTAGTTTTTATAGTAAGCACGACCTGATATCCAGGATTAGCTCCTCCAGATCATCATTGCGTATGGCATTCATCCTGCGTGGATCAAATCTCTATATATCCAAGTTTTTCAGCCAGCCTGCGGCTGCCTTCGACTCACCGAACTGTTCCTCAAATCTCCCGGTGTTTCCCTGCTATACCATCATGTCGGCTCCAGATAAAAGAACTATTCAATGATCAATAGCACAGACACAATTTTTTTCGTTTAGTTTTGATATCCTAAATATAAGCTTGGTAAAAACGTTGTTTATTAAAAACTTATCACATAACTCATGTGAATTATCCATAGATTTATAACGTACCTATACTTTACTCCGTTGGCTCAGTGACCCTAGCGTTTTTTGGTTTCGTATTCTTGCTCTTGAAAGGAACCAAAGCCAAAACAGCTGCAACAAATCAAACAATTGATTTCTGTTATTGTTAATAACTTTATACCTACATCTACAGTAATTAAACTTTCAGATAAAGATACCGAAACTGCAACCTCCATACGTATCTCCAGAATGGCGCATGGACTCCGTGTCGTGGGACAATAAACAGCTGAGGGCTCATTGCGACCCCACAAAGGAATTCTGGATTGCTCAAAAAGTGCCCCCGTTAGTATTTTTCATCATTTTAAGTGAGTGAGTCTCTTCTAGAAGACTGGGCTAAATTATTCAAATCTACCCGGACAGATATTTTGATTTTGTACCTTTACTTACCACCCCTAATAGGTACTAGGGGTGGTAAGTAAAAACGAAAGTAAGGCCTATGCCTTACAATGTATAAAATAGAAATGGACACCTTTAGGCTAATAATCGTCGCAGAGTACCTAGATATCTAGAGCATTATTGGTGCTGATTCTCTTGTACATCCCGCTAAACTAATTTTAGTCTAACTATAGGCACAGATTACATACAGATAATCTGTGCCTATAGTTACAGATTACAGACAGAAAATTGAATCAAATTCAGAGATTTGCGTGAAATTAGACGAGACCTCTATTATATGCCGACTAAATTCTCGTTGATATCACGCAAATGGACTAATTCGTCATCCTACCTTCGATGATCTAATGATCTCTAGTTTAGAGCGTGTGCAAGAGAATTAGCATCATTAAATATTGTTTTTCTTTTCCACAGCTGCAGCGCTTGCGAAGTCTCGGAAAAGGTAAATGCGCATCGAAGACGCCTTTGCCAGATGAAGACTGAAAGTCTTTAACTTAACTTTCTACATGTTGAAAAACCTGATTTTTACTTTCATCATGGTTCATCATAGAGTAAACCCTTTAGTGTAGTTAGTCGTACTGAGTGAGGATTTCAAGCAACTGCTTAATGATATTAATATGGTATATATTATATTAGTAGGTATCGTAAATTCGCAACGCAACGAACAAAGCAACAATCGACAATAATTATGTTTAATTATTTAATAAGAAAATTTGAAAAAACAACTGATACGGATGGGATTCGAACCCACGATCGTCGATCGACGTACCGTGTCGACGCTCTAACCGCTGAGCCACCGTATCCCACCAGCACCAGTCGAAATTTTAAATCTCTTTTACACGCCTAGGGTGTGTGGCTTTTTGGTGCGTGGTTTTTCAAATTTTCTTATTAAATAATTATATTTATTCACAAAAATAATAATTATGTTGCATTGACATGGCGTTGCCATCAGAGCCAAACTGTGGGGCGGTGCCAGCTAGTAGCTGTCATAAACGATTCAAAGCAAATATTCTATGGATATTGTTCTCTATGTGGTTAAAAGAAGACTTTAGAAAAAATTTAAATTTCGTTCTTTTACACTAAAATTATTTAATATAAACTTGTTACTTACATAAAAAGTTTTTTATTTTAATCTCTGAATTTGAAGAAAATGTGTTTCCTGGATGTAGATACTATACAAGATATTCACACTTACCTACCATGGATAGGAAGCTACTATAGTTTTAGACATAAATCAAGAGTAACCTACATATTCTGCCCTGATACGGAAGAAGGCCGTTAAGTGCATAACGTAACTTTCGAAATAAATGGCAAAAACGCGAAAACCATGAATTCTAGAATTGTATGATAAAAAGTGCAAGTTTTTTGATTGACTCGAGGTCTTTATTTTGCATATAATGCATATAATATATGCATATTTATCGCGTTATTGGCATTTATATCGAAACTTACGTTATGCACTTAACGTCCTTCTTCCGTATCAGGGCAGTATTGTAGGGTACCTAAATTCTATATACCTACTGGCTACTTATATATTCTAGTACCTATAACCATCAGGGGGTCGCCTGCCACATTCAGGGGGCCTACTCCGAAATTTTTACGGGTTAGAAGCTTTAGGACTATACATCTCGATATGACTAGATAGCAGTTATGACTAGTTCGCTTTATGACTAAATTTCGATATGACTAGATCGCGTTTGGACTAGATCGCTATAAGTCCAGATAGCGTAATGACTATATGCAAAGAGAATATCTCTTTGACTATATGTATATTGTCCTTTGTTTTCTAAAGTACAGTTACCTAGATAATTAGAACATTCCGCTCTTTTTCCTCGGTACCTTTATTTAGTGTATTCCCAGGAGTTAAATATGTTTGTACCTTGGGTTGCCAACTTTTTCTAGGAGAACTAGAGTGGTACCTACTGATTTTTGAGAAGGTAAATAAGGGGTACCTACATTGTTTTTGTATTATTTTTTTTTTTAAATAAATTAATTTAAAATTTTTATTCTAAATTTTTTTTTTCTTTCCCCATATGTAAGGCCTGATATGGTGTGGGGTTTCTTAAAGGGGGACAAAATTCTCATTATTTTTGCGATAACATGCACCGTTTTCGAGATATAAGCGAATCCCTAAAAAAAAGATTATTCGATAAAAGTTTTGCAAGTCTTTTCAAACAGCCTATACTACGCAATACGTTAAGTTGAAAGGAAATCGTTTGTCTTGGTAATGTGATGAGGAGGGATAAAACGCATGTGTCTAAAAGAGTGATGAATATGAGTGTTGATGGATGGAAGGGGAGAGGGAGACCAAAAAAAAGATGGATGGAGTGTGTAAGCACTGATATGAATGAAAAATTTATTTTAAGTGTAAGTTCAAGCGGTACGTCATTCTGGCGTTGCTGCAAGAGACAAGAGTGTAGTGCTTCTCTTAGGCATCGTCCTAATAGAAAGCGAATACGCGATCATCGCGCGAATAAATGATGCGATCGGCAGGGATGCCCGCTTCGTAAATGGGTATAATTTAAACGGCCACCAAAAATATTTTTAAGACTCTAAGCCTAGGCAACAAATATTATTTTTGGTTACCAAAATGGATAAATGGTCACCAAATTCTATCCAACTCAAAGATTAATATTACTACCAAAAATCTTACTGCAAAATAGTAAGACGTCAACTAAAATACATTATTTGATCCCAGACTACTTTATGGTGCTAGCAAACTATTGTTACCAGGAGAAACTGGATGCAATCTGGACTTTAGGGCACCCCGACTCGGACAGGTTAGGTTAGAAGGGGATGGCGGGGTCGAATAGACCCCGCCATTCCCTTCGTGGTTATTTTTTTATAAACCACCCAGAAGTAGGAGCCCCGCTTCGCGGGGCTCCGTCGACCAAGCCAATAAAGGATTCATTTCATAATATTTTAGGAAACGTTATTTGGTGACCATTTATCCATTTTGGTAACCGTTTAGATTTTTTTTTGGTTGTAAAATAGGTACTTTTTTGGGTGGCGTTTTCGTAAATTGCATATTATAGGGCGTTCCGATACCATCCAAGTACCTATCGATATCAACGGAATAGGAAAATACTCTTGGGGTAGCCATACATCTCCGCGATCTTTTTAAAAATAGGCTGTTTGAAAAGACTTGCAAAACTTTAATAGAATAACCTTTTTTTTTAGGGATTCGCTTGTATCTCGAAAACGGTGCATGTTATCGCAAAAATAATGAAAATTTTGGCCCCCTTTAAGAAACCCCACACCATATCAGGCCTTACATATGGGGAAAGAAAAAAAAATTTTAGAATAAAAAATTTGAATAAAATTATTAAAAAAAAAACCGGTAGAAAAGGGGTAGGAACCTAAGCTATGACATCTGTGCTGATCTGCGCTGAGTCCAAACAAGTAGTAAACCAAATTAATCAAGGCCAGGATGTTAATGACGACTTGAATCTAGAAGAGATCTTATATGTAGAGAACCGCCATAGAGAACCTTGTTACATTTAAGAACTGCTACAGAGAACCTTGTCAAGATAATTGATCTTTGTGATTAATTGATAGAAAGCCATAAAAAAAATACTGAAAAATACTGTCTAATGAACCGCTGAAAAAAATTATACATTTTTGCAGTCTTTGCATTTTTGAGACTGATTTGACAGATCTATTTTATATTATTTTATTTTTATAGAAGTTTATTGTGTTTATATTTTTAGAAGCTATTTATTTTAGATGAATTTTATTTTCTTATAAAATATTTTGTTTACGCCAATGCCGGACCATACAAAAAGGTATAGAAGCTCTGATACTCATCTGATACCTTACGAAACCACAATTACAGAACGAGGCGGGGATTTGAAACCTCTGGTAAAGACACTGTATATGGCTAAAACTATTCGAAGGCCTAAACCTACACAGTTGGATTTAGAGAGCTTAAACCCTTACACTGAAAGAGCGAAAATTCCTTTCACTTTGTATCACAGTCCCAAGGAAGTAAAGAAAAATCCGAGGGAAGTACAATCTGAACGTTATTATGTAAGTCGTATCTATATATACCTATCCTTAGTACCTACACACACAAACGGTACACCACTTTGCGATCAAAATGCTTTGAACGCTGCTACGTGCGTAGAGGCGGGGCTAGCGCTACGTACGGACGCAGGGTGCAAGCGATTCTAACCTTAAGAGTGGTGCACCGACTTTGTCCACGTTAGTCACTATCGCTGCCCGACGGCAGATTCTTTAATGACTATCTTAAAAATCTGCGCTTCCGCTTCTCAACACAAATTTGTGAGTTCAATGACTAATTTATATTTTTTTATTTTTGTTCTAATTTGTACCTATGTCTGTAAATTGTAGGTGTAGTAGTAGTGTAGTGTAACCCACGATTCAGGAAAAATCCCTAGTGTGGAACGTTTTTATTTTAAAAAAGAAGATACTATCCGTCAGAGCTAGTCACCCCTGGGGCCCTGGGTACGGGAACAGGGACCATAAGACACTGATAGATACACTTTCTCATTTGGCTAGTGGTCGCGTCTATTCAGCGTGAGGTCTCTGGTCTGGAAGTGTTGTTGCGTTTTCCCGTCTGAAATTTCCCAGTAGCGGCAAGGAATTTGGTTCTGTAGCCGGTATTTGGAAACAAGTTCGCTCCCCACGGGACTACGTGAGTGTAATAAAGCTCTGCCTAAGTTACTAAATGACTTTTTATTTACTCATTGGTTACAAACAGGATAAACCTATTGAGGGACAACGCTGCAAAGTGCAGAAGGCTCGTTCCAGAGTTCTCTTGCCTCCAGCGGTGGCTATGGATGATATTCAGGAGCCGTATGTATATCTTAATATTATTTTAGAGAAATACCATAGGTATTTAGGATAATTGATGTAGCTTAATTTTTTTTTTAAACCAACTTTTATACCTACTGGAATTAGCCGTTAAAGAAATCCTGGCTGCATTCTGTCATTAGAGTTATTTCTATCAGTTTAGAGGAAGTGTTTCTAAAGGAACTTTAGTATGGACCATTGGCATAATTTTTAACGAACCTGTATTTACGAACGATATTTTTCATGGATTTGAAACGTTGCGACAGAGAAATGCGCTAAGTATCTACAATTAATCATTTTAGTCATTTGGTCGTATAGTTCGCCTTCGATGTTCTTTTTGTTCCACGATAACGACCGTGTCTACAGCTAGCGGCCCCCATGCCCGATTCGAACGCGGGGTGTCCAGGGAATTAGTTCCATCGGATCGCACCTGAATTGTGAAATGTGAATCGTTCCGATCAGACTTTAGGAAACTAGCATACCTGCCGCTCACTCCAACACGCTCCAGCTATCCGATCCACGCAGGATAAGTTAGTCAAACTCTCGCTATGGAGTCACAAGTGCTGCAGCAGAGTTGATATCAGCCGAAATCTTGGTGACATCAAACATGGTTTAAAAATAATAGATATAACAGTAGTGGAAACGTTGATGATAACTGGTTTATTATGTTGGTCAACATGGTTCATCGATCGACTGGTCATCGTCATCGTCATCGATTTGTAATATTGGTTCCTTTATCTAGGCTCCGTCAAATGTTTACGAATTACCTTTACACATCGGAGATGGTGAGAGCGATGAATAATGCTGTGGCGCGACCTAGATCCGCTTGCAAAGCTCCCCTAACAGAAATGTACCCGCCAACAAACCCAGTAAGAGTTATCTTAACTTTATTATTTTGCGAACCGCGTTAACAGCAATCAATCCAAAGTGGAGAGATGTATGTATGGATGTATGAAATTATGGAGAGATGTATGTATACACATCTCATTACAAATGACAACTCGAGCGACGCCGTTTCGTCTGGCATTTGCACGAAATACATCTCGCCGCTTTGGTGGAAACAGAGCCTTATATTAGTACCTAAATAAATAAATCCGCCTGTAACTGTCCCATTGCAGAGCAAAGGCCTCTTCTCATACAGAGGTTTGAGGTTTAATTACCACGCTAGCTCAATAGCAAGTCCCCGTTTCCTCGTGATGTTTTCCCCCACCGTTAGTCAATGGTGTCTTAGATATCGGTAATTTAGTCACGTGTTGAAACAATATTGCACATATTCAGGTACCTAGGTCTTGTTTATACAGAGAGAAGAAAAAAGACATCAGTCATCACCCAATCCATCTGGAATAACTGCTGGCCGACGCTTTTAATGGCCTTTATTGATCCCTTTTCATTCTTAAAATCTCATTCATAAGATTTACATCATCCTCAAGAAATTCAAATCATTTATTTAAAATTTTAAAGCTGACTATAGAGCCGCTGTTAGAGCCCTACATATCTTCAGAGTGGCGCCTGGACGCGTGTCCGTGGAAGAAAAGGCAAGTAAGGTTCAGCCAGGGTCCTAACAAGAAGTTGGGTCTCACGAAGACACCTAAGTGAGTGAAACGATTTAAGTATTTGACATAGCAGGGCAGTAACTAGGGCGTTACGGGTAGGATGGCGGAGGGGCGCAGAAATGATCAGAACAAAACCATATTTTGGTCATGCAAGGGCGCATGCGCGATTCTATAAAGTTTGACCAGCGCACATGTTACGTGTACGTGGCCCTACATATGGTAGTGGGACCAAGGTGCACTTAAATGGGTCTCTAGAGTAGTTTCCACTCCGTCATGGCAGCTTCTAAATTGTTGAATATGCGCTGAAAAGATTGTAGTAAGATTCTAAATATTTAAAATCTTTGTTTTCTTTAAATAAACAATTTGCTAATTTTCTTAACAATTTTCTTCAATTTAACTATTTTAAATTCTATGTACCTACCTACGCCCATATCTGTGTATAGCCTATAGACACATACCTAAGAATTTTTACCTACAAAAAGTATACGCTGTTTTTAAATAAATAAATGAGTTATAAATTATCTTGTGCGCAGTTGTCCCGCGCGTAAGAACTCGGCCTGCACAGAAGCAAAGAAAAGACGCCGTTGACATCAACAAAGCTTTATTGTCCAACTTAAACTATGTCGTATAAAATTTGTCGTATATATTGCACCTATTTTACATGTAGGTACAGAATTAACAAGACACTTCTGAGCTCCTAGTGTATCCTATTGCAAATACTTGTCACCTTTTGAAGCTGCGTGTTACTTTTTAAAATATCTAGTAGTAGCACTAGTACCTAGTAATTTGAAGCCAGAGTATCCGCCAGGAAATATATTTTTATATAATTTTACAGAAAAATCGAATACTTCTGGCCTCCACTATTGTTTTGCTCCAAATGGCTTTTGTGTGTGACAATAGACTAAAAAAGGCAAGTTCAAAAATTAAAAACTTGTTTTTTTTTTGTCGTGCGTGGTGGTCAACGTTTTAAAAAGTATAAATAAGCATAAAGATTTTGGAAAGCATAAGATACTTGGATACGACTAAAAATTTAATCCAAATTTGATTTGTCTCTTCTGCACCTAAATGTAACTTCTACTTAAGGCAGAGAGTTATACTATTTTTTTAATAATAGGTAAGTGGCCAAGTTCATTTCAATAAGATTTCAATATAATAAAAACTTTTTTTTTATTTTGACACATTGCGCCACTACACATTGTAATCCAATCTAAAAAGTCCACCAAGTTTAGAAATATATATTAACTGATTGCTATTAAAATACATTCTTAAGAACAATGTGCAAAAAATATATTAATTCATGACATCTTGTTCTGAAAAAAAAAGAAAGAGTATTATCGAAAACATTGCAATTATTTTAAATTAAAAATATAACTTGGTGGACTTTCGAAATGATTTGGACATTTATTATACGTTACATTTTGTCTAACATTGGCTTATCATGGAAATATATTTTGGCTAAATAGTAGTTTTGTTTTTCATTTCTTTTCAATAAATGCTTACAGAAAGAAAAATTAACCTTTCTCACAAAGTTAATTTTTACTGGAAAATAATTAACGCTCAGAATAAGACAACATTATGGACTGTATACTGTGACTTATAATTTAGGCTGAAATCTACAGAGCGCATGTTTGACCGACATAACTTGCAAAATCGGTAGTTAGAAATAGAGTTGTATGGAGGTATGTAGGTAATGTACGTGTTTGGGTCAAATTTGAATCACTTCTTCTAAACTTACCTACGACTATAATAGATGGCGCCTCGTGTCTTAAGTAAATACCACGCAAGGATAGGTGTATAATAAATGATCTAACACGAATAATCTTGACTACCACGAAGGTTATGGAATGAAGATGTTTCTAATAAATGATCATAAAGCCACAGTATACAGACATTAGAAGAAATAATTTGACATTTATATTTTATAACCCTACAAGTAATTAAAACTTACAAGTAACTAAAACTTAAACAAATCAATATCACAAATTAACACTGACTACATTTTTCGACAGAATCTTGATCAAGCAATGATATCAGAGCTTTTTGATAATAATAAAATATTTTTGATACTTCGCGCATTTTTTTTTTTTGGGGAAGCACGCAGAGTACGCAAGCGCAAAAGGATATGATACATAGTGTGCTATCTGTAAAGCTGGGTATCCACTATGTTCGCGAACCTCTTCCGCTCCGTGCTCGCGAACAAAAGGTTCGCGAACATAGTGGATACGTGGCTTAAGATCTGCTGCTTGTCTTGGTCAGCCGTGATTCTTCTCAAGTACACCATCAATCAAGTGACTTGTAGAGTTGATAATATAAAAATCGTAGGCTTATTCCCTTTAAACAATAAGTTATTAACGTACAGACCCTAATTATCTAACCCCCCTAAATTAAAATTAAATGAAACAACAGAAATTACGTTCTTAAACTATATGAAAAACCAAACGCCTAAAAGCAAAGGCCGCAGTAAAAAGACTATCTTTTTTTCGCTATTACCAAAATTTTAATAAAATTCCTAGATTTTATTATATTGTATCTGTGCCTGAACAAGATTTCATGTTTTTAAATAATTTTAGATTTTGAAATAATTTTATAAACAATTTTAGCACTAATTTATAACATTTCTTTTTCTTTTGACTGTTTACAATTTTTTTCAGTCTCTTTATTTAAGTTTAATGAAACATACTTAACTAGGTATACAATTTTATTAAGTTTTTTTTATGTAGTGGTTACAGAACATTTTTTTTTTCATAATATTGTTAAATATTTTATTATACTTGTTGTGTCTTACATGACATATGTAGTACTTAATGCAATATTATACTTATTTTAATAAACGAGCCATACTTTAAGGGGTCATCAAGTCCATGAAAATGAATACCTTTCCCCAAGGAACATACATCAAAACCTGAACACGAAAATTCAACTTCTCATCCAAACGTAAGATTCATACAAAATGAACATTATAGTATGAAAAGTCAATTTTCAATTTTGACATGTCGATCTCGTTTGTTCCCATTAGTTGGATTTATAAGGCAACATGTTATAATACAAATGAAAAAAGAATTTTCAAAATCGGTCCACAATTGACTGAGAAATCGGTGAACATACAAAAAAAAAATATACATAGGACCTCCTCCTTTTTGAAGTCGGTTAAAAAATAGTCCTGACCGAAAAATTCTAATCTTATTATGTTGATCATCAGCTTCTGTTGTAGTTGTACTAAGAATTAGGATCTCATAAAATGTAAGGAAGAAAACTTGTGTTTGAATTATGAATATGAAGCTTAATGTTTCTTGGGGAAAGTTATTTAGTTTGATAGACTTGAGTACCTCGTAAAATATGGCTGGTCATTAAATTTCACGATATTCAATATTAAATTGAATAGTAATTAATAATTTCTTCAAATCTCAAATGAGTCTTACAGATTAAACTCATTAAATATTTCTTTAGAATAACAATATAATTGATGCGTTTCGTAATCGTTAACCTTCATTTTGGTTAATTCATTGTGGTTATAAAAATAAAAAATACATAGCTTATAAATATCATGTTATAATTATTTATAATCAGTATCAGATTTTTTTTAATGATATAAAAGGACAATTAAACAATGGCGCCGATTAAGCCACTAACGTATATTGAAACGTAAAAGTAGTTCTATCCTTTTCTAAATACATTCAAAAGAAGGAGACAGCAAATTTAAATTCAGATTTACGTAATTGCCAGTTCAGAAACCACTTTTTTATGCTTAACGTCGTGTTGTGATCTGTATAGGTAATAATAATATTTACCTTTTTTAAATTTTAACCTGTCTATTGTCGGTCATCCGTCGATCGCGGTCACTAGGCATATATTAGCTAGAGCCATGGCCGAATTCTGTCTTACAAAGGGATTGGGGTCCTTTATTAGTTGTAGGAGACGAGTTTTAGCTGTTCGGGTAATATCTGGATCTAGCTCAGTCTCTTCTGGATACTTCTCCCGGATTCTGTAGAGCTCGGAGTAGAGAATTCCTGGACAAGAGAATGGAGTTAGGCCATATATGGATAGTATTGTTGGATAGTTGGTTTATGGATAGTATATTTGATGAAGAAAGCAACTCACTAGAATGTATATGCGATAATCGATACTTTTATCGAACATCTAGTCGATTATTGACTCGATTGAAAATTTCAACTTCGATTCTCTGGTTTGTTTAATATTTATTTATTTCAATAAAGTAATATTGCATAACAGAAAAATAACCTTTTCGCAATATTACAAATATTTCAAATTAATAATAATAATTAAAAATTAATAGTTAAAACATTTAGCGCCCATCGCTACTAGGTCTAACATTACCATCATATTTTCAAAGTTATCATGTCATTAGGTCTAGGCTTAGAGTATATATATAGTAGAGCAAGCCTACACGAGTATGAACCGTGAGCACGGGTATGAACAACGCGGCCGCGATACGAACTCCGCGATCATACCTCGATTGACTGCGGTAGAAGTACCATTCAGGAGCGAAAAACTCAAATTAAAGCAATAAAATGGTTAACTGCAGTGTGAAAGATTGCAAAAATGATTCAAGAAAACATACAAAAAAAAAAGATAATATAACATTCCACCGGTGAGTAACTTTTCCTAATTATTTTGATTATTTTTAATCCAAGTAGCGGGGGAGAAGAAGGCGTAAGGGGTGGGCATGCAGCGAGGGGCCGGCACACGGGGCCAGCGACGAATATACTTCACGAACCTGAGGCATTGACAGTATCGATAAATGTATCGATAGATGTATCGATAATTTTATTTCACCTATTTATTAAATTATGATGATGATTTAACAGTGAAAGATTATCTTATTTATTTGATAATCATTCACTACTTTTCATGGAGCAATTTTTAAATCTAAATGAATTATTATTATTAAATTTTTATGTTTATTTATTAGGTTTATTGTAAATAGTAGATATAGAATTTATTATATATAGTTTAATAAGTATGTATAATATATTAATTATTGTTTAGTTATATGAATATAAATAAATAAAACAAAGTCGGGTTAGTAACACCATTATTAATTCAAGAACGGCTGGACCGATTTTGATGATCTTTTTTGATTTTGATATTTGATAGATTTTGTTATTCCTACTTAAAAATGTATGAGAGTAAGTGTATGAAACTGCACATATCTAACTAAGTATTAAAATATTCGTGTGATACAATTTAAACACACACTCGTGTTTTCATTTTCTCTCCCTCATTATGCAACAGTTATATAAACCACTATTATAATAGTATATTATAAGTAAGCTGTTTTTTTTGTGTGTACTATAAGTAACTCTAATTTTTAATAAACATATTTTATATCTTATTTTTTCTTTTTTTATCGATACTTTTACAGACAACTATTACGACGATAACTTATATCGATAAATAAATTTGTATACGGTAAGTCACTAGTGAACCATAAATTATAGACGCATCTGTATGCTACCTGCTTTCGTTCGGCACAAGGCAATGTTGTTGACGTTATTACTCTACTGTATATATACTCTAAGGGTCTAGGTAAGATTTAATATTAATATTTGTTTATAATTGATCGACGATTGACATCCGGTAACCGTAAATATTATAATATTATAACTTACCAAGCAACAACGGCGGATGCGGTTTAAGCTCTTCTCTTGCACAATGCAAGTAGTTGACAGCAGTCTGCAGACATTTGACAACGCTGCCGGGTAACTCATCAGCTAATTGTCTCAGCAATGCTGACAGGAATTCGTCCAAGTATAAGCGACCTTCGTCTAAAAGGTGCGTTTGAACGAAGTCGTTTGATTTTTTCACATTGAATGTTTTGAAGACTTGTTTTAGTGTGAATTTGCTGGCCTGTGGAAATATTACTATATTATTACCTTCTAACTACCAGGCGGTTTTGGTCAAACACGTGCTTTAAAAAAAAAATTGAATAATTGTGCCATTTAATTGAGGGTAGACCGAGGAAACATGTAAAGCCGTTGGTCTTGCGCCTAATCTCTCCCCGGTCCCTGTGTTCGCGAAAACACTTGTGCATATCTCCTACGTAGTTGGCTAATCTCGTTTGAGATTGGCCGCTGTGACCAAAATTCCCTAATTAAATGACCTAAACCTTTTATTGACTATCTTAATAAGCCCAAAACGAAAGATTGGGATATTTTATTAAATGTATCTAGTATTATAAAATACCAAGTTGCAAAAAAATAAATTTAATAACTTACCCTGACAACAGCGGGATTATTATCACACAGATGCAACAAGAAGCAAGGCAGAGAGCTAACGCCTTGATCTACCAACGCTTCAGATCTCACCCTACCCGCAATAATTCCAAACAATTTGATAGAATTCTCTCTCAGTTGCGCGCAGTCCGTGTTCATGAACGGACGTATTTTCTGCGATATTGATAACAGTTCTCTGTCGTATTCTTTGTCTATTTTATCTAGTTCTGTGAGAAGACGACTCAGGCCTTGAATGGCTGCAAGGGGCACGTTGTCTATGGGTGATCTGAAAGATTGAAGGGATGTAATAAAAAAAAATGTATTATAATATTATAAAAGTTGGCTATATTTAATGCAATGTCGATTTGTGATGGCCAAATTTCTTTAACAAGGATTGTGTAACATCGCATATGTTGAGTAAGTGACACAATTATGTGAACATTAGCGTAGGAACCACGTTGCATACGTGAGACTACCTAGTTTGACTCTAACTTTACAGTCTAATATAAAACTGATATTTAAAGTAAAAATCACTGTAATATATGTACTTATATTTTTCTAAGGACATATCAATGATAGGCCATGTACATGTAGGTATGAATGTGTAACTGAATATTGAAAAACTATTACTAATACATTGTGTAATACAAGGGCGGTACGTACGCAATTACTATCGAAGGGGCATTCAAAGCCCGAGCCATAGGCTATATTGTCGTACCGCCCATGACGTATGATAAAAAATAACAGTAATCCTTACGTCGTCTTCTGCGCGTCCACCCCCTGGCTGAGCGCGGCCAGTGCGCCGGGCAGCGCGGCGCGCAGGTGCTCGGGGCGCAGGCGCGCCACGTTGGCCGCGCCGCGCAGGCACGCCGCCCTCACGCGGGGGTGCGCGTCCTTCCAGCCCGTGCTCAGCGTGGCCAGCACTGTCTCTATGAGCAGAGGGTTGTCGTTGCATCTGCGGGAACAACAAACAATATCATCTGTCTGCCTAGCCTTTTCCCAACTACATTGGGGTCGGCTTCCAGTCTTCCCGGGTGTAGCTGAATACCAGTGTTTTACATGGAACAACCGCCTATCAGACCTCCACAACCCAGATACTGGGTTACACGACACGGTTAGACTGGTTGTCAAACTTTCGGGCTTCTGACTACCCGTAACGACTGTCAAAGATCTACAATTGACAGCCTGGGCCAACAGCTTAACGTGCTATCCGAGGCACGGAAAGTGATAATTAATTTATAAAACGCACATAACTTGCGCGCCTTGGGTTCGAACCCGAGACCTCTGACTTGCCAGTCAACGGCCACCACCACTAGGCTATCATGACTCAATAATTACAACAACAGACAATAATTAGATATAACTTAAAAAATCACCCGACAGAGGGCGCTATTTCTCTAATTTTACCTGTAGTTAAGCATGTCCGCTAACAAGGCGAGTGCAGCCGTACGTTGCGGGGGTAGTATGCAGCGACCATACTGCGACGCGCGCTGCACCAGGCGCGACAGATGGGAGGGGCACGAGCGACAGAGGGCGCCACTTAGTATGGGCGCCAGCTCCAGCAGAGTGGTCGAGGAGTCCCCGTGTTCTATGCTAAGGCAAAGAGAACAGGCCTCTCGGACCTGGAAGTATTAAACTTGCTTAAAGACTTCAAACTAATTTTAATAAGTTTTTCTAAAAACATTTTTAACCAAGCTTTTATAGCTTTTGTGTGAAAATATCGAAACTAAACGCTTATGCAAAAAATTGTATATGTGCTATTGACCGTTGAAGAGTTCCCTTATCTGGAACTAATTCTGGATGTCGATTCAGGTCATGCTTACCATAAAAATGTATTGTTATCGGAATTGAATTGAATTAACATGCAAAAAATCAACTCCGTAGGATTCCTCCCGAACAAACATACATTGCAAGTTAAATAAAAGCTTGTAAAATGTGTTAAAGATTAGTTGACATATTACAGAAATACTTAATAACTCATTAAATATAAATCTGAAAAAAAAAACTAAACAAAAATGATTCTTGGACACACGAAAAATAGTCTGATTATAAACTTACTTTATGACAATCTGCTTGCTCCAAAAATGCGTTGAAAGTGTAAATAGTAATCTTAGCCGGAGAAAGTTTGATCGCATCCCTATTCGGTACAAATCCGAATCGCTCCTGATTTTTGTTGGTCGGCGGCGTATACGCAGGCGATTCCGCGTCGATATAGCAAGCGAGTGTCGTGTACAACACTGTGAATAGGTCGGCGAACTTCTCTACGCAGGTTGGCTTCATTGTTTCCTCTTGAAGCATCTCGCCGAGGGCACTTATAAGCTAACAGAAGGATAAAGTGTAAATTGTACGGTGAATTGTGAAGAAAAGAACCAGTTGTGGTGTCGAATAATTCGGATTATCATACAAAAGATTATCATATCACAAACTAGCTTGTGAACAAATCTCTTGAAATCTTAACTTATTTACCGATGGGACATACAAACAAGTTTTCCCTCCACGCCTCCCAATTTATTAGCAGAATTTGCTTTGAATGCTGGCAGTTTACATTTTGTCTTCTTTTTACTTACTATCGCGGACACGAACGGTGTACCACTTTGCGATCAAAATGCTTTGAACAATGCTACGTGCGTAGGGGCGGGGCTAGCGCTACGTTCGGACAGCAGGGTGCAAGCGATTCTAACCTTAAGAGTGGTACACCAGTTTTGTCCACGATATTACAATGGCAGATCTCTTTTCACTACTACAAGTAATGACGTCTTTTAAACACTAAATGGATGACCCTCATGAGGCCCGATCGGCCAGGATATTGACGACTTAACTTGTTAAAACTAGTTCAAACTCACAGTTAAAGGCTGCAACGCCGCTATATGGTGCTCAGTAATATGGTAAGGGTCCTCATATAGCTCCACCGAAGTCATAAGTCTTAGGAAGTTGTCCGTTATTGATGGAGCCAGACCTTCATCACGCGCGAGGTTCCGCCAGCAAGATACGACGCTCCTGAAACATTTGGTATGATGAATTGAGGATAATGGCTTTTTAAGATGAAGGTTCAAGGCATTTTCGCCGTAACTTTAACTATTTGGTCAATTAATGGTGCTAATTCTCTTGCACACGCTCTAAACTAATTTAGACTCACTATCTCTTTCGAACAGAGATCATTAGAAAATTTTTAGAGCTGTCAAACTAGTCCATTTGCGTGATATCAACAAGAATTTAAGTCAGCATGTCTAATTTCACGTCAATTGCAAGGGCGTAGACTAACAGGCGTTCACACGGCGTCGAGTGTTGCAGGATTCGGTTTAGTGGCAACAGTATTTCAATGAATGAGTTCACACATGCATTTGGTTGTAAGACACGACAAAAAATCAAATCTTGCTGAAGTTGACATCCGATTTTAAGATCCGGCAAATCGTGGCTCCGTGTAAACGTACTGTAATTTGGCAGTTCAACTTGTCCTTTTTCGATGATATATATAGTGCTTGTAAATTATCTGCCACGGCTGCAATGGGAGATAATATTGGTTATTTATATTACAATAGCTAAGTTTTTTTTTATATAACGTCATAATTTTATTTTCTTTTGCCTGCGTTTTATTGCGTAGGTCTAATTCTGCACGATGCTCCAATTTTTTTTTTACTGTTCCGGTGTACGAAATTTCTTCACTATTGTAATCTATATACCCAATACTTTCTCCCATTGCAACCGTGGCAGATAATTTAGAAGCACATTATATATTAAAAGCCGCAAGCTTGAAGTGGAACTGGGCCGGTCACATCTGTCGCATGTCGGACGAGCGGTGGGCAAAACTCACTACCGAGTCGAGCCCACACAACGTTAGACGACGACGCGGCAGACCCAGAAGGAGATGGCGGGACGAGCTAGATGCTTATTGGGAGGATTGGGAACAGAAAGCTCAAAACCGGGAGGAATGGAAGGAGGGTAGGGAGGCCTTTGCCCTGCAGTGGGACGATAATGGCTGAAAATAATAATAATAATTATATATTAAAAAGATATACCTATAGTTAAACTAAAATTAGTTTAGCGTGATGTACAAGTCTGTCTTCGTAACATGCCGCTCGTTATTTATTTATTGCCTCGCTTGAATTGAGTCCTTGCTCGCATATTACCATAGGCTCAGGGTACTTATCAATTCAGTTTATTTATATGTTGCATTCTGATAAGTATTATCAATATTCAAGGAACTGGTTTGTTTGTATAATCAGGTAAGTTCCGCAAAAATACCAAATGCGAAGGAGATATCAAATAGATATTTGCTTTAATATTTAAACTTCTTATCGCTAATGGCCAGTTGTAGAAACAGTCTCACGGATGTTCCGATGAAAAATACTACCTGATGATAAAATGGTACTGTTTTTCTTTTTAAAAAGATAAAGAAGTAAAGTATCTTGACTTGGCACGTAAGATTGTCGACATGTGGGATATTGACTCTGCAATCATTGTACCGATAGTTGTATCGGCCCATGGCTTGATAGCCAAGAGCCTCGACAAACATCTGAAGAGGCTCTCGTTAGGCAGCTGGATTGGGAGCCTGGCGCAGAAGGCAGTATTACTGGACACGGCGCGCAATAGTGAGGAGGTTTCTCTCTCTAGACCCCTAACCACCGGTAGCTTGGACCCTGTTCCCGATACCGGTGGGCTACTAATTTTTAAATATATATATATTTTTTTATAAATATTTAAAAATGTATTTTATATGTTTATAAATAAATAAATGGAATAATAACAATAATAAAAACTTTATTTCAGAACTTTTGTCCATATTATACAGTTAACAGTAGGTAATGTAGGTAATCTTTTTGAGGTGTATGACACATTAATAATTACCGCCCTTGATTTTACCGAGACCTAACAAATCAAATTTTTATCTTAATATATTAAACAAAGTCGGGTTTGTTCGTACACTTATACCTCGAGAATTTCGAGAGTTTTTAGTTTTTTATATTTGTCACAGTCCCGAATAGCAGATTAAATATTAAAAACATCGGAATTACACCCGGGTAAGGTAGGTATACACAAGTAGGGTAGGTACCGTGTAGGGTAGGTTAGGGTAGAGATAGGGTAAAGTAGGTGTAGGGTAGGGTACCGTGTAGGGTAGCGTAGAGTAGGGTAGGGGTAGTGTAGGGTACGGGCAGAAAAGAGTAGAGGTAGGATAACCACGGGTACAAAGTTGTGCTGGGTAGCTAGTAATGTAATAAAATCGTAAAAGTAAAAATAAAAACACTCACGGTTTTAACGGCAACTTTTGAGCCAACAGCACTGCAGTCACAGCGTTCGAGTGATGACGCGTCAACGACGTCATCGGCCGCATCAGTTTCAACCTGGCATCATCTCCAACCTCATCCATCGTAGCCAACATCACCTCCACTATCCTTTCTATACTCTGATACAAATCCTGGCCCTTACTCGAGAAATAAGCATCTAAAATCGAACTTATTCCTACACTCCTGAACTCCTGATCATCATAACCTTCCAACAAACTTTCAATAAACTGCATATTATGATGATGAGGTATTTTCGAAGAAATCGCATCACACAAAGCCGTGCAATAATCACTAATCATAATCAAATCATTTGTAAGAATATTATTTTGAAGGTGTCCAAGATTCGCCATACATTCATCATCAGGTCCTATCACATGACCTTCGTATAGGTCCTGTATCTGAATTATTACTTTTATACAGTCAATCGTAGTTAATCTCACTGGGAAGTTTGTGTCAGCAATCCCAGGCAATATAAGTCCCAACAAGTATCCCATTTGACCGAATTTACTTGGAGTCTCGTAGTTCAATTTCACGTTTTTGATATACGTGTCGAATATTACCTGTAGGATCATGACTGATGCTGTACGGATCTCATCGTTTTCATGCCGAATCCATTCGATTAAAAGTCCGATTAAATCATCGATAGTGCTTAAGCAAGTAGACTGAATGATTAGTTCTTTGATCAGACGATGGAGAAGGCTTAGACTATCGTTTAGTGTTTTAGCTAAGTTATCATTTTTGTCTCCATTTCCTTCAACCTCATACTTCCGTTTGAAAGATGACAGTTCTCCAAAAATACTACTAAAAAGAACTCTCAGTATTGTGTTTCGTTCTTCAGGTAGGATCCCTTTTTGCAATTTCGTCAAAGCTTTAGACGCCTTTACTATGATCGGGTAAAGTTCTACATTACGTTTATCTAAATTAGAATTATAGATTTGCTCGAGAACAGCGTTTAGCAACTGCCAGCGGTTTCTTAGCACCACGTTATGATGAGCAGCAGGATGTAACGCCTTACTTATTTCATACAATGTCGTTACACTCGCTTTGCACAAGTCGAAAGGAGGATTAGACTTCAGGATTTCGAATAGAACTGAAGTCACGTTATCACCTAATCTAGCCAAGACATGGACGTCCAAGCAATCAACTGCTACTTTACCATAGCACGTGATAACTGCATACCGAACCACACTCAACTCAACTTCACTTTTGGAATGTCTTGAAGACAGAAAATTGAGTATCTTACTACCTCTTTTTGATTCATTTTCCTTATAAATCGCGTCGAGTTCATTAAGGATAAATTCTCCGTGTTGTCTCGATGCTATACCTACAGCTTTGCTGACATAGTCACTGCTTTCCATCGGTATAGACTTCAAGGCTAGTAATATAATCTTCAGGATCTTTTCAACTACTGCAGCATTCGACATATGGCACGATAGAACTGCTAAGTATTGTAAGGACACTCCTTTTATTATTTGCGATTGCTTCTTCGATAAAATCTGCTGCGATATTAACGTGGCGATGAATTCCACCCATTTGTTGCTGTTTACTTGCTCGACAGCGGACACTAGAAGGTCCAGCAACATACTATGCCATTGCTCTTTAGACTCGCATGTTTCGACAAACTTTAGCAACCTCTGAATTTCTACTGTCCAAGAATTTTTCAAGTTCTTATGGACATCTCCAGAATATTCTTCGAGGAATACCAATATATTCTTATTTCTCTCAATTTGATCGGGTTCTACTACATGTGTTATACACCTAACAAAAACTAAATCGGGAGAGCATTTCATTTCAATTTCCTTTTCTGATTGTCCTTCTGCTATTACGTCAGAGTTATTTTGTAGTAACGAAGTGAGGCAATGGCATACTGTCGCCATAGAAGCCGTGAACTCTTCACCAGTTAAAGCAATGAGCAGCAAGGTTCGTAGCTGTGATCTGACACTTGTAACAGTATTACACATGAGAATCAAAGAGCTTTTGCAAGTGTCATGCAAGTCCAGAACGTCATGTTTGGAAACATTTGGGGGTCCTTCATACCCACAATGTTTTATGATAAATTCTACCATCGTGAAGTCTTCTGAAGTCGTAATACAGTTTCTATAAACTAGTCCGACTATAGCTTTTACTAATAACTTCTTCATTTTCACCCCCTGTTCCATAGCAATCATGACTTTTAGTAGAGCTATGAACTTGACCGCATAATTTTCAACGAAAACTTGGGAAGATGTAGTCAAATGAGTTAGGATTATTACTGATTTCATTCTATCTTTTTCTTGGTTATTTTTACATTGATGCAGGAGACTTTCTATAGTTTGTTCCGGGAACTGTCCAGCCATATGATCAAAGCACCTAAGCACCTCAAAATGATTCTTTACTGTATGTGGCTGATCATAATCAGGTTCAACCAGAACCAAATTGAACAGAACATGGTTGATTGAATTGATAACGCTGTCATTCAGACTCAATTTTGGATTTAGCGGCGACGGAGATAATAAGTACGATATACATTGACTTATGTAGTAGAAATTGATTGCTGGTTTTCGATACAAAGAGAGCAATGAAAGTACGAATTTGTTGACCGTTTCGTTGAACTGTCTTTCGGATATCAGCCTTGTAATTGGGCCTAGAGCTTCGAGTACGGATTCGGAGACTTTAGGTTCATAGGAGGGAAGCCACTGGTTGTACAATACGTCAAATATTATGGAAAATTCTGTGACAAAATTGTCTTTTATGGATGTTATGTTGTCGTTCTCAACGTTATCGCCAATTTGTTCGGATACGGCGACAGCGAAGTGACCGAATGCTGGAAGAGAAATTTTTACTGTGTTACAAATTCAAAATTTTATAAATTCGCTTCACAAATTTTTGAAAAAAAAAGTAAATAAAATAGTCAGTCATATGTTATGATATTAAGTACGTATGTAATTAAAACTGATAAAAACAATACATAACAATATATTAGTCAACCTTGCAGTTTTATGAGCGATAAAACGTTGAATATATAGATAAAAAAACATCTGCTATATAAAGTGTCAGTTCGAATGACATTAAAATTAATGATTGATTTATTTATGAACACGATACGTTTGTTTGTTCAGTCATACTCGACAAGATTGGTAGCTGACGTAGAGATTAAGTGATTCGACTTTGCGGTCGAAGGTTTGAATCTTGTAACAGATAAATATTAGTAGGTATAATCTGAGGTTACTGTTCAAACATAGATTAAAGCGCCCGTAGGCTTTAGACAAGGCTGTACACACCGTTAAAAGCTAAGGTTTATAGGTTTCCTTACGATATTTTCCTTTAATTTAAGTAGTTAGTGATTATATTTTCTTCTTTATCGTGTGGTTGATGAACAACCTGGTGTTAGAGTTTAAACCGCCCTTTAGCCCCTGACATGACTTAACACACACCGTTGAAAAATCTCTCAGATGTGCTAGTTTCCCTCACGATGTATTCCTTCCCCGTTTTAGCAAGTGATAATTAATTTCTAATAGGCATATAGGTACTTAAATCCGAAAACTCAAGAGGCCTGGGTTTCGAACTGGGGGCCCTCTAGGATTGGGGGCCCGGGGCGGACTAACTATTACCTACATGTCACACATATTCAACCTTACCATAAGCAAACGCCTGCTTCAGACCATCCGCCTTCACTAGCGACAGCAACGGGAGCATTTTGCTCAGTATCTCCTTAATATGTGGGACCACCCCGTGCGTGTTGACGGCGGCTAACGTGCCCAGGGTATGCGCTATCGTGTAGTGGGGGACCGATGCTGGTGAAAGCTGGGTTATTAAGGAACGTAGTACCTGGAAATAAATGAGGAACCTCAGTCACTGCTAAAGTGATAAGTATTTGGATCCTCGAGCAATTTCCTAACACCCGCGCTCTCAATTTCAGATAAAGAGCGCATGCACTAAAGTATAGTGCGGAAGCTTAGTAGAGGGAGATGGCGCGATATTAAGAGCCGATTTCACCATTGACACTAAACGCGATAAATCAAGTTAAACTCGGTTGAAGGATTTAACTGAGTTCAGAACTGCTTTTTGCGTAGGGCTAAACTTAGCTTTATTCTCGATATTTAAAGTGAACTGTGAAATTGGGCCAAAGATAAAAAGCAATGCGTTTTACGATTATCTCTATTCTCTCGCTTAGACCAGAGCAGACTCCCTACGTTGCACTGTAGGTATAGGCGCCCTATAGATTAATCGACGCACCACGCAGCGCGCTATTCAAACCGGTCCAGTGTCAGGAAATTGATAATAGTACCTACCAGCAATTTGTTGTATATGCTCAACTCTAAACTGACGTCACGCTAACGCCAACAGAAAATTGGGATCCCCCCTCCCCCGGACATAATTCATCACTAAACGAAACTAGCCATCACGCTCGGGTGACGCTAAATTGGGTAAACTCGGCTCTAGTCGACTTCAGACAAAAAGACAAGGTAGGATCGCAGGTTCGCTTATAAGTGTCAGTGTCAGATATCCATAGCAACCATAGAAATATTAAATATTTCCAATATCTTTGATAGCAACCGTTGCCAGGATACGGGATAGTTATGTGTGACACTTGTAACTATTGTACACTATTTTTTTTAATGCGGGTAAGGTAACAAATTAGTGAATCAATTTGACATTGCTACCACAAAGACTGACTAACTTATGTGAACTTACCAAGTCCAGGTTCTCATGTCCCACAGCCACCAAAACCGCTGAAGCTCCCATCTGTACGACTGGCTCGTACGAGACGTTCTCCATCATGGCACGAAGCATGGCCGTCACTAGGTTGGTGGCCGTTGATGGCTCCAATCTCTTCACTTGATTTACACATGTTTGTTCTAATACCCTGCAAAGAGTTTTAAATTTAGAAGCTTGAAAACTATTTTTAATTGACTTCAAAAAGGAGGTTTTCAATCCAATTGTTGTTTTTTTTAATATTATGTTACGCGATATTTTTAGCAATTGTGAATTGATTTCTAGAGTTCTAGCTTCCAATAAACCAAATTTTATTAAGCCTTGGCACCAACTCCTATACAAATGTTGTGTTATTTCTAGCTCCTATTGTAGTTTGAACTTGTTAACAAGTTTTTAATTAATAAAAACTTTTGTTGCTCAAAACTATGTTTCAGTAGCGGACTAAGTCAGTCAGGGGCCCGGGGCGACGAAACTAAATGGGAGCCCCTGGTCTTCCACCCCCCTTAGTCCGCTTGAGCTATGTTTATCTTATTTCCAGACATAATATAGGTATTTCATATGACAGTATCTATAGTTCCTGTATATATATGACAGTAAGTATATATAGGTCACTCCTGGGTTCGATCCCCGGGTCGGGAAAAGTGTTATTCGGTTTTTCCATTAGGAAATTCTCAGTAGCAGCACGGAGTCTGGAATTGTGCCCAGTTAATGGCAATAGGCTCGCCCCCTATTACATGGGACTTATAACATAGCCGGCGAAACGTGGGTGTACTGCACACCTCTGCCTACTCCCTATGGGGAATACAGGCGCGAGTCTATAAATAAATAAAATAAATGAGTCATATGACAGTCAAACTAAAATAAATATCTGTAGATATTATTCTCTCAAATATTTTTCAAACTTAGGACACTTTGAACAGTCTCACAAAGGCAATCACTGAACCACTATATCAATCTGTCAGCTCTTGTGAATTTTTCACATCTGGAAGATTGTAGGTAGGTATGTGTGATAAACAGTGATATACATATACGCCAGTATCTTGTATACATGATACAGCAAAATAATTATATTTACCTACAAAGTACTTATATGAATAATTCGTTTCATTTAAAATGTTATTATTACAATATGGACTGACAATTTCCAAAGAAATATTTAAAAAAATTATTGACATAATTTTAATAACAATGACAAAGCAGTTTTTTTTTCTTCTACTACATAATGTCAGGATTGAGGATAATAAGATTAACCCATTCCCATTTTTTCATTTTATTCATGCTATTATTCTATTTATTATGTCTGTAATCAGGACAGAGATTCTGCTAAGCTTGTAAACTTACATATTATTGATTTGCATTCACTATTGTGTTTGAAAATTATCAGCTCCATATTTTATTTATTACAATTTAATCCATTGGAGTACCTTGGTTTGAGTGGGTCCCTGGACAAATTAGACCCACAGGGGCGATACCGCATAAGGATCAAGTTTCTTATACAATTTTCAACAAGGGCAATCAATATAAAAAATAAACACAATTTATTTTTTTATAAAGCCAATTAATTTATCACAAAGATATTATGTTATGTATAAATTATACATAATTGTGTTGTCTCTGGTCAGCCTCAATAACTGTTTAAGTGTTCAAGCTTCAGTTATTCTTGATTACTTTATTTCCTCAATATATGTCATCAAGATTTATTTTGTAGATATAAAATGTAATAAAAAGAACTCGCTTTGGCTTGCGGATTCGTCCATGTGGATGTCTGACTAGGATAAAACATATCTTATGAGTTAATTGAGGTGATCTACCATTATATGTATGAGTGCACCGTTTAATCCAAATTGCTTCAACAATTTATATGCAGATTTATATTCATAACTAGCTGCTTGTGCCTGGCATCGCCCAGGTGAATTTTAAATTATTATTTATACTGCTCACAATAATTAATTTAAAAAATCATTGTTTTTATATTATGTTTTATTCGTACAAAATCAATATTTTATTAAAACACTATCCCTGAGTAATGCTGAGTAGGTATATCAATTACTTATCTCAATTATCTTCTATCTTTTTTGATGAACAGCCTGGTGTGAAACCGCCCATAGGCCTCTTGGCATTACACACATTGAAAAATCTCTTAGGTGTGATGATTTCCTCACAATGTTTTTCTTTACTGTTTTAGCAAGTGATAATTAATTTCTAATACACATATTAATCCGAAAAGTCAGATGTGCCTGGGGTTCGAACCTATGACCTATAGCTTAGCAGTCCGATGGTCTTACCTCTAGGCTATGCTTAATTAATTAAATATCACTTAGACAATGTGGGCACTTTCCACATAGCATGCCTTTATCTAGACAATATGAAAACAATAAAACTTTTATTGTGTCCTGTTTTATATCAGTAAAATCCAATACCAATTTAAAGGTGTCCTTTTTCCTCATTCTATTTAACTGGATCAGTATTATTATACAATAATAAGTAAATCATAATAGAAATTCACAGAGTCTAATGAACTAACAGTGGACGTCTGAATTACTGAGCTTTAGAAGAGCTAAAAGAGTGATATAGCTCTTTCTACTGTCTACTGGCAAATACTATTACCAACTTCTCTGTTTAAGTTGGGCTTGTCAACAGTGGCGATCATAGGAGAGATAGCAAAATAATAATAAGTTCTAGGGTACTATTGAACCCTAAAAAAAGACAACTGCTTAGTGCCTGAGCACTCGCGACTTAAACCACTAAGAAAATGTTCCAATCGCCCCCTAAAACCACACTCTGACCCAAACCTGCCATTGCTTAACGACCTGTATTGCATAATAATTATTCCTTAACGATTATGTGTTCAAAAGTGGGCCCAGTATTAATATAAAAAATTAAGAAATCATCCTTTTTATCTCAGCAAAGACATTTTAAATAATAAACTACTCACTTTACAATGTTCCCAAGCTGCGTAGAGTTCACTTTGACAGTGTTTGTGTAAAACTCGCAAAATATTTCTATCACCTCATTCGGATAATTATTCGCTATTTTAGTCAAGGATTTTATCACAACATTGTTCACGGAATTCTCGTTATCACCAACAGCGTTAATTAACACCGTCACTGTATCTGTAAAACAAAAATAAATATGTTTTTCTATAACACCTTGAAGCCGTATAAGTAAACAAAGTTATTTCATGATAATACCTTTTAGAGATTCAGATTTCGCTGTAGACATTTTTATTAAATTACATATCCTCAAAATTTAACTGAATTTAATCGCAATTCTTAGTTTTCTTTTTCAGACAACAATAGATATTTGCAAAATTACTATTGAAAACATGACACAGCTGTGAGCCAAGTGCGTCACAGTGACATTACAAGTTTTGTGTTGCTATATATTTTTTGTAAATACTACTGTATTATTATTGATTTGTTTCTTTAGTTTCTTCAACGTGTTTTTGTTTCATATAATACATTGTTTTGTGTTAGAAAATTATGTTTTTTATAATTTTGTAATTTTAGTTTATCTTTTTAATTAGTTTATATATATATAGATAGTTTATTTCTAGGTGTATATCACAGACATATAAGAGTAGCAGACCTAATATAAAGTTTAAACAGCGTAGGCAAAACGCACACATTGAACAACTATTTATGCCAGGGCCGCATTTAGGACATGGTGAATAAGACATAATCACGACATAATAAAAATAGATATATTTATTCTTCTTCTTATCGTGTGGTTGATGAACAACCTGGTAGATTTATTAATACTTTTTAATTTTGATCTGAATTACCTGAAATTACAAAAATGTGAATGATCGACATAGGTATTAATGAAAATAATTAAGACTTCTGCGACTATTTTTTGTAGATTATTATTATAACAGCTGACAATCTGTGCTCTGCATTATTATGGATATGATGTCGTAAATATTTAACAATCTAGGTATAGATACCATATCTACAAAAAATCATTTGAATTGTTCCCAAATCCGTCCCTCGATAATATTGTAGTACTTGAGCTGTCAATATTTGCAACTTTACAACAAACTAACTCATAAATGCTTTTATTTCTGTTGTTATAGGTCAAAATTATATACGATTAAGCTCCAAATTTAAAAATCTATGTAATAAGCTATTAAACAATAACTAATTATTTGAACTCTTCATCAGAGAGAACCGAATAGCTTTTAATCTTAACAAAGCAACATAAAACTTACCGATGAAAGGTCAATCCAGGTGTATTGTTATAGCTAGCACTATCACACTGATAGGCACTGCACTTTACCATTTTATAAAATTATTATTTTACCATTTAATTCTCAACCGAGCAATATTTTTTACGAAAACCTGATGATAATAATTCGAATCGATGTAGCTTATGTAGCTTAACTAATATGGCGGCGTCACAAAATAGACTACGCCTCATATTTTGTCTATGTGTGTGTGAGTGTTGCAATAGGTGAAAGAACGAGATACATATATTGAGTTGTCCTTTTGTAAGAAAAGGAAAAAAGATTATACCCATCTATATAAATATAACTAGTGATTAATGTATGGTCTGCTACTCTTATATGTCTGTGGTGTATATATAGTTAGTTATTATTATTGTCTTCGACCTTTTATCTATTTCAATTATTTAATAAATAATTATACATAAATTTAACATTTTGTACTACATTTATTATGTTTAAAGTGTTTACACGGCACTATTCTGACTAAAGCCGTTCCAGTAGTCTAGTCGATTTAGTAAAAACGATATTACTTTTCTAGATGTTTTCTAAACATTTGTTCCTTTTTATTTCGTGGCGTGAGGCGTGATATGGATTCGTTTAGTATCTATAGATATTGTAGCACCACCACGTCCAAGTACTTGTTGCTTGGTAACGGTTTGGTTTTGTGGTATGGTAAATGTGGTAACGGTGTTGCTTGAAGGTAAATGAAGATTTCTGTGCTGTCACCCGCAACTAAGCAGTTCGCGGACCTTCGCGGCAAAAATAGGGCACATCAGCCACATGCGAGCTTCTTATACATCCTAGCTTTTAGAAAGTAGGTAGAAGCCAAAGCCGAGACTGGCATGAAAACATACAGCCACACAATTTTCCGGTATATCCCGTATTCTATATCCTTCTTATATGGATTCCGTATTTTTTTATGTATCCGTAATTTTGAACTACTTGGTCCACCGAGTAGTTCCTAAAATTACGGATACGCGTTCAAACAGTTCAAGCTTCAACTTTACTTGTATAGATGTAGGTAATTAAGTGCTCGACTCTAGTATCAAGTTATTACTTAGAGCTTTCAAATCAGTTATTATTATGTGTTATATGGTGGAGTATAAAACAACTGCATTTATGGAAATCAAATAACTCTTGATTTGAAAATCGTAGTGTTTCGGAAATACAAAAGGCCCTATAACATTGGTCTTTATGAAATTAAATGTGAACGGTTAAACAAGTAGGTTTTAGAAAAACATAAAATATGTAGGTAAGGATGGTAGCAATAAGTAAATTGTAAACAATTCAACAATTTTAGTAGGCATGTACAATACATGCCTTTTTTTTTGTACCCGGGGGGACTCAAAAATATAGATATGTTATGTGGGGCTCGCACCCACTACAAAACGTCTCCCCGACGGGGCCGGGTGTACTACAACCGCACCTCTCAGCCCCGTTCAGTGCCTGCCTCATAGAAATATTAAATAAGGAGAAGTGGCAAGGGGGCGTTCCCACGTCTACGCCGTACGACTCCTTGAGTCGTACGTGGCTAAATAGCCGTTACCGGCAGCCAGTACACTTTTGACCGCGACCGAGTAATTTTAACGAAATGACGCGTTGTTTATTGGATTCTTATAAAAATCGATATAAAACAATAAACTTAATTAGTAAAACAATCATTTACCATATTAATTATATTAGATTTCTCTTTAAATTCATTAAAAACAACAAATCTAAAAATATTTGCTGTCTTTATTATGTTATTTTGGTTTTCATGGAGCTCAACGACTTTATTATTTTTGTACGAAATACATTGCTTCTTAAGTACTATCTCAGTTCGATACTGTGTTAATAAACGAAGCAATGTAAAAATAACATAACGATATTTTCAACATTAGAATTTATGTCGTGGTAGGGCCGCAGGTATCGGTCGCGAAAGTACTCGCTGTAGATCCATGTGTGAGTAAGACTGAGTAAGGGCAGTGCATGTTGCATGATCGCTGTGTATAAAGTAATAAAGTGCATATTATTTGTTTGTGCAGCATGCACGGAGTTGTTGTATGCGAGAATGTCTGAGATTGGTCCGAGACATTGCGTTTATTGAATTGCGTGTGTAGTTGTGGCGAGTGGTAGGGACAAACTGGAGAAACTAGGTTCCTGTACATTTTATACCAGACGGGCATATCTCCTTCTTTCCAATATCTTTGGCCTGCCTGTAGGCCCGCTCTGTTAATACATGCCTACATATACTGATTTGTGTTTTTTTTTTCAAATTCTTAATGGGTAAGTGTGAAACTATAACCAATTCACCAGCTTATTTAAATAGACCTTTATCAGCCATGCCTACTCATACGAAACAAATATATTTTAAAAAATCTACTAAAATAGTATGTCTTTAGAGGATCATCTCGTCTCTGGTTATTGAGCTAAAGCTGTGTTTATACTAGATGATAAAATTAAAAATAATTAAACACGCCTTTTCATAAGTATTTTGATTTGGTTTGCCATTGTGAAGTGAAAGTAATTATAAGTTGATTAGCTGGAACTGGAAACAAAGAATTATGCGTAAATGGAAACACTATAATTTTTTGACATATTAATTCAATGTTGCCAATGGGAATTATCGAAAAAACAAAGACATTACGAATCAAAGTCAAACATTTTAGAAATTTCAGAAAGGACAGTAGGCATTATTTTATTATTTTTGATGTTGACTATTAATCTGTGGCATTAATATTTTGAGACTATGAAAGATTTACAAATTAATATAAATCAACTTATTTAAGAGATGTCTTGGATGTTTAATATATTTTTTATTTCTAATGAATAATAAATAGTGTCATGGTATTACAAATAGGTATACAATAAAGCAAACCCATAACTGGCCTTTTATGCGTCCAATACAAACTTCTATAACTACGCAGATGCATGACCCAAAACTTTGTACCTATTGATCAGGTCATTTCTGCGTTCCTTCAAATTCTGTCCCTTGTGATTGAACATCAGTGTACAGCCCTAATTATACTTTACGCGAATTTCTAAGCCGAGTAGGATGTGTGACTTTTGACGGCAAAACGGGGCAGAACTTTTTTTAATCGTCGCGCTTTCTGTAACTCTTAAGCCTCATATTCATAAGTTTACAACACTTCATTTTGTTACTCGCAAATAAAAACAGTATGCAATTATGCTTGCAGTGTGCCTAAAGACATCATTAAATTTTTTAAGCTTTATTGCGGCAATTTTCTATAGGCCTAGCGCAACCAGCCAACCAGCGTATTAAATTTGAACTTTTAAAATTTTAGTTGAACAATAGTTATTTATAGAAAATGGATTATGTTCATATTAAAAATTGCTTTTTTTCTAAACCTGTTAAGTGTGCTTTGCAAATGTTAAGTTATTCCTTTGAGTATTAGTTACTTTCGAAACATCTTTTAAAAATAATATATTTTTTAAAAAACTGTTACTTGTACAGAGTAGGTAATAAACCTACGAAACGGCGATTCTGTACATTCTGAATGTAGGTTGTTTAGTCTATGCTTTTCCTGGTCGACGGTCCGACGGGCGTGCGACGACGAGAGAATCGCGTTCTCAACTTCTCGCAAATCGTGGATATCGCGGCCGTGCGATCTCATTCTAGGAACGGCATTTTTCCCAATAGACGAAAAATAAACTCGTAATACACCATTTTTATATCACCGCGAATTACCACATAAAACGAAAACGACTTTCACCGGATACATCGATAATTTGATTAACGAAAGCAAGGGGGGCTCGAAAATTATCCCACATATCATTGAATTTATATGACAATGTATCCGTGCGTTTGGTCAGTTACCGATATATCTGTGTGATGTACTGTGTTGTTCGTTTAAGTGACAAAGCAAAAGCGTTGGCTCCCATTCGAGACTATTATCCTATTCGTGATTACGTTGGGCCGGGAACTGGCCACTTGGTTTAGTCGCCGCGGGGACTCCAAAGCGGCAAATACGGAGGCGCAGATCCTGCTTCGCATCATTTATCGTCAGGATTGCGGTGAGTACAGTGCTGACGCGGTACCTACATATTTTCATACAATTATTACGAGTAGATATCAAGGCGAGTTTTAAATTTTCGTACTTGGCATCTGACATTGAAGTCAGCGCGATCAGGTGCCCGTAAGTCTTAAAATAGCTATAAAATGTCAAGTCTGGCCTGGCACCGTAGCAATCAGCTGATCTGTAGCGTTTTAATTATAACGAATTAGGTAACTAATTGTTTCTTGAAACACGCTGAGATTTGGTTTATCGCCGCGAGCATAATCGTTCGATTATTCTAATGCTGATAGTGTTATCTTCAGAGATAGTACAATAGTATCAGTAGTGTTGACATATTTCTAGTGATTTGAACTTTGTCTTTTTTGCAGATTTAAAAATGGTGCAGCAAGATTTGACTTAGGCAAGTCAGACTCAATTGTTCAATATTGGTAGTCTGGAATGGCTCGGGGTGGCTCACGTGTGTGAGCTCCGAGAGAGCTACGGACACTCGGCGAGTCAAGTGTAGTGTTGTGCAGTGTCTAGTCATAGTGTGTGTGTGAGAGTGACGGTGGAGCCGGGATGCCATCCGTCATGTTGTCGGCTGTGCTTGAAGAGGAGCCCGACTTGTACGAGGCGTTCCCACCTCACGTTGACCCTACTGGAATCACCATCCTTACTGATAGCCCTCCAGGTGAGACTTTACGTCCTTGGATTCTTATACAAATAATTATTTCTAAATAAGTATATACTTTCTTTCTTTTAAAATCTCATTTTACGCTTTAACACTTTCTGGCACAATACAATTGAAGTAGCGTTAGTAACACTGCTTTAAGTACATTACTTTCCAACTAAATATACTAATAAATAGATTTTTTACTATTATTTTTATTATACTATAAACATAAAATACCGTTCTAATGTGAGCTATTTATAATATAATAACAATTTAATAGTTTTTTGTATGAATGATGTAATTAATGTGATTAGAAATTAGATGATCAAACCTGATCATACGTACTTGAGTGAAGATCATATGGGATAACAATTTAATCACAATAATTTATTTAATTAGAACCAACAAAAGGATCAAATGATAAAAACATGCTTCTAATTAAAAAAAAATACTAATTTACTTCTATCTTTATTACTTAGGAAATTGATTAAGATCTTAGAAATAGATAACTAATCATTTTAGACGTGTAGGTAAAGATAAATGGTTATTGATTATCACTGATTATTATTCATCTATGGAATTTTACAATTCTGTTGTTTGTTTTTAGGTTTTTAATTTCAATTCTATACCTACTATCTACTCTTTACTCTTTGTTGCACAAGAAAAAAAGACTTTTTTTAATTTTTTCTTTTTTTTCTATCAGAAATTTAAAGTCTAAGTTCTAATGATGAGGTCATAGGAAATAATGTCTTTGGAATTAAATGCCAAAGATGATTCTTTCAAACAAGTTTTTAAATATGTTTGGTTTAAGGAAAAATACTAAAATACGGAATAATAATATTAAACAATGCTAATTGAGTATGTTTTTTGTAAAATACAAAAATTATAACTATTAGAACCTGTTACAACATAGAGTTTAGTATTTATGCCCACTTGTATGTCCTTTTGACACAACAATGTTAATTTATGAAACATGAAATGAAATATTGTCCATAATTCCTAACTATATTTATACCTATTACCTATTCAGAGTCTATAAGGAAATTAATTAAGAAAACATTAGAAAAATTGTTGAAATTTTCAATTATAAATTACCTACATCATGTTATGTGCATGGAAAAGGAAATCACACTTGGCCAGATTTTTTAATATTCTTTATTCATCAGATAGCTGATAGCTTATGGAAATAAATTGACATATTGACAGGTAGTCGCAAAAAACTGTGTTAAAAGTTATCTTATGATTAAATTATCAGATAACTTTTATCATAGATTTTTATTCAATTTAAGCTTTAAAGTAAGATATAGTGACTAGATATTTTCTTAGCATTGCAGTGATTGTACTTCATTAAGCAATAGGGCAAAATTTTTCCTATTTATCTAATCAACCAATTAAAACGAATATAAAAAGTGACTTATGCTGGATCCTACCTTGAATATTTGATTTTAAAACATTATTTCAGGATAATGCTTTAATGTGAAATGATTCACCTTCCAAAACCAACCAAATTCTGTGTTAATTTCCTACCTATTTCATGTCTATGGCGTTAAATTTACGTATGTCTGAAAAGCTAGTCCTAAACAAGAATTTCGTAAAGGCGTGAACGCACGAACGGACAAGAACATGGTAGATACGAATATCGAACACTGTTTGCATGTGCGTATCATTAAAGAACATCAAACATTGCGTTCATAAAAAATGTTCGTTAAGCGTGGCAATCCAATTTTAATGTTCATTGTGGACAGTGTTCGAAGAGATTTGATGCAACATCGATCGAATAACGTTCAACATTCTTCAAACAGCGAATCCATGCTACTAGAGAGCGTATCTGTTGAACGCTAACACAAGCCGAATTTTGTTCCTAGGTATGGTGTTTGTGTTCGCTTTGCTAATTTACGTTCACACGGAAACTAAAAACTAAGGAACACTAAAAATTCCTGTATTTTTTCGGTATATGGACGATTGTTCGATGGTCGGTAGTGGTACGCACATGCAGATATCGTGATCAATGTTCGTTGTTGAGATTTTCGTGCCCGTTCGTGCGGTCCCGGCTTAAAATTTTTAGCGAGCGAACACGTTTGTTCCTTCGTAGAACATCGTTTGGACTCTGCGAAAGATAATAAAAAAAAAATCAATTAGTAGAGAGCGCGTCACCGGCTTTTGAGAGATGTTCAATTATTATTTCAGGAAGTTGTCGTGATATTTTTTATTAAGTATGTCAGGATTCTGATCATTTGAAATGTCGGAAGCAACCAGACGAATCGCTTCTATCTGGCAACCGTAGTTGGCAATCTTCGAGCAGGATTCACGGGCTCAGGACGCAAGTATACTTGAATTGAAACTGGCTTGAGTTTAACTAAACTAGGTAGTTCAATTAATACTCGAGTCTTGAGTTAGGTTCTGTAATATAAGTTTTACACTTACCTAAGTTAACATTATTTAAAAAAGATAAATAACGAAGTTAAAAGAAGGATTACACCTTTTCCTATTTTCTTAAACATACCAAAGCAAAACAAACGGCTTATCAAATTGCCGAATGTTTGAGTGGGCGGAAAAATCTTTGGTAGAATTTTTTTTTAAAGAAAAAGTCTATTGAACTATAGAAGATCGTCTAGTTTATGGATTTAAGCCAGCAACTCTGTAATAAAAAAAAAAGTTCTTGTAACCATTCTTAGGTACATACATTACTTACATTGCATGATAAACTATTTTAATTGTAATTGCTTCTAATTAAGTCCATAAAGAAATTTTCATGGAATGGAAACTGACGCAAAAAAAGCAAACTCACTGATTGAATTCAAAAGAAAGGTACTATAAGTAACGTAACTATGTTTTTTCTCTCTCATGTATTCAGAACTGAATGTTGGAAACCAGTCAATCTATTTTCTTTTGTAACATAGCATACTAAAATCTGTAGGAATGTTTGCTATCTTCTTGTATGAAGATATCCTGATAGAAAACGCCCATATACTTACTAAAAATAGGGTAAGTTATTCCCTTCTTGTTTATCGTATGGTTGATGAACCACCTGGTGTCAGAGTTTAAACCGCCCGTAAGCCTCTGACATGCCTTTACATACCGTTGCAAAATCTCTCAGACGTGCTGGTTTCCACAAGATGTTTTTGTTCGCCGTATTAGCAAGTGATAATTAATTTCTAAAACGCACATGGATCCGAAAAGTTAGAGGTGCGTGGATTTCGAATCTACGACCTTTGACTTGGCAGTCTAACGGTCATACCACTAGGCTATCACAGCTTCAGGTATTTCCCATAATCACATTACAATTATATCATTAACATTGTTGCAGACAGTGCTGGCAACTTATATTTTTATAAGTAGTTTTATTATACTTATACCTTTTTTAAATGTATTTTTTATTCTTTTTACAAAATAAAAACAAAATTAGTTGTCACCAAAACGTGTTTTAATTTGCACGCGTGACAAACATATTTTTTTTTTTTTTTTTTTTATTCTTTATTAATTATAGAGGGTTTTTTTTTTAAATGCCACCCTCATCGTGACACTCCCAAATACTCACCCTTACAAAAACAAAATAATAAAAACAACTAAACTACCTTACTACTAATTCCTAAACTAACTATAAGTACTACCTATATAATTTTTTTGCATCGTCGTTATTATATAGAGCGAAAACATGGGATAACTTTTTAAGAATATTGCGCGTACGTAGGCGTGTACGATTTGCCGTAGTCAAAGTTTATATGGAGAAGAAGTGCTAAAAGCTAAAATTTAAGTATATAGGTACTCATCTTTTTAAAGAATAATAATTATTACTACGTGTTCGTGTTCACCGGTCTTTAGTTCTTCATCTAGATAAGTCAGAGTACGTTAATGTCGAGTAGCTGCAAGGCAGTATCAACTAAATGGATATGATAACCATCAGATACCTCAGAGGTGTTTAATGGCCGCTGCCTCTAATGAGTCTGAGAGATGAAACTTTTAGATAGGTCGCTCATACTGGTCGTACTTGAGACACTGAAGGCGGAAAAATGTATGTACTTAAGGCGAATAATCTTTAAGAGGACGTCAGGGTAGCTAGACATCTGTATAAACATTTTTGTAAAAGCATTTATAGGATTTGAAATTGAGGCCTATCGTCCGTGCTATCGAAATTCTCTTCCACATTCAACCATCTCAGCTCAGATGGTAGTTACTTCTTCTATCTACCCCTTGTAAGGAGTATTAGAGGGCTAGCGTGTCTAATTTTGCAGTTAAAATACAATGCTATAGAGATATAACTTATTGCTTAGAAATATATTTCATCATCATCATCATCATCATTTCAGCCATAAGACGTCCACTGCTGAACATAGGCCTCCCCCAATGACTTCTAGAAATATATTTAAAACAATAAATAAATAATCGATCACAGATTTTAGGTATCAATGAAAAATAAATCAGCTCCCTAAATGTAAACGTTTGCTATTACTAGTATTTGGTGCTTTAGGGACTTGTTGAAATAAAATACCCTATAATTATGGTGTCGGGCAAGAATAGCCCCAACTCTTCCTCCTCGGTATCGACAGTCACTAATTAGCAGAGACCCAAGCTATGTCTGATCGGGAAAACCCACGCGTCTAGACGATACTGTTTAACTTCAGTCCTCCTGCATCAAAGGCAGGTGAGATCCATCGTAAACCACAACGCAGGTCGGTTCCTGGTAAAAAAAAACAATAAACAATGCAAAACGGCTGATTTACATCCTAAATCCTTTAAACCGTCATCTTGCAGACACTACAAAGTGTTAGCCATTGATCAATAAAATACATAGCCCGGATAGTGAGGTTAGAAGCTTGCTTGTTAGAGCAAGCTTGAAAACGTGGGAGAGTTGGATATTTGGAAAATTAACGTCGAATTTGTCGACAAAAGCTGAAGCAGCTATACTGTCATTTATTTTAGCGTCTTGCTAATTATGTGTTAGTGACTACCTAGTTAATTTAGTAATTTGTCTTTCTTGTATTGAACCTGTTACATGCTTATCTTGGAGCTATTATCTTGAAAACTACTAATAACAACATAATTTTGATCTCGTGAAAATGCTTCAGCTTAATCAAATTCTTCTAGCCTCCTCAAACATTTGGGTCGGCTTCCAATCCAACCCGTTGCAGCTTCTTCTAATCGTATGATTGATCTTGGTCAGATTAAACCATCCATAGGTCTCTGACGTAGCTTCGAGAAATCTCTCAAGTGTGCTAGTTTCCTTACAATGTTTTCCTTCACCGTTTTATGAAAGTGATAATTAATTTCTAATTTTCTAATTCGCACATCAATTAGAAAAGTGGTACTCGTGAGTCTGAATCTGCGACCTTTGACTTGGCAATCCAACAATCATTACTAGGTTGTAACTGCTCTCAGCTGAATATCACAACTATTGCACTGATCGTCTATCCTTCCATATCTAGTCTTTTGCCATTGAGCGCATGTTCATTGACTTCATGTTTCTCGACGAGTTTCCCTGAATGAGTGTAATGCCCCGAGCATTGTTTTTGAAACACTGGCTTGTTGTGCATTGTGCTGTCTAAACACTCTTATCCGTAACAATAGTGTCTTAACATTTGCGCGGTGTTCATGTTAGCAACGTTGACAGTTCTATGTATTATCATGGGGTATTTGTGCGGGGCAGTATAGTACACATTGCTGAACTTTTATTATAAAAACTAGCTGACCCACAGACCTAGACGTCCTGACAAAATTCATAGAAAAAAAACTGCTTTCGTACTGGCAGCATTTCCAATTGCCTTGCCCCTTTACCTTACTTGGATTATTACGAATATTTTTATGCTTGAATAATCTTTTGTATGCTTGAATTTTTTTCATATATGAATCCGTTTTTTACTGAGCCCGTTGAGAAACTGTTTCATCTAATAGGAATTACCAGAAGCCTGATCCTTTAGCAATCAAACTACTAAATTTATTATCTTCAAAGGGAATCCATTGCGTAAATATAGAGCACTAAAATTCTATATCCTACTTAGGTATTTATTACGTTACTGGCTTTTTCCCGCGATTCGCTCTTGTGGTTCTATTTTTCCGGGATAAAAAGTACTATTAGTCACTCTCCGACTTATAAACTATCTCGATGCATAAAATCACGTCGATTCGTTTCTTCGTTGCTGTGTTAAATTAAACTAACACACTAGCTTTTATGATATTAGTATGATTAGTAAACTAGTAGCAACTAGTAGAATATCGGCATGAAGTATTCGTACTGTTGTCAGTTGTGTTTGAATGGACAAGTGAAGAGGACCGGAGGCACAATCCCACAATCAAACGACGGCAACGCATCTGCAATGCTTCTAGTGTTGTGTGTGCCTATGGGGAGCGGTGATCACTTACCATAAAGTGAAGGTGGTTCGTTTGCCCCCTTTCTCCATAAAAAGAGTATAACAATTATTATGGTTCTCTATACCAATGACACATATAATAAACTAACTCTTTTGAGCGTGTAGGATCTTCACCTTGCCATCTACCATTATCATTAACCGGTCTAGCTTTAGGTTATTGTACTTTAGCTGGTATAAACTGCATACGGCATATTTTAAAAACCTGTTTTCTGTGACATTTTATAAATACCTAGTTAACAAATTATAAATTGCTTAAAAAAGGTCTTACACTGATAAAGTAGGATACTACGTAATGGTTTGATAAGCAAAAACTGTCTTCAGAAACGAACTGATCAATTTAGAATCCGTGGGATAGATACCAGCTGTTTTTCGTCCATTCCAAGATTAGAACAGAATTAATGGAGACATTTAGGTCAAAATTCTTTCGCAATTTACTTTACTATTTTCAAAGCTTCGAGTAGCTAATGCTTCATTTTTCTAGATTAGGTTTGTTATTGTGCTTATTTTGTTTAGTTTAATTTACCTTTATCGGAATTTTGTCGGATAATAATCATCTTAATGTCTCAAAAGCTTCATTTTGAGCACAATTCCTGTCCACAATGCGTATTTAATGTTTTAGGTTTTTTAATACAGTTCTATTTTAAACCAGTCTGTAAATTGTCCCATTGTAGAGCAAATGCCTTTTCTCATACGTAGCTAGCCCACTACGTTTTGGCGATTTCCGACTCTTAAGTCCAGGTTTCCCAAGATGTTTGCCTTCACCGTTAGTCAGTGGTGTCAGATTAACTAGGAAGTACCTACGGCATATGCCATTGAAAAAGTCACATTGGTTGGTAGGTACATCTCAAGTTTAAACATAGAGCCAAAGCGGATTCTTAACCAATGCACCACCACGAAAATACAGATCAGGATATCTATAATATAGATAAATTACCTATCGTGGCGGTATAAGGCGTGAAGGATAAATAAGATTATTATTATTTATAAAATGAGGTTTATTTGGACTAAAAGTTTATAGGTATACGAAATTTAAAAACTGCCATGCACTTGATTATTTTATCAAAAAATATTGCAAAAGCTGAAAAATCTTACCATGCTAAAATAATATAATAACAAATTGTAGCAAAATGGAGAATATTATTGAGTAAAATTATTTTTTATATCGTTATACATGTACCTAAATGCTGTAATAACCATAGTAGGGACGATTTGGTTAAGTGGTAATCCATATTGAAGTCTTAAAAGCCTCGAGAGTTATGAAATTTGGTATAAGTACAGCCAAATGTCCTTCAAAAAAGAAACGACAACTTCTTATTATGCAAATTTTGCCCAAAAAGTTCACGCATTTTTCTCGTTTTTCAGGATTTCCTATCACTGTTTTTTACTAAGTGTAATAATAAGTACAGAACAATGAAAGTCACGAGGAATATATTTCTTATTTTTGGTAGGTTTTATTGCAGATTGATGTGACGTGTGTATCCACACGCGCCATTGGGATAGGCCTATGTTCAGCAGTGGACTAATACAGACTGATGATGATGATTGCAGATTATTGTATACTAGCTGACCCGACAGACGTCCTGTAAACAATAAAAAGTATTTTCAGTTTTTCCTGATCAATCAAATAATGATCCGGGAAACTTTTCCCAACTTTTCTTGCCCTATTAAACCTTATCTAGACTATAAGGAACAAAAAAAAATGCCAGATGCAGTAAAACAACTATCCGGTAAAAGTCGGAACCGTAGTAGGTAGCGTTCTGTAGTTTCTGCCTACCCCCATAGGAAAAATGCGTGAATTTATGTAGGTATGTATGTATTTAAGAATGTAGGTACTTACAATTTAAAATACGAAAACAATTTTGTACAGGTTTCTGTAATTTCGCTATTTTAACATTAAAAATGAGCGGAGAAAGTTCTTTCTAATGAATAATAAGCATTAAATTACTAATTTATTCCAACTTCAGATTGAAAATTAACGCAATGCAACTATTTAGTACTAAATAGATAGTGTTGCTACTGCTTAAAATCTAGGAACTGAATTTGATGGTTAAAAAGACTAAAAACATATCGCGGCTTTATTTCCGTGGTATATAGTAGTAAATAATACCCTATGTCACTATAATAATGTTAATCCGTTGCTCCATTGCAGTGTGAAAGAGCGATAAACGATAAAATAGACTTTCGCATCTTAATAATTTAACGGAGTGAATTGAAAAAATACTGTATTACGAGCGACTAATTCTTCTCCCGAACATTAACTAATTAAAATCAATTAAATGTCGTAAACAAGATTTACTTAGACACTAATATCTGTGTCAAATTTTCATTAATATTTTGACTGCCACGCCGCAGACATAATGCAATATTTATAGTTCGCGGTCACCGGTGACCGCGGAGACGTTAAAAACCCTTAACTAATATTTTTATTGTAATTTTAAAAAAATTGTAGGTACTTAATACAGAAATTTAACAAATCACAGACACAGATTACTTTCTAGATTTTTTTACAAAATTACGTTGATTAGAATTAGGTAATATACAAATCGAAGATAATGGGAAAGAAAATACAAATCGTTTGCGTTTGCGCGCTCCACTCGCTATGGATAAACTCCTCATAAGCCAAAAGAGTCACGGCAGAAAGGATAAAAGGAAGTTATAAGCCCGGTCTCTAAGTAAAGTCCTGTGTTCTTTTATCAAGACAAAGTTATTTGGTTTAGCGAACTCATTTGTTAGAAAACTTTCGTTCAAAGTTTGGAAGAAGATCGTCCGATACATGGCAAAAGGATCGCTTCCATTAGAGTAGACAGCCCCTTATTTGTCAATATAACAACCAGGCCTAAGCCTTTAGGGTAGTAACAACAAATAACAACCATAGCAACGTAAACTTCTCTTGATAGATTTGTTTGTATGTCGATTTTCGCATCGCGTCTGTTTGTTTACCTTAGCCACCAAAGACTTATGTCTATCACTAAACCACAAATTAATGCTTAATTGCTTATTTTCTTGGTAAAATACAGTAAGCCGATTTTATTCTTACTTCTAACTTTTAAACATCTCTGTTAGAAACAGATAATGAGAGGTTAAAGCGTGTGCTAGAGAATTATTATCATTTTTTAAATAATTATGTAGCCAAAGAGAGAGATATTGCTACTTTTTATCCCGGAAAAATCTGAACCATGAGAGCGAATGTCGAGGTAACAGTGTAAAGAGAGCGTTTTGTTAATAAAAATTATACATAACACTTTAATACATTTATTATTTTCGAAATAGCACAAATCGTCGTTCACCACTGATAAACAAGATGGCAAAAAGGGCGAAAACACGTCACAGAAAAACTTTTTATATAAAGAGTTGCCACACTAAAAATATATACGAACTTGGGGGATAAAGTTAGTTTACGTATAAATTAAGTAATTACTCAGTTACTACTAGAATGTTCTGTATAATATAATCTATTTAATGTCATTCTAGTCCTAACTAGGTCATACTATGTTTGTTATCAATTGAGGATGCAAACAATCCTCATCTCATAATGAGTGTTATCAGTTAAGAAATCTCTGCTGAGACGATAACACCTATATCTTAAGTAGAATTGATAAGACTCTCTTAACTGTAAGAGGTTCTAGTTTTTTTTAGCCTTTGTAAACTAGATTATCTTTAAGAAGAAAAATAACTTTATTAATGGTTTTAAAAATAAAGTCATCGGATGCGTAATCTAGGTTTTCTAGTATGCCAGTTATAATGCCAAATGGTCAAAACCTTTGATTTTCTAATTCATGCGCGTGCGCAGTAATGGTAAAATAATCAATTTTGACGCTACTATTATTAACATAGATTTTAATTCCCCGCCGCGTTTTCCTGTCGCCTGCCTTGTCTGTAAAGGTTACCTAATAAGGTAATGAAATTACCTTACTGTAGGCATAGGGATTTTAAAACTTATAAATTCTATTTTACGGGGCTTTACTCACTAGGTGACTAAGCCAGTCCCATGATTAACATTAAAAAAAAAATAATAGGTGCCTTCCTTATCCTCATTATGAATTCGATAACTAACGTATTCCAAACCACAAAAACGTGATTATATATTCGAAAAATTAATGCCAAATACGAGGAATTGGCTCCCCGTCACCGGCGGCATTTGAAAAAACCATGTAGGTACTCGCTGTCAAGCGACAATAATTTGGAGACGTAGGAACACGATCTCAAAGAATCACCCTTCAGAAGACTTCTTAGTCTGCCATCTGTATACCTTTTTTTTACGGGGGGAAACCTTCAAAAGGCACCCGGCCCCAGGGAAGAGATCGGGTAGTGTAGAATTCTTACCTCACTAAAACCACCCCGGTGATCACCAGAGAAAGAGATCCCGGGCCCTCTTAAGAGACCAGCTCCGGAACCACTTGTACACCTACTAAACACATTGACTAATTAATTTCCATGACGCAAATCCCATGTTAAATTAAAATGTTATCGCTCAAACAATTATGGCGTTTATCCTATTTTGTATCTGTGGTTACTGGTTGCCAAATAATTTACATCAATATCATTAGTAATTTACAAGTTAAATAATTTATCATACAATGATTAATTGCGGCAAAACCTTCGTTAAATGTTAATATATTTTAGGAAAGAGGAAGCTTAAACGCGTTTGCGCTTTAAAACGTATTTTAAAGTACTTATCTACTAGAGATCGATAGTGGAATTGACGACTGGCCTTTCGCAAAATACTGGCGTGGATTAAAAGGGTTCCTCATCCTCATTTCATTATTATCAGCTTGTATTAGTCCACTGCTGAACATAGGCCTCTCCCAATGCGCGCCACCATTGGAGGTATTTGCCCATAATTGTCACGCTGGGCAAAGGGGGTTGGCGATAGCAATAGCCGATGATAACTGTTACACAGAAGGATGCTGCTGCCCATCCTCTGGATCTTTCCCTTAGTCGCTTCTTACGACACCCGCGGGATGAGTAGGGGTGGTTCTATTCTTAGGCCAGAAACCACACGGCACAATGGGTTCCTACTGCACGCAAAATACGCGAAAATGGTTGATTTTCGCGTTTCCCAAATACCAAAAGTATATGACGAAATCTAGACTGTAAAGCCTAATGAACGTACGTGTCAAGACTGCATCCTAAGGATATGTTTAGTCATACGACGAAAACAGAGTAGCTGGTACCATATCTTTAAAAAATCTGAATAGACAAGTAATCAATCAACTCTGTACTGACAGGTGAAACAATTTAACTGTGTGATCAGCGCCTAAAATCAGCAAAATACCCGTTTATTACGATGTGTCGATCTATATCATGCGCGTGCGCTTACGCAAGGTGGAGGTAAACGGTTGCTGGCGAAAGTTTAGACCCTAATCGGGTTGTTTTGAGTTATTGGTAAGCAGCTTTGGTTCGGGTTTTCGGAGAAATCCTGCATGCCTGGTATCAAAACGAATCCTTCAGCGTTATAGTAAGTCATAATTGATTAGGATTATTATAATAAGGGGGAGGCCTATGTTCAGCAGTGGACGTCTTATGGCTGAAATGATGATGATGATGATGATGATTATAATAAGTAGGTAATCAAATAGCGTTGAGTACTAAAGTTTTTGGTTCTACTAAAAACACGTGAACATTGAAAAGACGTGATCCCCACGCCAAGGTCGTAAGACGAACACGCACCATCCAATGTTTGAATTAAATTCCGCCATTATTTCGTTATTGCGTTTAATGTTCAGCACAAAAGGCTGAATGCCATGTGCATGCGCAAAGAGGGGGTAACACGCCACCTGGTGAAAGTATTCAAACCCTAATTGCGATGTTTTTTCGTCTGTTATGCATAAAAGCGGTTGAATGGCAGTGCTCAAAATATAACGGAATATATTTTTTTTGTTTTTTTTAAGCGAAGTAAAATGACAATAGGTTTGTCAAAGTACCTTGTATCTGTAAGTATGTTTGTATTGTAAATAATTGAACTTGAATAACATACTTAAGATAATTTTAATCAGTATGATACGAGGGTTTATTAATCTATATTTAGAAAATTGTTAAGATTTTATTAACACTACAAGGCTGAAGATGGTCTGTGTTGTTTGTATTTTGAATATAGGAATAAAAAAAAAACAAATTATGTCAAGAATTTCTCACGAACTGCTAAAGTAATAATCGCTTGAGGAAAATCTACATTTACGGAACAATCATCTGTCATTAGGGCCTAATTTAATACAAGATACTTTTTATAAATATAAAAGTATATAAACCTTTATTCATTCATTAAAGGTTGAGAAATTAATAGGAAATCTATTGTTGTAAGATCCTCTCACACGTTAAGATAGTATACCGCGTACGTAATATATCGGCAAATAAAAATATCCGATGCACTCATGATATTTTCCAATTACAATCATTTGTATTTTATCTGAGAATTTCCTTAAAGATTCGTTTACGGCTATGATCTACGTGACACTAGGCACAGAGGTAACTTCTGTCATTTGATGACCTTCATAATTTTTCTAATTAATTATGGGTTTGAGTAATTGAATGACGTTTCACGTTCATTGTTTATTCAAGAAAATACCATGACAACGTCTTTGTAGATTTGCGCAGTTTTTTTTCTGATATTGTTGAAAATAAGTGTTACATTTAGGCCAGGCTTCCACATAAGTGGAAAGAAGTGTCTCCATTCAAATGAGTTGACAGACAAATCGGCGTCGTTCGAATTGTCTTTTGGATAAACAGACGTATTGAAACTAGCGGCCCTTAGACCAATCTGGAGAATTGTAATTTTAATTTCAGGCCATTATCCCTCACAGCTGTATATTTAGGTCCATTGATAGCTTTAAGTATTGGAGGAAATATTTATATAGATATGTTAACAAAGAGGAAAATCTATGATAATAAGTTTGGTGGGCGATTGTTAGTTAATACTTTCGTTAGTACTTAGTATCAACCGATTGCATGGCTAATCTCTTTAAATCTTGATTTTAAGGCGCTGTGCACAGTCAAGTTTGGTAAAGCAAAGGGGGTGAAGCATGAAGTGGGAACGAGCCGCCCCGCCCATGGGTCCCGCCCCTTCCGTCTATTGCAAGCTTGAAACAAAATAATAGATTGCGAGGCATCGCGCAAAACTCGCCATTGCGTAACGTCCATTATAAATAAAAGCGTAATTTCGTCAATAATATCACAAGTGCATTTGACCTATCGTGTCAATGGCCCGCTTGAAATGAGCGTGCCCGCGGCAACCTCTAGGTTCGAACCCTATCAGACATCGTATATTTTTGAATTTTTATAATACGCAATATAATAATTAGTAATTACCTACATATCTTCTTTTTGTTATTTTTTAAAATATTTATGTTCATAATTTTGTTTTCTTATTTTTAAAATAATGAAACAATAATTGTTATTTTCTAGAAAAGATTACATCAAAAATGTGCAAAATTGAAAAAAAAACTGTAAATTTTAAAAATAATTATTTATGTACATATATTATATTTATATCAAACAAAAAAATAGACAAAAAGTAAAAAAACAATTTATTTAAAAAAGAAATCTTTTTACTCCAAAGAAAAACCATTAAAATTGCATTATAATTGTTTAAAAAATAAGAAAATCAACAAAAATAAAAAAAATAAATAAAAAAAAGTAAAATAACAAATAAGAAAATCAGCAAAAAGTAATGCTCGATGCAGGATCGAACTCTACTCATACACTATAGTGGTTGACTACATCAACATTCTAGTCCGCTAAACCATTTAGACAGTAATGGTAGTGACCAAATTACATTTCTCCTTGATGGTCAGAAGCTTGAATAAGGTAGATGTCTGATTTAGATGTCAGACATCGTACATTTTTGTATTTTTATAATACACAATATAATAATAAGTTGGTACTTACACCTACATATTTTCTTTTTGTTATTTTTTAAAATATTTATGTTAATATTTTTTTTTTCTTATTTTTAAAATAATGAAACAATAATTGTTATTTTCTAGAACAGATTATATCAAAATTGTGCAAAATTAAAAAAAATGTAAAATTGTATAAACAATCATTTTATGTACCTATATTATATTTATCAAACTAAAAATAGACAAAAAGTAAAAAACTATTTATTTAAAAAAAAACTTTTTAGGTACTCTAAAGAAAAGCCATTAAAATTGCATTATAATTGTTTAAAAATAAGAAAATCAACAAAAATAAATACTGAACATTTATTTCAGACAAGAAAATAGAAAAAAAAGTAAAATAGTAATTAATAACAATTATTTCAAATAAGATAATCAACAAAAAGTATCGCTCGATGCGGGGATGGAACTCCCAACCGGTCGCTCTCGTAGGTCACATGTGCAACGTTCAAGACCACTAAACCAATTGGACGGTATTGGTGGTGACGAAATTACATTTCCCAATATACAGCTTTCAACAACAAACAAGATACGTAAATAATTTCTGAGCGGGGGCGGAACAAAATGACATAGGTCCATCTAGCAGCGCGCCTCAGCGGTCACTGTCGCTCCGCGTAGAAATGAAAGAGAAGGGATAATGGCGTGACGTTTGGTTCGACTCGTCCGAATTATTTATCAGTAAATATATTAATTCCTACTAATATCTTATTTCAATCGATAAATACAAGTGAGGGCTCCCTTTATTATTATTTATTACGTAACTGTTATAAATTTCATCAAGATTGGTTTATAAATAATAGAGATAAAATTGCAGGAATGTTAATTTTAATGGTTGTTTTATGATTTTTTTTTATCGAAAAAAAATACCAAAAACGTGTTTTGAAGCCGTGAGTTCTCTCATAAATATGATCGAGAATAACATATATTTTTTTTGCTACTCTAAAATGTATACATTAGGCTAAAAAACTGTTTAATTAAGCCTATTTTGACTGTGCACAGCGCCTTAAGAATTTGTAAATCTGACGCAACCAGGCAGATTTGTCATGTAACGCGCGCAAGTTAAATTTTTATTGCGTAACGAAGTAATACCCTACCTACATTATGGTTTTGTAGGGTTAAACCCTTTCTAAGATGTCACTAAATTTTATTAAACTAATTTAGCCCTTATTTCACCGCAATTGAATGCGTAAGTTGCAACATTATGTATAATATAAAATACAGAGAACGATTCGCTATCGACTTAGTCACGATCCGACAAGCACCCTTCAAGTAAGCTTGTATAGTACCTCGTGAATTTTACTTGATAATTTAAAATTAATTGTTTAATTAGTCATAGTGACTTGTGATTGTGAGTTTGTGACCTCGATGTGGACCTAATTTTTTGTTTTTTTGGTAAACAATGGCAAAAATATCAAAAAAAGTGTAATAGTTGGTTCTAGTTTGCGAGAGACAATTAGTTTGTTATCTCTGTGACAAGATAAAATGTGATTTATTAAAGTGATTGATGATTGAGTCATACGCTAAAGTGGTTCATTGATGGTGTAACTGTAATCAGTGGGGATTTTTTTGGTCTGTGGTACGATGACGTTGGTTGTTGAAAAGATTTGCAAGTCACCTACTATGGAAGCAGTTGTGGAATGGACAAAGAGTGAGTTTTGATATTATAACAATGTTTAACAGTATATGGCATAGATTTTTTTCATGTAATTGATTTTATTTTAACGTTATTCCAACTTTTAATTACTTAGTTATAGATTATTAAAAGTTGGAATAACGTATTTCAAGGTGAGGTTAGGTTAGAATCTAACCTAGACATGAATTAAATTAATTGTTTATACTTTCTGCTCAGGGTTTGAACTAGTGTTCTTAGAATCTTAATAAACGTAAACAATTAGTAATCTGAAATATGAAGGCGCTACAGTCGTTATGAAGTCGTAAAATAAATCTTAATTTTGTTTCTCTGTGATGCATCTGGATCGGTATTCTGAGTATGCGCGTGACTCGATGCTGTCGAGAATTTTGGACGCTTTTCAAACAACAATAACTTCCTTCCTGATTTCAAAGAATCGGAAGATTACCTTGAACCATTGAACAGGTTATTTTTATCTCTGTAAATTATTGTTTTGTTATATTTGTGTTTGTTGCTGATATTGTGTTTCTTGTTTATCAATGACTCCATTTTAATGCATAATTTGTTTGGAAACGTGTCTGTAAGTGGTTTTTTAAAAAGATTGATATTAATGAAGATTAATCTTCGATTAAAAAAAGAAATCACAAAATTATAAATCGAACGTTCAGCATCTACATCACCGTAGTGTAGTATTATCAATAATAATCAAATGGATTATATATGACGTCATTTGTTTAAATTGTCTACTGCAAGCTTCAGCTGGCTTAACCCCTCAGTTGCTACGTCATTATGCTTACGTCATAAAGGCGATTCGTTTAAGGAAAATCCGTGCCTCGCATTTATGAATAACCGTTGCATTTTTATCATGTTTTTATAGATATTGTATATTCATCAGATTAATGGAGTAGGTACTTATCAATGGTAAGTGTAATCTATGACACATAAATCTTAGAAAATCTTGTTGTTTATTTAAATTGGCGAAACTAATCTCCTTTGTAAACAAAGAAGAGTAAAATAAGCACATTCCTGAGAATCAACTCTTCAACTACGACAGCAATTTATATATACGAAGCCGCATTTTTATTGCAAAAGCACATACCTAAAGTCAATTCATGATGGGACAACCTGCAGCCATCAACATCAAAGTTGCTTCTAGTGAGGGGTTTCGGCCGTGGTTAGTTACCCTTGCCATCAAGAAAATTTGAAAAAATAAATGATACGGATGGGATTCGAACGATCTTCGACATACCGTATCGACGCTCTGATCAGTAAGCCACCGTATCCACCTGAATCAGTTGAATTATCAAATCTCTACGCCTAGGGCGTGTATCTGTCGGAACTACACGTAGCTATCCATTTTTTTTTTAATTTTCTTATTGACATATTCACAAAAATAATTCAAGAAAAATCGTTGTGTTTCTTAGCGTGATGTTCGGTGAAATCCATTTGGGGGACACTGGATGGTACCGTATAATTTCTGTCCTGCGGTAAAAGCAGATGTTCTTCATCGTAAACCGGCGGAACCTTTTTTTATAATAATAAAAAAAGTTCTGGTGGTTTATGACTGAATTAAATAGGAGATCATTAATCAATTTTGGTTGCCGTACGTGCGTTTCTGTAAAACTAACAAAGAATCTACTACAAAGTGATACGTGTTGAATTCACATAGCAACAAGTCGGACAATGCGGCTTTTAAATTAAATTGATCTTGATGACGTGAGGTAAGGAAAACTGACGCATTGTATTATACTTTCCTAGATCAAACGTATTTAATTTACTTAGAGTCATCTACGTTTCATGATGAAAGTGACAGTCCATTTATCATTTACTTGGTTTCATTACCTATTTTGTTATTAAAAGATAAACTAATTTTATGGAAAAGGGAATCTTATCTAGGTGCTTTGTCATTATGATGATTGTACGGTTATTAATATTTTTTTTGGAAATGTAATCTCTTAGGAGTAGGATACCTAATTTGGTACAATATATTCTAAAACTGAGCCACCTTCCGTCCTCTTACTCGGTTCCAGAGTACAGTCAGTCGACCACTTTTGACAACAACTAATATCCAACAAGTACCTAATACAATTAATATTTTTAAAAGGGTGTTTGGCTATCACCCACCTGATGGTAAGCGGTGTTATGGTCTACTGTGGACTGCCATTAAACCAGGAGAGAGCAAGGATTAGATGGTATTGTCCACACACGTCCCCCAGATAGGTTTCACCATACATTATTGACATGGTGTTGTCCGATAAGGTAACCAACCACAGCCGAAGACTTACCAGTAGCAGTTTGGGGGTTAATCGCTGCTGGTTTGTAACCTTTGTCCTATATTAGTCGGCGTTTACGACACTCAGAGAGCGAGACGTTGTCATCCCTTCACCGACATCACACTGCGGAAAAACTAAATACAATTACCTACACGTCAGTGTCGTCAAGCACTATAATCAATACTAGTATAACATAATATTGGTATTGTAAACGAAAATAGACCTTATTGTTTTATAAAGTTCAGATCACCATTCAACCTAGAGTTAGGTGACGCAATTTCTTGGTTGATTATTCTTTCCTCTAATGTGCGAATTGAAATATTGTGGTAAATTAGGTACTGTGCCAGATTGCCACATTTTAAAACATTCTAAGGATAAAACAATAACAATGAAGTCTGTGCTACAAATTCAAACTTTTAAACTTAATTCAGATTAATATAGCCTCAAACTTTCGCGAACGTTTAACATAATGAAACAACTTTTATCGGGTAACTCGCGTAAATGTTTATTTTTCAAAAAACCTTGACATTTTTGCAGCACGCGACCACGAGTCACAGCACCCGAAACGTCAGGTTTTTTGAAAAATAAACATTCACGCGAGTTATCCGTTAAAAGTTGTTTCATTAATTAAGATTATTATAAATATGGTTGAAGTACAACAACAGAGTTCGATGCGGGTGAGCAACTGAAAACAAAACAATATGAATAAACACTAGTTAAGTAACTAGTGCCATCTGTCAATGGTGATGCCAAGACTCTGTAAACATTGGCTAGATTTAATTGCTACCGATCTTGCCCGACCTTTGCCGATGTCAGTCGTGCTCGTGAGTTTCTGTACGTTTTATAGGGTTGACTCAAAATATAACGAATTAAATCTTTACACTTCTTTAACTTTTATAGGTATTATGAGTATTTATTAGTAGATATCCAAGTAATTTTATTATTTTTGTATAGTTTTGAAAGGGCTGGTGACGTGAAATTGTTTCTTTAATTGAGTATTTTATTGTGAACGTAGTTATTATTTATTTAGACCAGATTTTGCCAGTCAGCTCCAAGATAAATCGCAAAAGTCGAGTGAAATTTTATACATCATGTCATGACCACATACATACCAACATTTGTATTTAAATAATTCCATAAATATCCGCATGTAAGTGTCACATTTACACAGTTTACATTAATAATTAAAAGTATTAAATATAGCAAAGCAACATACCATACTACATATAGCTGCCAAGTTTGTTAATAAATTAATAGGATGCGCACGCGTCGTCGTCGGTTCGCGCTTTCGTTGACGTAGAGCAGAGAGACGTCATAGCTTAGGATCGAGTTAAGAAATTAAATAAAAATTAATGATCTTGTCTGAGGAAAAATCTTTAATTTATGAGCGCAAACCGGACTTCGGCTATATTATGATAGTGAGTAAAAATAACTACGACAAATTACCGTACGTTGTACGGTATGTGAATATAAGATATTCCGCGTCTTTTGCCAAAAATTAACTAATCTGCGAAAAATATAACAAATAACATAATCATTATGATTTATTTAAAGATTAATTCTGTATTAATTTAAGTCCTGTGTCAATTAGCGGAAACCAGTTTTAAATCGATTTTAAAATATCTATAACGAGATATATTTAAATCGATTTAAAAATAGGCGGTCAGATTAAAAAGAAAATACAAACTTGTTTCGAAATGAATTTGAATGTTAGACAATGTCATCGTGTTACTTATTTTATTTATTTTTTGGTACAATTATTTTAGTCAAATCGAATTATTAAATATTTTTATGGTACTTATAATCTTATTATTTTGTGTTGTTTATTTTGTAAATCAATCTTATCCAAAAGACGTAAAGTGACAACCCTGCACTGCAACACATTCGTTTGTAAATAAAGGCAAGGTGGGTTTGCACAATCTTATTTAAAGATATAAATACATTATGTAAGTAGATTAGTCTTCGGAACTGATGGTGAAGTTACTATGTGAGATGTGAGGAATGTATTTCTTCCGTATTAATGTGATTTCGGATTCCATTATCTTCAATGTTGTTTTGATCTTTCCAATAGTTATGGTCATTCTGAAATTAATATTATTTACACCTCAATAAAGTTGTTATTTGTTTAGATTGAATGGAAACAGATGTGCAGCTGTAATAATTTTGGTTGTCGCTTTAAGTTTCCTAAGTTCTTGAAGAATCTGTTAAGTTTGGATGACGAGAAAAAGTAAAAGAGTAACAGGAAGATAAGAAATTTATTTAGCAAGGATGTAGTACGGAGATTGTTACATTAAGTATTATAAGGCATAATGATGACACATTCTCCTTGAAACAAACCAGCTTGTAACTGTCCCACTGCAGGGCAAAGGCCTCTTCTCGTACAGAGAAGTATCGAGCATTAATCACCACGCTAGCTCACTGCGTGTTGGCGATTACAGACTAGGTTTCCCCACGAGCTGTTTTCCTTCACCGTTACACCACGAAGGTTAAGGTTTTACTTTGCTCACCTAGATAATACAAAAAAAGTAGTTAATCATATTTTTAAATAAAAAATAAAAACAAAAAATGTGGTGGTGTCATAACATGTAATTAAGCGTAATATAATTAACACCGCACGCGTGTATCATGATTCACGCCATAACATATGAAAATGAATATTTTAATGACCGAAATGGTTTACATTAATTTACCTATATGCTACTTTAGCTTGAGCTACAGAACATGATAGAATTTCGTTTGAAAGGTATTGCAGCGAAAAAATATTAAAAAAGCCCATTTAATTGGTTTAAAAAAAGCTGCTAAACAGTTTTGAACAATCGAAACAGAGGAAGTTTGTGTTAATGGTAAGTTCCGTTAACTTATTATATTTTTTTAAGAAGTAAACCACGATCCTTTAATAGGTAGGACTTGTTTAGATTTTTTGCGTAAATTGGAAAAAAAAATGCTATAATTTACATTAGCGCGCTGCAGCTGTAGTGTAGCATAAAATTGAAGGCCTATCCCGGCTATAAGTATTACAAAAACAACTAAAAATAGCATTTAAAACACACAAAATATAAAATTGTCTTAAGTAACCAACTTTTTAACGGATTTGTCGCGTAAAAACATTTTATTTATTTGTCAAAACCTGTTAAACGTTCGCGAAAGTTTGAAACAATATAATACCTTTTATCCCCTAATTACTAAAATAATTATTAAATACGTAATTTGCGCGCCTGATAAGCAGAAACCTATCAATGTAAATACAATACATACAATAGAATTGAATTATTACATCGCATTTCAAGATTGGCATGGAAAATTGCTATTAAAAACATTGTTTGTATATCAATAGCTTGTTACATTTCAATCTGGTTGAATGGAAAGAACGATTTATTGAAAACTGTGATAACAGAACCGGTTACGGTTGCACATTGTGGTAACAAAGAAACGGCGATCAATTGCCGTTTAGCCGAGTGTATTAGGTTCCATTTCAATGGATCCAATATGTCTTCTTTAGCAGCATTTTTGGCATAACATTTGCACTACAGAATATTGAATTGATCAGAAATCATCAGTGATTTCCTCGTCAGTGTTTCCCTTAGCTCTGATTTTTAATTGTTATACTGTCAATTGTAGCAATCTAGAAACTAACCTACCCCATACCCATAACCTTCTCTGGAAGCTATCTCTCTTTGTCTGGATAGATGACGTAATAATCAGCATAATTATAAATCCCTTCGGAAAACCGTAATCAATGCTTAAATGTATAACGAGTCATAATTTTCTAGCGCAGTAAATTCCACTACTGTCCCTCTCTATCTGTCTCATCTAAGTATTATTATTACATAACCTTCACGGCTGTATTCGGGATTTCCCCGAAGGGTTAGGCAGAGGATTCAAATACACATTTTAATTGATTACTTTTAACATTTATCTAATCTAGGTACAGTGTTCTAATGAAGCGAATAGAATCGGCCAATCGGATTGATCATAATTGCATGGTGACCAATCTAAAACAGCTGAATGCTAGCCAAAATACCAAATGTATTTTGCGTCCGCCCTAAAACATGACTGAATCCAAGAGTCGACTACAGCTCGTAAATGAGCTGGCTTGACCGGGGAAGTACCACGTGGGCACAGAATGCTAGCGTCAAGTTGCGAGCATTATTATATTACTGGGTTTCATATGATAAGTTTCTGTTTATTACCGGAAGTGCAACGCCATCCTGCAGGTCGGCAACGCAATGCCACCCTTGTCTATGGCTTGCGGTGTTTGCTTACCGCCAGGTTTAAGACCGACTTAACATGTAATCACTAATTCAGCCATAGTTTTAATTGGAAGAATGATTAATTATTTACCCATTAAAGCTCATTAAACTAGACTATGAAAAATGTAAGTAAGTATTGTCGCATCGCATGGCCGTCGGTGTTAGACCGTGTTGATTTTATTTTCTATTTATCTCTAGTTACCTAGCCACTTTTTTTAGTTCTTTAGTTATAATGTTTATGATCTGGTTTCTGCAGTGATAGCCTAGTGGTATGAACTTTGACTGGCAAATCAGACGTCTCAGGATCGAACCCAAGGCACTCCCTCCGACTTTCGTATGTGCGTCATCATCTCCCTGCCCTTGTCCTAATTTTATTTAGGGTCGGCGCATTAGGTTTTCGATTGTAGGTGTTATCCTATTATGAAATAATCATTATTTTCTTCTGTCTTGGAGTGCACTTCAAGTCGGTCCTGCGTCTGATCTCTCTCCGGTGTGTAGGATTGCCGTCCCATCGGGAAATAAGCGTGAACATAATTATAAACAAAAATAAGTAATAATTAGTTACAAAAATACCTAAGTAGAAATTGAAATGTAAAGGATAACCTTGAATGCTATAAAAAAATATTTGAACTACATCGGAAGTTTTCGGAAATGATCACTCACATGCGAACGAAGGGCCGGAAATTAGCCAAACGAATCCCCTATTTATTTTTCATTATGAAAATGGCTTTTGATTAACACGAACCTACTTGATGGTGTTGGTAAAATCTACTACGAAGTATCAGCACACCTGCTTTTAAGAGGACGGCAATTGGACGGAATAGTCCAGAGTTCCAGACTCCAGATCAGGTCCCCCAGATAGGTTTTACCGAATCAGGCCGGAACACGACAAAGTCTGTGAGTAGCAGATCGAAGCTTCTCACCAAAAGCACATTGGGTGCTGATTGCTGCTGGTTTGTGGTCATTAGTCTACTGTTAATATGCAGAGAGAGAAGCATTGGTTTTATTCTTCCCAGTTGCTATCTAACCGAATGTTTACTGAGCAAAAATAATCCCTCAATTCGATCCACATCGAGAAATGACACCGAGTTTTTTGGGGAATTTTTTCGTAACCGCTTATCAGGGATTAAATGCACATTTTTTACCGTTAAACACATTTTGGCATACGTAACTAAATACCAGATTCATTAAAAAAAATCAGAATTCAATTATTATTAAATTTTAAGTTACACCAAATGGATGTACCTACAGCTAAGAATTGATTAAAAAAATTACTTATGTCTTACAAAATCATAAATAACTTACAAAGTACCTATCTCAGCTTATCAAACAACTAGCAACATGTCTATCAATCGCGGCGTTCGGCCGGCGACTGCATCGTAGATAACCTCGTCTTATCTCTCATACTTGTTTACTTAACACTAACTTGCTAACTGTTGGTATTAATGACCAAGTTCTCGTCAAAAATATTATTTAAAAATTAGTTTTTTTGTAATACTATTTTTTTGTGATAGGTACTATTTTTTTTTGTAATACTATTTTTTTTGTAATAAGTACAATTTTTTTTGTAATACTATTTTTTTTTGTAATACCTACTATTTTTTTGTAATACTGTTTTTTTTTTGTAATAAGTACTATTTTTTTTGTAATACTGTTTTTTTTTGTGGAATACTGATGATTGTTTAAGATTTGGTTTTTATTTTAAACCAATAGATCATTGAACTACTCTAAACCAAAGATAGGTATCTTATTAAAGTCTCTGAAGATTGCTTTATTCCACCAATTCTTAATTAAATATCTTAATGTTGTACATAAATTAATACATTTCTGTTAAAATAAATTCTGCCAAGCAATGGTTTATTTTCCCTTCGCTTTTTAGCCAGCTTGTGGCTGTCAAAACTTCAGGAACCGTGAACTAGTTTAATCTGTTTTTGTTTAATTATGAAAGCTTCTCTTTATAATCGCAATAGATTTTTATAATGCTAATATTATTGAAAGACACATCATTAAAAATTATATGACTTCAATGAAACCAAATTTAAAACATAACAAAAATATTTTCTGGAAACGATTAATAAACAATCTAAACGATTTTAAAAACCAAAACTGAGGTGCATACTTTACTCTGCGAATTGGGTAAACTAAGTACGTGCTTAATTTAAGTAAATGAAGTTATAAAGAGCTATTTCTGTGCCAGCAGTTGCTAATGGATAATCAATAAATCGTACATTTTTAATCCGGTCCATTGCCCCTTGAACAATCAAATCCACTTTGCACTTCGTGTTTAAACTGAGGTTCGTTTTATTTTCTGACTTCTAAAAATGTGAAGCATTTAGAACGTATGTTAGGTCGAGCAAAGGGCGTATCTCGGCGTTTAAAACATTTTATTTCTTTTAGCTCTCAATCTCAACTACGATTACGTATGCAATACGAAAATTTCGTTTTATTGGCTCCTTTCCAAAACGTTGCGTTTGCTTTGATTCTGTTACTATTTATACGACTGTTCATGATGTTATCGTGTGATATCTTGTGTTGTTTACTTGACGTATGTACTTAGATTTCACGAAATATTTTCTTTTGTAATATGAGATGTAGGTATATTAGTTTCTACAAATAACATCACATCGATATCGTATGTCAATCTGATCCACATAATTACACGCGCACTTCTTTTTGCACCTTTGCCAGGATAAATCGAATAACACTGTTGACTTAATTAATTGTTTTAATTGAGTAACTAAAATAAATATGGTCTGTTGTACCGGCGCGAGCGTCACACGGTCAAATAAACAATGGAAGTGTGACAGTGTTGGGGCGCGCTATCGCATTTTCCGGAGGCTGGCGAGCTTGCGGCGGCGGGCGGCAGTGCCGGCGGCGCGCGCGCACCGAAAGCATGTGCCCCGCGCCAACAGTGCGATGTACATAGAACCGGCCGCGTTTCGCGCACCCAGCGCGGAGTCCCTCGCCGTCTCCGACCCCCCTATCTGGACGCAGTGCTTACCCTCTCCGTTATTCGCAGGCAAGAAAGCGCCCCTCAAAACATTCGAGGAGATCCAGCCCCTCATCCAACAAGGCCGCAAGCGCGAGATCAAGCTACTCATCAGAGAAAACTCCTGGCCAATAAACAGTCCCGTCCGCGCCTCCCTCTGGCCAGCTCTCTGCAGGCAGCATCAACATGGAAAGTCTATGCTCGATGGATTCTACTGGGACATGGTCACACAGGTCAGTGCTCTTTTAAATTACGCAACGCGACAGTGATAGGTTTTTTTTCCTCCAAGGTGTGTGACCAACTTCACTAACTTGTTTCACACATATAGAAATTCATTTTGAACTCGCAACTTCGCAAGGTAACGATACCGAGAGCGTTATCTCGAGAAACCGGCAGGCACTTAATATTTCCAAGGTCATGTCTATTTACTTAGCTCATAACACCGCCCAAATGTTTGTTAGATATCGCGCCCCCTGATAAGATGTCGTCCCATCAAGGTTTCAGACTTTTCGTCGAGTTTTTATTCAATTTCTCTCTTTACATTCGGCTACAATTTATGTTAGTATTCGAAATTCAAGTCACGTGGCGTTTGTTGACCACAACGCACTCACACAGGCTCGGGTTGTCCTTGTAACTAAAATGTGCGCGGAGTTGTCAATAAAAAGTATCAATCTATCACCGAGGCCGCGTATTAGTGTTATGTAGAATATCACGTATTATAAGTCCGTCTTGTTATAAGTTAGACTCGCACAGGCTTCTCGGTGGATCCTACATCACCGTGCGCACGCGCATCCTCGCGTCACAATAGGATCGACTCGCGCATCTTAATTAACCGCCAGCGGCCTAACAATGGTAGACTAATTATACGACAGGTGGCTGTAGCTAATGAATACAAGTACCGTGAATTTATGAGTTTATTGTTTTTAACTTGTTGCGACAATTATTATGTGTTGTTAATGTAAAGTTTGGTCGTTTGGGAAATAAGAAATTATTTTGTTACTTGTTCAAAATTTTTGATTATTTTTCGTGTTCGAAATGCACAAATGGCATCGTTAATATGCACGTAAGAGATTGGCACGGCATCAAGTTAGCTCGCTCACCTTCGCCGCTGCGCACGCGTCGCGTACCCCCCACATATGTGCAACAGTCAACAAGAATTATGTGGGTGTATTTATTGTTATTGTACATTGTAAGAGCTTTTAAACTGCGTGAATGCTTCTGATTTAGTTATTCAGTAACATTCAAGCCCAATGGCTTGGTTATTAAATTAATTAGTTAACGAAACAAGATCATGAAAAAGTATTTGACTCCAGCATCTCTATCTTAACTAACATTACCCACATCAAAATTAGTCTGAGACAAACGATAATTATCTAAACTGTTACTAATAACTTATTTACTGAGCATGCTATTAAAGAATAACCACGTGTAATTAACTTCATATGTTATTGATATAATAATGTCCAATTGTCCATGACTCGAGAAGTAATGTGGTATTTCCCTAGGGGTCTGTGCGGTCTATTCTGATCAAAATGGAAACCTAAGCTGAATTGTTTTTCTTCTTCCATAGAAAATGTCATCCTTTTTCTAAAGAAAAATCAAGGCGATTTAATTCAGATCTGCAATAAGAGCTCTGCTTAGACCACTGAGATTAAAAGTACTATAGTCTATCTATACTGCCTATACTGTCGCCTATGCTGTCGTGCTGGTTCTAGACCTTTATCACAATAAGTCGAGGTGGAAGAGGGTAGGTCATAATCCCTCCACGCTGTCTAAGTGCCGGTCGGTAGAGACGGGTTAGGTTAGATAGAGACTGGTTAGGTTAGGTTAGGTGGAGACGGGTTTGTGGCCACCCATTGCATTGTTAGAATTTATTCTGCCCCTAAGTGGTAGCCGGCATCCCCTAATTAAAGTACCATTTAAAGCACGGAGACGCTTCAAGTAAAATGCTTTAATTGGTTCCCTATTTGTTGAGTGGCTGTGTCAAGCTCTATGTTTAAAACTTTGTGTTCTTGACCACAGCGAAACGAGGGAATTAAAAACAACAATAGAATTACCCAGACTTACCATTCTTAGATTTAAATGGTTCTTACAATAATTAGCTGACCCTAACATCACAGCATGACAATGCAACGTATTTGCCAAAATTTGACAGTCATTGTTTTTATTTTGCTTCAAATTATCAGTTGCAACTTGCTTCCTACATTGATTAGCCAAAAAGCAACTCAGTTTCGATCCATATACATAATTATAATTCATCAATGATTTTGGATTCTAAAAATTTTGAAATCACTTCAGGAAGAAAGCATATCAATATCCCTGAACTTATGGGATATCTTTCCTACTTATGGGATATTTAGTTGAGTTGAACTCTCTCTTTATATTATTGCGAAAGATATCCTAGGCACGTGATGAAGAAATAAAAGCCATTCTTTGGCGCATACATAATAATATAATTCACCATTTTAGTGGGATCAGCTCCACCATAGACTACAACACCATTGAAGATAATCGTGTTTGTTATGTACGTACAAAATATTTAAAACAGTCTACTACAGCAATCTTTTTTAAATATCCGACATTCTCAGAATTGCGATCCTGAACTCTCACGGAAGATATCCATAAGGGTCAATTATAGTGTAGCCTAAAACTATGAATAGTTGAACATTCTTTAACACACTTCAACATTCCTCAAGAATGTTGAACAGAATGGAATCATTCTGTTGTCAAACAAATTGACCCAATATATCCTGTGACGAATTTGTTCTTGAAGCTTTGCAAGGCGAAAATGACTCATAGATGTCCACGTGCTATCAAAGGAAGCAAGCCAAGTGTTCCGGTTTTCTCAGAAACAAGAGGAATTTCATTCTGAACATTTTAGTAGTGAATGTTTATTTGTTGTTAGCGCTTAATATATTTGGCAACTGTGGCTTCAATGTTGCAATGCTTAGGAAAGTTTTGGATGATCTTTCGGGTGTTTTGCCCATTTATACCTGACATTTTCACGAATGCCGTAATTCACTTCTGTAGGTGCTGCAATAGTGCGCTCTAGTGCTTTAGTCAAAGTCAATGGAAAGAGAGGAAGAGGTAGGCCAATACAAAGTTATGTAGCTCAGATCAAAGAGAAAGTTAAAGTCGAGACGTATAAGGAGGTTAAGGAATTGGCTCTTGATAGGAAGAACTGGAAGAAACTACATCGACAAATCGTAGATCTTAAATTTAAAAAATGTGCTATAGTTATCCGATTGAAACTACAAGTTACAACCGATGTCAAAGACTTCAGTACTATAATGAATGTCAAAAAACATTCAGTTCAGAACTCTAACTGAGTTTTATTTTAAACAGCTTGTAAGAACACAGATTGTTCAGGAAGTCAAAAGATTTTAATGGCATCTGCCTGCCAATCGAGAGCTCCAAGGGTTTTAACAATTCAGCTAGCGACATCGTTCCGCAAAGTGCTTAGGTACTTTACGGAACGATTTTTTTAGCAATTGTGTTTTAGGTCCTCGGTCTGAGTGATAAAAGGACTTTCATGTAATGATTGTTTGCTTGGATGTAGGGTTAAGGCTTCGAAGAAGCAAAAAGAGGACAGTGTACTGTATGTATAGTTACTTAATTGTAATATACTTTACTTTTCTTTATGTGAATCTTTAAAATTTTAAAGTTCTTGCATCTAAAGAAACAAGCCAAATTGTCTGATTTTCTCTTGATTTTTTTTTTGTATTTCATGTTTTGTTAGCTGAATGTGATTTGGCAAAGTCAACAGCAATTTCAATGCTTTATATTCAGAATTATGTTTTGTTTGCTAAACTCTTTTTTTGTGTCGAAGTCGCTTTTATTTTTAACCGACAAAAAAAGAAGGGTCTTAATTTGACGTTGATCACGTATATCTTTTTTCAGGGCCATTCGATTTTGATTTTTTTTATTCAATGGATCTCTACAGTTTTCTTAATTTAATTTTCTCTTCCCATTTTAATATGGTATTTTTCTGCTTTCAGAATTAGCTTCTAACAGATACAAGTTTCATTAAGTGCGATCTATTGTTGTAGTATTAGCAACCAAAGGGTATTAGCCTTATTACATACCTATTACGCCATTTCTACAGCCAAGTTTATTATCCTACTCATATTGTTAAACGTGACAGTTCAGTTTTTATTGACTAACTAGCATGAGTCAATCGTTCCACGTGCCATTTAAGTCGAAGCAAGCCGAATGTTCCGACTTCTTAAAACTTACAATCCTATCCGGAAATCTTCAGTCTCTAAGTGTACTTTGTCTTCTTTGTTATCTCATAGGATTTGGCAACCTCTTCATGATTTTGGTATATTCATAACGGTCTAATAGGTACTAAATTATGTGAGTTTACTTTTGAAACTATTAATTGTTTTTATGTATTTGGGTCGTATGGTATTTACGTTTTCAATAGTGGATTTGGTAGTTGCCGTATATGAATAATAGTGTTAAATATCCATTAACTTAAAACCTGTTGTGGTTTTGTTCTTCCTGTGTCTTTGGAATTAACTATCATTTGTTACGTTGAAACAAATCATTGGGAAATTCCGAGATTGCTTTTGAAGTTGTATGAAATCACAATCGGCGTTGAGGCAGTGGACTCTGAACCGTTGTCTTTCTCAGAGATATCCATGTCTTGGATGGATCCTGCACTTCCTACAAAGTAAAAAAAAGAATAGATTTTTTATTAAATTTTCTTAACTAACAAAACTGAACTACGTCAACTAAGTTATTCGTTTTTAATTTATTACTAATAGTCAAAGTGAATCTATAGCGCTTTACGCATTGTGTTATAACCGTTTGCGGTTGAATAACAGTCCGTACTGAATTCTATCTCTACCGCAAATCCATAAATAATATAGGATACAGGTATCTATAGAAATAGTCTTGGGCCATCTAATTCTCGTCAAATGTCTAGGTTGACGCATTTAGTTGCCAAATACGTATGATCCAACGATCATACATAGTCACAATGGTAGAGTGATCGTCACAGTTGCAGTATAATTATCAACCCACAAATTTTAGGTGCTAATTGAAAGTGTTTAGCGAAATTTGTTTAGCAAAAGATTGAAATTAGTATGTTTTTAGGATTTTCCCTGTTCAATAGACGACTTTTAACAGATACATAATCTTATTCAAAAAATTAACAGATTGTAGAAATATTTATACAGTGAGATAATCGAATCGGCGACCACCTTCAAAGGCCAAGCGAGAGCAATGAGCAGTCTTAGGTATCCGTGAAATTCGTTCGAGGGTCGTTCGTAGGAACTCGTCACATGAACTCTGGTGCAGTGCCAACGACACATGCGCCTTGACCTCGCAATCCGTCACACGCTGTCACTCACCGATAACGGTGGATTTCCAACCATATCGCGTTTGTCTTAGTGTGCGAGTAGGACGGAGAAAGCCAACGAAAGTGTCCGAATGTCTTGGTCTTCATGACCTAGACATTGCGCCTTGATGTGACTATCAGATTGTAAACACTTATTTATGAATAGATGTGGGAATAGAAATTATACCGTTGACATTATTTAACACTGATTTACGCGCTTTATTTTATATACAATCCAAATCCAAACTAATATTATAAATGCGAAAGTAACTCTGTCTGTCTGTCTTTCTGTCTGTCTGTCTGTCTGTCTTTGCTTCACGCCTAAACTACTGAACCGATTTGTGTGAAATTTGGTACAGACATAGTTTGGAACTTGAGAAAGGACATAAGATAGTTTTTATTACAAAAAATAAAAAATAAAATAAAATTTATTCCGGACATACAGCGCCATCTATTGGTCAAGAGTCGGCATCAATTCAGTATGGTTTCGTTACACGCATTTGGTTGGGTATCGGCCGAGCGCTTCGGTACTGTCGTGGAATTGTGGATTGATCGTTTCGTAAATTTAAAATTGGCTCCGTTGTATTAGTAGATTAAAAGGTTTATTTGTTGGGTTGAAATCTGCCGGAAGTCACTATTCCACGCGAACGAAGTCGCGGGCAAAAGCTAGTTCTATATATTTTGATAACTAAAGCCTTTGTGTGACGGGAGCTAGAGCTTAAAAGTCTTTAATAAAAAGACCTTGTACTCTTGTTTCATTCTCTCGGAATATTTTACGCTAAGTGCCTGTTTAGATAAATAATTGACTTTAGAGTCTAGAAATAACAATCCACTCAAAACAAGCACTCAGACGTCTAGCTACAATCCTTAATCTCATTAGACTGAATCCGATTATGACGGACGAAAGCCCGACCGACGTGTCTCGCTATTTCATAAAATACGATTCTAATTGAATCTCGGAGGGTGGACTTTACATACTTGGATGTTGATTTGTGAGAATCCGTGTTAAGTTTAGGGATTATTTCCTTTTTTGCATCAGATCCTGGCTTTTGTGTGGCATGGCTATTTTCGAGAATATCTCCAAATTGGTCAGATTGAGATTCTTACAACTGTATCCAAAAGTTGCATGTTCTATCAGTCTTAAAAATTGAAGCAACTTTTACACCCTCTGATATTTTAAGTCTACACGTTAATTATTATTTATTTATTTATTTATTTATTTAACACTTTATTGTACATACACCAAAAACTTATAACAAAAGAACATTTAAGCATTGAAAACATTGTACAATGGGCGGCTTTATCGCACACGGCGATCTCTTCCAAGCAACCTTTGGATGGACAGGAATGTTCGGAAAAAGACCACGGGAGGCTTAGGTGTACAACTGTATAGGTACAGGTCTCAATTTTAAAAACAATTCTTACATAAACTTACTAAAATTTAATAAATAAAATACATGCTAATTTACATAAATAATTTAAGTATATAAATATATATCAATAAATACACTAATATATAACAAATTTAGTAGAAATCAGTTTCTAACTTTCGGCTATTCACAGCGTCAGGAAATGTTCCTTCACCATTTTTTTAAATAGTGATAAAGTTTGTGCTTGTCTCACTTTCAGTGGTAACGCATTCCACAGACGAGTAGCCTGAACAGCAAAAGATTTGTCCACAAACTTTGTGTAGTGCTGAGGCATTTTTAATTTCAGGTTTTCTGATGATCTCAAGGACCTCGTGTGAGTGTCACACAGGAATTCAAAACGGGTTTTTAGGTAGGAAGGGGTAGAAGGGTTAAAAAGGATGTTGAATAACAAGGAAAGGATATGAGCATTCCGGCGAAGACGAATAGGAAGCCACTTGAGCTTTGCACGGAATTCTGACACATGGTCATATTTGCGTAAGCCAAAAATGAACCTTATGCCAAAATCTTGCAGGCGCTCAAGTTTGTTAACTTGCTCCTCAGTGAGGTCAAGGTAGCTCACATCGGCATAATCGAGAATCGGTAGGAGAAGAGATTGTGCCAGCGCAATTTTGGTAGCAGTTGGGAGAAAATTTCGAAGCCGCTTCAAAGATCCCGCCGAAGCAAACATCTTACGGCTAACCTCTTGCAACTGTGCAGTCCAAGACAAAGTACTATCCACATAAATCCCCAAGTTCTTTACTTTATCGCTAAAAGGAATTGAAATATTGTTAAAAGAGACTGGGGGAAGTGTCGACCAGTCAATCCTAGATACCGTTCTGGAACTACCAACGATAGTGAGTTGTGTTTTCGCTGGATTGACCAGTAGACCGAACTTTCTACTCCAGTCCCCTATTCTAGCTAGATCGCAGTTAATTATGGATATTGCTTCAGACAATTCACCAAGAGGAGCTTGGCAGTAGATTTGTAAATCGTCCGCATAAAGGTGGTAGGAAGAAGACAGGTGGTGAGAAATGGAATTTATAAATAATGCGAAAAGTAAAGGAGATAAAACGCCACCCTGTGGGACACCAGTGGTAGTACTACACCATGAAGAGATGGTATCTTCGATGCAAATACGTTGTCGACGTCCCAACAGGTAACTACGAAACCATTCAATCACAGATGGAGATATGTTAAGAGAACACAGTACGCCAAGCATAATATCGAAATCCACGGTGTTAAAAGCGTTACTAAAATCTAGCAACGCTAGAACCGTTAAATTTCCGACTTCCATGCCTGACCTGATATCCTCCGTAATATTGAGTAGGGCAGTGGTAGTGCTGTGTCCCGGACGAAAACCGGATTGGAAAGGATTAAGGAGATTATGTTTGGAAAGGAAAGTGCTCAATTGGCTGTGGACAAGCTTTTCAAGGACTTTGGATAGGAAAGGTAAAATGGAAATCGGTCGATAATCAGAAAAGGTATCGGGTTTGGATTTTTTCGGAAGTGGGATTATTTGAGCATCTTTCCACGCAGAAGGAAAGATACTGCTGGTAATAGAGCAATTAAGGATGTGGACAATAGCAGGGAGTATTTCGTCAAGGATAGGGATGATCATATTACGGCTGATACAGTCACATCCAACAGCATTGGACGTAATCGATACAATGTTCTTCTTAACATCACATGCTGAGAATTGACCGAAAATAAACGGAGAATAGCCAGGGGTCGGTAGATTCAGAAGTTGATTGAGTGTGCAAGTTTTTGTAGCCCCATCAAAATTGGATGAGGTAACGAAGTGCTTATTAAGTAATTCACAATTTAAATCTTTAGGCGCGGTTATGGGCTGCCCTTTACCAACCCCTAGGGATCTAAGGAATTTCCAGATTTTAGCCGGATCTCCGTTTTGTACCGAGTCATGAATGTGCTGGCGTTGTGCGTTCCTACACACCTTATTGCAGTGATTTCTAATGGAGATATACTTATCTCGATTAATTGCGTTCGAACGAATTTTTAGTCTAGATTTTGCCGCTGCCTTTTTATCCAATAAAGCCCTAATGTCATCAGTAAGCCATGGTGAGGGAAGATGCTTTACTTTCACGGCTCGAACAGGTGCATGACGGTCGTATAGCTGAATTAGTGTCGAGGTTATTATTTGAACCTGTTCATCAACTGACGCAGAAGCAATAAGAGTGGACCAGTCAATATTTCCAGCGTCCTCCCGAAGATCATCAAGTTTCATGCCACCAAAATTGCGAAGCAAAAGAACTTTAGATTTAGCCTTAGGTGGCCGAATTTTGTAAGATAAAAATATTAAGTCGTGATAGGAGAAGGCGTCAGCTGAGCATTGGCCATGCTTAGCAACATGATTTGAAGACGAGATAATTATAAGGTCAAGAAGAGAAGGAACAGAATTAGGAAAATGATGAGTAGCAGCAAGATCAAGAAAGGACAGATTACAAGATTCTACAACATGCCGAAGAGAAGAAGAGCGCGAATCCTTTTTGAGGAGACAAGTATTGAAATCACCCATAATAATGGTATGATCATAGGAAGGAGATAGAGTTTCCAGGAGTTTTTCAAACGAAGAGAAGAAGTTAATACGAGAAGATGGACAGTAATAAACCCCAAGTAGGATTTTTGAATGATGCAATTCAACCTGTACGAATAGATGCTCACCGGCATGTGACGGTGGCGGCTGTGCAGACATATCCACAACAGAGAAGGGAATGTATGAGCGAATGTAAAGTGCTACACCGCCACCACCGCCCACCGCCCGATCATTTCGCACAAGCTGAAAGCCGGGTAAGGAGTAAGAAGAGGAAGAAAGACAGGGTTTTAACCACGATTCCGAGATAAGAATCGCGTGTATATCTTTACATTCAAAGCTCGCCATCATGTCGGGAAAATGGGCCGGAATGCTCTGGGCGTTAATGTGGACAACATTAAAGTTCTTGGGTACATCAGAGAAATGTGAAGTGAGAGTCTCGGCGAGTGAAGGTACACTCGTAAAGCTATCATCGTCACTACTACTAGCCGAAAAAAATGTATCTGAATCAATGCTACATGTGGGACTGTGCATTGATACAATATATATATACTTAATAAAATAAATAAACTAGATATTATAAACTACAAATAACGTATATCTAAAAAAATAAATTAAAACATTTAAGTCCACCTGCCAGTTGTGTTTCCAATTCAGGATATCATTTTCTGAAATCAGTTACGCGAACCTATTTGTAAGAGAGACAGGAGAACCAAGAGGAACAACATCAACTTAAACATAAAGTACAGCTTGGCAAAAAAGAGTCCGCAAAATTTGGGGGCGCCACTAGCGCTTTCCGTAGATAATTATTTAAAATTAAAACGTCAAATAAATAAAAGTTAATCCAGTACACACAAGCTTAGTTTTTAAGTTAGTGAATATTTTTAGTTCCAGCTGTCACCGCTTCAAACTCAGACTCCTTCTTTGCCAAGCCGTAAGTCCAGGCACACAAATAATGACAGTAACACAAACCAAAAAAAAAAAAAAAACTAATAAAAATTGTACTTTGACATTATGATCGATAATGTGAAACCTCCATGAAGTGAAAACAAAGTAAAAACGAAACGTAAAAACGTACAGCTTGGCAAAAAAGAGTCTGGAAAAATTGGGGGCGCCGCTAGCGCACTTTTTACACTACAATTCTAAATTACAAGATAATTAGTGCTTACATATTTCTACGACGAGTTTTTCGTCATTAATTATAATCAAATGAATCATTTTTATGTTATTTTAGTTCTCACAAACTTAGTTTATAAGATTTTTATTTTTAGTTCCAGCTGTCACCGCCTCAGACTCTTTTTTGCCAAGCTGTAAACGTGTTGTGACAGTGGCTGTGGCCTGTGACGTTTTACAAATGACATTTATCATTTAATACTTCATCAAAAGAACAAAACAAAAAGAAGGTTGAAGGTATTGATTAAAATATAAGGACGTGAACAAAGTAGACTAGTAAAAAGTATATAAATAAAAAGGAGGTACTCACACAGACCGATACCACAGATACAGGATTTAAAAGTAGGTACCTGGACCACATTGTAAAGACACAACGAGTTTAAGACTTCTTGGCGGCACGCTTAGGTCTTGTGTTGTCTTTCGCCGAGGATGCCTGCCCAGAAACCTGAACTGCATTTGAGCTACTCTGTGCCGTCTGTGCCGCATCCTGCTCCGACATCCCCTTCCGTATCTTATTGAGGTCCAAGTGAGATGAAATGCGATGTCGTGCCCCGTCAGTCCCCAGCACAAATACTGTACCCTCTCTCGTCCAGCATTGAGACACACCAAATATCTCCCTGGCAGCCATGAATATACCATGCCTGGATTTAGTTAGGAACTCCGAGACAGTGATTCCGGAACCCTTTAATTTGGTTTTATCAAACCATATACTGTCTCGGAGTGCTGCATCGTGAAGTTTGAAGAGTATTGGCCTTGGTTTGTTGGTTGCGCTGCGTCCCATCCTGTGACACCGCTTGATGTCTGCTGTTGAGAACTGTGAAAGTTTAAGGTGGTGCTTCACAGTGTAGGCTACCACTTGAGCGGTGTCTTCCTCCTTGGCTTCAGATACACCATGCAGCAACAGGATTTTACGGCGGCCACGCATCTCCATGTTGTCCATGGTTTGAGCCAACATTTCAACCTGCTGTTGAAGGCTACCAATTGCTTGCACAATAAATGTGCGGAATGAAGCAAACTCGGAGTGCAGATTGGATGTAGGTGGATGAGGAGACTTCTGGAGTTCCTGTTCAAATTCCAACATCTTCTTGTGGAACATCGTTGTCATGTCAGTGATTGTGCCTTTGATTGACTCCATATTTATAGATGCGGTGATAAATTGTAAAATATGTGCGCTAAGCAGGAGATAACACTTTACTGGCAGGTAGAGTATGTTAGCTTTTAATTATAAACATAAAACTTTAAAAATTAAAATGAAAAATAATTTTAATTAAATTAAATATAGAGACCAAAAATTTTGAGTTTGACTCTTCCAACTACCCGCATGCGAAAAAAAACTATTTATTGCATTTATATGCAAAAAAATGTGTCTAATAAATGAGACAGGGATTTCTTTGCGGCTACACCACGCGCCCGTTGCACCGCGTGATATTCGCGGTATTCGCATTAATGGTGGTCTGAATTCTATTTACTTGGCAATAACATTTCAAATTCTTCAATCACCAAACGATGCGAAGATTTTCAAGAAAGAAGAAATGAAAAACAATTGAAAATTTAGTAAATCCTTTTTGAACTTTGACTTTGAAATACTGTGAAAATCTTAATTAAATTGTGTACTGCAATTTGTCATTCAATGTCCGTTATGTGAAAAATATTATTAACTATAAAAATTAAGGTGCATCTTCACTGCGAGCATTCTGCAAGTATTGAAGCTAATATGCCTGGAAAATTCCTTCGTTGAGGACTGTTCAATGTTCCATGGCGTTCCATGTTCGACAAACGCAATGCTCGTAAAATTTTGTACTTTTGCTAGCAAACGAATGTTTTCCTGCAAAGGAATTTTAATGTGGAAACACGTAAACGCTGGCTATCTAATGCTCGTGATAAGGACACACCTTAAAAATCAGTAGCAGTCCGCCTACGATACGATATGATCAGATCTTCAAAACGAATTACGATAATTCCACCAATTAGTTTGGAATTATCGAGTAATTAATCGGTTTTAATCTAGTTTGAGGGAGTTTTGATAAAAGTACATGTTAGTTGCGAGCTAGCATGAAGCAGTAACTTCGTGAGATGCCTGTGGTTAGAATCGTGCGCGGACGCAGTGAAACGCCTGATTAATGACTGCTGATAACGCGAAAGAGGTGTGTCAAAACAAAACTATAACTACTAGCCTTTTAGTTGTTTTGCTGTAAAGTTTATAGCGTTTTATTATGCCGTGTTTTTCTTTGTAGTAGTTATAAAGTAAATTGACTTATCGCGCCCTTGTTCTATTTAAAATTGATCCAAAAGAGACTTTGTACGAGATTCTGTTTTCTACAAAAAGGCATGTTCCTTCAGTTTTTTTTAATAACACTGCGCTGCGTGCGTTTGCATTTTTGGAACATAATTTGTTTATAATATTTAGCACTGGCTTTATCCCGCAGCTTCCCTATCGTGGACCTAATGTTTCCGGGATAATAAGTACCCTTATTCACTCTCCAGCCCACAAACTAACTCTGTCCAAGAATCACGTCGATCCGTAATTCCGTTACTGCGTTAAAGAAAGACAAACCAACAAACATATATCCCCAGATGCCTCTAAAATAAATAGAGTTAATAATCGCCCTGTTCTGGCGGGTGCTGGGGCCGGAAAGTGTCCGGATTTCACACGGATAGTTTCTGAAAACCCCTGACGGCCCCGGAGGACGTCCCCCGGACGCCTTCTAAACTAGACAATTCCGAGGAATTTCGGCCGTGTGGCAGCCCTAATACTGACTGTGAAAGAAATACATCACTATCATATTTGCTGGCCATTTTTCTATGTACTATGAAAAATGTTAAATTAAAATTTGCTTTTCTTAAATTATTTTTTTTTTTATTATTTCTGCTATGTCAAGATCTACTTCAATATTTATACATGTAATATACAGTTGTTAAAATATAAAGGCCTTCTATAAAGACAAAATAGAAAATAGTAACGATAATCAAAGTTAGTCATAAAAATAAAATTTTTGATTTAATGTGACATAAAATCATATCGTACCAATAATTGATATACTTACAAACATAGGTAAAGCGGTGTGCGCGATGGCTGAGAGCCAAGTCTTGAAATAGACAAGCACCATTTTGTTTTTCTCACCTTCTGCTACTTGCATTGTGGTCACGTGTGTAGAACAGTAGAACATCAATAATTTATTTAATAATTAATTTATAAGGTCTTACACTAATATTGCAAAATAGGTCACTAAGATGCTTTGTAACAAAAATAAACTAACTTGTTTTTACAACTTTCTTAAAATAATTCAAATAATACTTGTTTTCGTTGCATAAAATTATAATATTTCTACGAATTACGGGCACTGAGCGGTCATGAACTTAAGATGACTGTGTGACCTGGCGGCCGAAATAAAGCATTTATATAATCATAAACAACATTTATTCAAATTGACTTTGACAAGTTATACATATAAAAAAAGTTTGATAATTGAATAATATTTCTAATTTGATAATTGTGTCTCTTAGCGTTACAAGCGCCTTATAGGCCGTACAGGTTATGGTGACCGTCAATCATTAGGTGGGCTATATGAATAAAAAAATAAAAAATAAAAATAGTAAAGATCCTTAAAAAAAGCATTTAAAGCATGTTATAACTAACTGCATTACACGCTTGAGGACGCGCGCCCTTGTGACCAAGTCAGCTGATTTAACCGACGAACCAGAGAAATTATTACGTTATGACTAAGTCAAATTGTGACAGGAAGTACACCGCGACGCACACGCAGCCTATTTCCTGCACTTGGAAGAGTTCTCACACGCTCCGAGAACCTTGAGAGCGTTTATAGAGTGAATTCAGTCATCTACTTACACCACTCTTATAACAAATGGTATTTAAAACGATCATACAATTATTGATTTGCGCAACACCTATTGTTTCTGAACTGGCCAAGTTCTAGTCGGATTCGCGCTGTGAAGGTTCCGTGGTCTATAGGCTATATTAAGTATTTTTTTATGAAAATGTAAATTATCTGGTTCTGGTTTCTCACTACATAGTATAAAACAAAGTCGCTTCCCGCGTCTATCTGTCCCTATCAGTGGCGAAGGGTAAATTTTTGTAAGGGGTAACACGGAGCAAAAAATGCCCCCCCGCCTTTTTTTTTTTTTGTCGTGTGGAAAACACTTTATTTGTAACCCACCGCTAAGGGCTGGCGATGGGGTTATGTCCGACTCGCACGGACTAAAAACCACACGGTGTTCCTCCATGAACCTCTAGGCGGAAATACGGCTTTCGCTTGCGCATTCACTGAACAAGCGTGACACATGGATACTGGTCAATTATTTCTAACAACTGATTTGACAAAACTTCAGCAGTTCGACTTCCACTAACATCGTAAAAACCTAAAAATCGTTCCTCGATTCTAGATTCAGATAAATACCAGTTGCTCCCTATGACTGACATCGGGAGTTTCGTCAATCATTACAGATACAAATTCATTATTTATTTCTAATCTAATGTGGTCTCGTAAAACGGATGCAATACTATGAATTAAATCATTTTGAATATCACTAGAAAGACCAGAAAACGCAGGATTTTGCATTAAAGAACATTGTTCCAAATGCGAATCCATTAGGTACTGTTTCATACTTGCTTAATTATAACAAAGTTTCGATATAATTACCGCGGTTATCGGAACTCGGACTTTCGTCGTGACTGCAAAAAGCTAATTCTTGTTTACCTAACAAAATAACAGTATCTATAAACCGTTTCAATAAATTTCTATTGCAATCTACTTTTCTATTATGAACATCATGCGTATTAGCAAAAAATGTTTCTATCCTACGAGTCCCGACCGAACTCATGTAAAGCTAAACAACTACGAATATGTTTCTCGGTTTGAACATGTTTTTTTGATGAATTCGCTAGATTATTAATATCTGTAAATCCCAAGTGGCTCCATACGCTACTAGAATCTGAGAACAACAAACAAGGAAAGCAGTACATTTTATTTAATTTACAACTGCCCGTGAGCCATTGATATTTTTCGTATAAAGAAATATTAAAATGTGTGAAAAGCCCATCGCGTCGTTTGTAATCTATAGTCATATCTGGGCGAGCACGACCTAACTGAATAACATGTTTTTATTTTCAAAATTTAGCTTTGAAAATGATGTTTCCTCAGTCAGCAAATAATCTGTCAGACAGCAATCTAAGGCTATTAATGCGGCCATCCTATGCTACTATACTATACTAATTGCTTTTCTACGCAACTCTCATAATTGTATTTAGTATTAGTAACAATTACTTTTTAAAACTTACCCCAAACACGAATATCCTACGCACGTATTAACGGCGCTATCACTAGTCTACGTAAACAAAACTTTCACAAGTTACAAATACCAACAACAACAAACACAAATTCCAACTACAATACTAATCACATAATTAGACAAAATATCTAATTCCAACTGTAATACTAATAGATTCTAAAGTAAGAAGCACAAAAAATAAAATGTAAATGTAGTTGAGTGAACAGAGAAAATAAACAAACTTCGAAAACTGTCATTCAATTCAAAACCACAGACTCACTAGGATCAAACGTTCCAATGCTACAACAATCCTCTATCTCGTTCTTGTCTACGCATTGTTTGTATTTTGCTATCTCTCTCCCACAACTTTGAAATGCTCAATGTCTCAACACAATGAGACTGAGAATATTATTCAAGCGAACCGAACAATTCGCCATCTCGTTCTTACCTATACGTATTGTTTCGGTCATAACGCGGTAAATTACGTTTTATTTCCTTCCAATTTAGCGGTGTTGGCGGCCTAAAGAAATCGACATTTTTACATATTCGGTTTACCTTCGTTTAGTCTTTAAGTTCACGTTTTTAGTACCCGATTCTGACACAGTGGCGCAGTTTTATTACTGTGTTATTGTTAAATATAATTTTATTTTAGTCTGAATTCAAAGCAAAGACAAAAAATATTGGCGTTTTTGCAATGAGATTTTAAAAATGTTTTTATCATATGGTTTATGTTGAATATTCACAGTATTAAGTATGATTATATTATTTTGCAATAGTAGACACTAGGTTACGTTTGAGTGCCAAAGGGAAGACGGTAGGAATCGTGTTATAGGGAAGCTTCACCACTGGTCCCTATGTATGCTTAGATCTTTAAAACTATGCAACGGATTTTGATGCGGTTTTTTTTTAATAGATAGAGTGATTCAAGAGAAAGGTTTATATGTAATACATGCATATTAGCGTAACCGTGCGAAGCCGGGGCGGGTCGCTAGTTTTCCTATAAAATATATGTAGTCTGCTATTATTGAGAATTAAACAGTTTTTTTTTTTAATCTTCGTTGAGATTGGCTTTGATTGAAATTCGGGCAGAACATTATATTCATGCCGAAGTTCAGATTTCTAGCATTAATAAATCTGATAGTCGGACATGATAAAGTATTAGTTCTTTGTTTAATAAGGAATACCTTAAAACCAGATATACATACATACTCGTACATGTATTTACATACGAAATTTATGTTTGCACTGAAATTAGAATTTGCGCTAGCCCAGAAGCTGGCCAAACTTGCAATTTAATAGTTACAAATGTTACAATCCGAAAATGTACATACAGCTACACTGAGCTATACAAAACCATGAATTGACCTCGCATTGTATAGGCTCTTCGTACAACAAGATGTCAGCTTATACTGGAAATGTATAGCTTGATATCTATCCGTGTGTACTAGAAAATTAATTCTGTAGTCGAAGGAAAATGGTAGAGAACTAACAATGGAATAGTAATGAATGAATATGTAAGTAGTTTAAGTTATACAAATCTACAATGTTTGTGAATACAGATTGAAGCAAATATGTTGATAAGATAATGGTAAAACTAAATATACAGAATTATGCGTCAATAGACACTGATTATCCTAGCTAGGAATTTCCGAGATTTGATTACATTGAATAGGGATAAACTCATCTAATTTTGTGACTCATTATTTGGTGATAATTATTATTTGGAGTCCACTATAGATTTGTGTGCAACCTTATATTTTATACACCTTATACATACACATCTCTTGCCGTTGCAAGACGTTGGAATCACATGGAATCGTCGGAATCTGTAATCCAGAAATATTATAAAGTAATAATAATGTCCTCCTAACCGAATATCGGTCACAGCGGCCAATTTCAACAGAGATTAGCAAACTACGCACGAGATTCGAAATATTAACAAATGCACAAGTTTGTGCGCAAACAGGTGCACTCTCTATTCCCATACTCTCATAGTCCAATCCGACACGACCGGAGAGAGATCAGGCGCGGGGCCAAAGGCTTTACGTACTTTCCGAGGCACGGAGCCAGTAATAATTAATTTATAATAAGCACATAACTTACTAAAAGTCAGGTACGCGCCTTGGGTTCGAATCTGAGACCTCCGATTTGCCAGTCAACGATAATAATATACATAGAAGAGTAAAGTCACGACTTAAATCGATTCTCAAGAAAAAATATCTGAAAATCAGGCCAGCCAAATCCGGCAGTAGTTTTGCAATTTGCGCATATTTAATACACATTTCTGGGTTGAAAAGGAAATGTCTGTGGTATTTAACGGCACACCTAAAGCTTCAAGTGCCACATCGATCTTAGAATGTGCCGCACCACGGCACCTGCAGAACTGCCCGTCTAATCGAGTTTGCGCAATTGCCACCAATTAATGCTGCAATTCGCATGGGCATTGAATAATAGCTTAGCAACAGACCGATAACGACCTCAAATCTTCTCCATTGTATGTATTCGCTTCAATATTAGTCCTTTCCCAAGTGTATCAAGGTCGAATTTAGTCTAGCCACTAGTCTACATTGGGCATTAGTTTTTGTCTGATTTCCATAGACATCAAATTGCTTCTTAATCTTCCAGGCCTTTTATCTGTCACATTTTCTTTTTTTTCTATAACCTTGGGTTTCTGACAACAAACGGAAATTAGATTTGTTTCTTGTAACGAGAGATGGGAATTCGACCTTGTTATCTTCTATCCTTGTTATTTGGTCTCATTAAGTAAATAGTTTTATTTGTCTAATGGATAATAATGTTTTTCTTTGCTTCTAGCTGATATATTCGCTTTTTCAACAAGATGTTACAGGTTTCTGCAAATTACTTTCTTTAAAGTTTTCTACAAATTATCTGTTCCAAGATGGCGGTTAAAATGCGCCAGCTTTGGCTGACTGATTAATTTATAGTGGTGATTAATTTGTTAGCACTAAAACTGCTATTAATAGTATCAGCCATTGATAGTTTAATATAAATATCCTGCATAGTATACCAGTCAGTGTTCTGATACGCTAAATCTACAACATGTGTTGTTTCAAGATTGGTTTGAGTGGGAGTAACGTAATAAGTCTTCGAACATTACAAGTTACAAAGCATGTTGCATCTCGAGACGCAGCTAATAGGTAATATGTCTTATTCATATACAGATACATTTTGTAAATTAAATCAATTTAAACATCAACTAGTAAATTAAGTAATTGACAGGCTTAAGTGACTTGTTGAACGGTAGCATTGCACTGGATTATAATCGTTAAAGCAATTTAAAATCCATTATTCTTTACTTCGATGCTAATTAAATTAAATTTAAATTGTGGTCTTTATGGCAGATTATCGTCATTTAATATTAAAAGACATTGGGATTATTCTTTACTTATATTTAGACTTAGGGTGCCATGCACATACATATACATCATTCACGTTCATGTCAATGTCACCGTCAGTCGCCAATCAATGTGATTTGACTAAACTTTTAGGAATAAATAAATAAATTAAAACTATACTTATAAGTATAAGAGATCTCTGTAATGTTGAAACAAAAATATTTTTTGTGTCATTTGTATTTCAATACAGAAAACAATGATTACTAAGGTAGGTACCTATATGTATTATGTATTTACATAATTGAATTCGTAGAGGAAAAACCAAACAAGCAATTATCATTAAGGGCTTAAGAGTTGCCAAAACAGTTTTTTCTACTCAAAATACTGTAAAACTTACAATTCTTAATAACATTGAAAAAATATTACTTTTAAGGTTTGGTCAGAATTTTAATAATGTCAAAAAAAACAAGAAATGCGTTCTTATCTATTCTTACACCCAAATTAGGAAATTTACAAATATTAAAGAGCCCCTGATAACTTTTTTTTGAACGCCAATAACTAAATGAAGAATAGACTACATACTGTCGGCTTTGTAACTTTGTATGTATTTGGCCTAGTCTGAGGCCTGAGTCTGTTGTTAGGGAGACCTTAAAAAATGTTTCAAGTTCTATCTATAACTACAAACGTAACTGTAATATGAAACTTACTATAAGTCACGTGAAGATTCGAACCTAAGGCATGCTGCGGCTAAGGCGCTTTTCGTTGGTGTGTCAAGCCACGAGGTCTTTTTTTCACGGGAAACCCTTTATGTGTGCCACATCACAAAAGGCTAGTGAGAGGATATGTCCGATTTGCATGGACTAAAAACCACATGGTGTTCCTCCAAGAGCCTGTGGGAAGAAGTACGGGTTTCACTAGCGCATTCACGGAACTTGTGGCTTACTGCCGGCTTAAACTGGGATATCAGGTTCTTTATCAAACAAGCTATATTGTTTTTACGTTAGGGAGTCGTAATAGCCTAGTGGTTGTGACCGTTGACTGGCAATGGCAAATCAGAGGTTTCGGGTTCGAACCCAAGGCGCGCACCTCTGACTTTTCGTAAGTTATGTGTGTTTTATAAATTAATTATCACTTACTCCGTGCCTCGGAAAGCAAGTAAAGCCGTTGGCCTTGCGCCTGATCTCTCTCTGATCGTGTCGGAAGGCCGTCCCATCGGACTATGAGAGTTAGGGAATAGAGAGTGCACCTGTGTTAGCTCAAACTCTTGTGCACTATAATATCTCCTGCGTATTTGGCTATCCGCTGAGATTGGCCGCTGTGACCGAAATTCGGTCAGGAGGATATTATGTTTTTACATTAATAAAATAACGCGTAATAAATAAAACTACAGAAAAACACAATACTCAAGTTACCGACCTAACCCAATTGCATTTTTCTAAGGCACGTTCGAGGCGTTATCGTGTTACAATGTTATCGACGACTCATATGCGACGCATGAGCATAAACTATATTATAAGTGCATACTTAATATTGTAGCTGTTATGTAATAAATACCTAAGTGCATGTTGTTTTTGTAAAATTAATGCGCAAATGACGCTTGGAATAATTGCAGCTATTCTTACAACTTACAAAGTCTTATAACATTTCTCGAGCGGTAAATTAGTTTTAACTGTCATGCACTTTTACATTAATAACAGTGCTAGCCTAGTGGTATGAGAGTTGGACTGTCAAGTCAAAATCAATTATCGCTTCTGGTAAAATAAAACATTAAATCAATAAAACATTAAAGAAAAAATTGTGTGATCACCCATCACACCAGAGTTCTTTCAACGTGTCTCCATCCATCTTCGAGGCCAACGCTTTGAGTCTATCACAAAATTGGTGAAAATACCGGAGTGTATCGGAGATCCTAATTCTATAGCAATAAGTAACGATTTTCTAATCACTCATTACTACTGCTGACAATGACGTGCTGCGGAATGTATCAGTAAGCAATGATTTTAGGTCAAGTGTTGGGTAAGGTGATGGGTGCTCGATATTTGATATATCTAGATAAATTTATCAAGTAAGCAGTGTTATTTATTATGCTGACTTACTGAAATATATGAAGAATTTGGTTACAAGGATTTTTGAAATCATACGATACTATACATAAATACCCTCTTTCTCTTTTATAATCGTGTCCCTCTTTTGCTAATTCATATTGATGACATATCCATTTTTTGATATAGATGGATGACATAGACATATTTATGTATGTGTACGAAAGTAACACACAAGAACATCGCAGTAGTGTGCGTTACAAATCTTTACAACAACAGCGTAGTACGTTTCTAGAAAACCCTACACTGTCTTTGAACTCACAGTAATTAATCAAAAGAGATACCAGGATCGTAAATCTCTAGGCATAAACATCTTGGACGCGAGGCCGGCCACGTAAACACAAAATACGAAATAATTACCAAGAAATTGTTAAAATCGCACTTTGTTCCAATCAATGTATCATTATCGCCTGCATTGTCAGTCGCCAAGAAGTTTACTGCCGTTTTAATTAATAAATTAATCGTATCGGTCCCCGAACCCCGGTTGGGTCGGTGTTTTGAATATTATCATGACTTATGCGTTGGGAGTCCTGTATTATGCTCTTTGATAACGTTAATTAAGTGTTGATATCAACCAGCTTTTGCGTTGTCCTCTTCATTTTGATTGCTTATAGCAATAAAGTACCTTTTAATTAGGTATTGATTTTCTTGAGTTGCACTGTTCTTCTTTATTTGATACTGAAAGTTACTATACTGTAAATGTATATATTTGTAGTTCATCTTGTGTTGTAAGTCTGTAAATATTTTAATCAATAAGTAAATTTAACTGGCTATAAAGATAAATAAATGTTTCCTGGACATGATACATATTATATCAATAGTATGATATACAGTTTGATTGGCTATTCTTCCTCGCTACTACTACTACTTATACCGTTCCTCTTTCTATAAATTCCGTGCCTTTTACATACCCAAAGTTTTATTCTTTGTAAAATCTTCTTATTTGGAAACTTTACTTTGTTACTATTAAATGAAAATCATCAAAGATATAAGTCTTTTTATTAATGGGGTCGAGTTTGACTTTGACTTTGGGTCATTGTGGTGAGGAGATTAGTCAACCTAGACCCTGTGTTACCGAATCTAGCTGCTTTCGGGATGCGCCACGTAGAGACTTTCTTCATGCAGCCCAAATGATAATACTTAGATAGATGATAGGTACTAAAAATTCTGACATAGTTTCAGACCAACTAATAAAAACAGACATATGCAAATATTTCTAATGAATGTTCTAGATTTGAAACCACATTTTGAGACGCGGAAATGTTTTGTATACAAGCCACCAACAGGTGCACTAACAACTTATTCTAATGGTTTGTATTGTGCAACATATTCGCATCCGTGAGAGAACAAACATTGCGCAACGAAGCCAGAGCCACAACACTCGTTTCCTATTTATTAGGTCGATCTATTTCAGTCAGTTATCGTACCACTGCCAATATTTACATGTGCAAAAAAAGTTTTTGTAACATTGCAGGTCTTTGCAGTGTCGGAAAAATCAATTTAAGTTTTTCAGTCGAACCTTTGTAGCAAACCTAATAACTTCTCTGATTCTTGTTTCTGATTGATTTAATACTTTATTCATGTAAATTTTTGGAAATATAATTTTTCCTTTCTCTCTGTTGTCAAATATATTTGTTAATTTACCTTCATCTTGTTAGTCAGTCATAAATTTAGGTCCATCATCTTCGAATATTCCATTTTGTTTTTAAACGTGCATGTCGTAATATATTTTACTTCAAATCACTTAAATTCGCCTGTGAATAGTTAATCATAGTTGGAATTTCCTATACAAACAGTTCCCGTTTTGTACAGTTTATTTAGTTTGCTACCAGTACAACAAATAGTCTAACGTCTGCTATCTCGGTTAACGCTAAATTTGCTACTGACTCGGTGAAATATTTAGCGCCCGTACTGATCTGATTACACCACTTTCCTCCAACCGCACTGTTAGCAGTTTCTGTCTGAGGTAATTTTACGTTAAGTACTTCAAAAGTATCTCCTCTAACTTTATCGTATTAAAAAGTCTAATTAACGTTATCGTCACCTCTTCGATGATAAAATTCGTCATTGTAAAGGTTAACACTATCCACGGCTGAAGCTCTCGCTGTATCATCAAACTAAAAATATAATTTAAGTATCCACAGATGACCTACAGACGTTGATAAAAATGTAAAAATAATTGTGCATTGATTATATTCGAGCATTACATCCGCAAGATAACCTCGGGTCATTTGTTATTTTTGTTAATATCACATTATCAATCAAACTAGGTACTGTAAACAAGCTTGACTCGGGGTTATCACACCAACAGTGTTTACAGCCACTGCAAGCTAGATACGGAAATTGTCTTCACATTTGTTTCTAATTGTTGTTATGTGATCTATCAAAATGGGCCAATGGAATTTGCCCACACTACCAGACTCATGTTTGTGTATTTAACTTTTATCTTTAAAGTGCCACTTCTGATTTAAAATGTTACGTTTAATGTGATATGGCGAGTATACGAAAGTAAATTAACTTTCTTTATCTTGAATATTTATTTAATGCCTAGTTTGTTTTGTACCAGTGGCTGTTCAGTTCTCATTTTTAATGATATTTGCGCGCAAAGCTAAATACGCAGATGTAAAGTCGTGATATTGAAACGTCGCTGCGTATTCATTGCCTTTTCTTGTTCCAGGTGTTACTTTTTGTATTTATGCAAATCAATCTCTTCAACCGTAGTCCATTCATGTGTCATTTTCTTGCCGGCGGCACGTTGTGTGAATGTTAGTCCGGTATCTATGCTCTCATAGTTTATGGTTTCAACTGGCGCGTCTGTCTTATTTCTATTTACTTTTGTTTTTTCATAGTACGTTGTTATTGCTTCCACTATATCTTAAATTAACCATCGGCTGCTAAGTGCTTCACTGTTGTATCTACTCGATGCTAATATCTGACCTCGTAGATAATAGGAGTGTTTTTCACAATCGACTTATGGTCGAGAAAGATTTACAATCGCGTACAGTGCGATGGTAAAACACGAAGTTATTTCCGACGGAATCCGCCTTGTGGATTGGCTCCGCCGAAAATAGTATCATCGATCTTATTCGCAAGAGAGAATAACAGCGGCCGCGTATTTATTTATACAGCGGCATATAGGAAAAGTTGTGCCTTATTCTCCGATTATTATACGCCTTCATTTACATATTTATGCCACTGTGGTATGTCGGTGGGAGAGCCCTTTGTTGGCCTTTGAATTCATTTAAGTAATATTATATTACTTCTGCTCTGTACTTTTATTATGGCAAATGTAAATAAAAGGGAATCATGAATAGCCTTTTGATGTAATCATGTAATCTTAGAATTATCTGTGCACAAACGTCGTACATAAGGCGCATCAAATTCGCAATTTGGCTCATGTCGGTCCACTTTATTCAATTAAGCGTTGATTGTCGGTGGCAAGAGGTCGCGTCGGGTTGTGGCTGTACTAATTAGGGCCTTAACGCTTCGCCCACGCACGTGCCTATTGTCGTGTATGTACCTATAATCCGTGGACAGATACAATACACCTTATGATATTGGTGTCATGCGAACAATTGTCCAATTGTCCTCTCATTTATATAATGTATTGTTTCTTAGAACAACTTGATTGCAACATTGCTGTTTTCACCTGTGTTGAATAACATAATAGACTTGCAACTAACTATCTTTAATGAAAATAACATAAATTCGAATGGATTTCATATCTGTTTTGAAAGAAATACCGAACTTAATGTTTCAGGTTGGTGGCTATAGGTAATCAGCAGACTTATTGAAAGCACTCCACAATTCATTACATTATTCATGTCAAACACCAAGGTTAAATGCAAATGTGCATGTTGAAATCAAACATAAGACTATAAACATGTGGATTCCGTTGGATTTGGTACGATCCATCATTAGGCCAGAACGATGGGCCCCGGCGGCAGCCCACGTGCGCCTCGACCTCAATACTATCAGCGCATTGGCAACACAAACATACTGTTTATATTTACATTCGTATTGTTATTACATGCCCGGGAGTAAATGCCAAGAAACACTAGATTATTTTAATTTCGATATTCGTAACCGGTTTATTTTTCTGCGTTGTCGACATTGTCTAAGTTTGCATCATCGTTCAAACATAAATAATGACTGAGATTACCGTTATCTTCAAGAGTTGTCTACGTGACTGACACTAGATATTTTTTCGCATTTGCATCAATCACGCTTTTTACGTACTATTGTTGCTTCTTCATACGCGTCTTAATTATGCAATCATTTTCCTCTATAATCATGTAAATTAATGCTTCTACGTAGACGAAGCTTGTGACAGTCATGCTCAATATTTTGTACCTGGGAGAGATCACGTGCAAAAGTTGTAGAACCTGTTTTGAGGCTTCGTTTATAAACAAAACAGGCTGGGATCAGGTTTTGGCGCGTTCGTTCTAAACGCGTGGGCGGCCTTGACTGAACGAAGGACGGCTGGCGGCGCGGGCGCACGGCTGTGAGCGTGCGCGCTCGCTGGGGGCGTGGCACACACGCCAACCTCGTACGGATGATTGCGGTTTTTTCTCTAAGCAAGTTTTTTCTCGCTCTAAGAGCAAAAATTAACATGTATGAAATTAATAATACATTTCACAGCGATTAATAGCTACCACGCGCTACAAATGATGACGTTAAATAAAAGTAAGACAATGGATGAATAATTATGAAGTATTTTTTGCTAATAAATATTTAATTTTATCTCCGTTTGCATATTGACATTGCAGCTCATAGTGCACCTAAAAATAGATTTAAATGTTGTAGACACAACAACGATGTAGAGGCACATTCGCCCAGCCGCGATCATCTTGGCATGAATATTTTTTACAGACTTTTTACTCACCAGACTATGGTATACTGAATCGTGGTCATAATTCAATAAAACTCCGGACAAAAACTAGTAGACAGACGTCCAACTCCATTCTTTATTCAAGACTACCGGACGTGGCTACGCGACGAAAATAATAAGTAGAGCATTCATGCGTTGGTGATGCCTTCGGGCTTTCAGAATCCTCTATTGTGCCATTATTTACTCCCAAGACGAAGGTTTGATATTCGAATTGAATTTCGCATTCGAATTTAATATCTTCTATCCAGATTCCAAGATAATCTAAAATTAAATGTGTATTTCTGCAGTTGCTAATTCAGTTGTGTCTGCGTTTTTTTTTAGCTCAATGGCTCTTTTATATTTATTTTTTGTTATGAATTCTGTTTTTACTAGGTAATTGTGGAGAAACGTTTTGTATCAGGTTATTATTGCATTTTATTTGTGTAAATAAATAATGGTGTAGAATGTAATTACAGAATCGTTTGTAGTTGTTCGGAGAGACAAAGCATTAGATATATTTTACGATGCGCATACTTTAATTTCAATTTTGCTAACAACTTTATGAAAACTTCAAGAACGATATCTGAACTAATATTATGAAGAGCAAGATATGTTTTTTTTTTGTTTGTAAACTCAAAAACTTAAAAATTAAATTTTCTGGTTATATTTTATTTTCAAAAAATTAAAAGATCCCTACGAAAATTGCAATAATGTAACCCACGATATCGAAAATTTTAGGCATACACAGACTTTTTTAGGATATACATAATTTAGTTGACAGTATTAAATGAACGTTATTTAAATTTACTTAGTATTGTTTTCAACGTATTCTCTCCAACAACAAACCTGACATTTCTGTGAAAGGTATTATTATTCAGACATTTTATACGCAATCAATTATTATTCATGTACTTACTTAAATGAAATACAAAGAGGTACATTATTCATTCGTTGTATATTTTAGTATTCATCTACTAATGTTGTTAAACATACCTTGATTAATGAATATAGCTTCAATCCGGAGTGGTGTAACAAGTTTTGCTTGTTTCGATTTATTGGACAACTTTCAAAGTGTACAGACAAATAAAACTAATTTGCTAAGTAATAAGATTTTTTTAATATATTTATAAACAAAAACCTAATATTTTGATATTCTCAATCAAGTCACCGATCAGTCAGACAGTGATTCTCTAGTTAGAAGTAGAATCAAATAAAAATCAAAATCGGTTCATCCGGTTGGAAGCTATAATGCCACAGACAGGACTCAGGACACATAGATACACACGTTAAACACCCCTCTGTTTTTGTCAGGGGTTAAAAAGCAAACTGCTGGCTTATAATGATAAAGGCCGGTCGGCCACGAAAACAATAATAATTTATATTTCGCCTGTAAACTGAAAGCTCTATGGAAGGACTTCTCAAGATAATTTATCTAGATGATTTAATTATTCTTTCATATGATTTTGTTTATCATTACATTTTTATATTTTTTAGTAGGTATGCATTTTTTGAAGCATAGTATGTTACTAAATACTTATTCCGTTATTCCCGTAAATGAGAACACTTCTATAAAGAATTGGTTTCAGTGAATCCTTTGCCGTTCGTTACATTACATTGTAGAGAACCAGTTTAGAACTAATCCGATGGATTTAGTTCTAGCTCTGTCTGTTTACGTCATCATAATAATATTGCAGATTTATGTTTCCGAATCTTTACATACCTTGGCGTGGACTTGGCCTTTTGCAAACAGCCAATAACACAATCTTGCCAGAACAGAATCGCCTATTTCAGTCAAGTGTTTACTTTATCTAGAATATAGACTAATATCTATTCGATGAGAGAGGTACTTGACACATATTATTATTGTAACTCTTTCTTTCTTTTTTTAGTAGTGACAGCCTAATGGTATGACCACTGGATTTACAAAACGAAACAAGTCATAGGTCGTAGTTTCAAAACCCAGGCACGCGCTTCTGACTTTTCGAATTCGTGTGCGTATTAGAAATTAATTATCACTTGCTAAAACGGTGAGAGAAAACGTGAGGAAACCATCACACCTGAGAGATTTTACAAAGGTTTAAATTCTGACACTAGGTCAAATCGTACGATAAAGAAAGATTATTTCACTAAAATTATCACTGACTTACGAAGCTGTATTATTTCTGATACGAATATAATCTGAATCTTTCAGAATTTTCCCCCTTGCGCGAGCTTTGTTGATTGTCTAATTTTAGTTAGTTGGCGTCACAACGCCGGGTCCGGCTGTTGTGCGTGTGACAAATGTTTATTGCATGTATTTATTTTATTTATCGTAACGTCCGATTTACAAACACTGGGTTCGTTGGCTTCTCGAAATTTACGCAATGTGCTGCGGTAGTTCATTCTTCTATCGTTATCTTTAAGATTAATATCGTTCAGTGAACCTCAAGTAGACGGTAGCTTGACACTTCTGTGCTTGACACTGAACATCAGACGCGTGTGCGTATTTCCATATTCCTACTTTTCTAGAAAAGGGTTACTGCCTTCAATGATACATAATTTACTTTCAATCTTACAATGTATAAGAAATATTCTGTACTAGGTATATTATTATAAATAATTTTCCAATAATTCCACTTCTTACCAATCTTTATCATATGGTTAGTTGCTCATTGGGCGCTAACAAGGCTTTACAATTGAAAAATCTTTCACGACGTATTCTTTTATCATTTTAAGTAAGTCCATAGTTTTATTCGCTACTTCGTTACTTTCCCTCAGTTTAGCTCTTGTGGTTACCGAATCTTCCGGGCAACGTTTCCAATTTTTGTTTCTTCAAAAATCTTATTCAGACTTTTACGAATATTTAAAAAAAAATCTTTAAACTTTTCAGTCAAAAGTTAGTTGTGTCCTTCTAGTCCTGGATTGTTCAAATATATAACTACTTTCTAAAGGATTTTGTATTATCTCAGCTCCTGACAACAGAGGAGTAGTTTAGGTTGTAATGATAATAATTAGCAATATAATTGATTCTATTCTTAATTTTAAGTGAATGGTAAGAACACGTTTAACTCTTGGCCTAATTTTACAAAGAAATGTCCAGTTACAAGATAAATAAGCGTTTAATTATAAAGTATTTGAAACAGAAATTGGAATGACGTTAACACTACGCGTTCTAGTTTAATTATGTAATAAACATTGATTAATTAACAAGTTCAACGAAAGTCATTGTCGAATCACGTAAATTGTTATCTTGGACGAAAACATTGATCCAAGCATGTTTGTACAAGTGATAATAAGAAAAGTGTTTTGTTTATAATTAAGAAGGCAAGTAACGTGACAAAGAGATTAAGACATTGTTGACAACGATAATAATGGAGACTTTACACATTGAATTAACAGGAGTCTCTTAGGAAGCGTATGTTGGAGATGTAAAACAAATTCTTTGACTAACTTTAAGATAGCACCGAAAACCTGACAAATGTTATTATTACCCTAACTTGATTTTCTTCATTTTTCTGGAAACAAACATGACATACGAAAACATGAAACATGACATAATAAAAGAAAACCTAATAAAAGATTTCCACAGTTTTCCCCATTATTATCGTCAGCCTAAAGCAGAGGTTCGGAATCGATCCCTGGGGGTCGATATAGACCACTTTGAAAATCACTGGCCTAAAGTGTCCCCGCGGTGCCATCCCTAGTCTTTTTTAACTTCTCTCTGTCCTGTGCAATGCAGGCTAATGCTATGCAAAGATTAGTTTATGTCGCGATTTCCATCCAGATCTTACGCGATATTTTTTTTGCCATAAAGAGCTACCCATTACAGTTATTTTCCTAATGCTTTTGATAAATGTTATCACAAGCACTCGTATGTTAATCTTTTGACGAGTATTTGTCGTCACAGGTGGCGTGTTTCTAAACGAACGTGCAGTCCAAACGATGTATTCAATTTGTGCCTCACTTCATCTTGTCCTTGCCGCAAAGTGGATAATCACGCATCCACAGAACATGTCGGTTACAGATTGGATAACAAATTCATATGTGAACACTAATTTGCTAAGCTTAAATTTAAAAAAACATCCTTTATTATTCATATTTGATGTTACAATTTGTAGTTGTAACGTTTATGAGTCGTTAATTAAATGTTATGTAATGTAATTAGAAATAATGTTAGTAGATTAACTAATGAAGATCATAGAGCTAGACTTAGACTTTTACTTGATTTTTTTATTTTGTTATTTGAGTTCGTCATATTTTATATCTTCTTTAAGTAAGTCCTTCGATGTTTCTCCAAATCCTTAAACATTTTTCATATTTTATACTTCAAAAACTTTTTCTGAAGCTATTGGAAATCGTCCATCAAGATTTATATTTACGATAATTTCATATGTTGTTATTTTTAGCATACTTATCTTTTCTAAAAACTGTAGTTGGAATTGCTTCTGTGTGCGTGTATTTGATAGACACTCTAATTTATTACCGTCTGTTGATTCGGCTACAAGATGGTAAACAACAATTCCACTCTAATTTTCTTTGATTCTGAGAACCGCTTCGCTATTATTATGTTATGAAGTTTAATAAAACTTCGTTAGGATGATTCTCTTTATAATCAGCTATTATGTTGTTGATGAACTGTTATGTTGAAATAACAAACGAACTAATAAAATAAACCGCTGTCTACAATTACTTCTTAGAATTTACATTGTTCTTTTGGTTTTCTATATTACCTAAGTTCTGCGCTTAATAGTTTAAGATAGGAAAATCTGGAAAACTATAATTTTTCAGTGAAGGAAACACTACTCGTAAAGATTGACATTATTATTTCTAAGATTTTAAGAGAAATTTTAATTTTTCTTGAAATCTTGATGATGATGATGCCTATACACTGTATTTGTGTAGTTAATCACGTTGCTTCTATCAATGTCGTTTGCATTTTAATATATAAGTACTTATTATAATATTAAATACTACTAAATTAGTATTATTTTTATTGTGTTTAGTCTCAATAATAACTCAATAATAACATAATAGAAGAAGCTTATAGAGGCAGGGGTACTAACTTTGTACTTCACAAGCCACTACCAAAAAACAACACTACTAAAACGCTATCAAAATCAAAACTAAAAAAAAAAGTATTTATAATCGATTGACAGATGATATAAACCTATAATATAACGAAAGAACTCTGAAACGAATATGTGTGTCATCTCTAGGTTTATAGTCCTGGGAACTTGGTTTTATTGTTTTTGTTACTTTTTTCCCTTATTGTATAAATAAAGTATGAAGTAATCTTTGTAATTCTTGCTTTTCTTAACAATTCCCTTATCTTCTTCTCAGGTGTTTGGCACAGTTGAGCTGCCGGACAAGCCGATCATGTTGCCGCCTTTCGTGGAGGCCACCCACTGTCTCGGCTACCATCTGACTCGCAAGGGTCGGGCGGTTGCCGATAGGGTGGTGTCCGTCCTCGGGTATGCCTGCCCAGACATCACGTACAGTCCTAGCCTGTACCCCATCACTGCAGCTTTACTGCACTTCATGCCTGGTAAGTTCCTATCTGTAAGGAGATTTTTTCTCAGTTTTTCATTGATCAAGTTTCTGATATTCCGGATGAAATTTCACGTTTATGTATTCTAATGAAATATAGGATCATTAAAATATATTGGGAAATGTTTTCTGCATATTTTAATAATTTCCGTTTAATTATACATTGAAATGACACGTCTTTCCTGTTTGTAATTTTATGGAAAATCGTATTTCACATTTTCGTCGTACATCTTTTTCTAATAGACGACGTTAGAGTCGGTCGGTAAAACATCGGTGCTTCGTAGAATATTAAACGATAATCTCCAAAATTCTCCAATATCTTATCAAGCAGTTTCCGGTCTGGATAAGTGACAGATTTGTTGTCATCGTCATTGTAATCACTTCTATTTAAAGCACAATTAACATCACCTGTAACAGTTTTTAATTTTAATGACTCTAGGAATTAAATATTCATCATTTGGAAATCTTGTTTTCATCTCGCATTTTATATTAAATCATAAAATAAACGATCAAGTTCTACGAGAGATGCGAAGGCGGTTTTATTAATTAGTATTAATTTTATTAATGCCGTCTCTTCAGCTTTCATAAAAGCTGTTAATTTTATTACCCTGGCACAGTCTGTTTACGAACAGTACCGCAGCTTTATTGATTGTCATTACTCTATGGTTATGACGAAAAATGTATTATAATCCCGATATATGACCGATAAATTGGCTTTGAACAGTTAAATGTCTGTTTCCTTTAGATATTGCTTTGAAATTAATGAGCAAATAGATTTAAGATCTTGCCAGATGGACACTTAAAAAACCATTTCTACTGTTTTATCTTTCTCAAAGGAATTCTATGGCTATTTACAACCAAGATGTTTATATGCCTTTCGTAACTTTTTGCAACGCGTAATGTCATCAACATTGTTTATTTTGCAATTGTTTCAGTGTTATCGTTCAATGATGTCAGGTAACAACCAGTTACATAAAGTACTCTCAATCTAGAGCAGAGGCGTCACAAAATTTACAGTCGCTCTCGCCTTAATTCAGTAATGAGTGCGGGGGGCGATAATTGAACTCGACAATAGGCAAATTGCCGGACCAGTCTCTCCCGTCTAATATCTCGATTACCCTTCCACACTTAAAAAACGAATACATATCCTACATCTTTGTAATAAGGACGACTATTCCTTGCTCTTGCTTCGTCCCTGTTCTTTGTATCAACATCTAAATTGAATTCTTGGTACCGTGTAACAGAGTCTGGTATGTGTTTGATATGGATCTGACTAGGTTGACGTGATCACAACGATAAATGGACGTCGCCGGCATGCCACAGATTTGCATTGCGTCCGTCCGTCGTGCTGTCAGTTCCATATATCTCTGTTCCTTCATACTACGTTTTCGTATCATTTTCTGGACGAATAAAATACTAGTCCATCGATATGGAATCTGTGATTTTTTAAATGAAATACTAATTTTCCGACAGCTACCAATGCGTTGTATCTAATGTGAACATGACACCTAAATAAATCATGGTTATACTATTCATTTATCACCGGTCGCATAATTTGGGTCGTAGGAGGCGGAGAGGCGGTGTCAATTTAGCCGCCGGATGACTCCAAAAGTGTCAATTTCCTCCATTGTCATCTCCGCTTTATTATGTAATATACTATTGTATTTAAATTCAATTTAAACGCTATTTTTGTGACGATTTGTACAACAACAGTCGTCGACAACAAACAATCCTTATAAGTAATCCCTACACAATTAGAACAATAAAGTTTCTATGGAACTTGTGTGTTGTGCATCCTTAAGTCTTCTGGGACTTTAGTTAAGTATTAAGTAGACGTCGAGCAAATCTGTCGATGTGGCCGATGTGGGTCACGTTGGCTACATAGCATGTTATTAAACTGAAATAGTTCATGACGCTTGTTGGTCACACGTGCCTCTCAACACGAATCAGTTTAGTCGTGTCCAACGATGTTTTTATTGTTGTCCCTCGCCACTCGTGTGTCAATGTCGTTCACTTTATTAATTTCGAACAGACGCACGTCCGTGACACTGGTAGCTCTCACCGTTATCACAACCCTCATTGCTTTCAATCAGATAGCGTTCGAGTGTTCCACGTCATCAACATTATCCGAGCTGTTTTTGCACTAATAAATAAAGTTAGCATTTGTAAATTCGCTTTAAAGCGTCGACATAAACTCTAGCTTGCCGTGTTTTAGTGGTTGGCTTCCCGCCAGGGCTTGCTCCTCTCGTATCGATCTGAAAACTGGCAACGTTTACCACCAGCCGCATGCTGGACTATGTGACCATTAAGGAATTTATTCCGGTAGTCCTTATGTTTACCTTATTATCTTTACGCACACTTTATCACCAGTTAATGAGAGATAAATCCGTTTCAGATTAAAATGTTGTAATCCGATCTGAATGCCAATTCAATCGAAAGTGTTCGTAATATTCGTTGGCTTTTTAATTAAATACGTATTGTAACCCAGTAGTTGCCACAATACCCACAAAGGTCGAAAGGGCCGAACAAAAAGCTTGAATAAAACTCTCATTACATGTTGTTTGTTCGTTTTCTGCAAGCATTGAAGCGAGAAGGGGCTTCCTGTTCCGTTCTCGCACTACACAAACGGTTTATATTACCCCGTCACGTAGATAAGACTAACTTAATAAACTTTTCCTGCTTCTGTTACAGTCACATAAAGTAAACCACTCCGAAACAATGTTTCGTTTTGATAACTTTCTGTGACTTATTATAATATTGCAATTTGTTTCCGTTTTTTGCTTTGATAAATGTTTTTCCAAACTCGGCTATAAGTCTCTTTGTGAAACTGTTCACGAACATTTTCGTTTATAGGACAATTTTCGCGTAATGAAGTGCTTTCATGTCTGTTTAATACTTTTTAAATCATGGAAAGATGGTGAAAAATATTCAGAATTGAAATAACATTTCTCCATGAAACGAGAGAAACATGTATTACGTTTTTCGATTACGTTCCTTCAAAGGAACATCCAATCTCCATTTGGTAGAAAACTCAACTCCCCCTTTATGCCCTTACTCCGACAAACAGGGTTGTTTATCGGTACCACCGAGAACGTGGGTTCGATTGATGTACAACGATAAAACTGCCTACTCGGCTCATCAAGCCATTTTATTTCTGAAACTTTTTTGTGGCCAGTTTACTACTAAATTAATGGCGCCAGTATTTTTGTTTCATAACGAGATTTATTGCATGAGATCTAATCACAACGTTATAGTCCACCAAGGCCGCTACGATTTCCATACGAGCTAGAACATACAATGTCACGTCACGAGTTACTCAGACAAATGATTTCATTGCAATGCAGCAGAGTACTGAATAAGTGAATGATAGCGAATAAATTATATTATTAGAACAAAAAACTGGTGCAGTGTGGCCAAAACCAAATTATACCGTGCAATAAAAGACTGGTGCCAAAGTATGCATTCTGTTTAGTAGATTGAATAGAATAACGAGACAATGTCCCAATTTTTCGCTGGTTCTAATAATACCAACTTTCTCTGTCGAGTCGTATATTTTTATTGCTGTAATAATAAAGGTCTTATTAAATACGTCTGTCGTAAAGATAAAGGCATGGCAAGCAATATACAGCGGGAATTATAGTCCTCTAAGGTTTTTGGTAACAATATGCGTAGGTGTCAGTCACTTGAGAATAATGTTGTGTGCATTTTGGCATCTACATAATTATACTCTCGCTCATGAGCGCTTGTTACTTGTGATGTGATCGTACCTAGTTTTCTCATTGCCATTTTAGCTTTAGATATATTATTATTTGTTTCTAGAATACCTATATTTAGAAATTATATATAATAATTCTTCTTACTTTTTTTATCTGGATTTAACCGACCATTGTATATTCTTCTTACGTGTAGGATATAGATAGGTGTCTGCACCACCCTACCTAAACTCTTTCTAAATCTGAAATATCAAAGATTGATGTATTACCTGGTTTAGGTACAAACGTACACAAGTACACGACCCTCGAGTGATTTCTTACATCCCAAATAATACACCATATTCAGATCTGTGCAATCTAAAAAGCTCTAGCCTCAAATCTTATTTGCTACGTGATTCAAATATCATTACCTAACCAATTGGAATCCTTTTTGTTCTCTTTTTTTGGGGTCTGAGTCACTTATAAGCAAAATTAACTTAAATTTCTTTGCTCTTAAAACGTTTGAGTGATATTTTCGTCTTGAGAGCATTTAAAACTTTTCTGAATACTCAAGCGTTCGTTCACTTAACACGAATTTAGGTCAAGCTATTGTTCAGAAAGACTCGTACAACCTTTTGATTTTCAGTCAGCTATTCTCAATGGGAGTCAACGTTTCATTCTTAAGTCTTTGAACCCTGAAGACTCTTGCTTTTAGCTGCATCCCGATTTTTAATCCTTTTATTAAGCTGTGCTACTTATTATGCGAGAGTTGTGAAAGAACTGGGGCAATATGTGGCTTGGACAATGGACTTCGAGTTAGAAGTCGTGCATAATGCAGGTCCTATTGACGTGTGTCTTGTTGATCTGAGCTCAGAATAATTTCAGTGACGTGGGTGTTTTTTGGACATAACTCAATTACAATACTACGCACTTTGTAATACAATTATGATTCATTCTTCATCGCAACTATTATTGTTGCTACTGTTTTATTTGCGTCGCTTGATAGTTTGATACTAAGTAAGTTGTTTTATTTTAGTTCCACTTTTATATCAAGGAAAGTTTCAACGAAAACTTAATTTTGTGACATATAATGCGCTAACTCTCAAAGGATTTGCTTAAAAAGTAGCATTGCATTACATTTTATAAGTGGGCTGACCCGATTCCGAGGCAACCGTGCGTCGTTAAAAGAATATAGGTCACGATCTCTGTTAAACTCCCTTATAGAGCTCCCTATAGTTTGTGCTTTGTATTCTCCCTTTGACTGTTTACCAAGCTTTTGCAACTTTGCAAGTAAATAAACCAAGAAGGATATTAGATCATTTGCCAATAATCCATGGATTTGGAAGTCGAAGAGATAGGAATTTTATTCTGTTTACTGATATAATTTATGACTTTAACATAAATTTGATTTGATTAATGACAGGATGCATTTTTTCTAGAGAAATGTGTTTTGATAATGTAAATCTAAAGCGAGTTTATTAAAAAACAAACTGGTGTATTTACTGTAGCGATTTTTAGATCAAAAATAGGTTGCAGTGGATTAGAATACCTATACCTATGAAGTCCTAATTAATATTATTTTATTAATATTTTTAAAATTAATCGTTGATGGAATACACAAGTTACTCTCACACCAGCGTGCAATATGGTGTTCAGAAAATTGGTATATATTAAAGCTACTAGTTTATGTAGTTAATAGTTTATGAGCATTGATCAGATCACAAATTGCATTCGCAGTTGCAAATTTATAATTTGAATTTTATAATATAGAAAATTTATAATTGATTTGTATATAGTAATTTATAATTTGAATTTGTATCTCGCTATCATAAAAATGTGACAGGTAAATAACCTGTCTTATGTTGAAAATTGTTTTAGCTATAAAAATATCGTTAGCATCGTAAATGTGAACCAGATTAATAACAAAGGTTAATTCGATTGTAAAGAAACAATGCATAATAAAGTTGGTTCTATTAATGATTTTGTGTGGATTATGTAGTTGTTTTGTTACGATTTCCAAATATGATTTAACAAGAATGGATGTCGATTTTAATTTAGCTCGCTTTAAATAGATTTCTACCGTGTGTATAGTTAACATGTTTACGTATTTATGTAATATAGATCAAACTGGTGTATTTATACAATGAATCATAGAAACTCATATGATATCGTTACACTTTGCAATAGCATAGGTAGTTGGCCTTTATTCCAAGTCAGTAATGGTGCAAGGACTTTTACTTGTAATGTCCGTTTAATATTGAAATGTTTTCTATCTATAATTGTGTCAATGCTAATGTTTCTTTTGTCACATGGTGATATCATTCTAACGTGTGTCTATAGATATTGTAAATTCTTCTAATATTAACTTTAATGGGATTTAAATGCGCTTTGGCTTTCAATTTTCTTTTTCTTTGCAAAAATCTTTACTAACTGAAATCATAACATCAACGATAATTTATTTTATGATGAACAATATTGTAGGTAGTCATGAGTAAGGCTAACATTTGTGACATTTGTCCAACCACACAATTTTGTGCTACGTGATAATAGGGAAAGCATACACCAGTATTTGTATTTGCGCCCCCAACTAATAGGTCGTTGACATGTAACAGAGTATACATTCGTCATTGCTTTTGGAAGATGTCAATGTTAGGCTTTTGAGCATATTTGTGACAACAAAATGAGTATACTATTGTATTGTTTTTTTTTCTAAGAATATTGTAGTGAAGTCTGAAAAAAAAAACCGCAATGTATATTATATCAGATATCCTTGCTCACGGCAATGTTAATGTTAATACAGTGATAGGTGTCCCTCAGGTACTAATATTTGGTTCAGACGTGTACAGACACATTTGTACCTCATATTAGTCATTTTAATTCTTAGATTCCTCGTTGCTCAATAAGAATCTAAGAATAATAAGAAAATAATAGATGTCGTATTATCTAATCTTAATCTTTACTTTGATCAGATCGTTTTGAACGGAAGCGGATATATTTAATATTGTTCGGGCTGCCCACAAACATTTATTATTTAATTAATGTAATCCTCGGTTGTCCAATTTACTAGGTCACATTATTTAATAAGAAAATTTGAAAAAACAACTGATACGGATGGGATTCGAACCCACGATCTTCGACATACCGTGTCGACGCTCTAACCGCTGAGCCACCGTATCCCATCGGCATCAATCGAAATTTCAAATCTCTTTAACACGCCTAGGGCGTGTGGCGACATCTATCGGAATACATTACGTATCCCGACTCAGTGCTCTAAACTTTGCAGTTTTAGAAGACACCGATGCGATATTACCAATTTTCTTAATATTTTTGTGAATTTTTTACATGTTATAGCACATGATAGCTTATTAAATATAATTATTTAATAAGAAAATTTGAAAAAACAACTGATACGGATGGGATTCGAACCCACGATCTTCGACATACCGTGTCGACGCTCTAACCGCTGAGCCACCGTATCCCATCGGCATCAATCGAAATTTCAAATCTCTTTAACACGCCTAGGGCGTGTGGCGACATCTATCGGAATACATTACGTATCCCGACTCAGTGCTCTAAACTTTGCAGTTTTAGAAGACACCGATGCGATATTACCAATTTTCTTAATATTTTTGTGAATTTTTTACATGTTATAGCACATGATAGCTTATTAAATATAATTATTTAATAAGAAAATTTGAAAAAACAACTGATACGGATGGGATTCGAACCCACGATCTTCGACATACCGTGTCGACGCTCTAACCGCTGAGCCACCGTATCCCATCGGCATCAATCGAAATTTCAAATCTCTTTAACACGCCTAGGGCGTGTGGCGACATCTATCGGAATACATTACGTATCCCGACTCAGTGCTCTAAACTTTGCAGTTTTAGAAGACACCGATGCGATATTACCAATTTTCTTAATATTTTTGTGAATTTTTTACATGTTATAGCACATGATAGCTTATTAATTATGGTGTCTTCTAAAACTGCAAAGTTTAGAGCACTGAGTCGGGATACGTAATGTATTCCGATAGATGTCGCCACACGCCCTAGGCGTGTTAAAGAGATTTGAAATTTCGATTGATGCCGATGGGATACGGTGGCTCAGCGGTTAGAGCGTCGACACGGTATGTCGAAGATCGTGGGTTCGAATCCCATCCGTATCAGTTGTTTTTTCAAATTTTCTTATTAAATAATTATATTTAATAAGCTATCATGTGCTATAACATGTAAAAAATTCACAAAAATATTAGGTCACATTGTTCTGTGAATTGCCAAATGGCATGACCGTTGGCATAAAAGTCTCATAGACCGTTCCGTTCATATCAATTTTATCATTGAGTTTAAAATATACTTGCATGTATATTACGATATCGCTATTATAGGAATTTATGAGTTTCGTTCATGAAATTTGTTTGCCAGAAACAGGAAATGTCTGGTTAATTTCATTTACTGAACGTTTTCTGTCATTCCTGCGAGACCTTTGTGCGAAAGATTAAGTTTGATGATGAATGAATCTTTGCAAAGCTCCAGGATAGTAGAAGCTTCAGCTTTATACAAAAATAGTAGGTAGTGACTTGTTTTCCTACAATCTTCTGCATAAACTCGGTATATAAACCTTACCTTTGTTTCAATCAAGTCGACCTATGTCCCTAGTCTTATCCAAATTCCGTTCAGCGATCTAGCCGCCATTTAAAAATAAACATCCAAACTTTCAGATTTTATTATTAGTACGATATTTAAAACTTTCTATGTTACATCTTAATATTCTACTCATTGCACCAAGTTCTATAATCACAGTTGTCTGCATACCATTCATTATAAGTAATTTAAAGTAATTTTATTATGTTGCGATAATAGCTCATTTCTCACCTATGTTCACAATCACAACACATGATACTTTGCAGTCAACTTGTACGCCAGGTCAAGGTTGTATTATTGTTTGACTGCTTTCTTAACTGGATTTATTGGAAAATCGTGTAAAGTTTTTTAAACTTGTTCAACATTTTCAGAAAGGTTTTGAGAAGATAAATCAGATTCATTAACATAATATTGAGATAAATATTCTTAAAATCTATCTATATTTTGTAAGTCCTTATTCTTATATGGATTAAAGAGAAAATCTATAGATTTAGTAGAGGCGCTATTAGAGTTGCCGAATATTACAGGAATGTAGTGTGAAGAAGAAAACCCTTGATACGCAAGAAGAAGAAGAGAAAATCTAATAATAATTTTGTATCTATCTACATGAGATTCTTCAAGTTCTTTAATATCACTTCTTGTACGTAAACTTAAGTAAAGCACGTCTACTTAATGAGATTTTCAATTTAATCACGAAGTTTAATTTGCGCTCCGGTAACATCCTTCACTGAAGATGTGGCTTAGAACTTGAGTTTGACGTTATTCGGAAAGTCGTGTGGGAAATCTGGAACTTTGAAGTCATGTTTCGTAATTAGAATTATAAGTTATAGGTCAGATTGGTTGTCTTTAGCTGTTTGTTTCTGTTTATACTTGATGTTTTAGATTTTATCTGATTTTATGATGCAATTCTATATCAGAGAGTATCTTGAACATTTGAATGTAAAGTTTTGATATTGATTTTCCTTTGGTTTGTTTTTGTGTTATCCAATGTTAGTACTTTAGGCTTTATCTTAAAAACAGTGGCTCATACACCTTTTGATCTCTTGTATCTATCAATGTGCACAATATCATGTCATCTTTAAAAGACATCACTACCGACTTTGTCGGTCTAAATTGTATTTTTTAAAATATTGACGTCGCGACGTACCAAAATTAGAGCTATAAGCTCATTTGTAACTATTGTAAAGCTATTTCTATGTAGTTAACAATTTATGAACTTCTTGCCCGTCTTATATGATGAAGTCTACCCGGCAAGACCGTAATGAGGCGACTAATGAGGCTATCGAGGTTGCCACATATTGGTCTACAAGAAGAATTTATGTAGGTAACTTCATCATTATCATTCACAGCCTAAACTATCCACTGTCGAGTAAAGGCCTCTTTTTCCTTTTCTAGATAACTTACGCTAAATCAATTAGCAATATTTCAGTCATAACTCGTTTTTTCTCGATTCTATAACAATGCAAACAGGCAGTAACAACTACCTTTGTAACAAAGAAAAATAGTCTCCCAAATTTTATCTTGATGGTAGCAATTTATCTGGGTGGCAGTGGCCTTAGGCTGTCATATACAGTAAACATTTCATAATCCCTTTAGCTCTGCTCCGTTCATACGTTCATAAATAGAACGTCAGTAACATAGTTTTTTACTCTGCTATCTGAAACCCTTCTCAACATCGATTTCGTATGTTTTATCATCATCATATTATATTCAGATGTTATATTCAAATTAATATATGGGAATAAAAATTAGGTCCTAAAATAACATAGGGTATTAAATAATATCTTTGCGTAGAATTTTTATCCAATATAAACCAGTTACACGTTCCAGGCTTCCAGCACTAAAATAAATCAACGCCAACACAAAATGTCGATTCACATTTTTGGCCCGGATTTTTAAGCAAAGAATTCGCGCTGAATTTAGAATAATTTCAGTACCCAATCATTTTATAATAAAGCTTGAAGAACCTATAGGTCAAAATGTCAAGTGATATAGATCGCTTGATATTAACCCGGCAACCGACCCTTGCTTTAAGAAGTACTATATTTCCCACAGGTCTTGACTCTTGAGGGTTGAGTAGATAATTTGCGAACAGTGGTGACATGTCTTTCAAATGCGAGACCCATGTCAGTTTTATATTCGTAATTCAGTTTGTGTGAGGACCTTATATTCTAGGACTACTTGAAGGAAAGTGGATGGAAAATGAGGATCAAGGTTTATTTATGATAAAGGTTGTTTTATATCGAATTTCCGGAGTATAATATGGATAATATTCTATCAATAATGAGAAATATTTGATGAATACATCAATCAATCCTAATATTAATATCTTAATCGGAATAGGTAATAATACCGACGTTTATTAGTCTTTACTCTTCTACACTAATTACATCTTCATAATCACTATTACCCGATGAACCATCACGTGGAACATCAATTTGTTTTCCATTGATCTTCCAAGCTTTAACGATATTCAATTTAATTCAGTTATCTCGTCGAGGAATGAATTAATTGAACGACGGAGGAATTACTAGAGACCCCTCTACTAGAACGGGTTCGCATATAAACGCATCCGTTGGGGCGTCCGTCAGTCACTTCCCGTCAATTTACCAAGTCTATTCGAGAAAAGGGTAAGGAAAAAATATTTCTATATTATTGTTCTGAAATCTTGGGCCCGTTGTAAGAGGATTTCTTGAGGCTTTTTCTACGTAAGCCAAGATAACTAACAGACTAATATTGTCTACGACTGGTTGGACTCAAGTATTAACATCGTTTGAAAGATAATTAAAAAAAGAACTTAACAATCTTATATTTTTAATAATATATACAAAAATATTTGAAATAGTAAACACAAAGAAATAAACAATACTGATAACGTTTTCAACAATCAAATACTTTTCAACGGTGATGATAGATTTAGCAGACTGCGTCAGAGGTATCATTAAAGAGGATCAAATCATATAAACGGCTGATAAACTGCCTACGTCCACGCATAGTAGACAAATCATCCACGTACGATGTCTCCACGTCACAACGTCATTGTATCTATGTCGATAACATCTACGTAAAAACAAGAGCTTATCTGCCATCCACTGATATGATCAATGTTATTACTATTTTATTTCTGTTGTACTGCTCCCGTTTTTCTGATGTTGCAAATAGAGCAAATTGAATAGTTTTCGGTGAGTCAACTTTGATTTGGCAGCTTTTCGCTGTTATTTTGTTACAATGAACTTTTTAATGGTTAAGGAAGACTGGCAGATACTGAATCAAATTCGAAATAGCTAATTTCTCTGCTTGTTTTTATAGTAAAATGGTGGTGACTATTCTTCTCTATAAGCTAAAAAAATACCGCAAGAAAAGTACATAATATCATTATTGTTCGCGCAATAAAAAGTATATGCGAAAAACAAATATTTTTACACTTTTGCCAAATCCTGTTTCAATATTTTTGCATAACAGTGCGAAAATTTACATGTGGTACTCACGATAGACAGTGAAGTGACGTATGTCAGCGGTTTCGGAGTTATAATCACTGAGTTTTAGAAATGCTCCGACGTTTTCTCAACCGTTTTTCGTGTATTTTTTTGTCGGCGTCCAATTACTGAGGCGACAGTTTTTTTTTGTGAACCGCGAGTTCTTTGGTGGAGTAAAATTGATTTACAGTTTGTTTATTTTCAACGAACGTTGAACGTGTATTATGGATATACGTACTACTCTGTTATACCATATTATTATATCTCATTAAAAGTTCTTATATGACTAATTAGCAGAATGTAGTCCCTTGTTACAGGCTTGATACAGGTCGTGTATTTTCATACAAATTAGTTTTAGCTCAGCAAAGGCCTATCATTTTAGAAACTAAGTAGATAATGTGTTATTAGAATTTAATTTCGTAATAGGTAAAGATTTATTATTTTCCTTTACTTAGTACTTCTAGCCGTTTCTAAATGACTTTCTCTGACGAAGCCATATAGTTGAATTACGAGCTGATTTAAGGCGCTCCACAGACCTGCAATATTACTGCTTAATTATCATAATTGCACATTATTAATGACCACGTAGGGATGGTGTTGAAGATTTCACTATGATTGAACAAAAGATTGCGCAGTATTTTCAGACTTTCTATAAGAAGCTACAGTATAGTTAGAGGCTTTACTTTAATTTATCATAATGTGGAATTATAAAATTCTGTCTATTGCTGTCAAATGCTCAAATCAAACTTCATCTCGATCGCCTTTTAAAAGATGCGTAAATCGATGCTTCTGAAATATTGTCCGATCTTTCTTTTCCCTTCAATCATCACAATTTCCATTTAAATCGTTGTAATGTTTAAATATATTATACAGTGAAGACGCGTATCCTTCAACACTGGTCATAAGTAAATTCTGGACGAGTTATTACAGTATTCGATTCGAGATTATTATTCTATTGAATTTTGCAGTTTCTCGTAAATCGACCTATATACGTTTTGCGAGTTGCTAGCCGCTTACTTTTAATCCAATCGGTTCAGTAATTTCGTCATGAAAGCGTATCAATCAAAAAGTCAGTCACTTTCTCTGAAACCTAACTTAATTTCACTGAAACTGAACAAATCTATCTAAAAATATGTCTATTAGAATGCACACTTTTAATTTCTTGACAGACATCTTATAATAATGTAGGTATTGTGACTAACATTAGTCACAATACTGTTGTCTGGAAGTTAATCTATCAAGATTGAGCGTCAAGAAACCGACAATAGGCAGAGTACAGTCGAACAAACCAAATACTCGAAGCGCGCTCGTTCGAGGCTCGTAAGACGGTCCACACTACACGAATTCGTGTTCGGCTGGTGCTCGGGTCATGCTCCGCTCCTGCTCGGCTCGTCTAGCTTAGACGTACTTTTAGCACCAATTGTATTTTTGAGTATAATCTCAGTTGCTGCTGCGTTGTTGCGTTGTCAGGAATTCAATCATGTTCCACCACTGTTCCACCTCTAAGCGGCTTAAATAGAAGATGAAAATTTCGAAATACACGCGGACAAATTCGCAGGCACATCGCTTTGTTTTCATAATAGCGAAGAGTGGAGTAATATTAAGACTGTTGCAATCTTTGAAAATGTTCACCAGGCTTCAAGTGTCTCGGCCACGTTTGAAAATAGTTTAGTTACAATTTTTATCATAACCGGAATGCCCGATTGCATGTATGTGAACATATATCAAAGGCATATCAGGAACCTTAAGACGAAAGAAATAAGTACGAATTCTCAATAGTAATTACATCTGGCGTGCTTTGAGCGACAAGTTATGTAACTGTCAGACGCCCACATTTTATTTTGAATTATATTAGGTATGCATACTGAATCAGTAGGTCTATCTATATCAGTTTTTATTTCACAATTGGGATAGATATTTGTTGCAACAGTTGCGTCGGAGATGTTGTATTTCTGGGTAAATTTTCAATAACAACTATGTGTCCGATACCTTAATTTCTCAAAGGCATTAAGGTCCACCCCTATTGTTTTAGATTTTCTACCCCGAAAGATCCTCGAAGCCATTCGTTGTTTCCTAGAATATTATTTATTTGCTCCACAGTATTCGGGTTAGGTTACATTAAGGATCTATCAGTATTTAGGCCATGTTTAAATTCTATTAATCAATCAGTAAATTTATAAAATCTAGTTCACATACCATTAAAATACCTTATCGTTAATTAACGGCAGGTTATTTACAATTAATTAGCCGATTGTTTTATGGTAACCAGATCCCTTACTAGGTAATAAATCGAGTGGAAAGAAATAAATCCTTGAAAATCATGCGTAACGATGTGTGTGCGCCGTTAAATGTCACTATTATACGGGTGTTGCACATCATGAACACATAACTGGTATTGTATTAAAAGATCAAATTAATTGTTTGATTGTTATATAAAACTTTACTGATTGTTGTTTGTTATGTTGGTACTTGGTATTAATCTTTGGCATGTTGTATTGTAGTTAGAAGGTTCAGAGTTGTAGTAAATCCAACGTCTGGGACATGTTGAACTAAATACCATTATAGCACAACCAATATACACTTACAACGTGACTCTTTTTTACTCCTGTATGGTTAGAGATATACAATTTCAAAACGTATTAAAACCCTGATCAAAACAATTTATCTTCCGGTCACATAAAAAATATTTGTTCCGTGCGGGAACTGAATTTGAGACTTAAGCTCAGAAAACGAATGGCTTAACCGCCACGCCAGCCTCGCGCGCTTACGCCAATTGCGTTGAGTGAGTAGTATTAACTCATTTGCTGCTGCTAAATATCTATGATAGATTCTTATATTCCTGAATCAATTTATATTGAAAGAGAAGCAATGAGAATTTTGAGGCGTTTATAATTATAGAGACATAAGTCCATTACCACGCTATGTTAACATACCTTTACACATATTCAACACACTAATTAGGTTGCTTGTTAGTAGTCAAAGGAATACTCGAAAAATTCTAGACACATTACGTACTTTTACAGCCAAATTTGCTATATTATTCTTAGTGGATTACTCCGTGCCTGTACACTAACATTTCTAAGTGAACCGACTTGTCAAAGGCGAAGTGAGGAATTTTCTTTGAGAAGGCTTATCCTTTAATCTAGTCTTACTCTGTCAAAGAAAATAGACATACGTTTCGTACCTTTGTCGGGTCACAGTAACGAAAATACAGAAGCCGTACTTAGGCCTGATGTAAAGCAAATAAAATCTCTTTATCTTTTTTTATTCAACAAATCAGTGAGATTAGAATCGATTTACTTAATTGGAATTAGATATACTAGTACGTTACCTTCGAGACTAGTCATTTAAAGTATTTTATGATATAATTTGTTTTGTTTCACAGGCCTTCGGAGTTATCGATTACATGCAAAACTGTGATTTATGTTATTTATTTATTACTGACTGTTGAACAAAGGCCTGACCATAGAAGGCCACAACAAAGCAACTAACCGCTTTCATCCACTGGTTACTCGCGACTCTTTGTTCAACAGTGGACGCCTTGTGGCTAATGTTGATGACGATGATGTTGATTTATGAAGGGTGGTATTTCCAGAAATCCTTTCTTAGCGCTCCTCTAGCACGTGCAATAATATCTCCAAATTTCAAATATTTTGGTTCACCGGTTTGTGTTCTCATTGTACCAACCGCGCCGGTGTAAATAAGTGGTTCAGTATTTTTCGTATTATCAACGTAATCATTTATTGTATTTTAGATACCAGAACATCTTAAAATAATTTAATGTCTGCCTAATAGGTGTAGAAGTCGCAACGCGGCTGCTAAGCATGAAGTTCGATTTTCAAGTCCCATTTAAATGTTGGGTTTTCCATTTAGATATTCTCAGAAACAACGTGAAGTCAGAACTGCGCCCGATAGATTGCTGCTACTTATATCAGTCTTATAATATGTATAACTGACTATGTAGGTGCAAAACGCTTCTAGATCCTTCGCTGACCTTCCTCAGCTGACCCTCACCCATGGTTCTAATGTGTGATAGGTAGGAACAGTTTGTATAGGAAAATAAATTTGTTGTTTTAAATATTTAATTTTTCCATATTTTCTCACCATTTAGACTTTCCCTTTTTTATACCTAAAATACCCCTTACTATATTAATTTCAACAGAAATTCCTGCGCAAAGCCGAGTGAGCTTCAGCAAAGTGATACGGGTTCATATTTCTAACAACTTTAACCCATTTTACCTTTTAAAGCAGCCGTTAGGGATTAATTCTAATTCCGCCACCTTTGAAACTAGCCCTCAGGGATTAATTCTAATTCTACCCTACCCGTTGGAGTAATTCCTAAAATGTACTCCTCGTTGTTAATCATATTCAAATACATAAACTATTTACAGCTTAGCTACAGCTCTTTGTAAAACCTGGATTAAATAATTCTTTCTTCAACAACTTTTAAATTTGTTTCTCAAGATATTATAGCTCTAGGTTTTTCTTTTATATTACGGGCTTGTTATTCTTTAATTAAGTTACTAGTAAGCCCCGGGGTTTCAAACCATAACATTTTTATTCAGTTTAAGTAAAGTTTTATAAAAAAAAACTAAATGTCATCCGCGATTTTGTTCGCGTGAAACTAAATTTTTCTGTATTTCCTGTAAATTTGTAAAAGTCTAGTCCTTAAATTTTGATACCTACCTTAGATATCACCCTATAACTGTCCCACCGCAGGGCAAAGGTCTATTGTCATACAGAAGGATCGAGCATTAATCCACGCTAGCTCACCACGTGTTGGTGATTTCAGACAGACTAACACAAAGGATGGTAGTCACCACCCATATTACCCATTACCATACCCAGTGCTCTAGCGCTAAGTACAAAGAAGTAGGTTATTCCTTCATTCAATCTTCCCGGTCTATAATCATATCAGTCCTGTCAAATTGACAATCACCTGTTATAATCTTAGTTACCTGGGGCTCCGCTTATCAAACGAGACGCTCAATATGAGCCTTATCACCATTTCAATGTTGCAATAAAACAGATTAGTTAGCGATAATTCAGACAATTTAAAGCAATATAATTAATGCATTTCGTTGATAAAAGACCACGTGTTTTTAATCGTTTAAGTATTAAAGTAGAAGTAGAAAAAACAAATTATTTCTGGAGGGGTAAAGCCCCCAGTGGCTCTGACGTACTACCATAACCATACCTACTAATGGCGGAGGCTCCATACAACTCGATCCCTTCTCCCTACCGGCTTCCCATTAGAAAATGACACAGTCAAACTACTGACCGTGCCATTGGTTTTTCTCCAGGTTGGCTCCGTCTTACCTCTTGGAAAAATTCACCATCCGCCGCTGCTATCTACCATCCGAGATGATTGAAAGTGGAAGAGAATTTTGATAACACGGCCGGGATTACGAATAGCTTAGTGGCAAAGCGACTGGGGGGCTTTACCAGGAGCGTCCACACACATTTTCGTCAGGGTAGGCAGTACATACAAATCCTACTTAGTTTCACTAATTCGTCGTCTGCCTCGTATCTGTCAGGGTAGGCAGTGCTTTTTTGCCTATAGAACTGCACGCCCCTGGGCTTTACCCAGTAGTTCCCGCGATCGATTCATTGATTTCTTGAAAGTCTGTCATAAACAAAGGTTTATGATTTGACCTCTAATGTAACAAATAATTTAATAATAACATATATGGTTGGTAAGGTCAAATTAATATCTAGATTGGCTAGTGTTGGCGTGACTGACAATTTACACGCTCATTAAGCTACGTAATTATTGATGACTAACTCTTATTGCACAAATACGGTACTTTGTTGATCATTACACCTGTACCAATTTGTTTAATTAAGTCAACAAAAGGCGTGGGATCAAACGCAGATAGCGCTTCTGCTAAGCGCTATCTAAGAGGCTATCATTTTTAAGTAGTGTATATTACTTAACCACAAATTGACTTCATTTAAAATTTAAAAGACTTCTAAAATTATAAGTACAGATTTCGTATAAGTATAATATTCTAGGGGTTTAACTAGGTAGATTGCCACAGAAAAATTATGTTAATTAGAGTTTATTTAAAGAAGTTATTTTTAATTAGACCGAATTGATTAAATTATATTATCTATGTTTAAAAAGTTTTAATTGACAGGTTTTATTGAATCCGATAAATATTAGAATATTCTTCAACGCACCCTAAAACGAAAACGTCACCCTCTTTTTTTCGTTTTTTTTTAGACCTACGGTTATGTGGACCTCGCACCAAACATCCCCAATCACCCCTATGCACGGGTTCATCTTAGGCTATTTTCTCCTATATTTCTTCACGACATTAAACATAATTCAATTTTATAATATCTACAAGCAGCAGTGGCTTCTAGCTACTAAGAGCTCTTCAGCACAACCCCTCTAGCTAGTAACATATTAGATGGAAGCGATAAGCCCCGTACTCAATATTGCAAAATCACGTCAGCATCAACAATAAAAATCTATGTTTTTTACTAGGGGCCATCTATGCCTTGTTTTGTTTGGTGCAGGGACCCCAAGGTTAGGGTAAACTGCACCTTCTGCATCTTGTCGCCCCCACGGTATTTATTCGTCGTTTATTTCGCGGACCTAGATTATGTGACCGCTGGATGAACCTCTGCTATACCCTTAGAGTATTTATAGAAACTCTAAGGCTATACCTATATTATGCCGCTTTACACCAAGTGACGCTCAAAGAAATTAGACTTACCGTTTTATTCCGGTTTTTTTTTTCAAAAATAAAGCCGTGTGTAAATCAAATTCTGAAGTGGGTAAAGCGAATATTCGCAACGCAATGCAATTTTGCCATAAAATAAGTAGTTCTTTTTTTAGTATTTCAAAATGTATCAATTTTATAAGTATAAATATTATTTCAGTATCATCACCGTGTCGTCTGCACAAATACAGTAAATACTCATAAAAATACTTATGAAAGTGTCTACGCGTATTGAGTCATGTTTACATTACTGTTAATGTGTGTCATAAAGGGACTGACGTATTATCTTCCAACTGATAATCATGTTGATAAGTGTTTATCATTTTAATTCGGCGTTCCGGAAGTATTGAGTGGTTTGTCTGTCTATTAGTTCGTAATTTTTGTTGATTTTTGCATTATATTTTGACATCTTTTAATCTAACCATTGTTACCAGTGCTACCTCTTTTGTCCATCCCGCTAAACTAATTTTAGACTAAACAATATCTCTTTCTAATAAACACGATCGAAAAAGGACAGCAAATTGAACTGTCAAATCAAAGCTGTCAAATTAGTCCACGTCCTTGCAATTGACGTGAAATGAGACGAGACCTTATAACATACCGCCTAAATTCTTGTTGATATCCTAATCTTTATATGGCTGTGTTGATATCATGCAAATGGACTACTTTGACAGCTCTAAAATTTTCCTATCCTTTTCTAATGATCTCTGTAAGATAGAGACATAGAAAGTCTCTCTAGTGTGTTAGTTTCGCAAGCACTACATTATAAAACGACTTTGTATCGGATTGTCTAGATAGGCTTCCTACGATCACGAGAGCTGCAAAGTTCTCGAAATGTAGAATAATAATGTTCTCCTGACCGAATTTCGGTCACAGCGGCCAATCTCACCGGAGACTAGCCAATTACGCAGGAGATATTATAGTGCACAAGTGTGTGCGCAAACACAGGTGCACTCTCTATTCCCTTACTCTCATTGTCCGATGGGACGGCCTTCCGACACGATCGGAGAGAGATCAGGCGCAGGGCCAACAGCTTTACGTGCTTTCCGAGGCACGGAGTAAGTCTTCTTCTTATCGTATGGTTGATTAACAACCTGGTGTCAGAGTTTAAACCGCCCGTAGGCCTCTGACATGGCTTTACACACCATTGGAAAATCTCTCAGGTGTGCTGGTTTCATCACGATGTTTTCCTTCACCGTTTTAGCAACTGATAATTAATTTATAATACGCACATAACTTACGAAAAGTGAGAGGTGCGCGCCTTGGGATCGAACTCGAGACCACTGACTTATCAGTCGACGATCATACCACTAGGCTATCAGTGCTGTGTCGGAGTAAGTGATAATTAATTTATTAAACGCACATAACTTGTGCGTAATAGGTGCGCGCCTTGGGTTCGAACCCGAGACCACTGACTAGTGGTGGTGACCGTTGACTGCCGTCAACGGTCACCACGACTAGTAGGATAATAATATGACAATGACATGACAAATAATTAAAAGTGACGCGACGACAATCCGATTAAAAGTTTGTGTGCGTTTGTGTTTTATTATCTTTTAATCTGTACTACGAGTAATATTTTAAGCTAATAAGGTAGTGTGTTTAAACGCGCTAATCATAGAAACTACTAGTCTGTTTTAAATAAATATTGTAGCGTTATATCTCGTTTATTTAGAAATCTTCTATACTTCTACAGTGTGAGTCGTGATAGCCTAGTGGTGGTGACCGTTGACTGATAAGTCAGAGGTCTCGGGTTCGGACCCAAGGCGCGCACCTCTGACTTTTCGTAAGTTATGTGCGTTTTATAAATTAATTATCACTTACTCCGTGCCTCGGAAAGCACGTAAAGCTGTTGGCCCTGCGCCTGATCTCTCTCCGATCGTGTCGGAAGGCCGTCCCATCGGACTATGAGAGTGAGGGAATAGAGAGTGCACCTGTGTTTGCGTACACACTTGTGCACTATAATATCTCCTGCGTAATTGGCTAGTCTCCGTTGAGATTGGCCGCTGTGACCGAAATTCGGTCAGGAGAATTATTATTACTTCTACAGTAATGAAGAGTTTGTTTGTTTCAACACGATTAAAAAAAAATTGTGTATTTACAAAGGTTCATATTATTTTTTTAAAAACCTGAAGAGTTTGTATTTTTCCAATCTCAGGAACTACCAGTCCGATTAAAAAATTGTTAAAAAGTATACATAATATTTGAGGTCACCATAAAGAAGGTTTGGAAATACCACAACGTGTGAAAAAAATTACAATCAGTCGCTTCATGCCGAAGTTTTACGCTATTGCTATCTCTTATTATTGGGTACCTCTCTTCGCGTAAGAGGAAATGTGTGGAGTGACAGTTCTTTGAATTCGACATTTGAACATATGACATCATCTGTTCAAGATGCCGTCTCTGTCTAACAAAGAATGTTCAAAATCTTTTCAACAAATTTTTTTTACTGAATATTTTTATTATTATAAAAGATTTGTATAAAAAATTAATTAATGAATGGTGTAAAAAGTTTCTCCTGTCAATTTAGCTAACAGCCATGTTTGTACTAACATTGGTGTAACATAGCATTTAGTGTGACATTCGGACTCATTTAACGGTCAAAGCCTTTGTTGTCTATGAATGGATACTGTGTAAAGTTCAAAGTACTTAGTGTTCGTGTTGTAAACAGATTTAAACATACCTAGTGTAATTTTTGAGTGTGGTAATTTTAGTTATTACTGAAAGAGAAATACAAATCACGTTTTTTGTATCATCCCTTTTAATGAATAACTTTTATTTTGTTTTTGTTATTTGTTGCTTGTTGCTATAGCGGCCACATGTTGTAAAAAAATCAAGTGTTTACCTATTACGGTACAAAAGATATACCTATGTAGTTCTAGGACGAACGGATGGACAGCAGAGCCTAAGCTCCTCGTTGGCACCCAGTTGGCAGTGATAGGTTATGACCAATGGACTGCCAAGACAAAGGTCGTGGGTTCAAACCCCAGGCACGCACCTCTGACTTTTCGGATTTATGTGCGAAATTAATTATCACTTGCTAAAACGAGATCAGCACACCTGAGAGATTGTCAAGGGTGTTTAAAGTCATGTCAGAGGCCTTCAGGCAGTTTAAACTCTGACACCGGTTTTTCACGCGACAAAGAAAAAAGACCCTTTGGGCACGGATCTTAAAACTGAAAATAAACAGCAACATTTTGAATGGCACATTATTAATATAAAACTGCTTAAAATTCAAATCGAATTGCGAAAGTTTACAGTAGCTAATAAAAATGGAGCGCTTTATCAAAATTAATTTTTTTCCTCCGCTTTCTTCGCCTCTAGAGCTTTTATTTCTTCCCCTCTCGCAAATAATTTTCATATTTCACAGTTTCATGAGTTATTTTCTCATTTTTAACCGTTTTACGGAACGTTTCCTCGGCTAATATATTAGAAAGCTTATTTTTTTACAATATTTTACCGTCTTCGTTGACATTATGAATTTTTAGGAACTTTTTTGCGTTAAATCCATATTCTTTTTTTTATCCTAGCATTTTTTCAGCGTTATTGCATCCACTGTATGTATATGTATATGACTAGCTAACCTACGATAATCTTTTTGGGTTAATATACATATAGCCTATGACACTCACAAATAACGTGGCTTTCTCTATAGAAAGCCACGTTATTTGTGAGTGTCATCTACGGAACCTATTTTTAAAATTTTTTACCTATGTAAAAAATTTTAAAAATAGGTTCCGTAGATCCAGAGATACAACCCCACTTCACAAACTTTACCTCTTTATAATATTAGTTTAGATATTAAGGCTTTTTCGAAGGTCCATCCACCATCAGTAGTTAAGATACCTATTCGATAGGATTTTTACTAATGGAACTAAAACAATCAATCTATGACTCATGAGTCTTACAGTTAAGGGCAATTTAAAAAAAGAATGAAAAAAAAAATGTATAAAAGACAAATACAAAAGTAAAAATGAACCTAAAAAATACATTTATTGCCACTGGTCACAAAAAATATGTAAGCTGAAGAAATACAAGTAAATATTTACAACACCACATCTTTATGTATGTTGTAAAATAGTATGTTGTGTTTTGTATTAAGGCTTGCTTGTACAGGCTTTAGGCTTGTAAAGTAATGTTACGAATAATTTATCTATTTCGTTTTGTACAGTAATGAGTTAAAATATATGTAAACATGTAGAGTTTTACATAGTACATAGGTACTTAAATGCAAAATTGGTAAATATCTTTTTAATAAACAGAACCTGTAGGTCAGAAGATCAATCGAAAATTTACTTTTCATACCAAGTGACTGATCATGTATATAATTCACTGCGACATAACATCATAACATTTTCCAATAAAGTTTCTGGTAAAAAAACAAAGTCTGCTTTAATAATAGAACGAAAAACAAACCATAAAGTTAGCTCTGTAAAGTGAAGAAAATATGGCTTTCTGAAGGCTTTTTCCAGCGGTGGAAAGTTACTATTTATGTCTTGAAATGTTGACTTACGAGGTCAATAGGGTGCAGTTCTAGACTCTAGTTGTATAACCTCGGCGTATATTCTTGTGTATATAGGTACCGATGCGATGGATTTACTGCTAACATTTCCAGAACTTCGTTTAATTTAAAATTATTGTGAAATAGCTTTGATTAGAAGTTTCAATTTGATTTTGAGGAAAATTATTAATTATTTCACAATTCTAAGTTACGATTTACGTATTATTATATTTTTATTCGGGTTATTCACGGGTTGATTTCGCGGTTGCCCAATTAGACGTGCTCCTGAAAAAAGACTCGGTTTGAGATCGTCACTAGGGCAACCCGAAAATCAACCCGTGAAAAGGTATCTCGCGAAAGTTATAGCTACAGTAAAACTAGTAGGTATATTTCGATTTTATTTTTATTTTTCGTAAAATATACTTAGAAATGATGTTCACAAAAAATGAGTAATGGCTTTTGGGATCTTTGTTACAAATTACAAAGGCTTCATGTCTACTGTTGTTCCCTAAGAAATAAATGCCACAAATTCACAAGTCATCCTAGCCTTACTTCATTTTTCATCTCTCTCAGATAAAAATATATCGCGAACTAGAATTTTAGTGCGAGCGTTAACGTTTTACGATTGTCATCAAATTGAGTAATACCTAGAGCGGCGTTTGCGACGGTTTAGCTGCAGCTTTTAGGTCAATGGCTTTAGGTTTCTTCTGGATAGTTCAAAATAGAAATGTTTAGTTTATTTGGCACAAGATTAAAAATACTAACGCGAACAAAGTTCATCTTAATTAACACAAACATTTTAAGAGGAGTCCCCTCCGAGCGCATCGAAATTTAACATAATTTGAATATTACCCTATTAAAATTAATTAAATTTTCTACACAAGTTCTAAAAACTGTCTGTGTCAGCGATTTGTCAGAATTCCCTTTTTTTCAAGATAGATAGAGCCGATATGAATATGAATTGCAAAGCAGGGATTAGTTATTGGTTGTACAAAAGAGATATGCTTTTGCTAAACCGTATTAGTTGTAACGCTACAGACAAAGTCACTTTCGTTTAATATTACTAAGGTTTCGACCATGACTTCATCAACAGGTGGTATCCATCGTCACTGAGGGCAACATAAACCGGTTTGTTTATTGTTAAAAGTACCGGTTTCCGATCATCCGATGTTAACCGAGCTCGGAAATGGTGATAAATCTAATTTTAAACTGTGCGAGTTACGTATGGCGAGGGACGAGGTTGGTTTGAGGTGGGTGTATGTTTGTATGTTGTAAAGAATATTTTTTCAGCCGTGGGGTAATAGTGAATTAAGATATTATGTATACCCATTATTTAATATAGTAGTATATAGTTATCTTCTCTTAATACCTTCTTTTTAAATGTATTATTGTTTTTTCCTGAAATAATTTTAAACATTCTCTCTACTATTGAGATTGACTATTGAGAGGCTAGCATTTTCTGTGACACGAAATTTTAAATTTCTTAAAAGTGTTAAAAAGGACACATAATTCTGAAGAGATATTATACGTCACTTTATTTAGCGCCTTTACACTTGCAAGTTTTATGACACGAAATTTTAAATTCTTAATTCTTAAAAGTGTTAAAAAATACCACGTGTACTATTTAATTCTGAAGAACATCGCTTTGGCGCATTATAATTACAGTACTAGAACAGTCCTGTAGGTTTGCCATTTTAGGCAGGTGTGCTCGACCGCAGGCCAAGTAATTATTATTAAGAACAGAGACATCCAGTTCGCAATCTTCCTGTATGTACTTGATCTACAATGTGACGAATCATTATACAAACATAATTATGTTTCATTTACACGTTTTGAAATACGTGAGACAGTAATTAGAAGCAAAATTAAAAAGTTGATGGGATTGTTTGTTCGTGAGATTTAATTTGACTTCATTATTTTGATTTTAGACTTGAGCATTAGTATGTGTAGTATAGTAGCTATTTAAAAACATTGTTTTTCAAATAATAAAATGTGACAAAGAAAAAATGGAAGATTTTCAGTTATCAAGTTAGTCAATTTGCGTGATATCAACAAGAATTCATTTAAGTCATCTAATTTTCTCCTTTTTTCGGCGATGTTAAATAGAAAGTAATAGTGAGACTAAACTTAGTTTAATGCAATCAGCACTAATGGGTCTTTAATTTTCAACAAACTCAGCCTCCATGCTGAGATCTGCTGAGTCTCACTCAGGTATCTTAGAAGGACGTTGAAAGTCCCGCAAGGCACAAGCAAAAAAAGTAAGATCTGCTAGACTCACACACAAGTACCTTTCTTCTTAAAAAAGATTAGTAACCCCTGTCTTAACCTTTAATAATGCTTTCGCACTATTGACAAGTATGTGGGATAGGCTTGATCATAAACACCCAGCTGCGTTATATACCGCAATGAATACAATAACGCTTTTATGTGGCTATATAACGTTTATTATTTCTCCTGCTGATGGCTTGTGGGTATTGTGAAATCATAAAAAAGTAATTTTGTGGTGACCTATCTTTGGATGGTGATGTAAATGTCTTGTTTAGAAGGTGAATGGGAAAGTTGGTCTAACAAAGGAGTCTGTTTAATTAGATTCGTTTTTTTTTTGTATATTTGTCTTAATATTCTTTCTTCTTTGTAGAAACTGTTAGAGTGGTCTTGGTCATAATGTAGATTGTAGGTAGTGTCTTGATCTTTCGCCGTCCATTTCGGTTCATACAAGGGATCGTCCACTGTGTTTTAATTCGGTTGGTCTGTCTCAATATTTCTAAATAAGTCTAAAGAAATACCTAATTCGATAATGTTTCTTAAAATTTTGTATCGAAGGACCAGTTTCAGAAAGACCGCTTGTTCGTACAGACTTAATCCGACACTTAACACGAAAATAGTATTTGAAAAATAATAAAAACGTAATTTATCTTCAGATAAGATATCTGTCTGGATAACTTATCTGAAGAGATAAATGACGCTAATCCTTTAGAAGTCAACGTACGACACTCGACAGGTAAATCACATAACCCAAAGCATTCATTCTTAAGCTTAAAAACTACTACAAATCCACTAAAAGCGCCGATTAACCTCTTTTTCTAAATTTTGCTAATACCTTTTTACGACTTCAAGCTGTGTAAGTACTAGCTTCTTTAAAACAACCACCACAAACACTTTTTTAAAAACAAAATAGTCAGAACGTAATGAGCAAAAGAAGCACTATGTAAATCAGTTCAAAAACTATTTTGACAAACAAATTCACAACCGCAAAAACAAAAACAGTAGACAGTACCAGGATACAGGCACTTACCAATTGTTTCAACTGTCTGCATGACAATAAATAATAATAATAAGGATATACTGTCCTCAGTCTCTCAAATTGAGTTGGGTGGACGCCCTAACTAATATTTGACAAATATTATTATGATACCACAAAAAAAAAGATATTTATTCAATATGAAATTAGACCATGATAAAATGACATTGATTTACATACAAGAAAACAAAACAAAAGATGAACTAGCCTATGGCAATTAAAAAAACGTAAGAAAGAAAGTTTGAAACCAAAATCAAGACGACTATAACTCTGAATACAGTTTCTACGTAAATACCCATTTTCAGGCCTTAAAAGAAATGTTTTCTCCAGCAGAAAAGCTTTCTCAGACAGATAAAAATGACGTCAAACTTTGTTATTTAAGTCACGGAACCCTAAAGAGAAATAGAAAGAGGAAAACATTCTGCCAATGACATTGATATATCGAATGTTGAAAACATTCCCTTCAGCCCGGTAAATAAGTTGGGCCGGTAAACGTGCGTTACCGCACCGCAGTAATGGTTTCCTACCGATGATAATGGCCCATTCGGTCCAAAGAGTGCAAAAGGGTGCCAACTGCCAAATCTTGTTTATTTACGGGTTATTTTCCATAGTAGTTGAGAATGGTTTGTTGGGCTATGCGTTCGATGCGTCATAAATGGTTAGTTTTGTTGAAAACATAGTGGAAATTGGTTGTTGTTGTATGATTTTGTTGGCATCGTACGTATTGAAGCTTATGTGATGTTTACTGGCTTGGAGTGGTAGCGTATTTACTATTTACCTGTGAGTTATATGCTATACAAATATTATATTAAAACGTCATGCGAATGGGTGAAATTTATAGGCGGTTTCATAAATTCTAATGTTAGCCCTTCACTCTCTAGGCGAGGTACTGCGAGTACGAAAACGGCTCGCCTCTCCTCGCATATCTCTTACGCTGTGAAACTGAGCAAAGGCAAGAAAGTGTCCTCTACACTTTCCTCCAAGCACTTTCCGCCAAGAACGTCCTCGACACTAAAGTTCTTGGCGTCCTTTACTTGGCATAAACTCGTTGTACCCCGCCTCGCCTAGCCTCGACGAACATCCAGCACGCAGCTTGGCAGCCACCTGCAAAAAAATAGCCAGCCCCATTATTTCAGGCTGTGTAATTTATCTTAGTGAAATATTGGCTTGAAAAACTAATAAAATACATCCTTGGATGGTATAATAAGTACTAAAACGTGCTGACATAACAAAAATGGTTTATAGGTTAAAACTTTTGATAACTAATGTTTTGGTCTGTTCATAAACAAGTTCTAAAATGACATCAATCATGTAATGATTGATGGAACCCATTTATAACAATAGTAATATGAGAAAGTTCATCAGTCACTACATATCAGTGGCTTTTTCGTCAATAAATAAATTGGTAAAATTGACAGTAAACAGTATGTAATAGGCGGTTATTCGTCATAAAAGAAATCTGGACAAAATTGCCAAATTTTAGGAGGTAAGTAATATAAAATCCATGAAACTGAACAAATTTCCCCGAAGAACATAGGGACTTTATTACCTAAAATTTGGCAGGTCTTTAAAGCAACAGGCTGTAAAAGGGACCTCTTAGGTCTGTAAAATTAGCTGCGGAAAGGAAAAAAGGATTTAATCATTTAAAAAGTTATGCGAGCAAAATAACCTTTATACTTATTATAAGCGTAATTTTCAAGTGACAATTGGCAAGTAAAGGTAAATTGACGAATTAAAAACGCATAGCAAAGTGGTGCAGGCGCACAGAAATTACTTAAATAATTTGATCGGCAGAGTTTTGCTATTCGCTAGTAGTTTAATTTTCTAGACGATAGGAATAGATTATATTAATTTAATTCAGAACAAAGAAATATACTCTTTAAGACCAAATCTTAACCTTCTAAGATTTTTAATCTAAAGACGTAATTATTCAATGAACTTATGAGCTAACATAGAACTTGAGCGAATTACATAAGTTAAGCGGTCACGGGGTGAATGTACTGAAACAAGGTAATTTACTTCACTTATTCATGACTCAGGCTAACTTAGGAGAATCGATATCCAGTGTAAATAATTCAGCCGTGGAAACTGATATAGGTATCGAACGAGTGTGAACTACATGATGACTCATTTTCATATTATTTTGCTAAAAAATCTCCCGTATTTTTTTATCATCCGTATAGGCTAATCGCAGAAACAACTGTACCTAGCGATTTTGATTCGGTTTCAAATAATAGATAGATTGATTCAAGTGAAGAGGTTGCGTCTATAATTTAAACTGTAGTGATGTTTTTTGATGAAATCTGTAAAAAACAAAATCTTGAGAGTTTTGGTGTCTTCTTTTTTTCATCTTATGGTTGATGAAACAACATGGTGTCATAGATTAAAATGCCCGTAGGCCTCTGACATGGCTTTACACACCGTCGAAAAATCAGGTGTGCTGGTTTCCTCACAATGTTTTCTACCACCGTTTTAGCAAGTGATGATTAATTTTTAATACACACATAAATTCGAAAAGTTAGAGTTGCGTACCTAGGTTACGGACCCAAAACTTGGCAGTCCAACGGTTATACCACTAGCCTATCACTGCCTCTTAACAGTGATTTGGCGTGCGCTGTTTAAGTGGTTTATGTTATATGAAAGTGAGTTCTTCTGAAATAGGGGAAGTTAATACGCAAGTTTAATTAAATTCCTAGAAACGCCACTCGAGATTCAAAGTTTTCTAAATTAAACTTATTCAGTAACTATTAAACGATAAACTTTGAGCTTCATCCTGTGTAAGTATATAAGTTATATTAATTTCCTACTAACTTTCCAATGTTCTAGAACTTTCCTTTCTGAACTCATTTTCTACTTAAACTTTTCTCGGCGTAGTTTGAAACTGAGTTACGAGTGTTACGACACGATCAATTAATTTTATGAATTTAATAACTATAAATTAAAAATTAAAAGCTCCCGATACAGAAATAGCTATTTTTTTCTCACACAACACTCAATCAAGTTATCTTTCAAATAAAAAAACTAAATTAAAATCGTTTTATCCGTGAGCAAGCTTTTTTATTTGGGAGCTACAATACCACAGACAGACATACAGACTCACAGATACACAGACACGTCAAACTTATAACCCCTCTTTTTGCGTGGGGGGTAAAAAAATATTTAAGCATGAGAATCTTCTGTACTTAAAAGAAAAAAAATCGTCACAATTTAATAATCAAATTTTCGCCAAGACGTGCTCGAAGTTCTACTGCCAACTGGGCCATATGAGTGGAGGAGAATTTCGATAGCATAGCAAGTAATCGGCAAATCAAGAAAAAATACAACTCAAATAAATTAAAGAAAATAATGGTCAATTGTAAAAATAAGGTTTGTCTCCACAACTCAGCTATAACGTTGTTTTATTCCTTTTAACGTAACATCTCTAATGCAGTTATCCGTAATAGGGAGTCGCAGGGACCCACTTATCAACCAGACGACCCAAGAACCTTTAATTGTGTTACTCGCTTGAGTATTAAAAGCTTTCTTATGTAGGCTAAGTAACTTGACGTAGTAATGCTTTGTGTCTAGGGTAGCCCCCTCCTCGAGGAGGTCATTTAGTACGTTCAATTTTTCATCTTTTGTTCATACATTTTACTTTTTTGGTCTCTGCTCCGCTCTGCCCTTGGATCGGCTGGCCACGCCTTTGTATTGCGTAGTAGCTTTATAGTACAATCAGCTTGTAACAAAGTCATCAAAGTGGCCTAAACGTGCAATATTATAACGGGAAAGGACCTATTAATGAATGTAAACTCGGATATTCATTAGCTAGTCTTGTGACACTGTCAACAACCCATTTGAGAATTGTTTAACCTGAATAAATTTTGTGGATACTCAAAATTATTAGCAACGGTTTTGGCTAAAAGGATCATAATATTTAAACTAACCCAAATTGAAAAACAACGTTTACAAGATACCTCATAAATCACTTTACAATTATAAGTAAATTTCTGATTAATGACTATCGTAAATTAGTCTTGATCATTTATAAGCCATGACACTGAGACTAATTACAATCCACATTATCACACGCTCGGGTCTTTCACTCCGAATTTAATTAGATTAATTAGTCGGCCACAGCCACGCCGCTTCATTACCTAACACCTGTGTTGACATTTGACAGTGACACGAGCCACAGATAATAAAAATTCGTTGCAGAAGGACCAATTACAAAAACTACTACTGCTATATTCCTAGTACCGTTTAGGTTTAGATAGAGCGAGCAAAGACAGAAGACAACATCATATAATACAATAAAGGTTATTGGGTCTAATTAGAGTTGGTACAATTAAAAACTATCCAATCGGACTTCTTATGGCTTATGCCAGTGCAGTGCAGTGCTTTTTCCGTAGTTACATCGCAACGATGTAACTACGGAAAATTATCAATCAAACTAGAAAAATTGCAATGATTTGTCATACAGACATATCAATATAATCCGCGCAGATTGGTTCGCACAGGTTAATCCCAACGATATATCGTTAATGTGTGTAGGAACCAAATAGCCCTGTAAATCCATATCAAAAGCTTTCAATATTTATTATATTTTCCTCTACCTTAAGAGAAAAGAGCCTTCTTCAAAGAATTCCACCTCGTAAAAAGCGTTCTGCATTAAACTTTAAACGATTAAAACGAACATTTTCATCTAGATAAATAATTCAAAATGTTCGTTCACGAAGCTATTAATTACAATAGTCGTTAGTGGGACTCGGGGTCGTGCTAGTCCGGCAATTTATAATAAGGTTTTACAACTTAATCTTACTAGTTTATGTTAGTTTGGAGAGATTTAACGTGGTTGTAAAATGTTTTCTTTTTTTGAGATTTGTAACCAGCCTTCTTCGCTAGATGTCGTTAGGTTGATGGCACATTGGATAAAAAATATTTATTCCGGTTTTGGTGCATTGTGAAATTTAATTCTTTTTATATTATTATTGGCCCTGAGGTTATATGTTTTTCAAACAGTCATACGTTTTTCAAACAGAATTTTTGACTTTTAAACCTCTTAGTTTTTCGCAAATTTTTAGTTTTTATACTATTCTGTCTTAATAAACGACGATAGTGTCTTGTCTTGTCAAATAAAAGCATTTATCGTCAAACAATATAACAGAAATAAAGCCATACAAAATAATATGTATAAACATTGATCCTAATATTACCTACGTAACATACACAAGATCTAGCATAAAATATAGCAATAATAAATCCATCCGATACCGGATACCGGAATCCGATTCAATCTCTAGAGTACTCAATTCCTCAAGCGTCAGTTGCAAATTGGACGTCATGTTGGAGGAGCTAGTGACGGGGAAATCGCAGGACATTCCGCGTATCCCGTAGTTAAAGCTAGAATATGCAGGTCAGATGGGAATTGAATGATGAGATTTGTTTAGGAGATTGCTAGTTTTCAGAGATGTTTGTGGTACACATAGGTACAAAAGATAAACAGAGCGAGGGAATGAAATAGAAACTAAATTACTTCTGTTGAAATGGGAGTTGAAATAACATTTCTAATTTTTTTCTTGTTTTTATTTTTCTTTATTGATTTAGGGACTTTTTTCTGATTAGATATGGCAGTCCTATAGTCATATCTAATATACAGTGTACTACGCTACTTAACTTTTTAAATTTTATCGAAGAATACCCTAATGATAATTAATTTATAAAACCCTTTTACAAATTAATTTTATCATTTGCTAAAACGGTGAGGGAAAACATCGTGAGGAAACCAGCACACCTGAGTGATTTTCCTACTATTTGTAAAACTATGTCAGAGACCTACGGGCGATTTAAAATCTTATGGTTGTTCATCAACCGTTCGATAACCGAAGTTAAAAATAAATTACTCGAAATTTATTTTAAAATCGCGGGTTGACCAATCACTAGAACAAAGCCAGTCGAATTGGGTCGTCCCGGGTTTCCATCAATGTTTTATTTCCATTTCGTAGTAATTGTAGCGTGCAATAATGGAGTTTCAACGCGGGCCTGCGGTGTATAACGTAGCAATTTAGCTAGGCGCTTTTATGTGCAGTTGTTATTTTTAATTTTCATTTTGTACAGTATTCTTTTAAATTACTGTTTTTATTTATATCAATCTATAACATTAGGTCTAAAGTGCATAGATTTTATCTTTAACAGTTGTTTTTAAATATATTTTGTATCGGACATTCTATTGGCGTCCTGATTGATGGCTACAATTAATATTTCATTTAGATTCAATTAAGATTAATTAGCGTGGTATAACGGTATTATCGCGTATTATTATCGTGTTTTTGGGTACCTTTATGACATAATCTCTTTATCTTCTAAATACAACTCTACGCCTTCGGCCAAAGATATTGGAAATGTTTCTAAGACTTCGCCGGTAGAGTTTAAAGGAAGAACAGTCCTTGCCGGGAACAAGACAGTAATAAATTACAATTTTATTTTCTTTAGACGTCAGTGAAACATTGTTATCTTGTGTAGGAAGTATTTCACCTGAGTTAAAAGTATGTCTGTAACATCTCGACGGGTCATTGACCGACAAACACCGTATGTGTACATTGTCATACAAAAGGGTAATGCAACCTTTCGCCAGTAAACTGTCAGTAAATAGTAAACATAGGTTTAGAGAACTATCTCAGAAGTCTATAGCTTATTTTTATATAGCATATAAAAATAAACAACCAGGGCCATCTTTAACTTATTGGAGGCCCTGGGGGCTTTACGACTATGACTAAGTTATAATATGATAGATGCCTTTTAATTATTAATATACATACATGTAAAAGGAGTTAGTAATTATGGTTTGATTTTCAGAAAATTAATATATTTTATCGGTTAGTAATCTAGCAAGAACAACGGGGCCCTTGGATCTCGGGCACTTGTTCACAGTGCCCAATGGGAAAGAAGGACCTGTAACAACACCAAGCAAAATTAACTTGACTGTCCTGTATTATACTAACTGGCCACAATACAAAAGCAAATCCTAAAGTGGACCAATAAAATACCTTTAATACCCAAAACCGTTACCAAAATAATCATGACTCTTACAATTTTACTGCTCAACCTAAACACCTATAACTGCATTTAGATTCGTTACAACTGTTTGGGAGTCGAGCCAAAATACAGGCAGTTGCTACGACGCTTTAGGCTCGATACTTGATGGAGAGTCGAAAGGAAGAGACAATATAATTCTCTATCCTCTTTCTAATAATTCTCTACGATTCGATTGATTGCTCTTCTGCGCTTGGTGTCTCGGGTTTTATTTCCACACGGGACAAATATTTTTATAATCTACACATATTTAAGTTAGACCACGAACACACGTCATGGTAAGCGGTCTGTAGTCCACGGTTAAGCATAACTGCTTAAAAAAAGGAGGGTAGAAGTTGCACTGTATCGGTCGTCCAGACTTATGCTCCCCTATAGGTTTCACAGAATATGACAAAGGCATTGGTCACCAGCCACGTCCATAGCCGTGCTCGTCCAAACTCCAGGTAGCTTGGATGTTGATCGCTACTAGTTTGAAACCTTTGTTCGATCATGAGTCGACTTTTACGACTTTAAACGTGGTATTATTCCACAAAACATTGTTTATATTAATTTAGTTACCTAAACCGATAGAATATTATATTGAACAAAGAGCTTGTTTACTTCAGAGATCGAGCGTTGCTTGTAGACGCGTAAAATTAACCTTAAAATGGATTTCAGACCTGAAATTACGTTCATAAAGATCAGTATGTATGACGTATGTATGAGTTGTTACTTTAATCATATTGCGGGCTATATTAGACTAGACGTCAGGTTACGTTATTAATATTAAGTTGTTAATTAACATTAATATATGTACGGCCAGGGACGTAATTAGGTAACATTCTAAAAAGTTTCAAAAATAATTTATGAATGAAAACTCAACAATTATTACTTTAATAACATGTTTTAATAGAATAGAGAATAACTTAAAGCGTTTCGATAAAAAAATAATATTAGGCTCTATAAAATTTTAATTAAGATATTCCAAAATGATTACATACTGACCATGCTTACTGTGCTAAGGGTATTAAAGTTGTTAAAGACCCTTAAAAAGTAAGCAGAAATTTATTAACAATTTGATCTTTTTACTAATACTTAAGACCTTTGTAAGGGAAAATTGTGCTCGTCTCAAACAATTTTATTTTCAGACAACATTTTTTCGACATCTTTTTTTAATAAGTTTTGATAGGTACTCATTAAATTTTATGAAACTTTTTAACTTTGTTGTTGTAGCTTTAATAGCCTTAGTCGAGACAAGTTCAAAGAGAGAGAGACTCGCCCGACAGTGGGGACTACAAATGCTGAGAATAGAGAGCACAGAATTAGAGACAGAGAGAATAAGCCAAAGGTTTATAGGGCCAAGAAAAATTGGAAATGTTGCCAAGAAAAAATTGGGAAATTCAAGAAAAACTGAATTTGCTTTTTTCTATGAGACAGCGTTTGTCGGTTCTCGGTTCAGCTATATTATAAATGAGCAGTTTATGATGTTTGGAAACTGCCTTTTAACGCAGCTCTTTGCACAAACGGATGATATGCGACTAAAAGGGTATAAACGTTTAATCACGCGAGACTAGATAAGAGAATCGTGCTTAAAACCGAATTCGTTTGAAGTATGATTCTATAATCGAATCTCGAGTGATTCGTTTTTGTTTTTTTTGATTTTTCCAATTTTCCAAAATCAAATACTTATCAATTTTTTCTTAGTCATATAGGTAATCTTCTTCAGACTATTACGAACATTAAAAAAGCAATTCGCTAAATCGGACCTGTCCGTTCTCAATTGATTCTCATCTAACCATACTAGCGGCGCGCCCTGATTTCCATTTAAATCTTTATCTGTTTGTGAATATAACAATAACATTAACGATGTATGTTTGTTTGTCCATAGAGGAAGAATGCTACCACTGCATGGCGAGCCTGGTGGCGTCCAAGGAAAAGATGTTCATCACACAAACGAAACTACTCAACGAAGTTACATGGAAGACTGTTATGCAGATTGCTAAGAAACATGCCGTAAGTTCGCATTTTATATAATTAAGTTCTACTCAACAAGCAAAAATATCGTATATTCCTAACTTATACCATTGTCATTGGATGACCTTTACATGACTATTAAACGATAATATTGTCATTAGCTTACTTCTACATGACTATTAAACGATGATATTGTTATGTAATTTAGGCATAATTTGCGTTTTAGAAACGTTTAAGTACCTACTTGACATTTTAAAGCATTAATTTGTTAGTTGAGTAGTAACCGAGCTCTGGTCTGCTCAGGACAGATGTAAACGTCAACGCGCGATCAAGTGAAGTATGTTGCTTCGTGCGTGAAAACGATTTTTTCCAGAAATGAGACCTAACTTGATCGACTTTTCGCCTGGTTCATGCAACGTGCCGGCGATGTCGCACGACTTTGGTCGCACCGACTTGATTGAATTGTCCCGAGTCATGGCGACATCGCTAGTACGCTGCTGGAGCCCTAAACTATATTATAAATTTTGTCGAAATCGTTGGAGCCGTTTTTGAGAGCGCATTGCCGATTACAAACAAATATAAAGGTAGCTCGTATTGTGTATTTTTGATATAATATAGGCCTCTTCTGTCTCGCAAAGCTGGGCAAAGAATAGAAGAGGGAATAGGTCTAGCTAGGCTATCAACAGGCGTATTCCTACCATATTTTTTTCCAAAGTCCGTCATGGAAATGTAGTAAATAAATAATATTTATGTAATCCATTTCTTTAAGTTTAATGTAACCTTTAAAAAGTTATAGGGCTTGTACTGGCTATCAAGCTGATTACAATGTGTCGCAACTAGACATACATAGATAAATATAAACTTTACCTCTTATATTATACTACTTATAAATATGAAATAAACATTTTAAATAATCAGAAAGTTACGACAGTGAACTTCTAATTAACATTTAATTAAGAGAAGTGTAACGTGACGATAATGCTTTACTCCTACCCCCTCGTAACACATGTTTACAGCTCCCACCCCCCCAACGGTGTTTGTGAACGACCCCTTTAGAGAACCCTTGGGTAGATTATGTTTTCTCAAAATATTTTCCTTCACCGTCATATTTTTATACGTACATGATGGCGGGATGTCAGAGTGCCTTTAGATAAATCATAAAGTAATCCATTATTTTTTACATTGCCGTGTAGTTTCCGGCCTAAGAATAGAACCACCGCTACTGGCGAGAACCGCGGGTGTTGCGTCGTAAGAAGGCGATAAAGGGAAAGATCAGGAGGATGGGCAGCAGTATCCTTCTGTGTAGCAGCAATCATCTGCTACCAGCGCTTGCCCAGCGTGGCGATTTAGAGCAAATACCTCCAATAAGCGCACAAAAGTGGCGCGCATTAGGAGAGGCCTATGTTCAGCAGTGGACTAATACAGGCTGACATGATGATGATGATCTTTTACATTACAATTTCAATATACGTTGTTTAAATATACCTACGTATTGCAATATTCAGTAAATTCTAACTCGTTTCTCACTATAAGTCTTTCTCTATGGTTAGCACTTGCTGTTTTGCATAACCAATTTAATTGCAGGGCAATAAACTGTGGTTAATAAGCATATTAATAGGCAAATATTTAATAAGCAAGCAAGGGTAGGGAAAGGCTCTTAAACAGGTACTATCTTGTAAATCCGTCCCACTGCAGGACTAACGGCGGTCTCCCCTTTATTTTTTACTTATCTGTAGCTATAAAAGGCTAATTCTGTAGATAGGAGTCCAGCTAATACCGCCATATCTTTCTGGGCCAACTGTGTAGAAATAAAAACGGGATTTCTATTTCCTAAATACCCATTTCATCCTTAACTATATCTGATGTCCATCTACGACGTATTCAAAACATTGAAATATTTAAACAACTAATCAGGCAGGTTGAGGTTATTCAACAAAATATTTGACTTTTATATCAGTGGAAATGGTTGCGTGTTTACAATCAAGCTAACAAATCTACCTTTTAAATGTTTCTTTAAGATGCTTAAATACTCAAAGTATCTACCCCCAAGGTAAATAGCGTGCTACAAGCGTTTGCGTAAAAAAAGTAACATTTATTAACCCGACTGGCGTTCAGTGTTAGACACCCTTATTATAATTCTGATATCGCCTATGGCACTCGTACGATATCCACGAAAAATCCAGCGAGTAGTTCAGGAGTTCATAACTGGTTTTTGGTCAAAAACTAAGAGTATTTATATATATTTTTTTATAAAAAAAATACTAAAAGAAAGGTTTGTTATTCATTCATTAAAAATGCCTGGTCGATACGTAGGGGTGTATTCTACCCCTTAACAAAGGAATTGTGAAGCACAGGTAAGTGCCATGGGTGCACGCGATAAAAAATACTGTTAGCAATGGATGACAGAGAATTTTTTTTGGTAGGACAAAACGAAAATAATTTTGCATTTAAAGCAGTTGTCAGTTTGCATTTTTTTTGTCTTTTACTCACTTTCCTCTCGCTCACCTCTGGCGCATGGATCACCAATTAGTTTGATTAGGACTTTTTTTTAAATATAAAAGACCGTCGAAGACTTAGTAGATAATGGCTGTCATCCAAGTATTAAAATGTCAAATACTAATTTTCTACCATTAACAAAAATATGAAAGACAAAAAGATTTCATGTTATATCATAAATTTAAAAAAATATCATTTGTTGTTGCGTCAAGGTCTGCCAAAAAAAATATCGGTCCGCCATTTGGTGACCGCTGCTGTAACGTTAAAGATTTTCTCCAATTACCAATTAAGTATTGCTGAGGTTAGGTTAGGTTAGAAATTGGCAGTGTGAAGAGGTGCACCATCCCTGCCGTAGCACAAGACATCGCGTGCAACTTCAGTAGAAGTGGCTATATTGAACACATTATTACACCCTGGACACGCAAAGGGGCTGCCCTTTGTGTAAATATATACATAATGCTACCGTGACGTCTTGTGACATCACAGTTTGTGCTGCGATTTGCAGCAAATATGGCATACTGGTGCAGGTGGTAATAGGTCATATAGGTCTAGAAAAGATGGCAAATAAAGAGAAAATATATAGCCTTAGATAAAGAAACCCTTCGGTCAACAGCACAGACTCAAAAATGTTTAATTTATTCAATGTTTTGATATTCTAATTTAAAAGGTGAATTAAAAGCTTTGTTTAATAAAAACTTAATAAGTTTTTTCTTAGCCGCGCAAATAATTATACGTGTTAAAGTTAACTATTCATAGTTGGGGCGAAAAATTGCGTTCCCTATTATTGACAGCGGTAAGTTAACTATGAACTGTGGCGAAAAATTATGTTCCCTATTATTGACAACGGTATTTCTACTCCATATACTATATCGTAGTAAACGCAATCGATTAGGTAGATCTCGTACTAAGCACACAGATTACGTAAGAGCTTCGTTTCAAAAGAAACACATTATTTGAAAGAAGGATCAAATATTTATAAATGCTAATTCGTCGTCGATATATTTATTCAGACTCCTTTTGCGCAACGCTGTAAGGTCAAAAGGACAACATGTACAGTCGGCAAAAGTGTATGGTCAGAACGAAATAATGAATTTGGTCTAATACATATACAATTAATGATAATTGTGAAACAAGATTAGCAGATTGTATTGCAAATAATTGATTTTATATGCATTTAAACCAAGACTTAAGTGGCAAGACCAAATACATTCCCAGCTTTTATCTTTTGGGACTAATCGGAACTTGTCGCCCATCAATCGGAAATATCTAATTATTATATCAGAATTAACTGGCTAAATGTTCAGGCAAGCCCAATGTTGTTAAGCTGAATTCCTTGTTGTTTGTAAATACTGTTCTGGTTTATTCGCGTAAAGACCTATCGGACATAAAAACATTCATACTAATTAAAAAATAGGAAAGTGTGTTGGTTGATTCATCTTTCTTTCTCGCTGAAACAAAACAAAGAATAGACATGATTTTTTGAATAGAGATAGTTTATAATGAAAGCCATAAAGTGACTAACTTTTTATCCCGGAAAAATAAGTACCACGAGGCCGACGCCCGAGAAAACTTGTAGTTTATAATATTGTTTGCAAATTGTCAGCACAAATCTGCTATAGTTCTCTTCATGCTCTTTAGGATTTTTAGGACCTTGCAAGAACCATGCTGGCTCGTTCCTCGTATACTAGGTTTAGACCTTAATGTCCTTTCGGTCAACACGTAAGTATGACTCATGTCGGCTAGACTAAATGACAGGAAAATAAATATTAAACATTGCAGTCTATGGAGTCGAAGTAAATATTAGGAAAGGTCGTTTATGTTCTATTGATCTTGGTCACTTTAAATAAGATCGTATTTTTTGTTTTTAGAGTTGTTAAAAATTATATTAACGTCTATCGAAGTCCACTGCTGGACAAAGGCTCTTATACATATGAAATAAAAACCTGAATTAAGTTAACGCAGTGATAAAAAGGGTGATGTGAAGCGGATACCAAAAAAAAGATGGATGGATGGGATATGCTATTAATGAAAATCTAATTATAGGAATAAATAACTTTGACCCCAAGTAACATAGGAATAAGATAGGCAAAAGGAGAAGCGGTTTCAAGACTTACAAAGAACGAGGGTAGAACAACAGCCAATAAATAAATATTACCACAACCACCGTAAATATGAGATCGAATCATTAATCAGAATTCAGAACGTTTATAGTAACTAACATAATTATCACATATTTTCACACGTCACGTGTGGCCACACCAACGTGATATAACTATAAACTATCGATAACGATATCTAGAAGGGCACAGCACTATTTATTGACTATGAATAACAAATATTGAGGTGAATGACCAACTATCACAAAATTCATCGGTTCTTCTTAACTTTTACAGATTTATTGGATTTGAAATAAATTTCTATAGTTAGTTATGAAAGATATCCATATCCATATTTACAAAACTATCGAACGAAGTTTGATTTTAATTTAAATATTAGGTACCCTATCAAGTAAATACAATTTTGTAAACCAGATCTAAATAATAATTTCTGTACCGTAAAGCCGTTGGTCCTGCGCCTGATCTCTGCGGTTGTGTCGGATTGCCATCCTATCGGACTATAAGGCTGAGGAAATAGAGAATGCATATGTTGGCACACACTTGTGCACTATAATATCTCCTGGGTAGTTGGCTAACCTCCGTTGAGATTGGCAGCTGTGACTGAAATTTCAATTGATTTTGGACGAAAACGCCGCGATTGTCTCCCTCGTGGAGACGGCCCCTTAAAAGTGCACTAAAAAAGTTTTCGGTAACTTTGTTTACACTGTTTGTGGTTTCGACTGTGCCATCGAGATTTGCAAAAGGTTGCGTCAGACCTGCGAGTGTGACTCACTTGCAATTATCTGTTTGTGTCTTGAGAACAAGTAACCTTTTATTATGTTTTTTTGCTTGCTAAATAAGGTGATTACTGCTTTCTTTTCGATTTCCGCATATCATATTATTTACTGGTACTACTTTTGTAAGAATAGGTCCGCATTGCTGTGTTCCAAGTTCCGATTCCGATTGTCCGCCTGTCTGTCATAGCGATTTTACTCACAGATCGATAGAGACCAGGGCAAGAAAGAGAAAAAGATTTATTAATGCTAGAGAGCTAAAATCTGGCTTGCATAGACATAATATCTATATCGCCGACAAAGTTATGAAATAAAATTAAGTAAAAAGGTGAATTTAAAGGCTTTCTCTTACATGTAAATTAGGAATGTATATTTTTGTTCAACAGTGGACACCTTCCGCCTGATGATGATGATGACTGTAACCCTGTGTTGCTTAGAGCAGAGGATTACCTTTACATACAGTTTCCGTACAGTGTCTGGAATTGTTTGCAGAAGTCGGCGGCGCAGCATCTCACGCGGCTCTCCGGCGCGATCGGCCCCGAGCGGATCTACGCCGACTGGCAGTGGTGGATCCTCGCCGCACTGCCCTTCCCGCACCTTGTGCGAGTCCTCGACTGCTTCTTCCATGAGGGAATCAAGGTAACATAACATAATTGTGAAGCGATGAAAGCCTAGCAGCATGACCCTTGGATTACCAAGTCAAAGGTCGTGGGTTCAAATTCCAGGGTCTCCTCTGTCTTTTCAAATTCATGTGCTATAAATTAATTAACACTTGCTAAAACGGTGAGGGAAAAGACCAGGAAACCAGCACATCTGAGAGATTTTTCAATGGTATGTAGGTCCCAGATTATATTCCTAAATTGGAAATTTATGTGCCGCATGATACGCCAACAGTTTGATGAAAATACAAAGGTTACGTTAATCCAAAATGGAACGTCTATTTCCCCAGGTATTCTACAGGGTGGCACTAGCGATCCTCATCCTATTCAACAAGCATGCATCGAACCAAACCTCGGAGTGGTACGCTGAAGCGACGAAGAATGGCGTCGACCACGCAATAGACAAGTTTTGTAGGAATATGCCCGCATCGCCTACCAAACTATTAAGGACTGCTTTCAGTATAAGGGCATTAAGGTAAGCAAAGTTTTACCCTTCAACAACGGTGATGGACTTCCAAAACCTTATAGAATCGTAAAAGACACTGTTTGGGGCAAGAAAAACTATTGATACGTAATTTAAGCTGTATGAAAAAGGTACTTATTCTTTTTGAACACACATACCAATAACATATTTAACTATCACTTCAGCCTGAAGACGCCCACTTTTGGGCATAGACCTCCCCTAAGGTTTCCATAGATGTCAGTCTTGCGCTGTTCTCGTTCAGCGTAAAATTAAAACAAAACAAAAAACTAAAAGGTTTTTTTTAATATTTAAAAATCTATTATCGTATGTAATTAGACATAGATAGCATAAGTTTTCCATTTTTTCTTTTAAATTCCTATGGTTTTGTTATGAATACTAATTACAAAAAAATATATTATTACATTTAAGACTGAAAGATTCAAACAGATGGAAGATGAAATTTCCCACTTCCTTGCCTTTCATTAATTTACAATGATTACCTTACAAAATTTGGTTCATTAGCGGTCCGTGGCTATGCGAGTCGAATGCATAATTAATTCTCTTCAATCTGAGCATGCAAATGAGTGAATGCGGGTCTGGATAGAATTAGACCCACATTTATCGGATTAAATATGATAATACGAATACCGTCGTCACCGTAATTTTCGCTTTGTTCTCCAAGTTTGCTAAATCAAGATAGATAGGTGTTTTTATTTTATTTTTGTAAGCAGTAAATCTGTATTCTGTGAGTTGTAAATCTGTATTGAGATTAAGAGGTAAAGCTATAAACATGCGTGTTTCAAGTATGTTTAAAGTACGGTCGGCCTTACTTCCTTTAAATCAAGTGCAGTTCTAGCTTTTCGTCATCAACATCATCTATTGCCTGGATCTATCCTTACTTCTTAATCAACGTCAAATGTTAAATGATAATATGTGTGAAGTGCTGACTATACAAATGAAAAGGATTTACAATTGTAACTTTGTAAAAAACGATCGTACTTGACCTATTACTTTCTTTTACAGTTCACAGTACATATCCCGAGTATTCATCAAGACGGAGATGACACTCAAGTCAAAGCAAGTCATCACCGGCACCCGACTGTTCCGCTCCCGGTCCTCAGACAACCTGCCCACCAGCCAGTCTCAAGTCAACATACAAATGATGTCACACACACTTACCATCCGCGAGGTTAGTACCTACTTCGTCATTAACAACACACATTGACAGTAATGACATTTCTTTGACAGGTACAATGACGATATTATAATTATTAATGTTGCTTCAAATTTTTAGGCTGCCATCATTATATGAATGGTATTCATTTTAAATTCAGACAATTTTTAAATAGCAGGAATTTAAATATTGGTATTTTAATATAAGTACTAATTATATTTTATTTTATTGTATGTATTTTAATATCAGCCTTGCCAAATATAATACAATTTAATAACATAATTTATTTGACAGATGTTTATAAAGTTTAAGTATATTTATTTGACAGATGTTTTTATAAAATTTATATTTATTTGACAGATATTTTTTGAAGTTTATACTTTGGTAAAAATATTTGTAATTTTCAGTCGATTGTAATGTAAGCCACGTAGGTTCTATGTTATGCTTACGGGTAGCTTTGATGCTAACAGTCACGATAAATATTTCTAACTACACACTGCACATTCACAAATATATACAAGAATATATTTGTATATCGGTTTATTTTACTTGGTTCGCAGAGAATGTCTGAGGAAACGTGCAAACAAATGGTATTGTACTACGACTTAGGCGTGGCTTTGGCTTTTATTTATCATTAAATTCATTCGATTGCAACCCTAACACGACTAACTTTAAATCGAATTGTCTACAAATTCGATAGTATAAAATAAAATTCTATGTAAGATACATTATTTCGTTTGTCGAAACCACCCGTTATGTTATGTTCGGTCTGTGTAGCCAAGATCTGTGAATGACATGTTGTGTCCGTCGATGTGATCATACGATTCGATTTTACTTCTCATTAGTTAAATATTTGAAACGAATGAAGGATATCGAGAATTCATATCATTCGCTTTGAATGTCTGATTTATTCATGTTTCTATCATTGTTTTAAGTGTGTCTCTCTCTATTTGTACAATATATTTCTTTTTAGAATAATTATTGAACATAATATGTCAATGCTTTTGACATGACAGATGGCATGTGTGTGATACTTTCTCAGGATTCTCACTGAGATACAAATGTACAAAATGCCATAACAAGTGGACATAGCTTGTGAGATTAACACATGTCGAGAGAATATCGATAATAGTGATGTGAAGGTCGCATGTAATCGATTGTTTTGTGTGAGTGCTAACTGTGTGTCGATTTTCCCGTTAGGGCTCACATTCGCCGGGCCCGCGCGCCCTATCGATGGGCGTATTCCCAATCCAAGCGATCAGGTCGCAGATTCTAGACCAGAGCGAAGTAAGATACCAGTATTAAGTCACCAATAAGTGTCGCCCCTATTGAGAGCTTGCGACATATCGATGTTTAGATGCACCGCTTATCACTAGGTGTTTTATTTATTTTATTCTTTCGAAGCGTGTCGCTTTGGGAGAATCCAGTTTTGAAGTTAAGCTTGTTTTTATTTTAATATTTTGCGTTTTATGGTAAGTAAGTGTAAGCTAGTTTGCATGACGGCTAATGTGCGTCTGTTTGTTTATTTTGTTGTTGTATTACACATGTTTATTTTGTACAGTGCCAATACAATAACTATTAAAAGATCTAAAACGAAAATTACTAAAAAATCGACGAACATTTGATCACAATCATTCCCGTCGTCTTAAACAACATTACCATACCAACAACTACCAAAAACGACGCCCTCAAATCTCAAACTTCACAAAAATCGTCATAAATCCTTACTAGTATCATTACCCCACCTGAGTCCTGGTGTTCGCAGAGCCCACGGTCCGCCCATCTGGCCCTGTGGTTCCCATTCCCTAATGCTGTGTTCAGGGATCAACATCATCACGCATCAGACTTAAGGCAGAAGGTTTGACAGAACATTCTGTTCACACCTAAAGTATAACAGGGAGATAGTTGTCGTGGTGGCACTTGAGTAGTTATTTTACTTTTCATTTCAGCACTTGGTATTTTTTTTGGCGGGTTCCGTGGGTTACGTAGTCGCATTTGTTAAAAACAATTTGAAAATTTTAACGTGGTAGATTGGACGAAGACGTTGTGTCGCCCATTTGCGCGTAACCTAAGAGTGTTCCTCTCTTTGGATTACAACCCTTGAGATCTTATATACCAACAGCCCGTGATCTAAAACTTATCAATTATAGGAGGTACTTATTAAAAGATGCGAGTCGGTAATCTAGTATTTTACCCTTATTAAATTATGCAACGATTGACCTGGTGCCATTCGATTTTTTTTCGAGGTATTTTCACTTATTTAGGCCCTGCGCAGACGGCACACTTTTTGTGCGATCGAGTCTGCGGCGCGCAAAAAGTCGGTCGCGGATTTTTCACAGACTCAACGCACATGACGCACATCTTCGATCATTTTGTCGGCAGAGCTGTAGGGACAAATCGTGCAGAGATCGCGAAGATTGCCGACTAAAGTGTGCGCCGTCTGCGTTAGCGCGCGTTGAAGCAAACGTTCAATTTTTTTCACACACTTTTTGTGCGGAGTGGCGCGCCGCGGCGCGGTGCGGTCTGCCCGAATTACACGGATTTTTTGTGCGCCGGACTTTTTGCGCGTCGTGTGCGTTACTGCATATAATTGCATAGGTTCTATTTTCACAGACTAAAAAGTGCGTCACGGATAGTCTGTCGTCTGCGCAGGGCCTAAATATGTATAATTCGCTTGCCATTACACCAACATACAATTTAACTAAATTTCAAGTCCTTAAAGTTTTTTTAAATACCTTTGCTGGTTTTAACAATTTTGTATACGGCTTCCGCCTATTTAAAATGAACACGGTCACCTGCCAATATTTTTTTTATAAAACATTCAACAAAAAGATTAAATAAGGCAAATTGTAAGCGTCTTTCAAAAATCGATTTCTAAAATTAATATATTTTATAAACCCACAATTTTATGAAGATAAATAAGATATAAGAACACTAGATTACCGATTTTCTTGATCAACTGCCTTCTACAAATTATATGCGGGCTCTTGGACTTTACAAAATGTCACGTTGGACAGGTGACAGTTGATAGAATGTAACATAATTATATCGATAAAAGATCTAAACAAAAATGGTTCACATCCCTAGAGTTAAGCTATCAAATGAGGTTTTTTAGATCACGTTAGGTAGAAGTGTAATAATTAATAAGATTTGGTTCCCATTCAAACCCGCGCATGCCGTATTATAATTTGTAATAAGTGACAAAATTGAAATAGAAACAAATTAGATCGTATTTTAGAATATTCCGACCTAATGTAATTCTTTTTCCATCTCTTTCCTACGGATGACCGAGGCAAGTAGTCTTTACAGATTTAAAAATAGCATTTAATCTTTTTTATGATGTCTTTTACTATTTTAAATGTTTTACCTCTTGTTATTCTAGACTAGATTTGTACTAGATTTTTATAATAATTAAATAAATTTCTAGACCCTTTTCTAAATATTCCTAGATAGTCGATGTTGTGACACCTACGGAACCCTTTTAGTGCATGTTACTTGAAACCCCACAATCACTGTACCTATCTAATTGCACCTTATAGTGCCTGCGATCACTTGTAGGTAAATAGTATATGACACCAAATAATTTAGTGTTAGATACAAGTTGCTACCTGTTCTTTGATTCCAGTAGAATTCCTAATTGTAATAGAAAACATAATTTTAATATTAGTATAACATTCATATCATAGATTTCTGTAAAAAGGAAATTACAATTTTAATGTGAAATTACATTCAGCGTAATCATAGTGGCGTGCCTAGTATTTAACAGTGCAAGCCCAAAAACCTTTTTAAAGGTTAAATATACAAAAAAATTGTATCACGTAATATTGTTTTACATAACGACGTGTACTTTGTATGAAGGGCTTCGGAAAAATGTATGGTAGGCACGCTTCTAGCTATTCAACTCATGGTCAAGCATTAATTTCGTATTAAATTCATAACTGTAGCTGGAATAGTTATCTCATACATTTTACTATTTATTTCGGGCCTGTTTCACTTTACCAGAAAGTAACATTTAAGATCCTGGCAGATGATTTCGTATAACTCTTTTCTGTTTTTGAATATGCCTATCCGCAGAATTTGGAACACTATTTGAAATTTTGGAAAGAATAAATCGATTACGAGCGGGATTTAAAACTAATGTGTAAAACCCCCAGTCGCTGTGCCACTAGGCTATTCGTAACCCCGCCCGTTTAATCAAAATTCTCTCCTACATTCCGTCTCAGATGGTAGTGACATCTATCCTTTATACCGAGTACTAAGCAAGCATACTATCTATCTAACTATCTGGTTTGGTAACATAATTTAGATACCAAACAGATTTGGCAAATATTTTAACGGTTACTTATACGAGTACATTATTTGAAAACAGAATACTTACATTCTTAAAAATCGAAATTAAATAAATATCTACCGAACTAAAGATTACCTTTACTGTTATTCTAAATGGGATAATAGTTCCTAGGACGTATTGTAAAAAACTAGCTTGCCTCTCTTCATATATCGATGTCGTGAAACTGGTTCAAAAATGAGCTATTTGTCTGTTTTTAATTTGGGCTACAAAATGCAATGTGATCGCATTATGCAAGCTTTTGTTTTTGTACGTGGCAATTTAATTTAGGTAATTTATAAACGTTTTCATTTTATTAGCGAGAACAGAAGATTGGTAGCACTGTTTGCGATAGCATTATCTATTTACGATCCTTAAGACTTTAATATTATATATTAAAAAAAATATAAATATTGAATATATATATAGCCTAAATTAAAAGCACGTTAATATTTCGTTGTTTCATCTTCTTTATGTTGCATGACATGTCCTTGTATGTACATTGTTCCCGTAAATCATTTGTGACGAGTTTAATGATAGTGCAATGACGCAATCAAAAACAATAGAATACATTATATTATTATTTTTTGGTAATATTTAATTTTTTTTGGTAGTATTTAATTATTTTTTTGTAATATTTAATCATTTTTGATAATATTACATATTTTTTGGTAATAGGTATTTAGAATTTTTAGTAATTTACTCAAACGTCCTGATTTCAATTTTTTTTTTAAACATGCGTAGTAAGCGTATGCCATTGTGACGCGATCTATAAATTATAAAATATATCTAATTATTTTTAAGCTAGGGATGTATGTGATATTGCACTATAATTAAAGAGAAAGTAGACCTGTATGTGTTTATATCTAGAGCGCACTACAAACACTAGTCACTTGTACACGTTTACTAATAACCACCACTAACTGTGAACTGTGACGTCAACAAGATGTTGCCAGCAAAAGAAAAAAAATATTAATAGCAATATTAAATTTTAAATAAGATATTTTAAGCCTTGAATGTCATTTTAAACATTGGTTTAAAAATAAATTCGTTCTTTTTTTCATTATTTGCCATTACTTTGCGTATATGACAAAAAATTTGACGTCATTATCGCATAATTTGTAATGTCATATAATTTTTATATAAAAAAACTAGTAAACTTAATATAATTATGTAGAAAAAAATATAAAAGATCATATTATAGCAAATCATTCATGTCTGGTAGTTAAATTTCAAATTAAACTTATAAGATACTTTCATGAATACTTAAAATAATCAAAGCAAATATTGTAGTTCATCGTTAGACTTAGCAACCATCATCTACAATAGCCTAGTACTTCAAACAACCAAAAACAACCGTCTAACACTTTTCTCCTTCCAGCTGTTCACGCTTTGGTCGTGGTTACCGGTGCGCATCACGATGTACCAGCCAGTACTACTGTATACAACAGAAGAGCATGGTTGCTCGTTAACCACTTTCTACGTGAGGGTTGAGCATCATGAGCCGACGCTGCTTATGATCAAAACTTGTAATAACGAGGTGAGTTAGATATGTTAACTTATGTAGAATATGGTTGCCGTGATAGCCTAGTGATATGTCTGTTGACTGGCAAGTCAGAGGTCTCAGATTCTCTACTCATGTACATATTACTGAGATCAGAAAACTATCGATTATGGCGCTTTATCTACCACACTTACAAAAATCAATTTCTAACCTAGCATTAAAACATAATTAGCGCATGGATTACGATAGAGCTCATTAACGTTAATTAACGTCTCTAAGTGCGAAAGTTAGTAAGACTACACCTACAGCAATTTCCCATTTTTTTTTAAACTAGAAGTCGTTTTCAGTTTTAAGTCGTGGTTTTCAAAAACCAGGGATGCGAGCAAGGATCTTTTTATCGAACGTTTATTAATATTAAACGTCAAGTTTGACATAAAGTTATTAAATTCTGTCACATTTGACGTTTAATATCGATATATTTTCGATAAGAATTCGATAAAAAGATCCATGCTCGCACTACAGTGGTTTAACGGAGCATTTGCTGCAGAAAATATTACAATTGTTCGATAATACATTTCAGGTGTTTGGCGCATACTGTTCAACTCGGTGGTTTGAGCGCAACCAGAAGGATGAGCGCGGCAACCGACAGGCCTACTTCGGCACCGGAGAGACATTCCTCTTTAGGTAACTTTAAATCTATCTATAAAATAAAATATCATTGTAAAGCAACAAATTTAATTCCCGTTTTAGGAAAATTGTCCGTTTAGAGAAGTGTGAGATTTGATATCGTTTAAGTTTGTATGGAGAAGAAGTGCAGAAAGCTCAAATTTACGCGTATTATATATTTATACATTTATTTAATGAATTACGCTCCAATTTCGGTCACGGCATGGACCACTTGGCATTATAAATACCCCCCTAATGATGACTTATTATTAGGTGACCTAACTTTTCTATACAAATAAAAAAACATTGAAAATAAAAATAGAAAAAATATATTAATTTTTTTAAATTATTTATACATATATATTTTAATTTTTATATCGTGCTCAGTGACCTCCAATGAGAGACCTTCCTATGTCCAGCAGTGGACTGATATAGGTTGATAATGATAACTTTAAACTTTAATAAATTAACACAATATATTTCTGCAGTGCAAGCAAAGTTACTTAAATTTGAATTATTACCTACCTACCTACTAATACATTTACTAATAATATACTATAATATGTATAATTATATAAATATGCTTAATAATATTGTTCTTGGGGAACATGTTCCCATAACATTAAATCTAAGTAATTTAATTTAATTTATGAGTTTGAAATTTATTGATTGTTCTTTACTGAATCGATAAATTCTTCTACAAGAAAAATGTAGAAAATATTTTAATTTCCTTTAAAGTAATAAAGAATATCAAGAGTTATAGCTTATAATTTTTTTTCGTCTTTATTAAAACTCATAAAATAGTTTTATGAGAATGTAATTGAACTTAAGTATTATTATGCTATTATTATTTTAATATAAACTCAATACAGTGCAAGCTATAAAATAGGATTATATCAATTATTTATTTCATTTATCACGCTTTTTATTTATAATAATTTATTATATTATCAGTTAAATTATTACACGGTGGACATGAAATATTAAATTATTTATTATTATAAATATTTTTCTAGTTGTATTTTTTCAATATATTAATTCTTTAATTCAATGGCTCCTACTTATAAGGTATAATTACGATTAATTTGTTGCTGAATACGTCAAAAAGTAGAATTTTCTAATTAGTACCTTATATTATTATGTTAGTTTTCGGCTTATTTTTAAAATTAAATAGTACAAGAAGGCCTTTGCTCAGCTTGGGATAAGTTGTCTTTTTATAAGAATAAAAAAATATTGTTACGTTTTCAAAAGTTACATCGTAAAATGTTTCTAGTTATGCTTTATTATATTTTATGTATATTTATTGGTGGTCTTCGGGTAAATGGTGGGATATGCTTTTCATATATTTGTTCTAACCTGTTATATTGTAAATATGTGGTTACTAATCCTATAAACCTCCCCTCCCCCCGCTCCTTCACAAGGTTGTTCTAATAAAATTGTGTGCAATCCGTTTTTATTGATGTTGTTGCAATAATTGATAGTGTGAGCTTTTATCTTTGTTTATTTATGTGTGTATGTGTTTTTTTTTGTGTGTGTCTTTAATATACTGTTGTATTTACATATAATTGTATGTTTATCGAATTATATCACATTTTTTCTTAACATTCTTAAGTTGTAAACAATCTTGGCACGTCATACATGGGCATATTAAATGTTAATTATGTTTGTAAAGAATATAACTAAGGTTATTTAAAAAGCAATTTAATCGTAATAAGTTTGAACTTAAAATTCCGCTTACATTTAACTTAGTTGTATTTTTATAAAATATTTTTCAATTAAAAGTAGTGTTAAGAATGTTTTCAACTTAAGTCAAGTAAAAAAAAAGATATAGACGTGTAGACCCCTTACAAAAACAAGATAATATCACACTGACTGTTTAAAATAATAATAATACTTATTGTTTAAAAAAAACGCATTTACGAAAAATGTTTGGCACTCCCATCACAATTAATATGTACATAAACCATAGCATGTTGCATCAACCCTTCATTCGCTTGCAGCCTTTACCCGGAGCGTGCAAAGTACCCGTGGGTCGGATGTGCCACCAACGCCGACGGGAAAGGAGAAGAAAGGGTCGCGCATGGATCAGAACTGTTCATGGCGGCAGATTCCAAGATGATCACCATTGGCGGAGGGTCAGTTTACTACATTATTTTATATTCCAGCTTGCATCCCAGCCGCGCCAAATACCCTTGGGTTGGATGCCTTGAGGATAAGAAGGAAAAGGTGGAGGGGGAAGCAGAAGCGAGGACTCCTCACGCCAATTCACTGTTCATGGCCGCTGATAATACTATGGTTACCATCGGTGGAGGGTATGTCGAACCCCAGTGTGAAAAACTTGAGCGGTTGACTTTGTTTTTATGTGTTGTACCTACTAACACGAAGGCCCCTTAGTAACGCCTCTTTGTCGCCGGGCCTACTGCTAAAAAACCATAGAGTTTCAAAAATAACTCGACATATGAAAACATAGTTTAAAATGTCGTAGTTATAAGGTTTTAAAATCTCGCAAAATGAATATCGCTACGATTGTTGTATAGGCCTTTCGATCATCGTCGATACATCGACGTTTAAAACTATGACGCACGTGTAGTGCCTTCTTTGTCTAGCAAAGAATGTGCAAATACTTTCACAGTTCAATAAAAAAATATTAAATAGAAAAATATATAGTTAACATTATGTATAAAAATGAGAAGACTTGGTTTGTAAGATGCATTTTCCTTCTTATTCATATAAACTGCTCGGCGGCAAGACTTGTCTATGGTGTGTGCGAGCCTTACGTTTAAGACTCCCGTTTTTGTTGTGGAATGATTGTCAAGCATGCGTATTAAAGTTGGATCCGATACTTAATGCTTATGCGCACGACGATCTATAACGCGCTATTAACGTGCGTTCAGCGCTGCAAAACTTGAAAAAAATAATGCAGCACATTTTTGTTGCGTTACGCGCGTCAACAGCGCGTCGTAAACGTCGCAGTGTGTATAGGCCCAGAAAGTAAAGACTTCTTATAAATAGACCTCTCATTAAGTGTTGATGTGTTTTTGTTTGATTTTAGTGTTATTAACAACACAACCTCTCACGCACCCAAAATCATTCTCATTACACTTTGAACCAGGATATAATTATATCAATTTTTATGTTGGTCTTATATATTTTTGTAACTTACAGTGACGGGCAAGCGATCTGGATGGATGAGAACATTAGGTTCGGGAAGACTGACCGCTGTTCCACGTTCAACAACCCGCCGCTGTGTCCCAGCGGAGACTTCGAGATCCGAGTGCTGGAAGTGTACGGCTTCTCCGGGGCGTAGGCCCCACAGGAGTGAAATAATCTCGATATCAGCATAGTTTCATATCCCCGTGTGATAAATGTTGTGATCGCTTCAGGCTCAGGCCGAGCGCTTGTGTACGTGTGCGTGCCGGTCGAGGTCATCAATAGATTGTCAGGGATTTTCATTCACGCATCCGACAATATCTCGCCAATCTTTACACGTTATTATTCTTAATTAAGCGCGATGTACTATAATAAGTACGAACTGCTTAATCCTCACAATATTTTAGTGAAAATCCCCCACAAATGAGATGTATTGATCACCCTTTGCCGTTATAACAGACTGTGTAGATGTATTCCTAATATTTATTCTACAAGTTAATCGAACCCCGTAGCTGTCCTATTCGATTCAAGCTGTCCGTTCAAGACAACGAAAACGGGGAATGTAGGTTGTTTAAATATTTACTCGTGTTAGATTGTGTAAGTACAAAAAATTTTGAATGTATCGTACCTACTCTTGATGGATTAAAATAATACGCTTATTAAAGCAATATGTATTTGTGGGGTACAGCCGTGCGGTGGACGCTTCGATGCGAACATTCCAGTGATTTGACTTGGTTAGACTCAATGCGATCGACTACTATCATACAATACAACATCTTTGAGGAAACAATTTTAGTTTGTATGACACAAGAAATTCGGTCCAAACTACAGTATTTTGGTATCCTATAGTATGTTTCATAATCGTGTAAGGTTTTATACTCACAGTAATTTTGTCATTGCTCACAAAAATGTACCAAAGAGTTTTTATCGTAGAGTGATTATTGTTCTTGTGGCGTGATGCTTTCCAATGAACCACGGAGATGTGATTAGCCCTTGATTTAAGAATACATTAATATATCGCAATCTCCTTGATTCTACGATTAACATCGCGCTTACGAACAACTATATAGTATTTTATCACGTTTATCTGAAAGTAGACAGCGATTGTCATCCAATTTTCGCCCTTATTACGACGAGAAAAGGTACAACACGATACTGCCATCTTTCGCAGTCAGAATAGTATTATTTATGTATTTCAATGGTGTGCCAAAATCGGACCATAAACGAATTGGCTTTATTTTGAACTCCAGACTACTTCTGGACGTATTTCTTTTCTACATAAAATTTATGTAAAAGTATTTAATTAACACATTTGTTTTTTATCGACGAAACGTAAGTGAATTAGGTTTTTTAGAAGAAGTTTAATTGTGTCGAAATTATTTTAGTTGTATTTAATTTGTGTTCGTTTTCGGGGGCAGATGTGTCGTGTGTCTTGTTATGATATCTGTATGAAATATGGTGATACAAAGTTTTATCAACTATTCCCGCTATTGATTAATAAAATATATCGTGAATAAAATATGAAGACGCGGCGCGTACGTATATAATATAGTTATAGTATTGATTATATAATAATAATAAATTGAGTTACATTACATTCGACACGTCAGCTCCCATTGATAGTCGAACAACAAATGATCGTTTAGCAATGCAGGCAACGTGTAGGTAAAGTCGGTTACGTCATCATTGTGTACATTCGTACACCAATTTACATGCAAACATATCCCTCATGGTACAAAGGGGTACAACTTGCGTTCGTATCACCCGCGGCTTTTTCCGCTACGATTTTTTGTAAATATTATTTTTATACAGTCTTTTAACTATCTTACCATGTTACACAACTTTAACAGTTTAATTGAACTAAAGCCTCGAGGCCCGAACGGATTGTTTTGTAAAAAGTTCACATGTACCTGAGAAATGTGTTTATATATTATGTGAAGTTGTGAATGTCGTTAAGTATTGTAGCCCATACACAAATATTATATCGTTCGGTTAATATAGACATTCTAACTTTTTGAATATTTATAAGGTATTTGATTTTGGAGGAGGTTAGATTAAGATAGCGATTTGAACGATCATAGAATTTTACATGATCTGTTGAACGTGAAGTTGCCTTGATAACTCTATGGCCCTTTTATGAAGGACAAATCAATATTACATCAAATTATGGTTGTAATTAAATTGTTAGGGTGGTTTCATGGTCGCTATTTAAAGGACTGTGCGTAGCGAAACTAGGTCTTGTCATGGTACTACATGCTATAGTTATTTTGTTATTCAGAAGCCTAAGACTCGTTTTAAATTCAAATTATTTATGTAACTTATTGAGTAGGTAACATGTAACGTTTTATATGTATGTTATAAGCGTCTCTTTGCGGGCGACATTTTAACGGTCACATGTTTTTTTGTTTTAGTTTATGTACGATCTGTGCAGTCGGAGATGTGACTAACATGGGATACAGCACAATGTAATAATAATTTTGGAAAACTTATGTTGTGTGTTCTAAATGATTGTGGTTGAGATACTTCTATGATTTTATTGTGGGGTTGAAATGTGGTGGAATTAGTAATTGTGTATAGTGATTTATTTCAACGTGTGTAATAAATAGTAAGACAGCATAATGCCTAAATCCCACTCTGAAATCATGGAGGTACACATTGTCAGTCGCTAGCGATTTGTTTAGTGGACAGCTCCAGCCGCACAGTTTCCGTGTGGATATATTTATGTTGTAAGCAGTCGCCCGGACAGAGACGCCTCGCGATAATATGTTGCTGTTAGCCAATTTATCGTTGATCAGTGTAAAGTCTAGTCTTTATCCTGTTTTTATTATCTCTAACGATATAATTATTATGTAAACTATATACAAATTGATATTTAAAAAAAAGTTCGTGCGTTTTTTGCCCTAAGGCACGTAGGCTCGTGGTTAGTTAGTATATAAGTACATTTAATATATGTAAATTTATTAATCTCCTTTTTCCTTTTCAGTATTGTGTCGTTTTTTTATGTGAGGAGCATATCATTGTGAGGAGTATGTGAGGCATGGTTGTAGAGAGCTTTGTTTTGTTACGTACTGTTACATTCGAATAGTTTTAGTCCGCCGCGCACGCGACGGTGTAAAACTCGTTTATGGTAATGTAAATGTTGCTTCATAATGTGTAAAAAAATATATAATCCTATATACATGTTGTTGTTTTATTCTTTGAAAATAAAAAATAACAGGGTGTAGTGCTGTATCGACAATTCAACACACACTCCCCCACACGTACAACGATGCCATCAATATAATACGACCTTGAGACCTGCATTATGTTGTTGGCAATGGTAATTGTTACTTTTATGCTGTACCTGTCCCAAAAAAATTATTTTTTTATTGAGATGCGTGAAAGTGACGTTGATTTTTTTTTATGGACAAGTTCCCTACACTAACCATATGAAACGCAACTCATACTGGCAGATACTAAGTTATTTCACACCAGAGGTAACCGTTTTTACCCTGGTCGAGCCAATATGTTGCTGAAACCAGCATGGTTCTACTATCATAAAAATTAAATGATGTTGAGCTGTATCAAAAATAAAAACAAGGAATTTAAGTGTAATGAATGGATGAATGAAAATGGGGATGAGGCTAAACTAAAATGTATAAAAAAATAATAATCACAGCAAATTAAAAACTATAAGGAACATTGGTGGCTATGCTAAGATAAATATATCTTCCTTCTAGTATTTGATATAGGTAGGTACATCTAAAACAGGTTAATAATATTAAAAAAATGTGCATCAGTATATCAAAACATTTTATTATTATGAATCAACATTATCTATTAGCCTAGTTCTATAGTTGGCAGTTCTATTACACACATTTGCTTTCAATTCCTTGTCTGAAACAAAACTTATAATGTCCTCGTAATCTGACCCAATAGTATCCAATACTTTTAGCAAATCTTCATCTGTACATTTTGATAAATAATTACAAATTAATGTAGCCAATGGTGGCTTGACTTTTAATACAAACTCTTTTAATTCTTCTTTATCATTTTCTTCAAAACAAGACCCATTTTGATCAGATTTTATAATACAAACAGTAGCTTTCCAAATATTGTAACTTTGCTCTAAATATTTCTCAGGTTCACAATTAATTTGTAAAACTTTTAATATTGTGTTTGAAGACTCAATAATATCAACTAAATCTGTATCAATTTCTTTTTGGACAACCAATTTATTCTCATAATAACTTAGTACAAGATTTATCATAGTTAGAACATTCTGTTTACTGTTAACAAATATATCTGGTGATTTATCAAAACCAATTAAGTTCAAAGCTATCTGTAGACTTATAAACAATATTCTTTCCATCTCATCTTTTACATGCAATTTTTGTTTCTTTATTAATTCAGTAAATGCTGTTATCACTGAATCTAAAGCTTCTCTTACAATGAAATGAGTGAAAAACTTAGTTCTCAACTTTTCTATATTACAGTATGAACAAACAGTATTAAAATTTTCTAAGGCAGTCATCAAAAGTTCTTTATTGGAAGAATTATTTAAAATAAAGTATAAGGCAGTTGAATATTCGATGTTTATCAACATGTCCATCATGTTTGTTAACTCTTCATCGTCCGCTAAAAACAAACACGCGCTAATTAGCCGTAACAATTGAACTAATACTAAACTATCATCAGTGTTTATGTAGTCTAGGAGAACTGCTAATAAATTGTCCATCTTCATTAGTACGTTCACTACTTCCTTTTGGCAGCACATATTACCGATAATGCCGACGATTATTTCTATAATCCTTGGTATTTCAATGACCGGTAGCGCGAATTTGAATAACTTCAAGACGTCATGTTTCTGAAGAAAGAATACAACATCTCTCTCAGCAGTCATGTCCCAGAGTATGCAGAGATCATCTTCAAACGCTTTTTCTTTAATTTCATCTTTTAATGTGTCCAAATTAGCAAGTTTTAATAAAATCTTTAGAACAAAGCGTTCACTGTATGCAGTATCGCCTATCACGTCACCAGCTACAGAAGTCGGATTCTCAGCTTCTTCCACTTGTTCAGGCTTCATTGTTGTTACAAATATAGCCCTCAAAACCAACAATGCACAAGATAAATAACTTTTGATAAAATTACATCGGCCTCCAACAACTCTGATATCACTCAAACCAAAATGACGCGGAGAATCAGAAAGTAAAATACGTAAACAACTAGAGGATCTGTATCTGTCACTTGTCATTGTCAAAGTGTCATTGACCATTGTCCGTTCAAAAATAATAAACCAATACATTGGCAGAATCATAGTGTAATTGCGATGGAGCCATTATAATAAAATTTGGATTGGAACCATATTTTTTATATTACAAATTGGCTTCGATCATGAAAACATTAAATATACCAGCATAAAAGTAACAATATCGAAATTATGAAACATTACGTTCGGGACGGGATTTTAACCCACGACCTACTAGTTTACCCAGTAGGTCGCAATCGCAATGCAATTAAATGCTTGCAAATGTTTTCTCGGGAACCGCATCGTGGCTTCTTTAATTTATGTATATAATATGTTTTTCTCAAACTCGTCAATTAAATTTCGAAGTAGTAGTAGAAAAAATGCCAGAATTTGCTAATTAACATTTTATATATGAACCTAGTCCCTCCCTATCGCATAGTAGTAGTGGTAGGTACCTTAAACCTTTAAACATCAAGAAAAAAAGACACAAAAGGAAACGTCGGTTTCACGCGGCAGTCAAACATACCGGCTACCCCGTATATCGTAATTACCCCAAGGCAACTTATAGAAAAAAAAATACAAAATCTTTACGGGACACAAAGAAAAAATTACCAAAAATATAATTTCGCTACCTACCTATATTATTATTATTACTTAACACTTTGGATGTTAAGTATATCTGAAAATAAAGATTTATTATCCTACTACTATTATAAAGGCGAAAGTTTGTAAGTATGGATGTATGGATGTTTGTTACTCTTTCACGTAAAAACTACTGAATGGATTTGAATGAAACTTCACCACAATATAGCTTATACATCAGAATAACACATAGGCTACAATTTATCAACATATCATGCGGGCGAAGCCGCGGGCGGAAGCTAGTTATTATTATATTTCCTATAATGGTTATCCTAATATGATAAGGCTTTACAAAATCTCACTCTCTTAGTAAATACATTGTACTTGTACCTGTTAATATGATATCATTACTTAAAATTTGTTGGTGTACGTACAATAAAGTTTATTCTATCTATCTACATTACTATAAGACCATTGGAAAAGGCATGTGTTAAAATTACGTGGAAAATCAACATAAGATCTAAGATTAAGTCTTACAAATCACAAGGCTCCTTTTTTATTACTTAGGCCCCTCACCCACGGCGACTTTTGGAAAGTTACTTTGGAAGTTTGGACTATCACAAGACCTATAAGCTATTAAAGAAATCTCTCAGATTTATCAAGAGTCATTTAGAGATCAGATTCTTACAAAGCACTAGGCCTTAACTACTAAACCACTTTTGAGCACAGCTTAAAACTAGATGTTGAGTCTATTGAGTAATCATCACAGCTTTTATAAATTAATTAAATTCTGTTACATATTTAAAACGTCTTTTCCTCAATTTATTCTTGAGGGATTTGCGATCATTTTGTTTTAAATATTGTAGCTCAGCTGCTTTCTTTAGATATTTAATTTCTTCCTTTCCTGTCACAGGCCTGAACTCCAGTTCCGCATTACCAATTTTCAGATATTTCTGATCGATCATGTTACTGAGTAAAGCTTTTGCTGTGTTTCCCCCCATTTTTAGACGGATCCATCCTTCTTTTTCACCTTTATTGAAGTCTATAAATGCTATATCTGCAGCTGAAAAAAAAAATTATTAAAACTAAGCTTAGCTTAATTTTTGTAGAAAGTAGAAAAATTAAGATGGTGTTTATGCTCTTATTCACGCTCTAAACTAATTGAGACTGCCTTTCTCTCTCTATTTCTAACAGAGATCATTAGAAAAGAATAGAAGATTTTTAGTAGCAGCACAGAGTCTAGAATTGTGCCCGGTTAATGGCAATAGGCTCGCTCCCTGTTACATGGGACTTGTATCATAGCCAGCGAAACGTGGGTGTACTACATACATATTTGCCTACGCCCTCTGGGGAAAATAGGCGTGAATCTATGGTATGAGTTATTTTACCTAATGTTTTAAGTGCTTTTTTTACATCTTCTCTAGTAATTACATGTGTGACTTTAAAATGCAATAAACCTCCTCTAGGCAATGTTCCAACTCTGTTTTCATACATATCATAATAATTTGTATCATAATGTGTGTTTTGACTGTAATAATTATAGTATTCTCTGCCCCTCATTACTTTGTATTTCTTTAAATCTCCTTCATCAACTGTCTGTAAACAAAACATATAAATCATTTAGTAAAAACTATATTTTGTAATGAAATTAATGTATAGTATTTTGGGGGGTAGTTCCGCTTATGGGGTAATTACGATATATGGGGTTATTCCGAATTAACCTTGCTTAAAACAGTGAAGGTAAACATCAACCAGCTCATCTGAGAGATATTTTCGATGATATATAAAGGCTTGTTAGAGACTTATGTGCAGTTTAATCTCTGACACCAGGTCATCCATCAGCCTTGGAATAACAAAAAGTCTGAATCTAGTTAGGAGAATCTTTTGACTACTTAAATCTACAGCGTGTAACAGAAGTCCGAAATAATACTTAGAATCACCTGTGAAAATATTGAATGCAAAAGAGGCATTTTTTTTTCATATAAAATAATTCTTTTGATTTTATTTTCTTTAATAATGACAGATTTCATTGTCCTACGCGTGCCTAGTATAATAATAATAATTTTATAATAATTTTATTTATTTATAACTTTTTACAATAATATAAATAACTGCTATAACATTATAAAAATTATCTTAAGATCGCTAATATAGGTTTATTATTCTCTAAATTAATATTATTTGGATAACTTAATAATATAACAATGTTAGTAATATACAAGAAAGTTATGTCACTATTTATGGAACTTGTAGCGACCTGCCTGAACTAGATTTATCTCAATCTGTGCTTATTTAAAGAATTTATTGAGGGTAAATAACCGGATTCGTGTTGATTTTTCTTTCAGCTGATTTCTAGAACTGTATTTGAAAGATTTTGGTGAAAACTTGACCGTGGTTTACTCGAGTATTGTTTGGGGTTTGGTTCCAAAACCTATACTCAAGGATTGTTTATAGGGTACCTTATACGCCCTTGAAGTATTATTTCGGACTTCTGTTACACGCTGTATAGTCATGGATGCGGATGTAATCATGTTATGGGAAAAGGCATGAATTTAAGTATGTAAATCTCAGGTAAACATTTAGAAATTAGTTATTAAGCAATCATAGGCATAGTCGCCCGAGGATATAGCGCGACCCCAACCCCGCACGTCTAGACTGCGTCGTGTGCCGGCGCGGTTCTGTCATATTTAAACGCCTTTCGAAGGCTAGCATGTTTTGTTTTCTTTGACAGTCATAAGCGATATTGAAGATAGTAAAAAAATTTTTTTTTCTTTGTTGTCAGTGTTAGCTATGAGGAGTTAAGCTGTATTGTATACTTACTATTTTATTACTAAAACTAAATGATGAACAATCTGTCAGATCACTCGCAGCTATTGAAGGAGGTCTGGGATGTTCTTTGTCTCGATCCTGACCTTTATTGTCATCATAAGAAAGTGAGGAATCAGTGTCTTCATCATCATCTTCAGCTGTTTTGCTTACATTAGGTGGAATATCACTTTCTGAACCAACATTGTCTTGGCTTGGCATTATTGAAGCATCCATTTCTCTTTTAGACTTGTTATTGTTAATAATTGCTAAGTCTTCCTCATTTTTGCTGTTTGTAATTGATGAATTGTTATTAACAGAATCAATTTCTTCAAATTTAGAAAAACTATTATGTCCAATGTCCAAAAGTTCAAATGATTTGTTGTTTAAGTTTGGAACAACACATATTTCTGAACCATTCTTTATGGTTTCTTCATTATTAGTGTTATTAACATTAAGAGAAGAATCATTTTCAGGTTTTCCTTCTGGATATTGCATGTTGCATTCAATTGAAGTACTACTCTCTTTATTTCGCACTTCATAGGACATTATCGGCTTTAGCAACGGAGAATCTGTGTTTTTAACTTCATTATTAATTATCTGCTCTGGAGAAGCCTGCATAGTAATATGTTCATGAGCCATACTTCCATCAATATTTGCCTTATCTCCTGCTTCATTAAATTTGTTATTAATACGTTTTGAATCGCTTATACCCTGTGAATCTTCAAAACTTAAGTTCTCTAAGATTTCGGCACAAAGAAATGCGTCTTGCCGTTTTTCGGGTAAGCATCGTTCGGCTTGTGCGTTCGGCTTTTCATTACCCTCTGTTGGTGAAGTGAGGTTACTATCTACACCTATTTTTGTAGTCATTTTGCAAGAATAACTCTTTTGTATTCGGCTTAACAAATACTAACAATTAAAACGTAAACCGCACAGTATACGACGCGAAGCAGACTTGAAGTAATTTATATAGCAAAATATTGTAGGCAAATAATCAAAACAAACAAACAAATCAACAAACAATCCCCTTGACATTGACAAATTTGACATTGACACTTAAGACGATTTTTTTTTCAGACCGAGACAACGACACAGTGATGATTAATAATGACCCATAAACCAATGGGTGATAGACGGTCCACGTGCTATCGATGAATAGGTAGGTACACATGATTGTATTTTATAATAATGCTTTGAGTTTCAATGTTTTCACTTTAGCATTAGTATCATGGACAGCTTTACTGTTTTCAAAGCCATCTTGGCGAACTTTGGAAGTTTGGTTGGATTAGCTTCGATCTAAATAACGGTTCATTTCTGAATACGGTCGGCCCACAGCTTATGGTGCCCAAGTCTATTCATTTCTAAACACTTCAATGGCGTGTTGATGGAATAGTTTTCGCCCAATGGCGTGTTGATGGAATAGTTTTCGTAGCAGAAATACCAAATGACAAAAAAAATCAGTCTACACGCTATTGACACACACACACTACTAAGGCCCAATTTCACCATTCACTTTATTAACCGAGTTTAATAAAACTAAGATAATCATCCATACACAATTTGCAGTTCTGAACTCAGTTAAACGCTTGAACAGTTTAACTTGATTGATCGCGTTTACTGTCAGTGGTGAAATAGGCTCTTAGACACCTGAACTCGCGCCCACAACCTCATGTGTTAAGGTACCCACCGTATAAGTCAGAATCTAGTGAAGTACAATACCTACTCCTGTTTCCGACTGAGCCGAAATTTTGCATGTTAGTTCAGTTCCGATGACAATGCATTTTTACGCTAAGCATGACTAAATCGACGAGAAGGGTAGAGCATTAATTACCACGCTAGCTCACTGCGGGTTGGTATAACATCATATAATTGTCATAACAGCAACGGGGACATTATATTGCTTATCAAGAGGAGAAATAAGCATATGCTGTGCTATCATTATCTTGGATCTTGGGTAAGAAATAAAACAACAAAAATAATCCTTATAAGATAAAATTTAATGATAAGTGTTTCAGTAACAAATGAAACCTCTGTTAAACAGCTTCGATTCATTAACAAACAGTAGATTGTATTAAAGATTACCTTTAAAATACTTAAAAGCAAAAACGAAAATCTATGGTTAAGCATAGAGTCCTTATATGGTAGTTATAACTAACTGTCAGCTGCTTTAACTTTCCTAGGTGGCCCGCTATCGTCGTTGTCGTGCCTTCGTTTCTTACCATGGTATTTGCTCCCACCCTTCCTACCCTTATTGCTTTTGAAATTTTTCATATTCTTTCGTCGTTTAGACATTTCTTCGACAGTTTTCTCTAAGTATAACTTTTCTTCCTCGCCTTCTAATACATTGAAGACAACGTCTGCTTCAGCGATCTTCATTTTGTTGTCAGTCATTTTTTCTGCTATATCTTTGGCTGTATTCTCTTTGGAGAGACGTACCCATCCTTCCTTGTCGCCAACTTTGAAGTCTATGTATGCTATGTCGGCACCTGATTAGAAACAAACAATTGAATTAATACAGGCCAGTTTAGGAATATCAAAGGCTTGGAATCGGTTTTAAACAAACCGGTAATTAATTAAATTGTATAACCGGTTTTGTGTGGCACCGTCACAATAGATCAATAATTCCGGTCGCAGTGACAGCCCTCAAGGCTGTGAGGGCTTTAATTTACAAAACAGACAGACAGCGGCAGACATTACTGGGTACCGTTACATATAGTATATGCTGCCAATACTTATTAATATGTGCTAACATAAACGGAATTTTGGACGAAGCAATTTTACGTCGAGATATCGATAAGTTTTATGTTTAGGTAATAAATTCCTAACTTTCGAAAAAAAAACATAAGTAGATCTTATTTTACCTATCTATCATACTGCGGCAAAAGAGTTAGAATAAGGCCTAAGAATAGAACCACCCCTACTCGACCCGCTGGTGTCGTAAGAAGCAACAAAGAGATTGCGGGATGGGATCCGGAGGATGGCCAGCAGCATCCTACTGTGTAACAATAAACGATCGCCAACCCGCTTGCCCAGCGTGGCGATAATTATTGGAAAATACCTCCGATGAGCGCACAATAGTGGCGCGCATTAGGAGAGGCCTATGTTCAGCAGAGGATTCCGGTTCCAAGAGTATATTCGGCTAGAAACGCATCCGGTTAGGTCGGCTCCGAGCGTATAAATCCGTACTGCCCAGGTTTACAATAGTATATCAAATAAAACATTATGTTAAGTTTAATGACTATATTTTGGTTACCAGGTTACATTATACTAATATTATCGAGAGAGTACAAGTGAGATCATAATAAATTAATTATTATTTTTAGTAAATAACTAGACATAAGTAATTGGAATAATCATGACTTATTATTAACTTAAATCTTATTATTGTTATTTCCAATAAAAATCACCAAAACAAAATGTAGTTTTTAATAGAACTTGCTAATAAGGCACTCATTTACACGGCCTTAATAGCAAGTTATAACAAGAACTACCATTATTTTCAATAAACTGGCGGAAATTTAAAATAATAAATTAAGGCATCTAAAAGCTCATTTCGAGTAACTAAAGAAAAAAATGTATTATATCATACATCTTGGTTTAAGTAGATCAATAATATGCGATTAGACACCAGCAAATTATATCGATTAGGTCGATCAGATTAACATAGACAAAGAGATTTGAAAAAACTGATGCTGGCTATTGAAGCCATTATTTTAATGGTTAAGTTTGTCTCTGTGTTTTTGCTTAACTGAGTCAACGTATTGTAAAATCTTAATATATGCTTCAGTACGCATACAAGAAGGCAAATACTGTAGTTCTTCACCCAATAATTTACCAAAATGCTCATTACTTTTATCAAGCCCTTTCAATTTTCTCAATTCACACTGGCCACATTTATTATTTTTTTTATTTATTGTTTCAAAACGACTTTCAACACCAGTTCTTGGAATTTGTTGATTTAGCGCAGGATTATTTGTAATGTTTGTAGTATTAAGATAACGTCTTAATTTTTGTATTGGTCGTGACAATGAATGAGAACGCTCTTCATCATCTTCCAGTTGTCTTTTCTTAGATTCACCTGTAAAGAAACTAGGTATAGTATGTACTTGAAATAAAACTCATTAATATAAGCGCATTACTTTTTTAATTGGATGATGAATGAAATGAAACACACACTCCTTACATGCATCTTCTTCTTATCGTATGGTTGATGAACAACCTTAAAGCAGTTGATCGTTGTCTGGCACGTCAGAGGTCTTCGTCTTTTTTTTTTAACGCAGCATACGAGCAATGCATTGACGTGATTTTTTGCATAGCTATGGACCAGAGAATAACATAGGAAACTTTTTATTAAATTATTAAATACTATAACGGCATTACTCACGTATTGATTTCGGGAATGCCGACTACACTCGCTCTTAAAAATTGACTCTTTTTGAGTTCGAAACTAGTCGAGCACTGCCGAAAGCAATCTGCGAGTAAAGCCGTTTAAGTATTTAATAAATTATTATTATGACTATGAAAGTCCTTATTCTAAAACTTTTTATTATATAAAAATACACGTCATGAAAGCAGAGCCGCGGGAAAAAGTTTGTTTGTAGCAGACAATCGGGGTAAATGTAGTCGTGAGACTAGTGTATATGGTAAAAATCAGTAAGTGCGTTAACAAAAATGAACTAAAAAAAGGGAAATTAATATTCGAGCTATTTACTAACTAGAGCGATACTAAATTGAGTTTGAGAGAAATTTAATAATCAGTCTACTAATTTTGAATATAAAAAATGAGTTACTAAAAGTGAAATCCGTAAGGGATATTATTTTAATTTAAAAGTGCGATTTAAATACTAAAGTGGGCGACTAGAATTACTTGGTGGGTGATTAATATTAAATGAGAGATGCAAGTTAACAGTTGATAGTTTGGTGTCAAAAAAAAATTGTGCCGCGAACATGGTTTATACACTAATGAATATCGGCCATCAAAATCCCAGTTGAACTTATAACTTAAACAAAATTTGGTCATAATATAGTCTCAAACTTTCGCGAACATTTAACATAATCAAACAACTTTTAAACGGATAAACTCGCGTATTTTTTTTTTAAAACACACCTGACGTTTTATCTGCAAAGATCTCGAAACGTCAGGTGTGTTTTTAGAAAAATAAATACGCGAGTTTATCCGTTTAAAAGTTGTTTCATTAAAATTTGGTCACTCAAATATGATTCTGCTATTTTCAGCAGCTATTTAAAAAAAAATTAAATGTCATTACTTTCTTAGTTAATCTAAGACACCACTGACTAACGGTGAAGGAAAACATCGTAAGGAAACCTGGACTTTAATTGTCTGAAATCGCCAATCCGCAGTGAGCTAGCGTGGTGATTAATGCTCAATCCTTCTCTGTATGAGAAGAGTCCTTTGCCCTACATTGGGACAGTTACAGGCCGTTTCGAAGATGTTTAAATTAATAGTTACTTAATATTTAATTTAATTTATTTTTAATAATTTGTTGCTTTAATAGTGACTCACAGTCAGTAAGTATTTCTCAGTATAATAAATACTTTTTCGACCCCACTTTTAATTATTAAATGCAGTTAAAATTGGATAGAAAGGTAATTCTACTAAATGAAGAGCTGGCATTACAATAACGAAGTTACTTACCCATTTTATGAATAATTTTGTATCTCTCTGCATGCTGCTTTTGCGTAGATTACGACTGTTTAGTTTACGACTAAATCGTTGCTGTAGTTAGCGGTGCCTACCTTAACCAGTAAAGACCGTTCAAAACCGGTATATTCCACAAAACCTATTTTACGAACATTTGTTTCTTAAAACTGGTTAAATAAAACCGAAAGTATCTTTTCAGGGCGTTAACCGGTTTTATATTTTTTACCGGTTCTGAAGCCCTGAACGAAGCAACATGATGTCGCTTTTTGATGGTGCCGAACTCCCCTCTTGTATAAGCTAGTCAATTTTCGACTACAGCTTGGCTTTACCACGCAAAAAAACCGCAATGTCTTACCTAAAGAAGTGAGTGCTTCTTTAATGTCCTCCCTCTTCATCTGGTCAGTTCCCTCACTGAAGTGCAGAACAGTTCCTGTGGGTAGTTTGAATTCTTCCTTCTCAGTAACCTGATGAAAAAATAAAATAACTTTTATAAAATTTTTAATTCTTCTAAATAAAACAGTTATTATTGTTATTGTACTGCTATTACAATGGAATACGGTACGATAGGCATACTGGTGCATTTGGCATGTTGAGGTAACTACATTTTTTAAATTAATTTATTATTACCTAAATATTCTCAAAAAAAGAAAAGCGAAGAGGATAGCAATAACCCCCTCCAGAATTTTAGAGAGGTTATAACTTTGGCATAATTTCTTTTCTCACATAACAAATTTTGTGGATGTGCCGCATACACCTCTGCCTACCCCCTCTAGAGAATACAGCCGTAAGTCAATGTACTCAAATAGTTCCGGTCTGGGTGTTATGAATTGAGAAATTTACTTTTAAAGCATCAGGTGTATCACAGACTCATTACCGGATTTGGGTAGAACAACAAAACAAGATGGCGTACCAAATTTTCGTAGTACTCACATCCTTATCCTTCTCCTTATTTTTCTTATCTTTTTGCTCTTTCTGCTCCCTCTTATTGGCATACTCCTCTTGTTTGCGCACTATGTAGTCATCTTGCCAATAGATCAACAGTTCTGTGTCTTGGTACTTGTAAGGAACGCCTTTTATGAATGCTTCAGCCTGGAATTTTAGGAAAAATACTTATTAATGACCATTTCTTACTAATCTCAAAGGGAGTCAGTACCCTCATATAATCCTGACTACTAATCTAACTTAAGAATATCGTATCCCTTTGGGTTGCAGAGGTCAGATAGGAAGTTGCGTAATTTAAAATTGATATTTAGTAGCAACTGGTTAGTTTTGAAGCCAAACCCAACAAAATTTTGGGAATAATAATGCTAGGAGGATGAGGAGTGGTGTACAGATGGGATGATGATGATGAGAGGACGAGATGGATGCAAACAAACAGAGCAACAACAACAGCAAAGACTTAAAAACATACCTGTGCCTTAGTCTTGAATGTAGCAAAAATGGATCCCTTGAAAATCCTTTTCTTTGATGACCTATCCTGGTATTTCCTCATGATAAGATTCTCCACCTCCTCAAATTGTCTGAAATATTTCAGAAGGTCATCCAAGGTGGATTCTTTGGGGAAACCTTTGGCATAAATTGTCCTGCCACTGAGCTCCTTCCTGCGATCCTCATTCATCTCCGGTACAGGCATCTCTGGGTTTCTACGGACTTTCTTGTTGTCTTCAGAAAGCTGTAATGTAATTGTAATAATAAGGTCAGGTCTACAAAAGTGAAGGTTTGGTACTAAATCCACTTTTTTTCCGATTGAATTTGCTTGTTGAAAATGGTTAAAATTTTTATTATAATGCAGGATGGGGACGGATGTCATAAATTCGGAAATGGTTGAATGTAGAAAAGATATACAATATCAGGGTTATGAACAACTTAGTTGGCAAAGTTACATAAGATAAGATATACCTAGTAAGAGTATTCAGAATGATTACTGATAATCTAAAAGTAATTAATATTCTTTAAGGAGTTTCACACCTTCCGATCTTAATTATCATATGAAATCGGACAATGTATCGTGCATCCTGCCTGATACTAAAAATAATAACAATATTAGGATCTGTTGCACAAGATATTGTCAGATTTCATCTGATAATTAGGATCAGATTGGATAGTGTGGAACCCACTTTATTGTTTCATGCTTATAGGTCTATTCCATGTGAGCATGTTATCAGTAAGCCTCAGCAAAAATAAATAAAATTGATCTCACCTCTAACAGTCCGCTAGTGGACTTATTAAGCGCTTTAGAAATAACATCAGTATCCTTGGACAACTTGGCAAGACGGTTGAATCTGATGAGGATCTCCAGTGGCACCCACCCATCGTCCAGTACAACTTGTTCACGGAGAAACTTGTCACGGGGGAGGTTTAAGTTTCCTGTTGGGATATTAAATATTGTTAACTTAGATACTGCAAGATTGGTGTCATTTTTGATGTATGGAAACTTTATAGGACACGATTTTAACATATATCTATTCTTGTGTCTGTCTGTCTAGTCTTGTTCTATGGGATTTTAATTGAGGAGTCTGCTACGGTGTCCGCTGCTAAAAAAATGGACTACTTTGAGTTTATAACTGAAGGATGTCTCACAGAAGATAAATAGGGTTAAGTTTTAAAATGCAAAGCGGTTTCAAATGCTAAGAGATTCATTGTAGGCCAATATTGTGTGTGAATAATATACTTTGAAAGGAATGCTGGTGTCCAGTTCAACCATGCCAGGTTAAGCATAAAATGAAGAATCTATTCCGTACTCTACCCAGCTTATAATCTATTTTTTCTTTCCACAAAGATTTGAAGATTTAATGTTGGCATTACGTGCATACAAAACATATTTATATATTAGAAGAGCTATTACCTGACAAAGCATAATATGTTTTGAGATTGGTTTGGCAGTTCAATGTGAATAATGTTTTCATACTTATAGCTGATGTTCTTACCTAAATACTTACAACAGAAAATCATTTATGAATTTAGGCAGGAACATTGTTTATAAACATTAATAAGACCTTGCCGTTTCTCAGAAACTTTACGTCAGCAGGTTATAAACATAGCCTACCTAGACAGCTACTTACCGAAATAGTATTCTACTTGACGGATGATCGCACTTTCCAATTCAGTTTCATCCTCATTATTTTCGTCATTCTCATTCTTGTTCTCTTGTCCGTTGTTTTCAGCAACTACTTCCTTGGTTTCAGTCATTTTTTACTAAAATCAAACAACATTGTAATGATTGTAATCTCACAAAATCAGCACAACGCGCAACGTAAAATGGCGCGATCGATTGCATGACTTACCTGTTTTTATGGTAGTTGCTGCACAAAAAAAGCGATAATAAGACACAAATCAGAATTAGTAACGTGAAATCAATAGAATTTATCAATTTCTATTCGAAAACACGTGGATCAATCTTCAATACCAATACCACACGCGGCCGGTCGAAATTGAAAGGGCGGCGGGACGCGGGCGGGAGGAAGGATAACGAATTTGACATTTGACTTATGTTCAGAAACGAAATATTGATTTTTGGTCCAACTTGCGTTTATGCCTTTTAGAAACTGTATGCAAAGGTCAGCCACTTTGTTGCCAAATATAAGAATAAGAATATTTTGATCAAAATACCATTTTTAAGTAATAACCTCATCGTAATCATAATATCGTAAACGATTGCATAAAAGAAGCATAAATCGGATCAAGTCAATTTCAAAACTCGAGCCTGAATTGTCAATGTCAAGGTCAACTGTCATTTGTTAAAAAAATAAAAGAAAACATAACCTGAATAACCTCACAAAACATAGTGTGCAAATTAATAATTTGTTATTATTGTTGTTATTATTAAATAATTCATGGATTGTTAACTATGGGAGTTCGAGGTTTGACTACCTATATAAATCATAAAGAGCATGCATTTCTACAAGATTTCTTACTTCATGACTGCTGCTTGGTTATTGATGGGCACAGCTTGTGCGCTCAATTATACAGATTGTTGAACTGTTTCTCTGCCTTCGGCGGAGATTACGACAAATATGGTTCTTACGTTCGAAATTTCTTTAAAAACTTGAGAAAATGTAACATAACACCTTATGTTTTATTTGATGGGAGCCACGAGCGAAGGAAATTGAAAACTGTGTACAGTCGTCTTAGATCTAAAATAAATGGCGCTTCTAAGCTGGACCCGGTGACTCAAGGAAGTCTTCAGATATTCCCGCTCTTATTTCGTGACGTATTCATTGAAGCTCTCTCAGACATGAATGTTTTATATACTGTCTGTGAATTTGAAGCCGATGATGAAATTGCTGCAATGGCTAGGCATTTGAACTGTCCTGTACTAAGTTACGATTCAGATTTCTTCATTTATAATGTTCTCTATATCCCCTTTAATACTTTAGACTTCAAACCTAAACCAGTTGAAATTGATGGAAACAAAACATTTGTTTTAGAATGCAAAATTTATAGAGTAGAATTTATGGTTCGCAATTTTGGAAGTTTGAATGAAGAGTTGCTACCATTACTGGCAACATTACTAGGCAATGATTATGTAGAGAAAAGAGTATTTAGGAAGTTCTTCTCACAACTAAAATTGCCGAAAACAAAAAAGAAAACCAATGATCAACAAAAATGTATACATGGATTATTTCAATGGCTTCAGAATGAAAGTTTGGAGACTGCTATTGCCAAAATATTGGGTAGATTAAAAAAGAAACAGAAACATAAAGTTCTTGGTATAATAAAGAAAAGTATTGATGGGTACCATAGCAAGAATTGTAGGTCATTGAAATATTTTAACATGGCTGTAGATGAAACACCTCAATCGGACTGGCAACTTCCCGAAGATTTTGAAACTAATTTAGATAATGAAGATGATGAAAATATTGAAAATGAAGAATCATCAGACAATGAAGAAGTTTCTTCTGGAGAAGAGGAATTTGTTGAAGAAGGTGATGGTGAGGGAGATGACGCGGTTGATGATACAGATGAAGAAATTCTTGGTGTGCCAGAATGGTTTGCAGAAGGAATACGCCAAAATCATATACCAAAAACTTATATTAATCTCTTCACACATCATTTACATTTCTGTTCGCCCCAAGCTGAGGATTATAATGAAGAAGACTCATTTTTATGCGCTTTACCTATATTAAGATATGCATATGATCTTTTAACAGATTTTTCTGAAGAGTATTGTGTTTATGTCAGTAGAGAAAACAGTTCAAGTTACAAAAGAATATTTGTTGGTAAAGATATAAGTTTGACAAGACCATTTGATTTATCATTTAATGAACTTTCTGAAGATCAGCTGAAATCTTGTTTTAAACATTTTATTAAAGAACAAATGGAGAAACTGGATTTGAATATCATAGAAACACTGCCCTCTAATTTTCAATTGTTTTTCATATCTTTACTATGGTGGGTGGCCAAATGCGAAGTACCTTTAGGCAATGTTCATAGTCTATTCATTTGTTATGTAATGTTAGAAGCAATAGATGAGAAAACAGGCACATTCAGAGGACATTTTCAATTTAACAACAAATATTCCAAAAAGATTGAAGAAATAAAAAAAAATCCAACTACCCCCATTTACGATGAAAATGAATTGTTCGTAAATAAAAACAAAGTGCAATATGAAGACTGTTTGATAGCTGCCAATGTTTTGCTAAAGCATTTTGAGTTGGATAACAAGATAAAGAAAAAGCCTAAAACTTATGATACAAAGAAGATGCACTCATTCGCTCAATTTCAATGTTGCTTACATCATATTAATAGTCTTAATACCTTATGTAAGAATCCTTTTGAAAGCACAAAGTATTCTAAAAGCTTTAACGGTACCTTTGTTTACAATATGGCAGTAAAATTGGAAAATCAGGTGGACCCAAAGGCATTTATAGATCAGTATCTTCACGGTGCCAATACAGTTCTGATGTTTTATAAAAGTTTGTGTAGCATCTATGAGAAATGTGAGGAACTGATGGAGCTAACTACAGCTAAATGGGAAGGAAAGAAAAAAAGGAGAAGAAAGAAAAATAAAGACGAAGAAGAAATTAACTTTATTGTAAAAGGGTTTGAATCCGAGGTTTATATTTGAAGTATAGATTATGTTGATAGTTGTTATTTTATTAATCTCTCATTTATTTTAGCAGGCTTTTGCCCGCAGCTTCGCTCGTGTTAATAAAATTTAATGATGATTCGAAAGACACGTAGCGCCATCTAGTCTCATAAGAAGGTTATTGTCGTTTCTCGTTTTCTCGGGCACAGTATCATATTTTTAATAGTACCTACCACAGTTTATAACAGTATTTTTTTAATAGGGCCCTATTTAAAAATTACTACCAAAATATGGTTATACCGCCGTAATATGACAGGGGTATCGTGTGTGTTACTGAGGATGAAAAATAAAACAAAATAACTTTTAAATTATTTTATATTAATGTACCTTCTTAGAATTAGTATAACTTATTGGCCTAATATGTTTAGACACCAAACTATCTAATTTCTCACCAAATAAATAAAATCCCATACCAAGTACCCCGCTAAATATGAAATACACGGTCTTGGTGCCCCAACTGATCACATACAGGAAAGGGTAGGGCCATATCCCATATTTAAAATACATATAGTGGATGTAAGTTCCATAAACTATCGTCAGCCAGATAGATATGGAAAATCCTGTTTTCTTTGATGGATAATTCCTTTTAGTGATCAATAATTCGATGAACATTATAGGTAGTATTATTGTATGCATGATATGATTTAACCACGTTGGGAACAGCTTTTCTGTCTCCTCGTCTGGGAAGAGTAATGTTTTGTCTATGGCGCAGAAGCTCCAAAACACTAGGACGACATATAACGCAGTCGTTAATGTTAGGCTGAAGAGAACATCTTTGAATTTCCTGATAAATGGCGGCTTTTTCGTAGCTTCGTTGGAGCCTATGAGGTCGTTCAGAAGAGCCACAGTGAAGTAGAATGTTTGGAGGACCTGAAACAATTGATAATATTTAATGTTAGTCGATTTAAAAAAATATTTTTTTGTGAAATTTTACATGTTAGCTTATTAAATAGAATTATTTAATAAGAAATTTAAAAAAACAACTGATACGGATGGGATTCGAACCCAAACCGTGCCGATACGTGATACGGTGGCTCAGCAGTTAGAGCGTTGGCACGGTACGCCGAAGATCGTGGATTGGAATCTCATCCGTATCAGTTGCTTTTTCAAATTTCTTATTAAATAATTCGATTTTTTTTTACAAAAATCTCGAACTTGTGTTCGTATGTAGATGATGATTATCGCATAGGGTACATAAATATTACCTACTAATATTATAAATGCGAAAGTAAGTTGGTTTGCTTGCTTTTCACGCCTCAACTACTGAACCAATCGTCCTGTTGGCATATACGTTGTCAGATGTACAGAAACGGACATAGGGTACCTTTCATCCCGAAAAAAATTACTGTTGTCGAGAAAAACAACGGTAACGATAATAGATGCCGCCACGTTTCTTTCGAATCATGATTGAAATTAAAAATTCTAAAAATAAAAAAGTAGTAGATACTTGATCTAAAATAACAGTAGATAGGTACTTGTGCCTACAATCTATTATAATCCCTTTCAACTTGATTTATCTTATTTTTCTGATCATAACCTTCTTCAGAACCTTGACCTCTCTAACATTGAATTGTTTAATTTACACGCTCGAATTCAATACTCGGTCATCAATAGTTTTTTTCCTAAGTACCTAAGCTAAAACGAACTGTATGACCATGGCTAGTAGACCGTGATTTTTTGCATGAAATATAGATAACATTGTACAGAATACATCTAGGATTTATGTGTGATCCGTTTAGTACCCATAATAGTATAATACAATACAAAATAATACTCTTTATTGCCTACTTACTATATAATTTAGATTTGTAGTAAGTACCAGTGGCGAAGAGTCAATTTTTGTAATAGGTAAGTCCGAGATAAACGGAAAAAAACAAGGGCACAATCAGTAGACTTCTAACTATGCCATTTTTCTATGGGAAGCCGGTAGGAATGGAGTTGTATGGAGCCTTCGCCACTGGTAAGTAGGTACCTACCTACTATAGTCTTACAGACGAGGGTATACAGATTTGGGGTCCTGTTGAACCTAAGTAATTTAAAATCTCGTAAGGTTGCAAAATATGACAATGCCGTCAGTTTTAGGTAGGTAGGTAGCAGATAGATTCAACCATGTAGTAGACAGAGTCCGACCGAAGCAGAAGTCGAAGGTAACCTACCCTAAGAAATCTAGTTCAAGATTGGCTAAAAGTGAATAAAAATGTTTCGGCAAAAACTTGGGCCCGTTTTGGCAGAAGCTTTGACCAAGTTGTTCCTTTTTATATTTTATGTTTGTTTTTTTACATATTTATTGTGATTATTTTAAAAAGAAACTCACAAAGGAGGGATTTAAACCCGCAATCCCTGGCGTGCCGTGCCATCGCTTTACGAACTAAGCTACCGAGTCATGCCCGCTTCAGTTGAAATTACGAATCTCTTTAACGTCTTACAAGGCGTGTTGTTTTTTTTGTGTAGAAGGTGGCAGAGCCGAATATTCAATCAGACATTATTTGACACATTTTTCTTTTTTTTATTATACTGTCAGTCACTAAAACTAAGGCCTGTAGATCGGTGAAATAGTCACGAGCTCGTCGTGCCAGACCAATGAAGTAGTTTCAATTCTCAAGTTATTGCAGATTAATATCAATAGGACGATGTAACAATTGAACCCAATCTATTCTTGATTGACGGTCTCAATATTAGTGTTGTTAGATGGTGTAGTTATGTAACTATAGATACTAGTGGTCCAATCAGTGTTTGAACATTTTTTTTTATACATTTTAGCTTTCTGTACATCTTCTCCATAAAATCTTTTACATGCCAAGTTTCACACTCCTCCGTGCGCGCAATATTCTTAAAAAGGGAACCACAGTTTTCACTTCACGTGCCTAAGTACTAATATAGCCTATAGGTACTTATAGATAAAAATAGTAGGGGATCCGCCTCGTTGGTGTAGCGGTAGTAAGCGCAACTGCTGAGCATGAGGTCCTTGGTTCGATCCCCGGGTCGGGCAAAGTGTATGGGTCTTTCCATTAGGAAATTCTCTAGGAATATAGAAAAAAAGGTCCCCCAAATATTTTTTTTACGGGGCCCAAGGCACCGCTACGCCACTGACTGTATACACTTCTGCCTACCCTTTCTGGGGAATACAGGCGTAAGTCTATGTTATGTAATAGTAGGGGATTGGTCTGACTATTGGTCTAGATAGAACGTACTGCGCAGTGTGTGTATTTTTGGTTCGAATAGAGATGAATATATACGTAACCCATACAACTATATTAGTCGCTGTGTAGAAACTGTTACCATAACGAGGGGAAGAGTTCCTACACAGCGACGAAAATGGTTGTATGGGAAGTAGTTTACTGGAATTATTAAAGAAAAATAACAAGTAAGCACGGCAGCGGCGTTTGCCGGGTAATATCATTATTATCATTGCTCTATGCCCCAAATTGAAGTAAAAAATCTAAATGAATAAAATATTGCATGATTTATAAAGAACCTTATGACCTCAAGATAACAGTGGCGATTGCTACCAATGGAGTAATAGATCAATAGATAATGATGAATATGATGATAACATCATATTATTTGTAAAAGTAGTCAAGTGGGTTCAATTTATCTATGGTTAGGAGTTCTCCGAGTTAGGTTACTAGCCGAGTTTTCAGGGTCAAAAGTATCATATCTATTTGCGGCGAATGCTTGATTAAAATGACATTTGCGGACACTGTTAAATCCTATTGTTATCTTAGGTCCATGAGAGTCATTGTAGTACAAATATATTACGCGAAATGTAGATACGAGTACGAAATCTTTTGTAGTTTTATATGTATACAGCTACATTGCAGCCGGACTTATACATATTGATTAATTATATACGCACCAAAATTTTAATTAAGTATTAATTATTGTTTTTTTTTTTTACGATGTCTCTCTCAGTTATAGCTCTAGGGAGCTCAGACTGATTACCCGGACTTTAGCGAGACCTAAAGGCCTCCACTAATTATTGTGGATCATACAAAACATTTATAGCATTTCTAATTTCATTGCTTGTACGCAAATCTTTGTATAAATAAAAATCAATTGTCACAAATATTCTCGCATCATTTACGAACGGCTAGACCAATTTCGATGAAATTGTTTGTATGGGTTTGAGTGAGTCCCTGAATGGTTTATTATTAGTAGTTGACTGGTGAGTCAAAGGTCGCAGGTTCGTAACCCATGCACCTCTTTTCGTAGGTTTTTTTAAAACTTTTTATAAGTTATACAGTACCTACGTATTATACATTAAATAATAATCACCTGTTACGCTTTAAAGACCAAATATACCCGTCGTCTCCTGCGCATGATTTTTCACTGGTTGTATCGGACTGCCGTCCCATTGGATTATAAGAGAGAGGGAATAGTGAGTGCTTGTGGACACATTCGTGCATTATAATAAATCTCCTACGTATTAGACTAATCTCCATCGAGATTGGCTGCTATGACCAAAATTCTGGTCAGGAAGTCTTTTTTAATTATTATATAATAGGCCTAATCGATCGTGCCTGATGGAATGTGATGGATAAGGACATAAGGTCTACAATGGAACTTAGAGTTCATAGAAGATGCTTGATTATTATCTATGCTAGAAAAATGTAGATTTGAATATAGTAGGCCTGACAGAATGCAGAATTACAATAGAGTAATGATGACATGTTTATAGAAATGGAATAATGCACCTATCTACTTGGATTACAATAAAAAAAAAACTCGGAGATCTGTGATTGTTTAAAAATATCAATACAACACAATTCTTTCGACCGTCTACGAATTTCCAATTAGAAAACTAATATAAGTAATTCGGTTCAGGTGATAAGCTCTAAGATGAGAACTAGAAGACGTGTTGTCTCTTTTCTTTTTATATCATTTGTAAAAGATAGAACTATTTAGTTTGATTAGGTTTAGTTCGGTTGATAAGCAGTGATAGTCTAGTGGTATGACCGTTGACTAGCAAGTCAGAGATCTCAGGTCCGATCCCAAGGCACACACCTCTGACTTTTCGTAAGTTATGTGCTTATTTTAAACTAATTATCACCTGCTCCGCCGTGCCTCGGAGTGTACGTTAAGCCGTTGGCCTCGACTGTCATAAAGATCTTTGACAGTCGTTAAAGGGAGTCAGTACCCTCATAAAATCATGACAACTAATCTAACTTTAGAATATCGTATCCCTTTGGCTTGCTCTCCGTAGAAAACTGATATCCAGTTGCAACTGATAGGTTAGAAGCCGATCTCAGCAACGTTTGGGAATAATAAGGCTAGGAGGCATTAAAAAAAAATAGTAGGTACTTACAAGACTCCAAAATGTAAAGAAAATCGCTCGAGCTTTGAATGGTACGTTTTCAAATTCTTTTACTGGAAACGCGATATCCACATATTGATTATCATACCATAACGCGAACGAATACAAACATATAACCGACACGTGGAATAGAGCCAACATAATTAAAAATTTAATTTAAAAAATAAATAAAAAAATACTATGGCTGTACGGTCAAAACCTTCGCTGATTTAAAAGCGAAACAAAAAAAAAGTGAACAATGACACTTGTTACGTCTTTCGCGGTTGACGCTGTTCGAAACACTGATTCTGTTCGATAATCGAACGCCCATTGTTTATTTAGATTTGTATATGAAAGAAAATGTTATCATTCCAGCGCTGGTGGGCTGGTGGTGATACAATGATGGCCCTTCGCGTAATCGAATTTTAAAATAGATATTTAGCCGCCAATGTATGAAGTAAATAGAAAATTGCTCTTCTGTGGTATTATGAAGTAGAACCCGCTGTCATAAACATTTTCCAAAGAGTTTCCCACACGACAAAAAAAAAAGGTTTCTTGACATGAAATAACTATTATGTCGAGATTTAGATAACTCTACCAAACAATTTGTAATTAGAACACCTCAGAAGAGAAATACCGCTGTCTGACTCTTGAATTTAGGCATAATTACTTAGATGCTTTTCATATTTTCGTGTAGGTAATCTTTGAGAAATATTTTTTGGAAAAGGCTGCGGTATCGGAAAATACATCTTTTTCTTTTTTTATAGTATGGTTGATGAATAGTCTGGTGTCAAAGTTTAACCCGCCCGCAGACCGCTGATATGGCTTTACACATCGTTGAAAAATTTTTATGTGTGCTGGTTTTTCACGATGTTTTCCCTCACCGTTTTAGCAAGTGACAATTTATAATACGCACATGAATTCGAATTGTCAGTGCGTGCCTGGGTTTTGAACCAATGACCTTTGACTTAGCAGTCCAACGGTCACACCACTAGGCTATCACTGCTTTTAATTTAATGTTTTCAATTTCAACCTGTTTTTTATAGGATAAATTAATAATATTTTTACACACAATTGATAAGTTCTGATAGCAACAAGACTGCACTAGCTCCGGTTTTAAGATAATCAGAGTTCAGTAAGTCAATGATAGTTGTAACACTATTTAATAAAAAAACATGATAATGGTTGCCGGATGTGTCTGTCTTTCAAGTGACCGGCGACCGTCACTAGAAATAGACCATAATTAATCGATAAACTGTCAAAATATATTCCCTCTTTCCCCTCCCTTCCTGTGACAACTACACGGCTTCCAGGCTTGAGGTTGAACTACGAAAAAAGTTTGACAGCTTTAAGGCGCCTCTTTGCGCAAATCTGCTATCTCGCTCGCACATTGAAGATATAAAATCAATGAATATAGTTATGAAAAATCGAAATAAACCAATTGAAGGAGAACAACTTAACAAAGTTTCAGTAAAATTTTTAGCTTGATCGAAACATGTTTTATGTTTTACATGAAAATATAAAATAGCTTTGAATTAATTATGATCGAAACATGTTTTATGTTTGATATGAAAATATAAAATAGCTTTGAATTAATTATTATTTTACGCCATTTATATGTATAAAAACATGTTTCAATCAAGTTGAAATGTTTACTGCAACTTTGTGGGTAATATTTCTTCTACTCTTTCAATTGGTTTAGTTCGAATTTTCATAACTATATTTATTGATTTTATATCTTCAATGTGCGAGCGAGATAGGAGATTAGCGAGTTTCCGCGCTTTAAAAATATTCTTATCTTTTTTTTCAAAAGTTAATTTAAGAGATTGTAAATTTCTTGTTGTACAAACTAGTTAATACTCCTTAGTTCATAAGGTTATTTATTTATCGGAGTACTTAGGTAATTGAATTTATTGAAAACCCAAAAAGGGGTCATTGAACACATCATTATGAACAGGTTTTATCATTAGTTTCCGCCCGCGGCTCCGCGCAGTATGTTGATAAATTGTAGCCCATAATGTTATTCTGATTTATAAGCTATATTACTGTAAAGTTTCATCAAAATCCGTTCTGTAGTTTTTGCGTGAAGAGTAACAAACTTTCATCCATCCGTACATCCTCACCAACCCACATAATTATAATATTAAGTAGGACTGCTACTATTGAACTAATCCGAAAAAAAAAACAAAAAAAAAACATATATTTATTATTACTCGTCAAAATATTTGGAAAAGCTGGTGTTTTTAGCAAATTCAGGGTTGTCCCAGTTAAAAAGTTGATTTAGGTGTCATAATGATCCCATTAAAATTAATTCATTTAATGCGTACGTATAAATGGTTTTAATTGCGCAAATATGCGAGAAATTAGGTATCTACATCTGGTCACAAATAAGTAATTATAGATATTATAAATTAAATTAAATAATAACTTCTTATCTCGAGTCATTACTCGCGATATTATACCTACCTAAATGTATCATTCGATTATTGGAATATCAAATTAAGATAAACAGATTTATACCGAATACTTTTCTAGCAACTGCCTATAATCTGACCCACGCGCACGCAACCCAAAGGGATACGGTATTCTAAAATTAGAACAGTTGTCAGGATTTTATGAGACTCTATATCGAATGTCAAAAATCTTTAAAACAACTGCGGCCAACGGCTTAACGTGCTTCGACGGAGCAGATCATAATTCATTTATAATACCTACGCACATAACTTACGAAAATTCAGAGATCCGTGCCTTGGGTTCGCACCAGAGACTTTTGACTTGCCAGTCAATGGTCATACCATTCTTTTTATCGTCTGGTTGAAAAACAACCTGGTGTCAGAGTTTAAACCGTTCGTAGACCTCTGACATGGCTTTACACACGATTGAACAATTTCTCAGGTGTGCTGGTTTCATCACGATGTTTTCCCTCACCGCTTTAGTAAGTAATAAGCACATAACTTACGATAACTCAGCGTCTTGGGATCCTTTCGAGACCTCTGTCTGGTCAGTCGATGGTCATACCACTAGGCTATCATGGCAGTGCTATACGTCATACCATTAAGCTATCACTGCTTTGATAAAAGTCCTAACTCCTACCATGGTTAAATCTTCAATCTATTTCAGTCAACACACCTAATATACCTTTTCCCTAAACCAAATAAACTTTATAATAAGAAAACACGGACAGCAAATACAATTTTCACCATTTCCAACTAACTATTATCAAAGAAATCTTCAAACACCTCAGAAATAAACAAAGATATACAATCTGAAACTAACCCTGTAATGGAAAATGACAAAATATAAAAAGCTAAGGTATTTACGGTGGTGCCAAATCCCGGATTGACATTATTGGCAATAATATCCAGCGGTCGGTGAGGGTTAATAGAAAACTTAATGCCTTTATTTTCTTAGCTTCTGTTTAGTTGATTTTGTGGTGGCCATGTTTGAGGTTAGATGGAGGATAAAATAGACACCGATTTTTTAAAGGGTTTCGAATTAATTTTAATTATTAATATATTTATTTAAAAAACGAATTGCAGGTTAAAAACGACAATAAACAGTAGAATACCGAATGGTTAACTATAGCAATATATGTTTCACTTGTTTTTTCCCGTATTGTCCGAAATCTAGTAAAGATTTCAATCAGATCAGGCATTTTTTTTAAAGAATACCTAGAAACTACGAGTTTAGTTTTTAGTTTTAAGTACGTAGACAGTTGAAATTTGTTAAATTCTTTCCATTTTTGTATGAAACACTCTTTGTACGAGGCCCACTTGCACTTGGCCAGCTTTTACTCTATTTATGAATTATGTTTCCTCCCCTTAAATATTGAACACCTTCCAATTTGTCCTAGAACCATGGCCACACTACTCCGGCGTGCTGAGTCGTGATGCACCTGGCTTATACCGTATGGTTCCGAGATAAACTCGATGTTGACCACGTCTTCAACCGTCACGGATTACTTTCCTTAATATCAGGTATCCGATACACGGGAAATAAGGTAAATAAATCCTTTGTAAACAACCTATTCCGATATTTGGGAGATTATTTATATTTATGTGGTTTTTTGCCTTATATTGGTATACTAGCGACCCGCCCCGGCTTCGCACGGGTGCAATATACATATAAACCTTCCTCTTGAATCACTCTATCTATTTAAAAAATCTGCATCAAAATCTGTTGCGTAGTTTTAAAGATTTAAGCATACCTACATAGGGATATAGGGACAGAGAAAGCGACTTTGTTTTACATATGATGACTGCCTCGTTGGTCTAGTGGTAGCAAGCGCGACTGCTGAGCACGAGGTCCTGGGTTCGATCCCCGGGTCGGGCAAAAGTGTTATTGGGTTTTTCCTTTAGGAAATTCTCAGTAGCAGCACGGAGTCTGGAATTGTGCCCGGTTAATGGCAATAGGCTCGCCCCCTATTACATGGGACTTATAAAATAGCCGGCGAAACGTGGGTGTACTGCACACCTCTGCCTACCCCCTCTGGGGAATACAGGCGTGAGTCTATAAAAAAAAAAAAAAAATGATAGCGTGTAGTAGTGTCTGTAGTGTTAGTGATTTTTGAACCATTTGAATAGTAGGTATATAATATCTTACTACACATTAAGATTTTTTTCTACAGCTACAGTATATGTGGTGGCGCATTGGTTACGAACTCGCTTTGCAATTGCGTGGGTGTAGGTTTGAACCTGGCATGTACCAATGTTACTTTTTTCAATGTCATACAGAGTGGAGAGGACAATGCGACATTAATTTAAAGGAGTAATTGTGTTCATAATAATTCTAACTTCCAGTATGGGACGAACTCTGTAATCATGAAATACAAATCAGCTGTTCCGTACAAAAAAAAAACAAAATAAATTACATGATGTATGGAACAGCTGATTAGTATTTCGTGATTTCAGCGTTCGTCCCATACTAGAAGTTGTTCATTATGATAAACACAATTACCCCTAATTATTAATTAATTTTTCAAATTTTTTAAATTTAAATTAATGTCGCATTGTCTTCTCCACTTTGTATACAATGTCAAAGTTTCAATTTCATTTTGTTGAGTCATGTGAACATAAATGTATGGAACAGCTGTTTTTTTTGCAATTTCAGGGTTAATCTCATAGTAAAAGTTGTTCATAATGATGAGTTTAATGAACCCTTTTAACTGGTGTTTTACATAATTGTAAAACACCAGTTAAACCTACCCTATAGGTATACTTTCTTAGTTAATCTTAGACACTGACTAACGGTGAAGGAAAACATCGTAAGGAAGCCTGGACATAATAGTCTGAAATTGCCAACACGCAGTGAGTTAGCGATGGTGATTAATGGTCAATCCTTCTCTGTATGAGAAGGGGCCTTTGCCCTGCAGTGGGACAATTACAGGCTGATTTATTTTATTTTATTATTTATAGTATAATATAATGGGCACAGTTTAAATACATAGTCCACAAATATCAGAGGACACAAATATTCACATAATTTACCGTATGGGGATGAAAATAATAAGGATGAATTCCGACCTTACTACGCGGAGATCGAATTCCTAATTAGCGCGGAGATCAAGTTCCCAATTAGCAATCGCAGAATACGAGGAGCTTCACCACTAATTTCGAGTGGGTGTAATGACGCGATTGGACTTCTGCGTAAGGTATCGCTGGTTCGATTCCTATGCAGGTCAAATATATGTGTGGTTCACAGATAATTATTTTTAAACAAAATAAATCATTAGACTTACATACTTACTTACATTTTACAATGTATCCAGTCAAAATGAAATTATTAGATAGCTTATAAATAAATTTATTATAATTGCAATTATTATTAGTTATTATTAATACTGTAATCGTAAGAAGTGATATATATAAATAACTGATAATAAATATTGAATACTAAGTAGTCTTTAGGTACTCTTGTGTTTATATAAAAACATTTGGAACACCCTAACGGGGTGCATAGTTGGACATAAACATAAATACCACCTAAGATACCATAATATGTATGCAATAAATGGATAAATAAATAAATAAATGTATATGTCTTAACCGCCGCCCTGTGTAAAACGTCATTCTAAAATATTTCTATGCCTTTCGGACCATCCAAAGTACAAAGTCCAAACGTCAAAAGTCCATGTTTTAATTTTTAACATACTTCCTGACACTCGATAAAGCTAAACACCTAAATAGAATTATTTAAAAAGAAATTTGAAAACAACTGATACGAATGGGATCGAACCCACGATCTTCGGCGTACCGTGCCTACGCTCTAACCGCTGAACGGTACGCCGAAGATCGTGGGTTCGATCCCATCCGTATCAGTTGTTTTTTCAAATTTCTTATTAAATAATTCTATTCAATAAGCTATGTACTATGTGCTATAGCATGTTTAAAATTCACAAAAATACTGAATACCTAAATTTTAATAAAAGTACCACAATGCAATTTAAATAAATATTTCTTAATAAAATTGGTATTCTGAACGAACAAAAGGAACTTTTTACATCTGGCAACATTCTAAGCCAAGAACCACACGATCAATCAAACTATTAAATCATTTCCTTCATCAATCATTCTTACAATATGATTCATATTTGTTACAGCGAGCATTATTTAATACGATTTGCTCAAATAAGTAAAAGCCTGAAGATTTCCCCAGGGTAAGTGAACCTTACATTTCGAATAGCATTTTTATGACCTCCCAGAAAGTTATTAGGTCAAAATAACATGTTTATTAGTGTTAGAAACTATTATATTTGGTGATAATAGTGGTCGGTGTTTATTATTTTCTAAGGCTGAGATTTAGGGCGTATTTTTTTAGACATTGGTGCTAATTCTCTTGCTCATGCTCTAAACTAATTAAAAATCTACTACTATACTTACATCTTTCTAACAGAGATGAGAAAAGGATAAAAGATTTTTAGAGCTGTCAAACTAGTCCATTTGCGTGATATCAACGAGAATTAGTCGGCACGTCATAGAGGTCTCATCTAATTTCAAGTCAATTGCAAAGACGTCGACTAATTTGATAGTTCAATTTGCTATTCTTTATCTATGGTGTTTAATAGAAAGAAATATACTTAGAACACTAAAATGAGTTTAGTTGGATGTACAAGAGAATCAGCACCATTATGTCCTTTTATCAAAATTATCCATTACTTAAAATTAATATTTATTTTTTATAGACTCACGCCTGTATTCCCCAAAGGGGGTAGGCAGAGGTGTGCAGTACACCCACGTTTCGCCGGTTATGTTATAAGTCCCATGTAATAGGGGGCGAGCCTATTGCCATTAACTGGGCACAATTCCAGACTCCGTGCTACTACTGAGAATTTTCTAATGGAAAAACCCAATAACACTTTACCCGACCCGGGGATCGAACCCATTACTTCGTGCTCAGCAGTCGCGCTTGCTACCACTAGACCAACGAGACAGTTACTTAAAATAGACTGTAATAAACGCCTCGCGTTTTAAGTGGCGCACTAGTGGTGCCTCGCAGAGTCGCTCGTCCACAGATTAATATTAAATTTTATGGCGGTGCATTGCTGGAGATTAAAGAGGTCCGTAAAGCCTGCTACGTGGATCTAAGAAGTTATATTTTGATGTGGTGATGAGGAATATTTTATGTTTATTTTGGGAACGAATTAGTAAAAAATTATTAGAATTACAATAAAAGTACATTTTATGTATGTTTTTTACATGTTTATGCACATGTTTTGGTTTATCATCATCATTTCAGCCATAAGACGTCCACTGCTGAACATAGGTCATGTTTTGCTGAAGTTAAGGGTTCAAGTCCCGCCCGAGTCAGTTTTTTGGCGAGTTTCTTATTAAATAAATATCATTAAATTCTTTTTGTGAAATTTTTACATGTTTTAGCACATGTTAGCTTATTAAATATAAATATTTAATAAGAAATTTGAAAAAACCACTGATACGGCACGGTACGCCGAAGATCGTGGGTTCGAATCCCATCCGTATCAGTGGTTTTTTCAAATTTCTTATTAAATATTTTTATCATTAAATTCCCTACTGTGCCTTTGAATTTAGGTATCGCAAAACGTAAGTACATCATACCGTTAAGGTTATCGAAATATTACGATTTTTTTTCAGTAGCGGTATTTTATAAATTCAGTCGCGAAATTTTGAGGTTTTGAATGCAATAATCTCAGTTGAGATTGGCTGCAATCTCAATGGCGATAGCTTCAGAACCTGAAGCGTACAGGCAAAACTCAAACTACAAAATTTAAAAACAATAGCACAATAGCCTTTACATTAGAATTTTCACCTGTGGGTCATGCAGTTAAATAATTATAATTTACAATACACGACAGGTAAGTACCATATAAATATGAAACAAGTCCGATCCAATATCTTTTGCATAAACAGTCATTCAATGACGAATCTAATTTCCCAGTTGTTAAGTTAAATTTGTCCTTAAATGCCAGCTCCACGCATTTCTCGTCACTGTAGCCGATAATGAAGCAGCCACCACTTTTATTTTGCCATTTTTAGTAAGATACAGCTCGGTGGTGAATTTTTTACTGAATCCCCTATTTTGCAGAGGTTTAGCACGTGAATTCATCGGACAGCGCAGTGACAGTGTGGCCTAAAATTTCAAACACCAGATTTCCAAATTTTTGTTTATTTCGTTTTTTCTACTTAAAGCTAGTCAAGATAGGAAATACTGGCTCCCATCTAGGATTAAAAAGTGACTAGTAAATGTGTTCGGAAAGTGAAGTATTTTTTTATGTGTGTTTTTTACATGTTTTGCTTATTAAATGATAATATTTTATAAGAAATTCGCAAAAACAACCGACTCGGGCGGGACTTGAACCCACGATCTTTGGGTAACTTCGTAAACTTCAGACAGAAATCCGTTGCGAGAACTGTGATAATATGAGGCCCAATTTCACCATTCACTATAAAAACCGAGTAATAAAACTATAAGTTCAGCCCTATGCAAATTGTACTTATAAACTCAGGTCAACTCAACGCTTGAACCGAGTTTAACTTGATTAATCGCGTTTAGTGTCAGTGGTGATCGGCTCTAAGTCTGTCACAATGATCTTGTCTTACAACTATAGCAATGATACATACAAAAGCCCTAGCGATGCTGCGTTCCTTGAAAAAAAACTTTACCTGATTAGATAAGAAAAGAATAAGAAAATTACACCATTAAAATAGCCGGTATAGTTGTGTTAAATCTAGACATGTTGTCCCTATTTATTCTAAGCTTTCTCTTAGCTAAAGCCACGCATTTCTTTGCAGGTTTCACTAAAAAAGACGTCATTAAGCCAGGGTTAATGAGGAAAATTTCTATTTGTGGGCAAATTTGCATCGCTCCCTTTTAGAACATTAATAACGAGGCTTTTAGGGACCCGTAACTTATTTTAATTTAAGGTGATTCGCTCTTTTGGCGCTTTCTTTGTTATTCTATCGGATGGGGGCTATTGTAGAATGTTTGAAAGGAAATTACATAAATGTTTGGATCGACTTTTAATTAAATAGAAAGCAAGGAAATTGGAATTAATGTTACTTATCGATTTATTGTGTACTTCTTTAGGCTATTCTTGTTTCTTTCAGCCAGAATCTTGGTTTATATCATGTTTGTAGTTAGAGTATGGTGTGTAAAGCGATGTTTAAGGCCTTGGTTTAAACTCTGACACCAGGTTGTTAATCAACCATACGATAAGAAGAAGTTAGAGTATCATGTTTGCAGTAAATATATCCGGATAAATCAAGCAAAAATCTGCTTACAAATACACGGCATTTACGTGTATTCTATAGACAGATTTTTGCATTACGGCGCCACAACGCTTTTATGTGTTTCGCTCGGCTTATTTCGTAACTAATTCTTCTCCAATTCGGCTTAACGACTACTACACGAAGTGGTAAACGAAATGTAGTCCACTTAACTTGCCTCCCAAAGCACGGATTACATTGAAATGAAGTGCCTCAAATGGTCACCTGTCCAAGGACTGAGTGCGTCAAGCAGTTTGGTGGGTTTAATAAAAGTGTATTCTTGTTTGTTCCAAATAAATGATTTAATTATAAAAGTGTCGCTTATCTTTAGTGATTGTGATAACCACCATACCAGGAGAGTATTAATATCATGTAATATTTAGTTTTATATTTATTTTATTAAAATTGTTATATTTACCTACATAATCTTTTTTTTAACTCTCACGCTCAGATGTAAATTAGATCATTGACAATCTTAATAAATGCGTTTTTTTTTTAAACAAAATGCTTTTGACAATATTGTTCTTTGAGGTGGCCATTTATTACAATATAAATAATTATTCCGTAATAATGTTTAATACAAATAATTTAATTGTATATAGACTTCTACTTAATGTATTGAGATCAAGAAATTATTTAATCTAGTGAATTAGAAGTTGTGAAAATAATTTTGCACCTGGTACACAGATAATATAATAATAATAAAATAATATCCTCCTGACCGAATTTCGGTCACAGCGGCCAATCTCAACGGAGATTAGCCAACTACGCAGAAGATAAGATAAGATAAGCACCTGTGGTTGCGCACACACTTGTGTACTATAGTACACAAGTGTGTGCGCAACCACAGGTGCACTCTCTATTCCCTCACTCTCATGGTCCGATGGGACGGCCTTCCGACACGGTCGGAGAGAGATGAGGCGCAGGGCCAACGGCTTTACGTGCTTTCCGAGGCACGGAGTAAGTGATAATTTATTCATAAAACGCACAGATAATATAAACTAGTACCTGAAGGTCGAATTTTGAATGTCAAACGAATATGAAAATTCCTGTTTTGTCGGCATAACCCAACCCAGTCAGAACCCAATCTTTTATTTTAGTTCACCCTTAGCATATTTATATTTACAGCGGTTTTAGTCAGCCTTCTTGGTGGATATTTTTTAATGTCAGTGACCCCGGCCGGGTCTCCTATTTGTAAAATCAATTTACGGATATTAAGTCTCAGTGACTGTGATTATATTAATTTAATTTTTAATAAGTTGCATCCTTTTTGACTTCTAATTAGGGCGACAAATTAGATCCGACGGTGACAAAGATGGCATTTTTATTTTAGTGGTGAAAAATTTCAAGGAATTTTTATGAATTTTTAAATCAAGGACTGAATTCCAGAAAAATTACAATACAAAAATACAATCGGTATTCTGAGGTATTCTGTAGCGAGCATTTTTCCAATTCGTGAAATTTAATTTTCCAATATATTATAAATATAGACTTTAGTAGTATTTAGTAGACGCCTGTCGTAGGAGCAATCTAGGGTGTAGGGGTGGAAAGACTTGCCTCCTAATTTGTGAAAGCAAGTAGGAACAATTTCCTAAATCGGTTCCCAGCAGGGCTTACAAACTTTCCTAGCTCCCTATATCAGTCCCTACCGCTCTACCACGCACGATTCGCGAGTGTAGCGTGATTGGGGCAATTTCTCCATCAGTTCGTCTCGTTCAGCTAAGAATCAAAATATCTTCCGGCGATCACTGCTATCTACTTTTATAATTACTTACAACGATCTCTGATTGGCAGGTCAAGTTCAACCAGACTAATTTATCGTCGAATACCCACATTTAACATAGAAACTTTGTCCTCCCCGTCATCAAGGCAAAGAAAGGTAGCTAGCTTATTGAGCCGACAATTACTGGGGTAAAGGCCCCAAAACTTGGCCGCGGTTGGATGTAACTAATCTAGTGGAATGCCAGCAATTTGGGCTCACCCCCCCAATTAATATAAAGTTTAGGGCTCTACCAATTTCAGAGTAATTTGTTTGGTTTCTCATAGGAGAGCCTATAGTAGTTTTACTTATACAATATGTTAAGAAAACCCTGTCCGATCCGTGAAGGTATTAGTAGGTATCGGGATGTGATTCTATTTGTGTAATTTTTTTCACATAATAAGTAAAAAAAATTACCCCGAATAAAAATGATTAAAAAATTAAAAAATGAGGAAACTTACATGACAACACAGGCGGGCGACGGTCGGCGCACTCGTCAGTTTTCGGGTAGCGTAGCGAAGTCATATAGTGTTGTCAGTTTTTGGAATTTTGCCAAATTTTAAGTTAATTTGTGTAAAAATCACACATTTAAAAAAAATATTACAACGTTATCCTTATCAATAATGTAAATTGTTTATTAATATTTGGTTATATTATTGAAGTACCTATGTGCCCCTGTCGGGTCGGACAGGGTTTTCTTAACAAGCTGTATAAGGCCGCCTTTATAAGCTATCTCTGCTGAACACAAAGGCTCTAGCGATTTGACAAACATTCGAGTTCATAAACTCACAAACATGCAAACATTTATAATCTTTAAAGAATATTCTTTATTGCATACCAGAAAATAAATGGAAAACAATGGGTGGTGCTATTGCAAGTGGCAATCTCTTCCGAGACAACATTTGGATGGCAAAACAGTGTAAATACTGTATAAAATTAAATGACTGCCTCGTTGGTCTTGTGGTAGCAAGCGCGACTGCTGAGCACGAGGTCCTGGGTTCGATCCCCGGGTCGGGCATTTGTGTTATTGGGTTTTTCCATTAAGAAATTCTTAGTAGCAGCACGGAGTCTGGAATAGTGCCCGGTTTATGGCAATAGGCTTGCCCCCTATTACATGGGACTTATAACATAGCCGGCAAAACGTGGGTGTACTGCACACCTCTGCCTACCCCCTCTGGGGAATACTGGCGTGAGTCTATATAGGTATATATAAAAATAATAAAATTAAAATATAATGTAGTGATAGCCTAGTGGTAAGACCGTTGACTGGCAAGTCAGATGTCTCAGACTCGAACGCAAGGCACCCATCTCTGACTGTTCATAAGTTATGTGTGAAGTTGGTGGCAACACTGATGTTTAGAAATGTAGCAAGCACAAAAATGACCTAAAATTTTCAAATTCAATTTTATTCAGCTCAGATGCAGAAAAATACCAGAAAACTTGTATTTTATTATGAATATTGAAGCTTGCAACGTGCATGCAACGTACTGAAGCCGCATCTTTCGGTGACATCTGTCCATCTGGACGAGAAGTAGCAATTTATGTGGTAACAGGACACCTAGGTAACCTGCTGGCTTTCGTGATATTGTTCTATTATGTAAGATTGGATGAAAGTAACGAGATTCTAGGCGGCAGAGTTTGAACCTGACTAAAGATTTTGTGAGAAGTTTGTCACCCGTGGGTGTCCCCCGAGTATGCTGCAAAAAATAGGAACGTAAAAAGAGTACACAGACAATTATTTAACGTTCTGTAATATTTTCCGAGACAAACTGTAATATTTTGGACATTATTGTTTTACATACCTAAGTATAATATTTACTAATTATTTACTATTTATTATGGTGGCCCCATAAGGATTCCGTGTTGTGGAATCTTCATTTTAATAAAGAACACAATGGGTTGATTATATAAATGACTATTGTAAAAACAAAAATGTGTGGATGTATGTACAGTCAGGAGTTAAATTACCAGGGGCGCTGGTTAAGGATGAAGTTGTTTGTAGAAGTTTGCATGTGGTTGTGTCAAATTGTTTAGTTTTGTATAGGTTTCAGTCATACCTTTTCAGAAAATGTTGTAAAATTAAATTGTATTGATGACATCTTGAAAAAATTACAACCGTCTGCCTTTGAGATGCCTATTCACTCTTGATTTGAAGATCTACAAATTATGATGTTTCGGGAATACAGACGCCGAAGGTCATTCCACTCTTTAGCTGTAGGTACGCATGAAAAAGGTATCACTTAAGACAATATCATCACAATATTAAGAATATCCTAACAAAGAAACTCGCCGTCGTTTTTCTGTGTAATGCGGACAAATTATTTATAATTCCAACCGCATTTAAAAGAGAAAGAATTTAAATTATAAAACTTTTCTTAATTAAGCGTTTACACTTCACGATTTTATGATTACGACGACGACGGCAACACGGGGCCTAGCCTTTAAAGTATTGTCGCTTGGTATCCCGCAACAGGATTCACAGAGACGACAGATTCTAGCATGCGACAAATAACTTGTGTGATCGACAGATTTGTTTCGGTCTGCGTATTTGTAAAGTAAAATTATATAGTAACTGCACCCACGATATAAAACAAAATCCAAACGCAAATGCCTTAGCTTTTTTATATTTTTTTCTAATAATATTATCCAATACAGTCGCCTACTCAACCGTATTAGATAGTATTAGAGTAGGTTAAGGGGTATGGATAGAGTATGGTAGGGTACTGAAGGGTTAGGTAGAGTAAAATAGGCATAGAGGTAGGATAATCACGCGTACAAAGTCACGCCGCGCAGTCGGGCGCCAGCTAGTAGGTATGTAGCATGTAGATATTTATGTAGGTAGGTACTTATAGCTGTTTTGTACACGATGTTTTTAGTTCAAGGTGACATGTCTCGTCTCGTCTTCATTAATTATAATAATTGGTCAAATGTCAATTTGTACATATGTTTTGTAATATTCCTCAAATTAATTCAAATATAAATATTGAAGTTACAAACTTTATTATGAAATAAACGAATAAAACTTTGTTATCTGATTTATTTACACTAATATAATAAGCTGAAGAGTTTGTTATAGTTTGTATGTCATAACGTGTTAATCTTCTTCTTGAAGTGTCAAGGTACCAAGGTATCTAGGTAGGACTCAAACTTGGCTTTACACATTTTAAGCTAAGAGCACTCGATCAATTCACCTTTCAAATAAAAAAAGCAAAATCAAAATCGGTCCACAGACAGACGCATAGACATCCTAATATATATTATTACTATTATAAAGGCGAAAGTTTGTAAGTATGGATGTATGGATGTATGGATGTATGGATGTATGGATGTTTGTTACTCTTTCACGTAAAAACTACTGAATGGATTTGAATGAAACTTCACCACAATATAGCTTATACATCAGAATAACACATAGGCTACAATTTATCAACATATCATGCGGGCGAAGCCGCGGGCGGAAGCTAGTATTATTATAAAGGCGAAAGTTTGTAAGTATGGATGTATGGATGTTTGTTACTCTTTCACGTAAAAACTACTGAATGGATTTGAATGAAACTTCACCACAATATAGCTTATACATCAGAATAACACATAGGCTACAATTTATCAACATATCATGCGGGCGAAGCCGCGGGCGGAAGCTAGTAAAGACATAAAGTTATTAAACTCTCTTTTTGGTTCGGGGCTTAAAAAATCAGGCATGCCGGTTTCAACTTATTACAATGTTCAAAATTAATATACGACAGGTGCTATACGCTAGGGGGTGCTAAGTTATTCTTTGAGTACTTACTAGTATTTTTAACAAAAGTCCAACTTTTTTAAAAATCGTGTCGTTACCGTACCGTCAAATATAAATGACATCTTCCGCTTATTCGACTCAGAACAAACTTCTTCGTAGAATTTTTATTGTTTAGATATATCAAACACAACTCGCTATAAAAGGAAAATGATGTTCTTTAACTTTGACACAGAGCAGTTTTTTTTAATAAATCCTATGTTTTTATTATCCATGTTTACAGGGACGGACTCGAAAATTTAGAATTTTTAAAATTATTTTTTAATAAAATAGATAATTTTTCTTGATCGATAGCGCCTTATGTGAGTTGATGGGTAAGTAATATTGACTTCACTAAGAACAAAAAACTAGATGAGAATAGTCAAAAATCGTGCTCAATGGCGTGCAGGAGGGAACTATGTCCAGCAGTGGACAAGTTTGTGACTCGTGATATAAGCAATCGGTATGATCATTGACTGGCAAGATAGAGCTGACTCCAACTCTGAACCCAAGGTGCGCACCTCTGACTTTTTATAAGTAATGTATTACTATAAGGTATTACTATACATACCTATAGGTATCTATATCTCCTGCGTCGATGTGACCGAAATTCGGTCAGGAGGTCATAAATAGAAACGCATTTATGTCATCGCTTCACAAGAAACTATCCTTCTCGTTATAATTACTCTAAGTAATTTACATAGGCACCTAAAACGCTAACAGCAACAGTCGACGAATCAATCATTCAGCCTCCGTAGTGAAGCGAAATTTGACGTTGATGTATCTGGCTTGTAGTTCAGTTTAACTAAAGTATTGATCGCATGCAAAATAGAATAGGTAGCTACTGTTAAAATGGGTAGAAAGGAGGTTTTCGTTGTTCTATTTTTCTTAAAAACTAACTTCAAGGTTTTCCTGTAAGTAGGCCTCTTAGGTTCAGTTATAAACATACTTGTAACTGCGCCACTGCATGGCAAAGGTCTCTTCTCATACAGAGAAAGATCGTGTATTAATAACTACGCTAGCTCACAGCGTGTTGGCGATTTCAGAATTTTTGTCTAGGTTTTCTCACGATGTTTTTCTTCACCGTTAGTCAGTGGTGCTTTGGATAAACTAAGAAAGTATATACGACATTGAAAAAGTCACATTAATACGGGCCAGGTTCGAACCCATGGTCACGTGCTTGCAAAGTCTAAGTAGTCAAAAATGTCATGGTGGCATTTGTACGACATTTAGGTTTAGGTTTAGTTACAGACATAATGTCAGAGATATCGCGTACATTTTCAATTACATTCAATTAAAATTTATTTAGCTTTAAAAAAGTTTAAATTGTACTCTTATAAAAATACTTCAGCTAAATGTGTTTAACTTACAACAAAATTAAAAGTCCCATTTTAGAAATTATACAGTTCACAAAAGTAATTACCATAAACAGCGTTGTTTTTCCTATTTTTGTTTCTTTTAATTCTGAAAGAGTAAATTTATTGCTTGCACCGTCCGAGTACGGCCCTGCTCGGCGTATCTCTTTCTAAAACATCTGTTTCTACTAGGTATGGAAAGTTTTACTACAAAATAAAATGGAGAAGTCACATGTAAGGTAAAGTAAGGGTAACATGTTGATCAGCCTGTGTGTATGTTCCTTTGTGGCGCTCTAGAGACTAAACGCGTGAACTGATTTAATGATTCTTACGTCAATAGATTTGTCTCAATCTTGCAAGTGTCACTAAAGACATGAAAGTAATCATATGACGACTACAGCAAGACGCCATATTGTAAAAAAGAAAATAAATAAAGAAGTCGGTTTTTTTTAAATTTTACATTATTATAATTATTAATTAATATTATATTTTAATTGTTTTGTCAGGTCGCGATCAAGAAGTTAAAGAATTGGTTAAGAATAGAGAAACTTGGAGGAAGCTCCACCGACAACAGCAAAGCTCTTAAATAAATAAAAAAAAAGGACTGAATTTTTGTGTGTTCCGACAGTGATTCGATTCCAACTACTCAATGTGCGAGTGAGATAGTGGTATAGTGTCATAGACACCTTAATATGTCTTCCAAATTATAGAGATGCTCGAAATAAAATAAGGCCCAATTTCACCATTCACTTTAAAAACCGAGTTTAATAAAACTACGTTCAGCTCTAAGCAAATTTCCGTTTTGAACTCAGTTAACGCTTGAACCGAGTTTAACTTGATTGATCGCATTTAGTTTCAGTGGTGAAATAAGCTCTAAAGGTCACCCATCCACGGAATAACCGCTGCTTAACCTTATTCGTGACAATCACGGCGGTATCACATCGCCACATACTTTGTAATATGTAATTGGTGAGTGGTGGTGACCGTTGACTGGCAAGTCATAGGTCTCGGGTTCGAACCCAAGGCGCGCACCTCTGACTTTTCGTAAGTTATGTGCGTTTTATAAATTAATTACTTATCACTTACTCCGTGCCTCGGAAAGCACGTAAAGCTGTTGGCCCTGTGCCTGATCTCTCTCCGATCGTGTCGGAAGGCCGTCCCATCGGACTATGAGAGTGATCCCAATAGAGAGTGCACCTGTGGTTGCGCACACACTTGTGCACTATAATATCTCCTGCGTAACCTGTGACCGAAATTCGGTCAGGAGAATATTAATATGTAATTGGTATTTCTGAACCATTTTTTTGTATTCAAAATGTGTGCAATTAAAAAGTATTCTAGTTCGAATCCATTTTCTTTTCTTTTATTCATTATTTTCTATTTAAATTTTCCTGTAAAACACGATTCTACGTTGCTACAAGCGCAGTTTTTCAGTCCTGTGCTGTTTGCAAGAAAAAAAGTTGGACAAGTACTTCTTTGGTACTTTTGTTTTAATTTTTCTTTTATTTTCTTGTAGTGAAACTCGTTCCTATTTGTGGTAGTATAATCAGATTTTTCAATTAAGTAATTTATATTTTTTTGTAAATTAAAGTCGGTTTGCTTTGCTTTCAAAGTTGGGCGGTCTATCTCTTTATATCTTTACATAACACACCCTATCGCTTGTAACTGTCCCACTGCAAGGCAAAGGCCTCTAATTTCGATACAATGTTTTCTGAAATCCAGAATCAGTAGCGTTAGATTAACTGACAAAATACATCATCATCTGCCTAGCCTTTTCCCAACTATGTTGGGGTCGGCTTCCAGTCTTACCGGATGCAGCTGAATACCAGTGTTTTACATGGAGCGACTGTCTATCAGACCTCCACAACCCAGGTACTGGGTTACACGATACCCCTTGGTAAGACTGGTTGTCAGACTTTCGGGCTTCTGACTACCCGTAACGACTGTCAAAGATCTACAATTGACAGCCGGGGCCAACAGCTTAACGTGCTATCCGAGGCACGGAGAGTGATAATTAATTTATAAAACGCACATAACTTACGAAAAGTCATAGGTGCGCGCCTTGGGTTCGAACCCGAGACCTCTGACTTGCCAGTCAACGGTCCCCACCACTAGGCTATCACGACTCGACAAAATACATGTCAAAATACAATATATATAATAACTGACAAAATACATATTTGCATTTAATTTATCTAATTCTGAAAAAGAAAATCAAAACGTAACAGTTGGACCTAATAACAATTACTAACTAACTATATTATACCTAGAAATATGGTAACCTGTAGGCAACGACGGCGACGTTCCCAAAATGTTGGCTGCATTGCCTTGCTGGATGGCTATAGGTACTTAGCGTTTGGACAAGATACAGACCAGCAATTTGGTCACGAGATGCCTCGACCAGACGCCCCAAACATCTAATAAGTATATTGATTCTTATAAGAACATCTGAAATATATTTAAAAATAAATCCGTTAGTCGTGGAATCCTAGTTACGTTTCAGTAAACACTCAACCAATAAAATGACCTAAAAGCATACTTTCCTCTATTTGAAAACATCACAATACAATACGAATTTAAAAGTTCATAAATAAAGGTTCAAATGTCGTGCGCTGCGGGCCCCGCATGTGAATTGATGGCAACACCAATATTTGACGCAGCGACGTCCACACTGGGCGATTTATTTGCACTGTATGAACATTGAACTGAAGTGTTGCAACATTGAATAATGGGAATTTGAATTTCGATCTCTGTGAGAATAGTAAGTAAATATTTTATTTTTCGCTAGAAATACACACATTTGGAGAAAGTTTTATTGTATGAGTGTTTTGTTTTAGGTTCTATTGTTTTCTTAAAGCTTGTAGCCGTGATTACTTAGTGATAAGACCATTGACTAGCAGAACCCTCATTCCCGCTCGGTAACACCCTGTCGTTTTCACTGTTGACGAGTGGGAATTATATTTCCCACTCGTCAACAGTGTTGACGATTGGGAAAAATAAAAATTCCCGCTCTTTTTGACTTGCACAGTTTAAGCCTGATGTAGAAAAGAGAATTCAATTTTTAACCCCGACTTAAAGAGAGGGGTGTTATAGTTGATTAAATTTTTTTCGAGGTGACTTGATTAAGTGTTCTGTAATAAAAAAGAAAAGGTTTTTGTATCAGGGGTATACTTTTTTATTTTTTTTATTTTACGAAAAAGGCTTTGTCGCTTAGCGAATATATCGCCCAATACAAAAGTAACAAATATATCTATTAAGTTTACCTTAACCCTAACTTATATAATTGTTTAGCCTTATCTGACAGTTCATTATTGTTTTCCTAAAGGGTTAGGCAATTTAATGTGTTTCATATACGAGTACCTATTGATTTTTGTGCGGTGTAGCGAGACAGGTGCCTTAAGGTGTCTACACACCGCAGCCCAGCGGCACATACCGCCACACGGTTGGTTATTCCCGCGGTTTACAACGTGCAAGTCGAACAACTTTTGTTTCCGGTACGAGAGCGGCATCTATGGTATTTGCGGTTTGCAGTTAGTAATTGTCGATAAATGAGTGCAATTGAACGCGCACAATCCAAATGATTGCAATATACAATTACAATTGCATGATTGTTTGAAATAAAATTACCATAAGTTTTCAATCCCATGGTAGGCTAGATCTACTTTGTTATCTGTTTGATTTCACTTTTATTATAATATGGTCTTTGATAATTGAAGGAACACAAGGCCTATTTTTGTAATTGCTATTTTTTAAGACGAATGTGTAGTCATAGTGTACTCTTTATTGAAGATCCTTAATAAATTAATAAGCCAACGTCTGGGAGGATGCTGGGGTCGGTGTGTAGATACCTTTAAATATACGTTCTATAACCATTCATAAAGAAAAAAAATGATCTCACTTGACCGAGACGCTTTGAATTTTTTTCGTTCATTCTTACAAAAAAATAGAAAAATCCTTTTACTAGTTCTCGCTTAAATTCAGACAATCTTCATAAATAAACTTTAAACATCGTAATGAAAATGCGAATGAGAGGACCAGGAGGTAGTGTAGGGTTAGACCCTCGTTGACCTACAAATTGCGTTTACACTACGCTTACTTACACGTTACCGTGTACAGGTTAAAAAATCGAATAAACAGGTTCAGCCAGCATTGTTATTTGTAATTTTTCAAATTTCGACTAAATGATGTTTTAAAAATTCAAAATTTATAGTATGTTCCAATGTGAGTTTAGTTTTCGAAATAGTACAGCTTGGCAAAAAAGAGTCTGGAAAAATTGGGGGCGCCGCTGGCGCACTTTTCAGACTACAATTCAAAATTACAAGTTATTTAGTACTTACATATTTCTATGACGAGTTTAGTCATTATTATTATAATCAAATGAATCATTTTTATGTTATTTTAGTACTCACAAACTTAGTTTTTAAGATTTTTATTTTTAGTTCCAGCTGTTACCGCCTCAGACTCTTTTTGCCAAGCTGTATCTAGTAACGTTCCAAACTCGATCATTATCGATATTTTCTTTTTAACTTTTTTCTTTAAAAAAAAATCAAACTTCAGTGTTTGCATAGTATGCATAAATCCTACTAATATTATTCTAAATGTCAAAATTTGTAAGGATATGTTTGTTTATACTCTTTGAATTAATTTATAATTTGCACATAACTTACGAAAAGTCAGAGGCTTGGGATCGAACTCGAGACCTCCGACTTGTCAGTCGACGGTCATACCACTAGGCTGTCAGTGCTATACAGCGTGTAACAGAAGTCCGAAATAATACTTAAGGGGCTGTATGTATATCATGAAGAGAATCACCTGTGAAAATATTGGATGCAAAAGAGGCATTTTTTTTTTCATACAAAATAATTCCTTTGATTTCATTTTCTTCAATAACGACAGATTTGATTATCCTACGCGTGCCTAGTGCTAACTAAAAGAATTTATTGAAGGTAAAGAACCGGATTCGTGTTGATTTACCTTTCAGCTGATGACTAGGGCTGTATTTGAAAGATTTTGGTGAAAACTTTGACCATGGTTTACTCGAGAATTGTTTGGGGTTCGGTTCCAAAACCTATGCTCAAGGATTGTGTATATGAGTTTTTTTATTTACCCTGTAAAACACGAACACGTGTAATTTTAGTGTAACCACAAGCGGTCGGCTATCTTCATGACTCACTGGTCTTTCATACGTGTAATTTATTGCTTACGACCTAATAGAGCGCTATTGGTCTTTATCATCGTAAATTCGGAGGCTATACTGGGGGAGTTTATGGTAATATTTTGGTCTACTTTATTTGGTAGAGCGGGCGGGAAAATAGGTTTTCCGAACTGTTGATTACATAAAAACACTTTTTTTGATCAATTAGATTTTGTTCTGTTAGAATAACTTTGTAGAAATTTATTGGTGCTAGCTCCCTCCCACATCGTGATAAACATAAGTTTTTGTCTCACATTGGTGCTGATTCTCTTTTACATCCCGTTAAATTAATTTTAGTCTAATTCTTTCTTTTCTATAGAAAATATAACTAATTAGTTAATGCCCTTGTATAATGATGCCAACTGACGTATAATTATGACTTATGATGTCATCCAATGATTAGTTCTGATCTATATATCCGAAGGTTATAATACCTGGGAAGTATACCTTTACCCTTGAAACAAAAAAATAATTTTCCAAATCGGTCTAGGCATCTTCGAGTAATCGGCGAACAAACATAAAAAAGGAGAACCTTTTTTGAAGTCGGTAAAGACGGATATCGATTTTGCCAACTTTGTGTCATTTTACAAATCCGTATTCACAAATCTAACAGTTAAAGTCAATGGCTCTCAGTTAAATCGTTCCCGGTTCGGAATGGGTTCTAAAACGACATTGTGTAACCATGTAATGTTACTGGCAGCTTGTATTATCATTGCCGCCTTCAGAACCCATATCAATAAGTTATATTATTTAGTTTAACCATTTTATTTTTCTTTTATAAACCGATTTGGCAATTGTAGGATGAAATTCGGATTCTTTTCGTTAACTTAACCAAAAAGTTAAGTCTTCTTTTTCTTATCGTATGGTTGATGTACAACCTGGTTTCAGAGTTTAAACCATTGAAAAAACTCTCATGTGTGCTGGTTTCATCACGATGTTTTTCTTCACCGTTTTAGCAACTGATAATTAATTTATAATATGCACATGACTTACTAAAAGTCAGAAGTGCGCGCCTTGGGATCGAACTCGAGAGCTCTGACGTGTCAGTCGACGGTCATACCACTAGGCTATCAGTGCTACTAAAAAGTTAAGTGCGTTACTAATTAGTAGCAGGGTGAATGCGCAAGTGAAAACTGTATTTCCGCCGGGGGCTTAGCCAAGTTGACTATCTACAATCGCTTACGCTATAGAAAACGAAAGAAATGTATAGGATTAGATTCTATTCGTTTGTTTTGATCACGTGACATAACGATAATCCTATACATTACTTTCGTTTTCTATAGCGTTAGCGATTGTAGATAGTCAACTTGGCTAAGCCCCCAGAGGTTCGTAGAGGTTCGTACGAGTCGGTTATTACCTACTATTAGCTAGGTGCTATACCATATAACTATCTTGATGTATCTATTGTATAATAATATATTACCTATATCCATTATAACAAAGCCAGGTGACACAAAACAAGTGACAAAAGTTGCACCTTATATTATGTAGTACTAGATACTCTACAGCCAACCTTACGCTATCAACAATAAGGTCTAAATTCAATCTAGCAATGTCTTTCGATATAACACCTGTTGTGTATCTTGCACACGGTGCATCTAATGCTAAGTACACACTGCAGAGTGATGTGATATATTCTGCATTTCGCGTTAATAACTGTCAAACTTTATTTTTATAAAATGCGGCTTTAAAAAAAACCAGACCACGTTCATGTCTTATCTCTTTTTTATTTTTTTAAATTTTCTAACATGTCCGTAATATGTATTAAAATATGACCTGCATTTAAGTTTATTTTATCAATATGTATAACTATAAATTAAAAAATTTAGAAAAAAATCTGTAATACAGAAAAACCTAACTAATTAAACCTTTTTGCTAAGAAATGCATGGTCATTATTCGTCATCATCAAATGCACATTATGAAATTGAGAGAAAGTAGACATAATTTATCGAAGGTAATAATACAAAAGGAAAAAAAAGACTAGTAAAAAAACCTGAATTTTTTACGTTTTTTTTTTTCATAACAAGATATAAGGAAAATGTTAGGAAATGGAGTTGCCATTTCTGTTAGTAATAGTAAATAGTAGTGTACGTTGCCGATTGCGTTACTAATTAGTAGCAGGCACAAATGCTTGATACACTTTTATCGAGAATCGTCCCCAATGTGTACTCAGCATAAGTATTTTTCAAACTCCCACACTGTTCAAAGGAATCTAATATCAGTTTCTCTTTGTTGTTTTACGCATTTTATTTTCTAAGAATCTTTACTTCTTGTTGGTTTTGTAATTTCAAGAATGTCTCCTGAAGATATCTAAGACCGTCTCCAAGGAAAAATTGTTACCATTGTTAGGGTTCCGTACCCTAAGGGAAAAACGGGACCCTATTACTATTATACTCTTCGCTATCCGTCAGCCACCAGGCTCTCATGAATCGTGATAGCTGGACAGTTTAAATTTTCACAGATGATGTATTTCTGTATGTGCAAATACTAAAAAGAGAATAAAATAATAAACGTGATTTTGTTTATTTTATAGTCATACTAGCGACCCGCCCCGGCTTCGCAAGGGTGCAATATACATATAAACCTTCCTCTTCAATCTATTAAAAACTCTATCTCTATCTATTAAAAACAACCGCATCAAAATCCCTTGCGTAGTTTTAAAGATTTAAGCATACATAGGGATATAGGGACAGAGAAAGCGCCTTTGTTTTATACTACCTTTTATTTACTCATGTGTTTATACTATGTAGTGATTCAGCTTGCAAGACTCCACCCTTACAACCCTTAAAAGCTTGTAAAAAGAATGAAATGAAATCATTTCGATTCTTTACAACAAGCTCACATGTTATTGTTGTCGACATGCCGACAGATTAAATCCTCTCGTTGGAAAAATCATGTAGATATTACAAAAACAATGTTTAACAAGGCTGTAGGCAGATTACAATTTATTTCCATACCAACATTACCATATAAAGTATGACGCGTCTATAATATTTAAAATTATAATCTATGACGGAACTCCGGAGTGAGATACATAGGGTGTCCATGAATTATTCAACAGGTTGGAGCGGTGTTTACCGTTTCCGGTTTACTACGAAACTGCCGACGGAAGTACTGACATCTTGCGATAGTACCGGGAACAGTATTTAGGTAAAATATTGCCACCCTAATTGATTTATAGACTATTTTGGTCATGGAAAATAGATTTGAACGTTGATAGAATGTGCGATAGAAATGTCGGTTTTTAGCGTGGTTGATTTATTTTAGTTTGATTGTTTTGTTTTTGGGTATTAAAGAAGGTATAGAGCTAGAAAGTCAGTTACCTAGCCTGTCATCTGCCTAGCCTTTTCTCAACCATGTTGGGGTCGGCTTACCGGATGCAACTGAATACCAGTGTTTTTCAATTTGGTAAGGTAGCGTTTCTTTGAAGTGATGTTTTAAAAAAAGCGTCATTCTTAATAACATACATAAAATATTTGTCTAGATATAATTATGTACATATTGAGTATACAGATAATTAGATATCTGTTAAGAATCATATCTGGGGATAAGTTGCAATAAAGAAATATTTTTTTGTAACAGTTAACTAATTACGTAAGGTTCTGTAAATAAAATCATCCGCTTTTACTGTCTTTGTAATTAATATTTAAAAGTATAAAAAGTAACGTGTCAGCTTCCAGATTAAACTACTAAGTATCAACTTAGACAAAAAACAAAACGTAACATTCTTACCCTCCGCAATATTACGGCAAATCCCACTTAATTTTTCCTCGAAATGTCCGAAAAAACACCTAAATAATGGGCACCTCACCAAAGCAAAGCTTGCAAACAAATCGTAGTCATTTACAAGAATCTCCAACAAATTGTTAGTATATACGTTTTTTAATCGCCGCAGGAGATAATTTCGAGAAATAACCGGCTAAAGTGCGAAGTAAAGCGTAATTACGCAATACACTTCGTTTTAATGTCTTTTATAATTATACGTAAAGCTTATGGTAAGTTTTATGTTATGATGTTTTGAAAGTGAGGTGTCTGTATGTCTGACTGCTTTTTTAAGGCTTTTATGCCAACTATGCCTGTATAAAAGACTTCAGATATTAGTTAGTAATGCCTATTATGATAGGGCAATGATTACTTAAAATCAATAAAATAATAATTATGCTCGGAAAGCACGTAAAGCCATTTGGTCCTGCGCTTGATCTCTCCGGTCGTGTTGCATAGCCGTCCTATCAATGTGCTCTAAAATAATCAAAAAAAACTCTTTTAAAATATACCGCTTTGACCGAAATTCAGCCAGGAGAATATTAAAATTAATTTTTTTTTTTTTTTTTTTTTTAAATTATTTTTTTTTCCGGCGGTAGGTGTCAAAAAAGTTAAGACGCGATTAAATTTCAAACATTTTAATTAAAATTAATTTAATTAGTTTTGAACCAAATAACCAATAATATTTGGTGTAAGAACTTGCAAATAGGTTGTACTACGTTAGTAGCAACCCTATGTGACATTTGCACTTTTATAAGTATCACCACCTGCCAGCACATCACTTGCACAAAGATATAACTCTTGGATTGAACCCTGACTAACACCATGGCACAACTTGCTGACATACAATCTGCCCAGAAAAGCTTAGAGGAGTGCTTCACTAAGAAACTGGGTGAACTTGAAGCTCAGATCTTAAGCGCTGGACCTGCGAAGGATACAGTTGCGAAGATAGCAGAAGAGTTTCGCACATTTAGGTAGCTTATTTTTTCAATGCTTGGGTTACTAAGGAAGCAAATTAATGAATGCACTCGAGCTGTAGATGAAATGGAGACCAGGAGCCGGCGTAAATCATTGATTTTCATTGGGATTCCTGAAACACAACATGAGGATCCCAAGGCCCTCATCATAGATACACTCAACAAGAAGTTGTCACTAAAAGGTATCACAGATTCTTCCATCGCAGCGTGTCATAGGCTTGGTGTATCCAGGGCGGATCATCATAGACCAATCTTGGTAAGATTCACGGGAACCGAGTTAAGATCCTCTGTTTGGAAGGCTAAGGTAGCCTTAAAGGGATCCTCTGTGACCGTCAAGGAGTTCCTGACTAGGACCAGGCAGGCTGTTTTCGTCAAGGCTCGACTTCACTTCGGGATGCGTGAATGCTGGACTCAAGATGGGATTGTCATCGTTAAATCCCCTGATGGAAGTCGTCATAAAATCGTGTCCTTGGACGAACTTGATCCTTTGTTGGCGAAGTATCCAAAGAAGTCGGTGGAATCAACAGTTGCAGCCAGGAACAAATCTGAAAAGCGGAGTGCATAATTATATTCTACCTATCTAATGTTGTGTACATAACAACAACTAACAGGTACCGCATTATAACTTACCTATGTAGTGATGTTTTGAGGGTACGTGGCTTCTCCTGTAATTGTAAGGCGGTCTACCTCCTATCATCTTATCCCTCAGTAACTTTGTAAACTTTTATAAATTTAAATTCACCTGCACATTTCTAATTAACCTCATTTTACAAATCATTGTCAATAATTTGTCATTGTCATGTCATTTGTCAAACTGACAGCGTCAAAATATTCTGTTTTGTTCTTTTTTTTTTTTTTTTTAACTTGTTCGTATAGTTGTTGATGCCATAGACTATACCGTCTTGGTTGTAGAATATAATATTGCATGGCAATTTCTTTATGTGTTGACTGAGTGTCGTTCAAATACTGTTTGCCTTTTTTTTTCTTTTTAATAGTTGTTGTATACGTTAGAATATGGATTTCTTTTCCAAAGTATTTTTTTCTTATCTTTATTATTGTAAGGTACAGCTGGCGGGTGGTGCTGCGTTGCGCACTAGTTGTTTAGATATTTTGTTTTTAGATTTAACTTAGTTTAATCTGTTTTTTATTTATTTATTTTATATATTTATAATTATCTATTATTTATGTTATCTGATGATGATTCTTTTCATTCTGCCAATGATACTGACCGAAGTTCAAACTCGAGTTTTTGCTCTTTAACGGACACCTTGGGTGACTTTGTGCGTCAAAGATTTAACCAACATTCTTGCAATAAAAATAGTTTCAATGTATGTCATATAAACGCACAAAGTCTGCCTAGCCATTATGGTGACTTTTTGGAGGCCTTCTCTGATGCCAATGTTCACGCCATCCTGGTTTCTGAGAGTTGGCTCAAACCTCACCTTCTCTCTACTACCTACCCTCTTTCTGGTTTCATTCTTGTCCGTAATGACAGAATTGGAAAAGGAGGGGGTGGGGTTGCCATCTATCTCCGCTGTGATTTTCCTTTTAAAACTCTTGCATCTTCAACCTCTAATTATTGTGGCTCCGCTGAGTACCTGTTCTTGGAGGTGTCCGTCAAGGGGGTTAAAACCCTCCTAGGGGTTGTGTATTGTCCTCCAGCGGTCGATTATTTCCCAAATCTTGAACTAGCGTTCGAATTAATTGGTCCAGCTTATCAGCATCACGTCATCATGGGTGATTTTAACACAGACCTCATTCGCCAATCTCCTCGTTCCCGTAAACTCCTACACATCGTAGATTCCACTGGCCTCCATGTCCTTCCACTCCAAGCTACTCACTGTAACATTGCAGGTGAGGATACTTGGATTGACCTCATTCTAACGTCCTCTCCATCTCTAGTTTCCTCACACGGTCAAACTCCTGCTCCCGGTTTTTCCCGACATGATCTTATTTTCCTCTCATACGTCCTTAAACCTCCAAAACCTGTCTCCAAAGTACTGCATGTGCGTTGTTTTGCACGTATGGATGGTGAAAGGTTGCGCAAGGATGCATCTAGGATTAACTGGGAAGACATGATGGGGGCTACTACTGTCGACAATAAGGTAAGTATCCTTAATCAGAAGGTTATTTCGCTCTATGACGTTCATGCTCCTGTCAAGAAAGTGAAACTTAGGCGTCCACCTGCTCCTTGGATGACAAGAGGTATACAGATGGCGATGAGGCGTAGGGACCGTGCTTTCCGAAAATTCCGAAAGGAACGGACTGATGAGCATTGGTCTGCATACAAAGGTGCAAGGAATCGGTGTAACCAGATGATACGTAACGCTAAACGCCGCCACATATTCGATAACATCTCCTCCTCGTCCTCTGCTGATATCTGGAAGTTCTTAGGAACCCTAGGTATCGGTAAGTCACGTAGTGTGGTTCTGCCTAACACAATTAGTTTGGACGATATCAATCGCCATTTCACCACTACCGATAGTTTGGATCGTTCAATCATTTGTGGGACGGTAGACTACATTGCAGGCCTATCTCGTCCGGATATTTCTCCTTTTCACTTCTCTCCAGTCACCTTGGGGGAAATCAGAAAGATCATCCTATCCATTAATTCTAAGGCTGTGGGATATGACGATGTCAGTCGTAGTATGGTTATCCCAATTTTAGATTCCTTATTACCTCCGATCACACATATCATAAACTTTTCCCTTTATTCCGGTCAGTTTCCTTCCCTATGGCGAAAGGCCTATGTCCGTCCCCTACCCAAGATTTCCAATCCTTCTCTTCCAAGTCACTTTCGTCCCATCTCGATCCTTCCTTTTCTGTCTAAAGTGCTTGAAGCCTGCGTCCACAAGCAGTTTTCCGGGTTTGTTCTCCACAATCATCTCATTAGTCCTTTCCAATCTGGATTCAGACCCGGGCACAGTACAGTTTCCGCACTCCTTAAAGTGACTGGCGACATTAGACAGGCCATGGAGGAGACTAAAGTTACCATTTTGGTTCTTATTGACTTCTCTAATGCCTTTAATGCCGTCAGTCATGATATCCTCCTGTCTATCCTCACCCATCTCATGGTTTCCCCTGAGGTACTTGAATGGTTTTCCTCTTATCTTCGAGGACGTCAGCAGTCAGTACGAACTGATGAGGCTTTGTCTGATTGGTGTAATATTGATGCTGGCGTACCTCAAGGCGGTATTCTTTCTCCTTTGCTGTTTTCTATCTTTATAAATTCTATAACTCATTGCCTTCAGTGTGCGTATCATCTGTATGCTGATGACCTTCAACTTTACACTCATACTTGTGTAGACAAATTGCCTGATGCTATTGTCGGGTTAAACAGGGATTTAAAAGCCATTCAGGACTGGTCCAGTAGATTTGGTATATCTGTGAACCCAGCAAAGTGTCAGGCAATTCTTATTGGTAGCTCGCGAATGGTAGGCAAAGTGGTAACTACATCCCTTCCACAAATTATTTTTAATGGATCTGTCATCCCAATTAGCTCCAATCTTAAGGATCTTGGCTTACACCTTGACTCAACATTTAGTTGGCAAACTCAAGTCGCTAGTGTTAGCCAAAAAGTCAACTGTACTTTAAGGTCATTATATCGTTTTAAGAATTTTTTACCATCCAAGACGAAGGTAATGCTCATGCAGACTTTGATATTTCCTATAATTGACTATGGTGACGTGTGCTACTATGAGCTTAACTCTGATTTACTTAACAAGCTGGATAGGCTATTAAACAATTGTATCCGTTTTGTTTACAACCTAAGAAAATATGACCATGTCTCCAAGTACAGGTCTGAACTCCAATGGATGCCCATTCGACAACGTAGAAGTCTGAGAGCATTAATTACGCTTTTCTCTTTTCTCAATTCCTCATCACCTCCTTCCTACCTGATTCCTAACTTTCAATACCTCTGTTCCACTCACTCCAAAAATCTACGTTCTTCAAACAATCTTCTTCTTACTTTTCCGTCCCATAGTTCTGATTTTGTTCATTCTTCCTTCCATATTCAATCCATTCTTCTTTGGAATGAGCTTCCTCTCGAGCTCAGGATGGCTACCAGTAGAGAGTCATTTAAATATAAACTTCGAAAGTATTTACTAGATAAAACTTTGGCAGAATCATCTCAATAAGATCTTACTATAATAGTATGTATAGATTTTGTATATATTTATAGGTATGTATATATATGTTATAATATTTATATGTTTACATTTAAGTAAGTATATTTTATTAAGCTATGTATCTAAATGTTTGCTTATAATTTTATTTATCTATATTTTCTTTTTATGTTTTAATCTTAAGCACCTGCTTCTTCATCTCTTCACCACCCTATGGTTGACTGGTAGAGAATGCCCAAGGCATTAAGTCCGCCAATGTACATGTTGCATAAAGATTAAATAAATAAATAAATAAAACAATCATATTCATATCAAATTTTAATATCGATATTTATTCTTCGTTTTCAAAAATCGATACTTATATCGATACTTTTTGGCAGTTACGACATGACAATCCTTATAATTTCCTAGTTCTTTATTAATTATATAAAATAAATAAATTATTAATTAATTAATTAATTATACAAAGCCGGTTTTTCATAACTTGCACCACGCTTCCCAAGCTATGTAAAAGATACCAAGAAAAAAATTATACGCACGGCTGAATCGACCCACTTCTCTCATTAAAAATAGCCTTAGCTGAGTTTAATTTTATAAATGGTGTCACAGTTTACATGGCGTAAAAATAAGAGGAAAAACGTTACCTTAGGGTGCTGTTAAACTGAAAATATATGTACCTAAAGTATCTATATGTGTCGTGGTGACGCTTTGGTTACGAACCCGCTTTGCAATCACGTGGGTGTGAGATCGAACCTGGCATGTATCAATGTGACTTTTTCTATGTCATACTATGTACTTAACCTAAAATATTGTAAGCCATTTATTCAAAAGAGCAACCATGGAGCTTCGTGCCAGATTCTTCTCCATGAAGGGTAGGCTGCCCTTGGAACTGGCAACTAGAGTCACTCCTATAATAAACAATATTAGAATTATGACTATTCATAAGTGCCTAATGGTCTACACGAATAAAAATATTTTGATTTTGATTTTTGATGTATTTTCTTAGTTAATTTAGTTTCTATGTCACTTCTGACTAATGGTGAAAGAAAACATCGTAAGGTAACCTAGACTTAATTGTATGAAATCGCGCTAACGTCGCCCGTAAAATGCAATCATGCTTCTTCTAGACCTTCGTTTATCACGCTATTGGACACTATTGCGTTAATAACGGAACACAATTAGCGTATTAATTAACGCGGTAGGACGCAGGTGGAGCAGGACATCAGGATACTCAGCAAACGCAAGAAAAAATTCACGTTGTTAGATTGTTACATTTGCACACTGCTAAAAGGTGTTGATAACGCGCAGAGGACGTGCTAATCAAAAATGCGTGTTGTCAGCGCATAAAAAAACGCTTTAAAACATAGCTCTGCACACGCAAAAGTTTCAATCCAATAAATTAATTCTATCCTTCAACTAATTTAGACATCTTTCTCCTTCCAAAGAGGGTATCCCATCCAAGTTAAATAAAGCCTTTGAGCGTAGACGTCAACGGTATCCTAGCAACCGTTGATTAAGTCGTACTAATTAATCTAGGATGAGTAGGTTGCCTGTGTAGGAGAGAAATTACTTACTCCTTGTTTGTACCCACTTGACGATATTTTGTAGTAATTTTATGTAGCAATAATGCTTAAGGCGAGGTTGTAGCTGTATAAAGGTTATTCAATATCTATTCTAACATATTGGTACAACAATTAAGCCTTCGCAGTGTTGTTATTGAGGTGAGTAGCTTCGCAGTGTGTAAAGATAACTAAGTAATGATGTAAAGATTATTGTGGTATCGTTGACTGGCAAGTCGGTCTTGGAATCGAACCCAAGGCACGCAAGTCTGACTATAAGACGTGACTTATTAAGACTTAAGTTTTAGCGTATTATAAAATAATTATCACTTGCACTATGGCTCACGCAGAGAGTACGCATGTGTAGCCGTCGGCCCTGCGTCTGATTTTTCTCCGGTCGTGTCGGATGGCCGTCCCATCGGCCTATGAGTAATCAGAGAGAGGGATCAGAGAGTGAATCTGTGTTTGCGCGGATGCTTGTGCACTATTTATCATCTACGTCGATGGCCAATATTTGTTAAGATTGGCCGCTGTGACCGAAATACGATCAGGAATACATGAATAGAGACGCATTTATGTCGTAGCTTTACTGCACATTCACACTTGAGCAAACTTCCTGTGTTGATGTTGATAAATTCGGTCCCATTATAACCATTCTGCGGGGTCCCACCTAATGGTTAAGAAACCATTACCTTATGGTTTCTAAAGGGTTCGTAGCAACACTAGCAACCCAGCAGTAGCACAGTAAAGGCTGATTTATTTATTTTACTCAGCCGCTATCGTATCCACAGGACAAATAATGTCGGTAACTGAACAGACATCGACGCGATGCCGACATATCGACCGGTAGCTTGATAAATGTGTTTTGCGGACACCAGATATCTTGCAACATGGGGAAAATGTCGCCAGTTGTACAATACGGTGTAGAAATATTCCCTAAATTATCTGTAATCTGCGGCTATTTAAAATAAATGTGCAGTGATAATATCTGTGGTATGACTGCCAATTAAAATATGTTTAACTTCACAAAGTGCATAAATAACTTAATAATAATAAACCTGGTAAAATATCTAGACTTAGCCCGCGAGGTTGTCGACATGTGGAATTTTGACTCAGCTGTCATTGTGCCGATAGTCGTTTCAGTCCATCAAAATCAAATCATTTTTATTCATGTAGACCATTTTAGGCACTTATGAATAGTCATAATTCTAATATTATTATAAGAGTGACTCTATTTGCCAGTTCCAAGGGCAGCCTACCCCTCATGGAGAAAAATCTGGCAAGAAACACATGGTTTAATACCCAAGAGCCTCGATCAACACCTTATGAGACTCTCGTTACAGGGCTGGATAAAGGGCTTGATGCAGAAGGCGGTACTCCTGGACACGGCTCGCTTAGTCAGGAGGTTCCTTTCTGTAGAGCCCTGACCACCGGTATCTTGGACCCTGTTCCCGATACCGAAGGGCTACTATATTTTATATTTTTAAATGTATTTTTTTTATACAGGGTTATTTGTAAAACACCAGCATCTTTAAAAGGGGTCATTAAACTCATCATTATAAACAACTTTTACTTTGAGACCATCCCTGAAATCGCAAAAAAAAATCAGCTGTTCCGTACGTTTATGTTCACATGACTCAACAAAATGTATGGAACAGCGGTTTTTTTTTGTGATTTCGGGGTAGGTCCTATAGTAAAAGCTGTTCATAATGATGAGTTTAATGACCCCTTTGAAGGATGCTGGTGTGTTACAAATAACCCTGTATATATTTAAAAATGTATTTTAAATGTATTTTAAATGTATTGTAAATGAATAAATGAAATAAACCTGGCCGAAGTGTCTCTGTTAGTTTATCTAAAGTAGAATTAAACAATATAGAACTAAGTCAACCTTCAATTATAGGTAATTTAAATGGTTGCTCGTTTTGTAGGGGGATCCATTTGTGCCTGTTTTCTTTAGAAGTCCCTTAAGGGTAAGAGCGGGAAAATGGTTTAATGGAGAAAGTTAATCAAAATAGCCAGTAGACGTCCTGTGGCAGAGTGGCTCCCAAGAGTCGTTAAAATGAAAGAAAATAGAGGCACCACAGACTGTAAATAATTAATTTCTATTAGGTTATTTAATGAAATGTCAATTAAGTCTTTTTTTAATCTGTGAATAAATTTTGGACAGTTATTCTCTGTTATCTTGAGCTATACACTCAAGTTGGGAAAATATTAATATCATAATTATGCTTATATGATATAGAAAACGTAACAGCAAGTATTTATAGATGATCGCCAGAGTTACCAAAATGCGATGCATCGCGGCAGCGTCGGCGTCGATGCAATTGCCACACAAAGATTTCTGTTGTTAGAAGCACTGTCAGTCGGAAACCCGGAAGTTAAGACCCAAGTTTCTTCTAAAAACGTAAAAAACCGACGGGTCACAGTTGTGAAAATATATTGAAAACTGTAAGAAAGTAGCAGCGGTAGGGTACTGCAACTAGTTTCCCCGGGGAACAGCTGTATCTTTTTGTGTCACCGAGTTTCGAAACTTGTTTTGAATTAATTATCCTAACGTTTTGTTGTTATTGTTTGAAGTTGTGTGTTGTTTCGAGATAGCGTAGTTGTTGCCCTACATTGTGTAAAAATGAAATTACATTTTTCTAAGGCATTTCATGGCCATAGAACGATTAAAAATAAATATAAAATTAAATAAGGGTTAGTGATATCATTTCGGTGTCTCTACAACTGCAATAGTTGTGTAACTTACTGTTACTTCAGCCTATAGCATCCCACTGCTGGGCAAAACCCTCTCCCTCTAATTTCCACGTCTTTTGATCCAAAGCCAGTGTGGACCGGTCACTATTGGTTCTATCCAATTCGTACCGCCATCTCTTTCGTGGTCTGAGTCTGTAATGAATAAAACATACCTCCATTATAAAGAATTTGTAATGTTTAATAGGCGCGGGCAGCGGTAGAATCATATTGCCATTATTCGGGCACAATTCCCAACTCCGTGCTGCTACTGAGTACCAAAAACGTGTTTTGAAGACAACAGTTCCCTCACGAATATGATCAAGAATAACAATATTTTTTTATGCTACTCTATTTTGACAAACCCAATAACACTTTGCCCGACCTGGATCCCAAGGTATCGAACCCAGGGCCTCATGCTCAGCAGTCGCGCTCACTACCACTAGTCCATATATATATATAAATAACCATCAAAGAAAAACTAGCTAGTATTAACCAAATCTACGCAACACTTCTACAAACCAGTAATTGAACAAGTTACACGAGTACAATTTAACTAGAATTTGTGAATCTCTATTGAATTTGTAAACTATCTGGCTGTGCAAACTGCGGTCTATTTAACTTCGCCTGCAGATAGTTCGTCTATCCGATCTAGTCTCTTGTGTGGTTATATCTTAATACAACTTAGCAGTACAACATTCATAATTATTACCATAGGATAGGTAAGAAGTTAGTTCTATTTTACAAGCTTTTATTTAGTTTCACCTGTCCCGTTGTCTGTCGGTCTGTCATCAAATCTTGCAAGTTAAATTTAATCCACTTCCCGGTTTCCGATTGAGCTGAAATTTTGCATGCATGTATAAATCGGATGACAATGCAATATTATTATGACATAGAGCTGATCTGATGATGGAGCTGGAAGGTGGCCATAGGAACTCTGTAATTAAACGACGCAACCCCATCGAGTTTGGGCTCCTTTGATTTGTCTTGACGAGTATTTCTATGGTTAGTATGGCCTGAATCAAATTAGCTCCAGATAAATAAACTCTTTAACGGTCAATAAATATACGTTTAGTTTTGTTATTCCAATATAAAGGTTTGGTTAAAAACGTTGTTTTTCAAAAAAGTTATTAATTAGTAAAGCCGATAGGTATAGTATGAGCGTTGAAGCGAGTCAGAGATACCTTATTAGACCTGAGAGACCTCCGACTTATCGTAAGTTATGTGCGTAATCATCGTGGTTGGCATTGGTTACGGACCCGCTTTGCAAGCGCGTGGGTGTGAGTTGAACCTGGCATGTACTTACCAATGTTACTTTTTCTATGTCAGATGTAGTTTCTTAGTTAATCTAAGACACCACTGACTTACGGTGAAGGAAAACATCGTAAGGAAACCTGGACTTAATAGAAATCGTCAACACGTAGTGAGCTAGCGTGGTGATTAATACTCAATCCTTCTCTGTATGAGAAGAAGCTTTTGCCCTGCAGTGGGATAGTTACAGGCTGATTTATTTATTTATTATGTGCATATTATAAATTAATTATCACTTGCTCCGTGCCTCGGAAAGCACGTAAAGCTGTTGGTCCTGCACCTGATCTCTCTTCGGTCATGTCGGATTGCAATCCCGTCGAACAAGAGTGAGGGATTACAGAGTGCAACTGTTTTTGTGCATTGGTACACTAGTGCACTATAATATTTCCTGCGTAGTTGTCTAATCTCCAGTGAGATTGGCCGCTGTGTGCTGAACATCGGTCAGGAGGACATTATATAACTTGCAAAACACCCTACCACCCACTGATCCAATTAAGCAATCCAGCTAAAACAAACAACATCGCAAACAACATGTACAAATAAAACTTTGATTAATTACAATTTTAATTTAAACTGAAGTTTAAACCGAAGTTTAAAATCAATCCTTTTGGGTTGACATAAATCGCGTTCAAAATTCTCGCCGTTCCGACCGCGTTCAACAAAGTTTCAATTACTTTATGATTTAAAATTCGAACCTCATTCGATTGTGGAACAGTGAGTTGTGGCCAGAATCCCGACCAATAGCAATTAGCTAATGGGTACAGCTACGGCCAATTGAATGTGCGCTGTGGGTGACATCGGATTTTTTAAATTTCGAAGTCGTTTTTCTTTGAGAATGTATTGTTATATTGTTTACTGTACCCAAAGAGTACTAACAGGACCTTATACTGTATTTCTGTCTGTTTGTCTTATCTTTAATGGACTCTATATTTTGAACCATAATAAGTAGTGGGCTTAATTTTCATGAATATTTGTTATTATGGCGGATAGAAAATAATAATAAAAAAAAAACAAAAAAGCTAAAAATTTACGTCATCCATGACCTCTCAACTACCACAAGGACGCCGGCGATGCGCAACAATAGATTTTTTGTGTCACATTTCTTGGTGTTTGTCGACAAAAAAAATGTTTCTTTTTTAATTTTTGCTCTATAGAAAAAAAGTACTTACTTGCTATAATAATAATACTTCAAAATTTATATGATTATGGTGTAAACTCTGAAGTTAAACCACAAATAATAAAACCCGGCCAAGAGACAAACCGGCAAAATCCTAAACGCGTCATTGGGTCCGACGCGTACTTGGCCATTTTTTAAAACAATATGAATGACCTTAGCTAAAAAAACCTTTTGTGTGAACTATTAACCTTTAAAAGAAAGTCAAAAGGATAAATTATAAACACTTTTATATTTGCAGTACATTGAATAGTTAATTCAACGATGCTAATAATTTATTCAAAATAAACGTTTCTAACAGTTAATGGAATGCGAGACATTTAATTTTGTGGCGACGACCAATTTACATTTATTTAGACAAATACAATTTTCTTTTTTAAATCTACCCGCCTTATCATTTCGCCGCAGCCATTTAAACAAACTAGTTTAACAAAATGTTTGAATTAAGTAAATTAAAATGTGGTTTATGTTGCTAATAGAATAACGTACCTATTTTTTTTTCTGTGGTAGAGTCTAGCTGTAGGTAAACGATGATTATAAGGGCCGGACTCCACCAAAGAGGACTGGTAAGGACCTATGTGTTTATATTTTTGTGAAATTTTTACATGTTTTAGCACATGTTAGCTTATTAAATATAAATATTTAATAAGAAATTTGAAAAAACAACTGATACGGATGGGATTCGAACCCACGATCTTCGGCGTTCCGTGCCAACGCTCTAACCGCTGAGCCACCGTATCTTATTAAATATTTATACCTATGTGTTTCCCTAACTTTGTGACCTTGACCTTGTGATTCGACGTCAACGGCGTCGAATCAATCTCTTTGCCTTAACGCAGCTTTTCGCCGACAGCTAATCTTGGAGGACAACGCAAATCATGCGATTCGACTTCAGAGAATCATTCATCATCATCATCATCATCATCAGAGAATCATTTGCCTTCAATTAGACGCGTTACCATCTTCTGTAGCTTAGATCCTACGTAAGTTGCATGGCAGTTGGTACCGCAACTCAAATTGGTTGTATTCACGTCGTTCCGTGGGAGAAATACCTTTGCTCGCAAGACTCGCTGCTCTCGTGGCCCTTCATGTCCAATGTTTGACACAGGTTCGCCAAACCTTGGATTTGTAGACTTATGTAGTCATTCGTTAACCGGTTATTGTTACAAACCTCTGGATTTGTCAGAACTCAACCGGGATGAAATGTTCCTTTTGTAATCCATGACAGGTTATATGCATATTTAGGGCGATGAAAATGTTAATAGAGATCGCCTTTTGCCGTCGTAGCCGTAGCCGGGGAGAAATTTGACCGTATTTTGTTTGTTTTTTTTTTAATATAAAAAATATAGCAAAAAATAAAATTTAATATAGATAAAATGAAATATAATGAAATATAATATAAATGAAATAACAATAAACTAAATAATAATATAACTTATATTTACATTTACAATTAAAGATTTATACAAAAGTTACGCGAAGGCGTCAAAGAATTCCTCCCCATCACCGTCGTCTGCAGGCAACGTGCCCAGAAGGCTGGCAGCATTGCCACGCTGGATGGCAATGCTGATTCTTTGCGCAAAGAAATAACCAGCTTTCTGATCACGTGTGCTGTCGACTAGTCTCCGAATATAAATGAAATATAATGAAATATAATATAAAATAAAATATAGCAAAAAACAAAAATGATTCATAAACATAAAACAACTTTTCTGAGTTATGTCTAGTTTTATATTGTTTTCAAGTGTTCAAAATTTTTGTTAAAAAAAAAACTTACACAGAATTCGTAACGTAAAAGAAGAATATTTTTTAGAAGTCGGTCAAATTTCCAAACTCTAATCAACCTTTTCTACCTACAAAATAATGACTCCTTTCTGGTTTTCAGATAATTACAATTAAACCTTATAAACATCGCGATCCAAACCGCTGGTGTTACCAGTTTAATAAAAACTTGATGCAATTGTTAAAATGTTCACCGCAAGACTAATGTTAAAAAATAAAAGAACGCTCAACACACAACGGAGCTTGTAGAAAGCTCGTCTACGTAAAATAATAGTAAGCTCTTTAAACAAAAAAGCGCAATTTCCTCCCGTATTTACTTGTGAAAATGCGTGTGAAAATCTCGTGAATTTGTTGAGATTACGAGCTGGGAGCGTCACAGGTGATCTACAGAAGGTTCACTTGAAACTGCAGCTGATGCTACTAAGCCTCACACTAAAGTACCTAAACATCGCGACAAAATATTACATTAAACATAACATAGCCTTACGACTGTATTCAAATCAAGTAAAATCATTTTCGGGATAAAAAAAAATGGAATGGAACCAATAACACTGCCCGACCCGGGGATCGAGTCCGAATGAAATGATAATGAAAAATAGTTTAGGTGTAAATACGTATTGCTTGCTCGGTGGTCCGACCGAGAGTGCCCGGCTAGCGCGAACTAGCCGTGCCCCCACCATCGCACGCCCTACCCGCAAAATCGAAAATATTTATTAATCACTCGTAAACGTCACAATATTAACACAATAAACGATTCTCTCATCTTAATGGGACTTCTGTGTACATTTGTCTCTGGTGTCGGAAGCGCTGCTGTCACCCGAAACATGGTTTCCGATTATAAGCTTCGCCGCCCGCATTTTGAATTTTTCTTGTTTTAAGCGTCGCTAGCAACTGAAGTTCGGAGTTTATTTAGATGTAATTTTAGAATAGACCAATAAAAATCAAATTTTAGACTGCCTCTAGTAGCAACCGTGTTTGCTGAGCACGAGGTCCTGATTTCGATCCTCTGGTTGAGCAAAGTGTTATTAGGTTTTTCCATTAGTAAATTCTCAGTAGCAGCACGGAGTCTGGAATCGTGACCGATTAATGGCAATAGGCTCGCCCCCTATTACATGGGACTTATAACATAGTTGGCGAAACCTGGGTGTACTGTAACCGTAAACCGTAAAACCGTACGTTCTTGGACTACGGTATGCGGTAGGAACATTTTTTACTCCCCCCGACCACAAAAAAGGGCATTATACGGGCGTAACATGTATTTAAAAATAATATAAATTTTTAATTTCAAATGGCGCCAAGAAATTCAATTTACAAAATTGTGGCTACCTTACTTAAACATTCGGAACCACAGACTTAAACAAATTAGACCTGTTCCACTGAAGAGCAAGTAATAAATACTAGTTGCTACTTTATTTATTCCAAATACCATGCCCGAGAGCACTCGGAACGGAAAACTGTTCTTTAAGCTCGAAAATTTTACATTTCACTCTAGATTTCACCTTGTCGAGGTATGCTTTTCAACAATTTTATTTCAACAATTCTAAACTAAAAACAGAACTCTAAATTCTTAAAAATAAGGACTGAATTAGATTGAAATTTTCTTCTAAAATGGTAGTTTTATGTTTGTTATGGTAATACAGGCGCAGATGGGCTATTCGTATTCAAATGCATAGTCGGTCTTAGTAGAAATTGTTTACTCCAGTCAGTTACAAAGAGGAATTTTCTTTGATTAATTTTCTTTTTCTGTAATAATGTGGGTAGTGGAAAAATGGTTCGATTTATGAAAATGGTTTGGAAAAATCACGGTTAGTTTTGAACGTATGATGAAGTTTACTGTTTTGGCTATAACAGAAACTAAACACCTGTGTATGTATCTGCAGGACAAAAAGGATAGAAAAAAGCATAGCAATTTTTTTAAAATTGACGTTTACATGGTTTATTGCTGTACCTTCTGGGCTTGACTTGTTTGAACGTTTAGTTGGTTAATTATATTACATCAATAGGAAAATTTTTATTTGCATGGGCCCAATTTTTCTGATTAAGCTTAAGCCAAAAACTAAATATTTCCGACTTAATATATATAACAACTGATTCGGGTAGGATACGGTGGCTTAGCGGTCAGAGCGTCGACATAGTACGTCGAAGATCTTGGATTCAAATCCCATCCGTATCAGTGGTTTTTCTAAAAAAAAATATATTCTTATTCAATAAATAATTATATCCTTCTCCCATGGATATAGTAATAATGAGATATCAAATCTTATTTTTGCTAATTCTTCTTCCTCTCTTTTTACTGTGCTTGGAGCACAAAAAAGTATTGAGTGTAGTTTACCGACCGTAGCGTTTCTACATCTGCTACAGTGGCGTAGCTAGCGTAGAGCTACGCACCGGCTACGTCGTAGCAACAGTTAGTAGAGTGTAGACTGCACTTTTGCTACGACATTTAGGCAAAGACAAAATAGTTAAGTAGAATTTTCTCTTCTATTTGTGAATCGCTTTTTTTGTATATCGTAGTAAGTAATGAAAAGCTTTATTTAGTGTTGTTAATTAAAAAAAGCATATTTGCGCTTTTAAGGCGCTCTTAGCGCTGTACCACGGTGATTATCAATGATTTTTGTTGGGTATAAAATACTAGCTGCCCCGCGCGACTTTGTACGCGTGACAATTGTATATAAGTAATATGTATACAAACAAATCTACGGAAGAATTCCTTCAAAATATAACCAAGCGAATCAGTAAATTTTCTTAATTTATGCACAACATAGGCGGCGCGGGCGCCCATCTTAATAACATTTGGTACATCTACATACTAACCACATAACACGTGGAATATTTAATAACCCATACAATGTACAATATTCGAGCTCGCACGATGCATTTGGCTCGATGTCAACAGCTGCCAGATGGCGCCACTTCCGACAGCGCCCGGATGTCACGACTGTGTTGCCAGATCGCAGATGGATTATCGTTTATGAAAGTGTTGCTAGTGGGATTTAAATGGATGATGTGAATTAAATTGTTACTTTGTGATACAGTTTTTATTTAATATTATCTTGTGGAGGAATGGAATACTTATAAGATTCATTAAGATTTTGATATTCTCTTAAAGAAGGTTATAAATTGGAAAATCAATCACGAAGATGAAAGGTTTTTTTTAATTTTAGCGTCAGAGCGTTCTACTACCCGCAGAACACCCGCCTGGTCGGAGGATTCTCCCTTTCCAATGGAGGAACGCCTCACCTTGTTTCCCCATAAATGAATTATCACTTACTCCGTGCCTCGGAAAGCACGTAAAGCCGTTGGTCTTGCGCCTGATCTCTCTCCGGACGTGTCGGATTGCCGTCCCATCGGAATATCAGAGTGAGGTAATAGAGAGTGCACCTGTGTATCAGCTTGTGCACTGTAATATATCCTGCAATGTTAGCTAATCTCCGTTGAGATTGGCCGCTGATTGAAACTCGGTCATTATTAGATATCATTATTACTTAAAAAGATGCGTCCCTGTGTCCTCAGCTAATAAGTTTTCAGCCTCTGGTGACTGTGTTTCTTCCTCCATTATCAAAAAAATATTTTAGCAAAGAAAATTTTAATATAAAACCGTCATATTGACACGTTACCATGACAATGCTTTTTGTTCTTAAAACAACTTGAACAATTACTACTATACTACTTTAATAAGTAACGCGGTAAAGCGACTTCAGAAATTTTGAGAGCTTACTTCGGCATTAACCAATATACAGCATGAATACTTTTGTTAGACGTTGTATTATAATATCTTTTTTTTTGTATAATTTTTTAAAATTATTTTTTTATTGAAAAACCATAAATGCTTATAGGCATCTTGCTGTGAACTTTAGTAACTAGGTTTTTCCCCTAATCACCCAAAGAAGAAAAAGTACTTAAGGCCCTAACCACATTTCGTGTGTTTTACACATAATAATAATAATACCAACCGAAAAACAATAAATTTAATTAGAATATTTTCTTATTAATTTTCACACCACCTCTAAAGGAAATAACTAGCTGATTAATAGACGTTTAATATGACTATAATGATGTAGCCTACTCGTTATATTACAATGATTACAATCGTGATTGTAATCATTACAAATTACAGCGGTTCTGGCACATGCTTGGAATTAATTTATAAAATAAAATGTGTTACAAAATATAATAAGGTTACATTTATGGTTGAACAGCAACCATGGAGCTGTGAGAATTATCGATAATCCTATATTCACAAGTGGTATAAAACCTTTAAGTCTAAGGCGCAGGTCACACTGCGAACGAAGCGAATAAAGCTAAGTTCGTTTAGCTTTGCTCATATAGCTACCACGTCTTTTCATACATGAAAAAAAGAAAAAATATTTATTCACGAAATTATTTATTCATATTATTTATTAGAATATAAGAAAAAACAATAAAATAATACATATGAGTACATGTATATATAGACAACTAGTCACTCTTACAAGAAACAATATTAGAATTATGACTACTATTCATACGTGCCTAATGGTCTACCTGAATAAAAATATTTTGATTTTGTTTAGATAAAATTAGGTACCTACATACTTGCATTATTTTAAATTTAATAAAAAATTAACGTATGTACCTAATTTTATTTTCTTTGAGACAATAAAGCACCCTAACTTAGCGTAATGTTACCCCATTTATATGGAGCAGAATTTCTGTTAAGTCAAGAGATGCCATTACTGATATTACTCAGTTCACACCGCGAACTAGGTACTTTAATTGCGACTATACTTTTTATATTAAAACGTAGTTGAAAACAATAACGAAATACCTAATTAAGGGTAATATCGACACTACAGGTAACTAGGTGCTGAACTAACTGATATTTAGGCACCTAACCTTAAGTTAAATTGTCGCTTATCACGATTTACCATAACTCTAATTACAATGTGGTTTTTCACGTATTTTATTAACCCTTTCATAATGAGAACTTATGATAAGCATACCTTTTAAATTAAAAGCACTTAAACTAAAACTCTATATTGACACATTCATTTAACAAAACACTCCAAGGTAACCAGAAAAGTTTATATTTAACTACAAAATCCGTTTAACAAACTCAGCCTTAGTAAACACGAGTACGGTTCACAAAAAAGCGCTGAAAATATTTCGACCACAACCGAGTACCGTCAGCAGAAAAAGTTGGAAGCCCTCAGGTACTGCCTCTATGGGTATAAACTTCATGCTTATCTTGTACTCCGCAGCTCCATGCCTAGATTTCTACTTAGAGTGTATGCTGACGTTACTATGGTTACTCGATTATTAAAATCTACTTCTTCTTATCACCCAACCTGGCTTCAAAGTTTAAACCGCCCGTAGGCCTCTGAAATGGATTTACACACCATTGAAAAATCTCTCAGTTGTGCTAGTTTCATCACGATCATCAATTTTAAGTCAATCTATGTATCAAGCATAGATGCTTAATCGAGCATCTATATTATAATAATAGCACTGATAGCCTAGTGGTATAACCGTCGACTGACAAGTCAGAGGTCTCGAGATCGATCCCAAGGCGCGCCTCTGACTTTTTCATAAGTGATGTGCGTATTATAAATTAATTATCAGTTGCTAAAACGGTGAGGGAAAGCATCGTGATGAAACCAGTACACCTGAGAGATTTTTCAATGGTGTGTAAAGTTATTTCTGAAGCCTGTTGGGGGTTTAAACTCTGACACCAGGTTGTTCATCAACCATACGATAAGAAGAAGAAGAATAAAAACTGTTTAAAGTGTTTGTGCATTGTAAAATTATTTGTCTTAGACCAAATGGTGTGATATTATTCTAAAAAATGCAAGTCTTTTCTCCCCTCCTGCGTCAAGTTAACTTATCCTAAATAAATATACTCCTACTGTTTTTATTTGACCCTTAGTTTTTATGCGAAAAGCAAGCAAAGCAAAGAACTCGAAGTTTTCGAAAAGGGTTTAAAATAACGTTATGACATAGGAAGGCCTTTAACGTTTTTCGTCTAAAACGAAAAGGAGGTCTACATTGTAACAGTTTTTTTATTTTACAATCTATATATATAAAAATGAATTGCTGTTCGTTAGTCTCGCTAAAACTCGAGAACGGCTTGACCAATTTGGATAATTTTGGTTTTGAAATATGTGTGAAAGTCCAGGAAAGGTTTAAAAGGTGAGAAAAAGGGGTAGAATAGGTGTTGAATTAAGATAATCACGCGTACGAAGTCGGGCGGGAAGCTAGTCTTTAATATTTTAGAAAAAATTAAGAAAATTTAAATAGAAACAAGATACGAGCAGGGTTTGAACCCACGACATTTGTCGTGCCGTGGCATTTCTCTAACCAAGTGGGTTATCGTATAGCTGCCTTTTTTTTTTCTGTAGCTATCGAATTTTAAATCCTTTCTAAACCAAACTCCACTAGTATTCTATCTTTTTTTATCTTATTATATCATTATATTTTTAGAAGCCGGTTTTAAATTTTAGTACCTTCATAAAAACTTTGACATCACTTTGTACATCACAGTGGACATAAATTAATTATATGTTTTTGTCCTTCGTTCTTGACCCAGACAAATTGGTATTCCGTAGAAAGTGATTAATTCTGTGTACGCACGGAGAAATAATTTGTAAAACGTCACGTACAAGCTGGGGACGTTTAGCTATTTTGTGTTTTTTGATTTGTACAAAAAATAAAACACAAATTGTAAATAAAACAAATTGTAAATAAAACACAAATTGTAAATAAAACACAAATTGTAAATAAAACACAAATTGTTAATAAAACACAAATTGCAATAACCTATGAACGACCTTTTGCACCTAAGTGGCTGTGCAATGTTTTTCTACAACATTTTAAGCAAGCGATAATTAATGAATAAACATTTATAAAATTTCGTAACTTTTGTAGATAGAAAATAAAACGATTCCGCGGCGGATACGAACCCGTGGCCTATTGAGTAAAGCCCCCAGTCGCTTTGCTACTAAGCTATTTGAAACCCCGCCCGCGTGATCGAAATTGATAATGATAATTTGTGAGCCGGTGAGTAATACAGGGTAGTTTTAGCCCGGAAAAAATAACTACGACACCGAAGTCGCCGGAAACTTAATAATAAATTGATAATAATTAATTAGTGCCTGGGTTCGAACTTGAGACCTTTAACTTGCCAGTCGTACGGTCATACTTCTAATTCTAAGCTATCCTAGCTATCATATTCATATTTCAAAACTTAGTAACTATATCAAAACTAGCAAAACCACACTTTTTCGGGTACATATAAATATTAGAATACATTAAACCACAGACAAAGGTACGGTAGCCGGATTATACCGCTTTTAACCGGTTGAAACTAGACATTTCCAGTTAATTAGAAGGCTTATTTGAAGCGCGTGTATATTTCATACAATGCGGGTAGGCGCGCATCGTGCTGCAGATTTTTTGTCTAGCGCATTGTTAATTTGTGGGTTATTATGACACCGTTTTGTAACAATAATAATTATTTAACGAAAATATAATAGTAAGAAACTCGCAAAAAAAGTTAACTCGGGCGGGACTTGAACCCGCGATTTCTGATATGCCATCGCTTTAACAACTAATTATGTAAAAAATTACAGCAATAATAATTATGTGAAAAATTGAAAGAAAAATTAAAGTTTTTTTTATATAATACAATTTACATTTATAGTTTTTACATTTGACACAGTTGTTACATTTCAGCACACTGTTTCTTTACAATACAATTCCTGTAAGTATCGACTGTTTTATTTTTTGTCTTTGGATTATAACTAGTGGGTTCCACGATGAAAAAATAATTAGATAAGAAAATAAGAAGTAAGAAAAAGTATATTTTGACTTCCAAAGCCAGCTAGAGTCAAAAAGAAGCTAAAAGAATGATTGCAACCATTAAGCCTAGTTGCCCAGCAACCTTTTTACTGAGCAAAACAGAAATTTTAGTTTGTGTAACCTGAGATTCGAATCTAAAATCTGCTAGCAGCCGTGCTTTCACCAATTGACTAAAGATAACAGTACCAGACTAAAAGGCTTCACCCATCAGTCCCTTGTAATCTTAAACAAACTAATCGTTGTTGGATTAGTGGGCTCAGAGCCTCTTGTTACCGGGAAAACAAGTTCGTGTCTTACCCTTCCGTATAGAAGACTGATTTATTTATTTATTCTTTGTACAAAACTGTGCACACGGTGGACTTAATGCCTTAGGCATTTTCTCCCAGGCGACCTTAGAGTGATGCAGAGA